>NC_071695.1:6215000-6810687 GCF_020745825.1 Agelaius phoeniceus
GGTGGGAAATACAACATTTAGTCAGATGTGTTCTGGGGATATCTCGGTCCTGTATTTTGCAGACTAAGTGTGGTAGAAATATTCCTCTGGCACAGGCGAACGTGATAGGTCCTATTTTGGGAGGTCAGGATCCCAACCAAGTGTGGGAGGATTGTCTGAAGAACTTAAAGAAGCTGAAGCTGAGGAGAAAGAGACGTTCTTAAGAGCTTGTGACAGACGTGATGGCCGAGTGGCCCAAAAGGGTGCCTGGGAAAATCAAGATGGGATGGAAACTTTATGTTGTTGCTTTATTAATTTTTGCTTCTTTTGGGGACAGTGTAGACCATCAGGCATGGGCCCCACCGCAGCCCAAAACTAACATATGGGTCACCCTGGCAAACTTAACCAAGCAAGAGACTATTTGCCTGTCACTGTCTTCTCCTGGCAATCCTTTCACAACTTGTTTGGTTGGATTACCAGCAGATCCCTGGTCGTGCCCTTTACATGTGCCAACTTGTAAGGTCAGCAATGCTAGGATGAGTGTGGACAATTGGGATCAGTGGATTTCCCGCTTTCCTATAGCACCACAGGAGCCCCAAGAGTTAGAGTTGTTAGGGTCAGTGATGGCAGATGCATGCATTCATTTTAACCATAGAAGCCTGCTGTCAGTCAAGAACCATTCTAATGTTGTAACTTCCAGCATGACTGTCTACCGAAATGCATCGGCCTGGTGCAATTATACAACAAAGAGAGTGTCAGTCTCATCAAATGACCCTATTCAATTGCCAGCGGGATATTTCCTGTTATGTGGAGACCGTGCGTGGGCCGGTATCCCATCAATGCTGCACGGGGGACCATGTACACTTGGACGGCTGTCTCTACTTACACCTAACATGTCCATGATACTGAACATGAGCCGTCGCCATCGTAGAGGCAGACGAATGGCTCATGCTTTTGCAGCTGACTGCCGGGACGATGTAAAGTTTTGGTCCCCAGCGGCCATAGTTGCAGCATCTTTCTTAACTCCAGGGGTATCAGCCGCAGGTGCTCATGCTATTTTAAATAAGTTAGGGTGTTGGCTTGCTAAACAAACAAATGCAACTTTAGCAATTTCCAGTCTTTTGCTTGATGTAGATTCTATTCGCCATGCGACACTTCAAAATAGAGCTGCAATTGATTTTCTCTTACTTGCACAAGGCCATGGCTGTGATGAATTTGAGGGCATGTGTTGCATGAATCTCTCTGATCATGCATGATCTGTACACTCACAGCTCTCTGAGTTACGGAGGTTAACTGGGAACTTACAGGTAGAATCAGGCCTTGGTATTGATGGATGGCTCAAGTCTTTAAACTTAGGATCATGGTTATGTTCTATTGTTAAGGTTAGCATTGTAGTGGCTATTGTAGCTTTGTTGTTAGTATTAGTTTTGCCTTGTTTTTGTATATGCTTACAGAATATGGTGCGAAAGATGATAACTACCGCATTTAATCAAACCATGCTTGTTCAACAGAAAAACGGGGGAAATGTAGAGAGCTTTTTGGATAATTGGTTAGCTGAGAAAGGACATTTCGATGTGATACCGATGGATAAGGATAGGGGAAACAAGCTGGGAACCGAGCAACCAGTGTCCAATCACTGACAAAGGTCACAGTGACCTTCTCTGAAACGGGAAGACGGGGGAGAAAATCGCTTGCCAGAAAATGTAGATATCGCAGGTAGAGAAGTTAGAAGAATGTAAACATAGAAGCAAAATAATTGTTAGAAGATAGAAGTAGGTGTGGTTGATCTAAGTGTGCTTTAACCAATAATGAGTCAGCTTTTGCAATATGTATAAGCTTCATTAACACCAATATAAATATGTGTGGGGCTTCAATAAACTTCGGGATTTGCTATTCACGCATATGGTGTGTCGCATTTCTCCCGCTGTTCACGACAGGAGGGGACTTGTTCAGAGGGAGGGGCTGCACTGGAGGTGCTCCTGTGTGGATCTCTAAACTCTCCCTGCCACAGCATTGCTGGAGTTTGTTTTCTCTCCTTCCCTGATCTTCTCTCTGCTTCCTGGAGATTTTCCTCCTGCAGGTGTTTCCCTGTGCCTGATCTCTCCTGGCCAGCACTCACAGACCCCAAATCTCTGTGCACTCTCCTTGGCCCTACAGAACCCTGCCTGTTTGCAGGGCACTGGCTGGGGCAGGTTCTGTTTGCAGTTTGGAAAAAGGACAGCTCAGACTAAGGTTGATGGGTCCAGCAAAGGAGATGCTGATGCTGCCCATGGACAGTGGAACATCTGAAAGCACTTTAAGAAACTCCTGTAGATTTACAGAGCACTCAAAACTACAATTCAGGTCTCTCAGATACTTGTCAAAATCAATAATTTTATAATAATTTATCCTTTCCATTGCACAAGAGAAGGAAGTTGGAAACAATCTCAGGAAATTTCCTTGTCTTTATAAAAATCTTTATCTGGGAAATATTCTGGAAGTGAGCTGAAGCTCTCAACTTTTCCTCCTCTACACCAGAGATATTCTGATTTGTACTTACAGAATATGTAGTCAGTGGGATGTTCCAGCTTCTGGAGATCACTGCAGGAGCTGCAGCTGCATTGTCCTGCAGCCAGAGGTTCCTGTGTCAAGGGCTGGCAGTGATTCTCCCCCAGTCACTTCTCAGCACCTTCCTAGCTCTGTCTGATTGAAGCTCTCTGTGCCTCTGTGCTGTGCCTGGGCTGGCTGCAGGCAGTGCCCCAGCCCTGCCAGGAGCTGCCTCTGGGCCAGGAGCCCAGCCCAGCTCAGCAGCACAGACACAGCACAAGGACTTTAATCACCCTCCTAGGGTTTGTGCTGAGGCCCTGAACATCAGTCCCTGACAGGGAGTTGAAGAAATCTCTCAAGAATTCAAAGTCAGATTCAAACTCCAAAGTTTCTCAAAGTTTTAATGGGTCCCACTGAGGGACACAACTCATGAGAAAGTGTCCCCACATTCCAGTTAGAGCAGAACACTAGAGGCAGTGATGACAGGTGGGGACAAACAAGGGAAAGATATCTCTGATGTTGAGCAAACCTGGATGTGTTTCATTAATCTAATGGGCCAAGGCTTCAGCCCCAGGCCATGGGAAGGCAGATCCTGTCCCTCTCTTCTTGCTTGGGGCTCTAACCGGGGCACTGGGATGTGGGGATGTGCAATGCCAAGGGCAGGACCATGGGGTGGCCCCTGCCAGGCTGCTGAACACGGACAAGGAGCCAATGAGGCCCCAGGGCTGCAAGGGTCACTTGTCTCCTGCTCCTGGCTCAGGCCCAGGGCCAGCAGCCATGGCCAAAGTGCTGCCCAAGTTGGCTCTGTCAGGGCCTTGCAGCTGCTGCCCATCCCTGTGCCCTGTGCAGCCCAGGCTGTCCTACGGTGTCCCTTGCCCTGCGCCTCTGTCCCTGCAGACTGTTGTCATCCCCTGGCTGCCCCACCTTGCTGACCCCTTCCTTTGCTGACAGCTCTGCATCCTGTCTGGCTCTGCCTGGGCAAACAAAGCTTTGGGCTGCCCCAAGCCCCTTCTGAGGAATGTGTTGCTCCACATCACTGCCCTGGGAGAGAAATTCCCTTCTCCTTGTGTCTAGTCTGGACCTCCCCCATGGCCTTTGGTGGCATTTCTTTCTCTGGCTGTTTTATACAATAAAGATGAGCTCCATCATCTCTGAAACCACCCTTCAAGCCTCCTCAGGCTACTCCTATTCTGTCCTCAGTCTTCACTCCACTGAGCCCAGGGCCCTCAGTCTCTATGGGTCATGTGCTTGAGGCCTCCAAATCCCATCTTGAGAGATTTTTGTGTCCTTTCAAGGTCTTTTCAGATTAAAATATTGTGGTCATACATATATATTAAAAAAAAAGCTTGTGATTATTTTTCAGGCCTTTAGTGGCAAAGGAAGGGGCAATGTCTTTAAATTGCTCAAGGGTAAATTTAGATTGGATAATACGTAAGAAATATTTTATGATGAAGGTGACAAGACAGAGAAACGGGTTGTCTTTAGAAGTAGATGTAAAAAAGTGTTCAATATCAGGAGCTAAAAAGTGTTCTACATCAGGAGCTTTGACCATCTGTTCCAGTGGTAGTTGTGCCTTCCCCCAGCAAGAGGGAGAAGTAGATGATATTTTAGGGCCATTCCAATTTAAAAAACCAAAATTAAAAAATTGATTCCAGGAAAGTTCTTACACTTCTGCATTTAAGACTCACTAAGGGGCTCAATGACAGAGCTTTCCAGCATGACCTTGCCAGCTGAGCATGGGGAGTTCTACATCAAGGTCTGAGACTCATGATGGAAATCCACAAAGGACATTTGGGGAATGGCAAGATTTCCAATAGGATGTCTAAGAAAGGAGTCCAGGAAGTGAAAGGATGGAGGATCAAGGCCATTTGCTGAGGAAAAGGCATGAGAAAACAGAGAGAAATAAGGATGAGAGGAGATAATGTTTGACCAGGGTTTACACTGAGAGGAATGACAGATTTCTCTTTACAAATAAGCTGTGAGTCTGTTGTAGATACAATTAGCTCTGAGAGATAAAAGAAACAATGGGAAGGATTCCACTGATTGATGAATGGACAAAGATATTTGCTTTTACAAATACAGTATAGGTTTGCTGATAAATTAAATTGGACATTGAAAGATGAAAGAAACAATGGGGAAAACCCCTAAATTCCATAAGAATTGAAAATTAAAAGGGAGGGTTATACATTACAGGGAAATCTTTGGTATCAGGTATATCAGGAAGTCTGTATCTCTCAAGTACCTCAGGCAATGGGGAAAGAGAGATGGAAAATGTGGCTGTGAAATTAGGATAAAAAGGAGGCTGCATCCTCCAAAAATTGGACAGACCCTAGGGGAATGCCCCATGGCCTTTCCCTTTATTGGAATAAAGTAAAAGGACTCTTCTGTCTCCTTTTTGGACATAAACCTCTGATGTTTGTGGATAAATTTTCCTAACAGTGTTTGCTGGTGAGGACACTGCTTTGGCAGTGCCCGACAGTTGATCCCCACAGCCTGTGGCATTTTCCTGAACCCTCCATTGCCAAGAACTTTCTGAGACAAGGCAGCTCTGTCTGCACTGGGTACAGAGGGATGTCTGAGTGCCAGATACTGCAGTGAGGACCACAAATCATCAGGTCTTGTGTCCTTTGGGGGCCCAGGCACTGGTGAGACTGGTGTGTGTGCACACAGCACTGGTGTGTGTGGGGCTGGGTAATAACCACCAGGGAACATCACCCAGTGCAACCAGCGAGCAGCAAAGGCCTGGGAGCCACTGTGTGAGATCAGCTCCTGCAGGGATCCTGCAGGGTGTCTCTGCAGCTCTACATTTCATTCTGCCATGGTAGAGCTCAAAACAGCGCATCCCTGTGTCCCTGGGTTGGTCTGGAAACCGCCCGCAGTCCCTCCCAGGAGGAGTCCCTGTGCATTTCCCTCCCCCATGGCTCTGCCCTTCCTGATCCAGCAGCTCTGGGGCAGCAGAGCTGGGGCAATGCAAGGACAGAGCTGGCTCTGACAGGGACCATGAAGCCACTGCCAGGAAGTGACAGCAAGGACACTTTGCAAAGGGGAAATTGAGCTATGGCGACTGAAATAAACACAGGCCGGAGACTTTCCTCCTCTTTAATGCCTTTATTAAAAGTGCTCAGTTCTGGCAGGAGAACTGATGGGTCAGCGCTCACACCACTGCTGCTCCCAGTTGTGATTCAGAGGAGGAGAAAGAGTGCAGCTTTGTCCACTGGTTTGTGTGCAGAGCTGGGAATTCCGTCCTCACGAGAGTATTGGGAAAAATCCTTTGCTCCTCTTTCTGGTTTGACTCCCAGGGTCCTGCCTCTAGCCGAGGTCCTTCCTTGGCTAGGGCGAGGGGCAAAAAAGGGTCTCAGCATCTCTGCAGGCTCTGGACTTGGTTCCTCATGTCCAGACATCACTTTGATTCGTCAATTTTGTGCTGGCTCGTTGTTTTAGGGGTTTTTGGCTCGGTTTGGTGAGGGGTCTCTCCCGCTGCATGCTGTATCTGATGTCATTTGCATGTTGACTCGATGTCCCTTCCCCTCCACATTCTTGGTGTCATCTTCTAGGAAGCAGCAGGGTGTCACTCTTACAAAAGGCGGAATTCTTAACTATCAACAACAGGTCGTTAAAGAAAATGACTGGTGATTACAATAACAAATGGAACTCCACCCTGCAGCAACTGGTCCAACCTGTTCACTCTGCAACCTTTTAAAAAAATGGGTAACTTTTTTTACTCATAACAGTGACTTTGTTGTATTTAGGAAGTGAAAGCTTTGCTGGAGCATGTGAGAAAGATGAAATACAAGGGGTGTTGGGTGAAACAGGAGGTGTTCAGCCTGGAGATAAGAAAGGATTTTTCCCCAGTGACAAGGCTGGTGCAGAGCAGGGTCCCCATGAGCCTGGCAGGGCTCCCTGTGTGCCAGCACTGGTTGGGTTGTGTAAGAGAGGTGCCCCCAGAATTAGAGCCCAGGAGGGGCCTCTCCCTCCTGCCTCACTCCTTCATCTCCCTAAGGATAGAATTCCTGTTGTGTGGATTCTCTGATGTGCTGGGTGACCTTGTCGGCGATGGAGAGAGACGGGGAGACTGACTCGGTATCAGAATCCGATTTTATTGTGGGATACAAACACTTATATACTATTTCAGGGAGACTAGTAATGTGTACTACAATGATTAGGTTAAAATCACATACACAAACTTATGCAAATAACAACATCTCTCGTCTGCAGAGTTTAATGGGATTTTCTTTTTCTGGTAAACCTGTCTGATTTAATCTTGCAATCTAGGTCTAATTTTCAAAGTTCTTTTTGATTTTGGCAAGGCATCCTGTTATCAAATCTCTTATGTTAACCAGTTCCAAAGTCCATAGTCTGTCTTGTGTCCCCCAGCATTCCAACATGACCTTACAATACCTTCCTGGCCAGAATGTCTGCTGAGGGCCAGCCAAGCTGCTGCAGTGGCAGTAACCTCACAGCCATCACCATTGCAGCCTTGTCCCCTGGGCCTGACTCTCCCCTTTCCTCTGTCTCTGGCTTGACTCTGCTGGGCTGAGCGGTTCTGTGATTAATATCTTGTCCCCAGGTTATGCGGCCAATTGCTTCCCAACCAGGCTCCTTTAGCAGAAATGGTGTCACAATCAACATGTGAACACTGAGAGAAGAAGAGCAAATGGGAAGTTAGAGCAGGATGTGGTCGGAAAGGGGTTGTGTGGACATAGGGCAGCACTTTCCAGTGGCCATTGTGGGACACAACAAGTTGGATAACAACAGATCTGCCCTGAGCAGGTTGGGAATGAATTTGATATGAGCATTTGCTGTATTAGGGACAGAGCCACTGGGCACAATGTTGTTTGGTCTGCTCATGTGGGTGTGGGAGCTCACTGTGTACATATTCCTGTCTGTGCTTCTCTCAGGCATCTTTTTCAGAGCAAGGAGAGGGATCAGGATTGCTTTGTTGATGTACTGTGGGATATCAGTTTATGATGCGAGAACATCAAGGGCAGTGAGGGTCATTTGGGATGTGTATTTAACGCTGCTTTCTTGTCCTTGCCTTGGGTGCTACCTCTGGGACTCCATTAATAATCATGCCCAGCCTGTGGGGGGAATGGGAGAGGATGATTTTCCCCTGCCTTTCACCCACTTTTCCTCCTTCAGGCCTGTTTCAATGGCTTTTGAGAAGTTTTAATTCCCTTTGGGTGTTAAGGAAAGCCTGTTCTTGTTTCTGAGTCTGCCAGCTCTCCCCAGTGTGGTCCACACCATGTTTAGAGTCATAACAGAGGTTTCTAGGAGGGTCATTCAGAGATCTGTCCCGAGAGTGGATAGTCATGAGTGGCATGGAATGTGGGAGCAAATGGCCCAGTATCTGGAGGACTCCTCTCCTTCAATGGTTTAGAAGTTCACCCCTGAACAGCTACAGGACCCTTTTAAAGTGATAAAATATGTGAAGGAAAAATGCTGCAGCAGCTCCAGAGAGGTACAAAGTGATGGAATCTGCAGGGCCCTGGCTACTGTTTCCAGGACACTGCTGGTCACTGGACAGCACCCTCAGGGGGAGGAGGATGAAAGCACAGCAACAGGCACTGTGGGCATTCCTGAGCCAGGGGAAAAGCCCCTGCTGGGAGCAGTTGCTGCTGTACAGAAGAAATCCAAGACCAAATCAGCACCAATCTCTTAGTGAGGGAGGAAGAGGAAGCAGGGCCCTCACAGCTTTTCCTCACAGGAGGAAAAGTCAGGGCCAGACACAATCACCTGATCCTTATCCTCAGGTGAGCTGTGAGATGTGTGAAAAGATTTCAGCTGCCAGTTGGGAGAGCTCCTGGTGACCCTGCTGCCATCTGCTGGGATATCGCGACTCCAGTGTGGAACTGGATGGTAGAGAAGCCAAGCAACTGCAATTCCTGTCTCAGGATTTGGGCATTGACCAGGTGTTAAGGACCTGATAATAAGAAAAATGCCTCAAAAATTGCTTTGTCATTGTGTCTGCTTATTGTAATATCTTTGAACACCTGAAGACTATGTCCCCCAAGTCTCCTTTGTCCCCAGTTCTGTGCTCCCCATCCAACATCCTCTAAGTCCCCACTCCATGTCCCCCATCCCCCACAACCCCATGTCTCTCATCCCATTTCCCCATATATCCCCCATGTTTCCCATTCCATGTCCCCATTCTGTGGCCCCCATTCTATGTCCCATCCTCTATGTCCCTCTTGCCCCCCATCCCACATCCCCCCTTCCATGTCCTCCATCCCCCATCCCCCACATCCCTCCTGTCCCCATTCCATGTGTTCCATTTCACATCCCCCACATCCCTCATCTCATGTCCTCAATTCTATGTCCCATCACACTGGTTCCACACCCTCTATGTCCCCCATTCCATGTTCCCCATGCCATATTCCATCCCTCCTCCCTGCCCAAGCCCCGTATCCCCACCCCTCTCCCCACAGTGTCATCACAATGTCACAGAGGCCCCACCAAAGTCACAGTGCCACCAGCAGCATCACCGAGCATCCTGAGGGCCACAGCGGGAGCTAGTCTGGTGGTGGAACATCCCAGACCCCACATCCAGATCCCACATCCTGATCCCAAATCCTGAGGGAGTGCAGAATGAGCTCCTGCCCTCCCACTGCCAGGAGGACTAAGGTGGAGCTCTGGGGGAGGACAGAAGTGGCTTCAGCCACCACCTCTGAAGGTACCAACAGCCCCTGGACCCCTGGGAATGTCAGGATCTGTCAGGATCCTGACTCAGTTCTACTCAATTCCCAGAATGGAAAAAAATCTGGGATGCAGTGGCCGACTTCGTCCTGGAACACCTCCTGCTGCAGAACAAGGTCACTCCAATTCCCCTGCCATGTCCCCTCCTGGGGGTCAAGGTCATGTCTGATTCATTCCAAAATCCCAAAATTCCTCTTCCAGAGGGTTCAGATCCCAAAATTCTGAAACTCCTCTTGCAGGGGGGTGCAGACCCCAAAATCCCAAACTTCTACTTCAAAATCCAAAAATTCTACTTCTGGGGGGAAGCAGATCCCAAAATCCCCAAAATTCCGGTTGCAGGGGGTGCGGATCCCAACCCTTGGTGCCCTGCATGTGGTGCCCTGCCAGGTGCAGGTTGGTGACATGGAGGTGACAACACGGAGGCCGATTTTTTGCCTGGCCAGGAATTTGGTCCAGAGCCACAATTTGATGGATGACTGGGAATTCTGTGCTGGTAGGACTATGAGGATTCTGAGGTGGACATGGATGAAGGGGAGGGTTGAGGGAAGGGGTGGAAAATGGGGAGTTGAAAGATGTGATAAGAAACCAAAAAGATGTGAGGAGACCATAAAGCCCCATGAGCAGAACCCAAAAATCACAAGGAGCCCCCAAAAAACTGGGATGAGACCCAAAAATAAATTACATGACCCCTTAAAAGCACATGACAAGAACCCAAAAATAAAACAAAGGAAAATCCATAAAACTATGGGAAAACCCCAAAAAAAGCATGAGAACACCACATAAAACCATGAGAAGACAGCAAAACACATGAGAAGACCCTAAAAAATGAAGAGAAGACGCCAAAACCCATGAGAAGACCCCTCAGAAACATAAGAAAACCTCAAAAACCCATGAGAAACACCCCCCAAAAACATGAGAAGTCTCCAAAACCCCTAAGGAGCCACCCCAAAAAACTCAAAAAAAATCATGTAGACACCCAAAAAAACCCATGAGAAAATACCATAAAGAACAAGATGACACCAAAAAACACAAGGAGAGAAAAAAAAAAAAATCCACAAGACCTCAAATCACCCTGAGAAGACCCCAAAACACTGTAAAAAAATTTCAAGAAACCATGAGAAGACCCCAATAACCACAAGGAGACCCCATAAAACCTTGAGAACCACCCCCCCCAAACCCCCTGAGGATACCCTAAATCCCCCTATCTTCCATGCCCTCCCAGGGAACCTGGATCCCCTCCAGACTTTTGCAGTGGCAGCAGTGCTGGGACTGCCTCGGCGCAAGGTGGAGGGTGCCCTCCAGGCCACCATGTCCCTCCTGTCACAGTGCCTGGGGATGGGTGAGGACGTGGCCCTGGTCCTGAGGGATATTGGAGTCCTTCTGGTGGAGAGGCACAAGGTCCGGATGAGGTTCTACCACAGCTTCCTGGAGGCAGTGGCTGGGAAGGAGAACCTGGAAAAGGGGATCTTCAAGGTGAAGGGGTTGAGGGGATGGGGGCAGGGGAGTGGGGTGATCCTTTAAAATTACTTCATCCATGGGGAGAAGGTCCCAGCATCTTTGGTCTCCTTCAATGTTGAGTTCCTCATTCACATTCTGGAGGTTCTGCCATCTTTGGGATCTCTGAGTCCCCTGGTCATGTTGAGGAGACCCCACCATCTTTGGGGTCCTCTCTGGGCTCCTACAATGCTGCATTCCTCATCTTTGAGGTCTTCCATCACTGACCTTCTCATCCATGATAGGAAGCTTCGGCCATCTTGGCGCTCCTCTAACGCTGAGCTTCTCATCCATGAGAAGGTCCCACTATCTTTGGAGTCTTCTAATGTTGAGTTCCTCATCCCCATGTAGAAAGTCCCATCCCTGTTCTCTTCCACTGCAGATCCAGGAGCTCCTGGACACTGTGGTGCCTCGGGGAGTCCCTGTGGCTGCTCTGACCTCATTTGGCTCTGTCATCGTCTTCCCTGAGTGCGTCCAGGGGCAATCCAGGGGCTCTGGGATGGGACTAGAACAGGGTCCAACCCACTTCAGGATTCCTTGGACTAAGAGGGCCTGGAATTCTGCCTTGGGAGGGTTTGGGGAATGGTGGATTTTGGGAAAATGTAGGGGATTGCAAGGAAATGGGGTATTTGGGGAAATATGGTGGATTTGGGGGAAGGTAAGGAGGACTTGGAGAAAACCATGGTGGAATTTAGAAAATGGGGTTAATTTGGGGGAAAAGGGGGGATTTGGGGAAAAAAAGATGTATTGGGGAAAGTCATGGAGGGTTTGGGAAAATGTGGTGTATTTGGGGGAAAATGCGGTGGATTGTGGGAAAAAACCCAGGTGAATTAAGGAAAGTGTGAATGTGGTAGAATTGGGAAAAACACGTATTTGGGGAAAAACAGGGTGGATTTAGGGAAACAGAGTGGATTTGGGGAAAACAAAGTATATTAAAGAAAATATGTTGGATTTGGAGAAAAAAAAGGTGGATTTGGGAAGAGTATGATGGATTTGGAAAGACTATGGTGGATTTGGTTATAATGGAGTATTTGGGAAAATACATGGTGGATTTGGGGAAAACCAAGGTGAACTTTGGGAAGATGTAATGGATTTTGGGGAAAATGGTGGATTTTGGAAAATAGTGTGTATTTGGGGAAACCTATGGTGGATTTGGGAAAAAGTGGTGGATTTAGGAAAACTATGGTGGATTTGGGAAAAACAAGGCAGATTAAAGAATATATGGTGAATTGAAGGGGAAATGTCATGGATTTGGGAAAAACGGTGGTGATTCCAGGGTGGTTCTGGGGTGATCATAGTATTTTCCATCCAGGTTTGAGAGAGAAATGGTCCAGGCACCAATTCCGAGGACGCTGCTGCTCCAGAGCCTCTGGAGCCTCCCCAAGGACATCCCATGTCCCAGGGGGGAAATGGGGCCATGGATCAGGAAAGAAAGGAAAGACAGGAAGATTGGGAGAGACAGAAAAGGTAAACATTTTTTTAAAATTAGGAAAAATGCAAAGAAATGGGGAAAAAAGAAAAAAAGGTGGAATAGGAAAAAAATTGAGAAAATAGGAATTAATTGGGAAAATAAAGGAATATAGGGAAAGGAAAGAAATATGGAAAAAATCAAGGAAAGGCACAAAATAGCAAAAAGTGGGGGAAATGGGAATTTTTGGGGATAACAAAGCAAAAAAATTGATTAGAATCAAGGAAAGGGAGCAAATAGCAAAAAATAGGGAAATGAAAAATAATCGGGATAATAAAGAAAGTAAGTGGAGGGAAAGGAAAGAAACTGGAGAAAAACCAAAGAAAAGAGGGAAAACAGCAAAAATTAGGGAAATGGGAATTTTTGGGGATAATAAAGCAAATAAATAGGAGAAAGGAAAGAAATTGGGGGAAAATCAAAGAACACGGGGAAAAATGGGGGAAAGGACAAAGGGGGAATGAGAGTGAAAAGGCAAAGAAATGGGGGGGAAAAGCAAAGAAATAGATAAAAAATGGGAAAGAAGAGGTGGGAAAGCAAAGGAATGGAGAAAGAAGAGAGAAATATGGGAGAAAAGGGAAGATATGTGGGGAAAAAAAGGGGAAGAAATGTGGGGGAAAAGAGAAGAAATGGGACAAGTGATGTGACCTCTGACTTGACTTCTCCTTCTCAGTTCCAGAGGCAGCTTCTGGAATGTCAGGAGCAGAGGAACAACCTGAGGAAGAGATTCCAGAAAACCAGAAAACCCAGGGAAGGAAGGCAAAGGAGAGGAAGTCAGAAACAGAGCTGGGGGAGAAGGAGAAAAAGTCAGGAAAGTCGGAAACCAAACTGGGAAAAAAGAAGTCAGAAACTGAATTGGACAGGAAAAAATTGGGAAAGTTGGAAACTGAACTGTGGAGGAAGGAAAAGTTGGAAACGACAGAAACTGAATTGGGGAAGAAGGAGAAATCAGGAATGTCAGAAACAGAAATGGGGAAAAAGGAGAAGTTGGAAAAGTCCGAATCCAAAGGGATGAAGGAAAAGCTGGAAAAGTCAGAAAAGTTGGAAAAGTCAGAAAAGTCAGAAAAGCTGGAAAAGCTGGAAAAGCTGGAGAAATCAGAAAAGTCAGAAAAGTCAAAGAAGTTGGAAAAGTCAGAAACCAAGGGGAGGAAGAAGTTGGAAAAGTCCTCAAACAGGTGAGGCTGAAGGCTAAGAGACAACATGGTGTCTCCTAGCTCAGGATGACCTTTCTCATTGGATCCTTCCAGGGATCATCCCAAGATTCCAAAGGCCAGACAGCGCCAGGACCACTCTGGGCGTTGGCTCCAGATGCACACAGACAAAACTCCATGCTCCAGAGGAGGAAGAGGAGAAGGAGATGGGGAAGAGGTAAAAAAGAAGGAGAAATCCAAACAGATCCATCTTCAGGATCCCTGGAGCTTCCAAACGCCAGTGATTGCGGTTCTGTCGGCATCCAGCTCTGGCTCCAGCATTCCTGAGCATCCTGACCCCAAGGAGCCCCTGCCCAGCCCTGTGAGGCCGACGACAATGAGGACAAGCAACGAGAACTTCTGGCCAGTGCTGGACGCATCTCTGGAGTAGCTGGGAATCTCTGGGAATCTCTGGGAATCTCCAGGAATTTCCAGGAACCATCAATAAATGCCTCTGGTTGGGAGAGTGGAGGAATAACTAGGAGGAGCTTTCTTCCCTCACTCAGATTTTGCCTTTTTTGCCCCAAATCCCATTGGTTTAACCCAAAATTCCAACAGATCCAAGTTCAAATCCCAATGGATCCAATGCCAAATATTATCTGTCCCAATCCTGTCTTCGGGGGTAGCTCATGGTGATGGGGTATCCGATGGTCATTTGAGCCACAAATGGTCAGTGTTCCCCCTGGACCTCCCGCAGCTTGAGGGATATCACCAGAGGTGTGAGCATGGCCAGGACCCTGCTGGAGTGGAGCCAAGGCTGCCCCTTCCATTCAGGAACGAGGAGTGGCAGTGTGGGTGACAGAGTGAGTGTGGCTGCCCAGGGTATTGCTGCCCTGGGGTTTTCAGCACTGCCACCAAAGTCTCCCTGCTTCCCTGCTCCCTGGGAGCCTGGAACCAGCTTGTGCAGTGCCACCTGGGGCTGGGGCTGTCCCCACCAGGTCCCTTTCTGTGCCATCACTGCCCAGGAAGGTCCCACCCCGGTACTGGAGTGCTCCCTGCTGGCTGCAAGACAGCACCTGCCCTGTCCTTCCGGGGCCACCAGTGCCCCCTGCAGGTTGTGGCAAGAACTGCACTCAAGGGGGAAGGGAACTCCTGGGATTGTTCAGCTGTTGTTTATTCTGTTCTGTTTTGTATGTGTATATATATATATATATATGTATATATATATGTATATAAAATTTGTTATTCCTTTTCCTATATTTTTGCAATTACTAAGTCATAATTGAGAATTGGATGGGGGGGGGGGGGGGGTGTGATCTTTCCATTCTAGGAAAGTTGCCATCTTCCTGGGCAGACACCTGTTTTTTAAACCATGACGTTAATCTACCCAGTGACCTCACACAGCACCCCTGTGTGAGCACCCCTGTGCACCATTCTGTGATGTTACAATGCACCCTGTGATGTCACACCACCACTCTGTGACGTCACGCCTTTCTCTGTGATGTCAAAGTCTGTTCTGTGATGTCATACAGGTGCCTTGTGATGTTACAGCCCCTTCCATGATGTCATGCAGACACCCTATTAGGTCACAGCTCACTCTGTGAGGACACAGCTCACTTTATGATGTTGTATAGCTGCCCAGTGATATCACAGCCCACTCTGTGATGTCACACAGCCCCTTCATGTTGTCACAGCCATTTTGAGATTTCACAGCCCTCTCTCTTGGACATGCCCTCGTGTCACCTTTTGAGTGGGAAGGAGGGGTGGCCTCCAGGTGCATTTCAGCCCCCTGTGCCTGCAGTCCCCAGTGCCTGGAGGTGCCCAGCAGATCCCACAGGCTGTAGAACCTGTGCACCACCCCTGACAGCCATGAGTGTCCACCCTCACCCTGGTATACCTGGCACCACTTGGAATCCCAGTTGGAGCGTGGCTGTGGAGCAACAGCTGGGTTCATCAGGGCAGGGACCCTCTGGGTCCCCCCCAGAATGCCCCCAGTTCTCTGGCACCTGGCTGTCCATCTTGGGGAGGGTGATGAGCCAGTTCTGCAAGGGGCTGCCCTCCCGGCTCACTGCCTGCTCAGTGCTGATGTCAGTGATATCAAGGATGTTGCACAAGTCTTGGTGCTTCTGTGGCGACACTGCTGGGGTAGCACTGCTGCTACCCACATCACCACGCCATGGGACCCCTACTGCAGCCACCACCAGCACCTTGGAGCTGCTGCAGCTCCAGGACATCCCACTCTCTCCAGCGAGGATGGCGATATCCACACTGGATCCCGGGCAGGGGATGCAGGGACACTCCTCACTGCAGAGGTGCTGGAGCCACTTCAGGGCCAGCAGGGACTGGAATTTCAGGTGGGGCCTGTGTGTCCAGAAGCCCCTGAGCTCCCACAGGGATTTGCTGGAGCGGAGGTGCTGGCATGGGAGGAAGCTGTGCCACTGGATCTGGCCCTGCAGATGTACTGGTATGTAGGACTTGGAGCTGCTGAGGACAGGAGGTATGGGTGGGTGGAGGTGTGTCCCCAGGGATGTCAGAATGCCCCCATGAGTGTCAGGCTCTCCCAACAGATGACAGGTTTTCCCCATGGATGCCAAGCTGTCCCCATAGGGGTCACAATGTCCCTGTGGCTGTCATGGCCTGATAAGCAGTGGCTGCCAGGCCATCCCAGAAATGTCAGGTTTTCCTTATGGGTCCCATACTCTTCTCATGGGTGCCAGGCTGTCCCCATGGGTGCCAGTCTATCCTGATGGATGTCAGGCTGTCCACAGTGATGCCAGGGTGTCCCTATAGGTTCTAGGCTGACCTAACTGACTCCTGTCCTGATGGGTGTCCGGTTGCCCCCATGGGTATTACTCTGTCCCCTTGGATTTCAAGTTGTCCTAGTGGGTGCCAGGCTGTCCCTATGGGTTTCATGCTGTCCCCATGGGTGATAGACTGTCCTGATGGATGCTGTCACACTGTCCCCATGAGTTTCAGGCTGTCCCAGTTGGTGCCAGGCTGTCCCCACGGTTGGTGCCACACTGTCCCCATGGCTGCCAGGCTGTCCCCAGCAATGTCCCATGGATGCCACACTGTCCCCCAAGCCCCCAGCTCACCTGATGTGGCTGCAGATCTGTCCAGGGCTCTGCCGCTCCTCCTTGGTGACATGTGGCACAGCCAAGCTCAGCCCCTCCTCCTGTGTGAGCAGATTCAACCCCACAGCCACGAGACCCCATGGAAATCCCTGCGGGACTGGGCAGGGCACAAGGGTTTGGGGGCGTCATGATCTGCTAGTATTAGCGGGGTTGTGATGATTTGTTAACTGATCTCAGAGTGCAAAAACAACACAGAGGGGATTTCAGTATTGATCAAAACAAATACACCTTTTATTGAATGACCACAGCAAATGCGATTGAGGGATTAGGAAAGAGAAAAAAGATGAAGAGAGAGAGAGAGACAGAGACAGAGAAAGAGAGAGAAAGGGGGTATAGCTACCAAACGTAGAGATGAAATCTTTGTGGTCTAGGTCAATGGAAATTTGCCTAGTCATGTCAGGGAGAACCTCAAAGTCCTGGTTAACTCAGGGGTCTATTATAATCCTTCACCAAGGGTGGGGGGAACAGGTAAAAGACAATAAAGAATAAGTGTCTTGCAACCGCCGATGGGGGGAACAGATATTGAAGACGGGTACAGACAGTCCATGTCCTCAGCAGTGAGAGAGACCGATTGTTTTCTTGGTCCAGGGAACACACCTGGACAAACATCTTGCTTTGATCAGGCTAGCCCACACCACGTGTTAGGATTATAGGGGTCTCAGTCTCAGTCCTCGGGAGGGGGCTTCAATCTCCATCTGTCACGGTGGTAGTGAAGCAGATGAAGGGTTTTCCATGGGGGACCACTGAAGTTACCCCTGAAAGTTCATTTGGACAAGAGATGGGGAAATTCATGGGCTATTGTCAAGAAGCAGGGTGCAAGCATATAGGGCAAGATGGTCCTTTGCCAGGCCCTGCTACAAGCAGTATGCCATGGTGTCACTGTAGACACAGCTGCGAACAATCACTTGGCGAGCATCCCACTTCAACCAGGCCAGAACTCCAGTCAGGGTCCCCAGCGTCCTGATCTCTGTCCTTGTGATGGTTGTGAGGTAAATGAGAGAAACTTCAGACTGTCTCTTACAGGGGGGTTCTCCCATCTCCTGCTGTGACAGGACACCTGAGGCACCCCAAGACCCCTGGCCCATGGTTTTATTTTCCTCATGTCCCAGTGGCCACATCAGTCACATCCTGTCTGAGGCTCTGGGTTCCTGCTGCTTTCCTGGCTCTATCCCTGGGGTGTATTCCCCCAAGGGACACAGTGACCCCCATGTGGGCAACCTGGGGTGCCCTGCGCCCACTGTGGGATGGCCACGAGCAGCTCCAGGTGACCCAGGTAAGAAGATCCATATACCCCAGGCACTGGCAGGTGGTGGAGGACCCTGTGCCAATGGCCAGGACCCTCAGCCAACTATTGACATTGAGAGCCCACAGCCAGGACCTACTGTTGAGAATGAGCAAAAAACCCCAATCCCAGAACAGAGACCCACAGGGTATGCATGTTGCACAGTGTGCTGTATCAAATTCCTGTGAGCCCAGAATATTGGAATTAGTGCAGCTGTAGATCTGCACAAGAGAGCTTTTCACCCACTTTCTCTCTTTTTCTCCCTCTGGGCATGGAGGGAGCTTGTGACTTCAGCATGTGACTTGTGTGTGCAAGAGCAAATCTGGACAGAATTGGTTCAGGGAGGTTTTGGGGAATATCAGGATCTGTTCTGGGCACAGAAGGTGTTTTCCATTAGTCTGAGACTGTCTGCTGTGGAAAGTGGATTTAATGTATAACCAGATGAATGACTTTTGCATTTTATGGAGCTGTGCCTTCTCTTGGTTTTGTTTTCCTGACAATAAATGAACATCTCTCTGTATGTCGGACAGCTGCTTCTCCAAGGAAAGCAGGTGGGAGTTGGAGACAAGGAGCTGAAAGCTGCAGGTCCAGCCTGGGGTGGAGGGAACTCAGACTTGCACAAGGCTGCTCTGAGTCCCAGGGGCTGGATGGGGGAAATGGTGGGGTGGGGATAGGCACAAAATCTGATTGATTGTCAGACATAAAGAGTCTTGATTTTCAGGCTGCATTAGGAGGTGCTTGGGATCAATGTCAACTGGAGATTGCTGATACCAATCTATAAAAAGGAAAAGAAAGCTAAATAAGATAAAAAAAAAAAAGTCCCTGCATTTTTTAAAGATACAGTATATTCACTTTGAGTACATTTCTGAAATCTGTCTAATTTACCACAAAAGAGTTGAAGAATTTAAAACAAAATTATTCCCAGGGACTTGTCGTGTTAGAATGATTTGAAATATTAATGACCATTTGTCACTGAATTCCTGAACTAAAGAGCTGAGGACTGAATAAGCCAGCTGAGAATTAAAATTCATCAAAGAACCTTCAAGTTGCTAAGGGTCGATACTCACCAGAGTAGGAATGAATAGATTCCAGGGGTGTGCAAACCCATGAGCCTACTGGGGAGAGGGCAATAGCAATGCCCTAGAGAAATGCACCTTAGGCTCCAGGCATTCCTCACAGCTCAGGATGGGGAAGGAATCTTCCCCCATGGTGTTCTGCAACACTATGTTAATTTGTCTCAGTTCTGTCCTCCCCATTGGCCCGTTGGCCTTCCCTACCCCTTTTACCCTTTTATGTTCATATTCTAGTAAGTTCTCCTTTCCCTGTTACCCCATTCATTTATGTAACTCCACCTATCCACCCTAGCATTCCTATTGGTTTCTGTCCTTTGTACCACCTCTGTGTCCTCATCTCATTGGCCCTGATGCTCTTTTCCAAGCCATCTTTTCCTGTATTTATGCCCTAGACTCTCCTTTGTCTTTGGCCCCTGGATGCTTTACGCCATCTTTTCCTGTATTTATGCCCTAGACCCTCCTTTGTCTTTGGCCCCTAGACGCTTTCAGCATCACCTGAAATAAAGTACGTTGGAACTCCGTCTCTGCACCCTCCCATTACTTCACTGCCAAACTGCTGTGTGTGTGTGTGTGTGCGCGTGCAGGCGCTCTCATGGCTCCTACCTGTTGGCACAAGACACTCTTGGAGAAGGTTGTGTCTACCGCCATTGCGGACTGCAACACTGGGGTTTCTAGGATGCTAAAGAGCTGTTCAGGCACAGGGTCTCCATGGTGACATCCCAGGAGTCCCCAGGCTGCCAATGAGCCAGGATGTCTCAGACACTTACAAGGGGCTCCAGGGTGACATCCCAGGAGCTCCCAGGCTGCCAAAGAGCCCAGATGTCACATACACTCCCAGGGGTTCCTGTCATGGGCAGAGTGGGAGCTTCTGGCAAAGTTTATTAGAGAAGCTCCTGTTGGGTCACAGGGTGTAGAAAGGACCCTCAACACCCCAATTATACCCCTAAACTCCCCCAAACCAGGACCACCAGGTTTTCCAAACTTCTTCAAGAGGAGCCTGGGAGTCCCTGGATCCAATACAAGCCCCAGACTCTGTCAAGGATTTATGTGTAAAGGATTATACAGGTAGAATTGAACCTTTGTACAACTTTGTCCTGTTATGAATGAGGTCCCATATGTGCAATTAAATAAATCACAGCAGTTTTAATTGAGGTTTGCGATTTTGATTGAGATTAATTAATACAATCAGATATAATTCAAATTCAGTAGTTACAGAAAAGAAATTTGGCAGTAGTTTGACTAAAGCATAAGCAAAACCTGATCAATTGGGGCACGGGGAGGGCTTCCCACCCTGCTTCACATATGTAATGTATGTTAGAAATAATTCATGCTATAAAAACAATGTATTTTATAAAGATTGTGAAATCCAAATGAGTCTCTGACCACAAGCAGCCTGGGAGGTGGATGTCTATTCAAACGCTGAAATTCCTGAAGGTGGCCAGATAACAATCGGCATTTCGCTTATGAATAGACGCACCCAGCACGATGATCACCATTATCCCGAGCCATCTGCCTAAGAGCAATCATCGCCCTGTTGATAACATCGATCAGATAGCCCTGTTGATAACATCGATCAAGATAGCCGAAGTTGCCAGAAAGATACATGTGAATATGCAACTTCCCGGGATTCAATCAACGCTGGCTATCAGCCAGGAAATGGTGATTGTCCAGCTCTGTACAGTGAAAGAACCAACTAGGAATATGCAGAGTTACAAAAGAAACTTGGACTCCTTTGCCTCGAGCACAATAAACTGTATAAAACATCCCCGCTAGAAGCGGCTCATGTGAATGGGGGGGGATTCAATGCGATAGAGGTTGGATCCAAGTTTACCCAGCGCTGATCCCAGGCTTGACGCTTTCTCTTTGGCTGTGGTGGTTTTGAGGACCGTATTTTGGTCATGGAAAAAGATAAATAAATCTTTTTGCAATTTTGATAATTTGGCTTTCGATTGATCATCTACAACAGTTCTGGTGACCCTGACGTGATCTGAATTTGGGGTTCAGGGACCCCTCTCCGGTCAGGAGGTGCACTGCAGTCTCGTCCCGCGGCCACTGGAGCTGACAGGTGCCAGCTAGCTGCTCCTGGAGTGACCGGTGGAGACCATGAATCTGCCACTCCCAGATCCTCTGTGAGAACCCCTGAGTAGTGGCTCCGTCTGCGGCGTAGTGACACAGGCGAGAGCAGGACTGTGAAGCACTGAGGCAAAGGAAGGAAGGAGTGGACACATGTACGGATGCCAAGGCAGGGCCAGTAACAGTGTCAGAGAAAAACCGTTGGGGAGGCACTTTTAAAGGGGAAGGGTGTGACATGAGGAGCCACGAGGGACCAATGAACGAAGCCCAGGGGAGGAGCAAGGGACACAACTGAACCAATAGGAATGGTCCAGGGGAGGGAAAAGGCTCAGGGGACAAATCATATGTTAGGTAAGGGAAGACTGACATAGAAAGTTCTCGAAATGAAAGGGGGGTGGTTATAATGATGGACAGGCAACTGGCGGGAGGAACAAACCATTATGAGGGAGAACATAGGGGGAACTGAGGGTCAAACCAAATCTTAACTTATAAAAAATAACCAACTTTACAATAAAACCTGTATAAACGACACAATGCTACAGCGCCCTGCTGATTTCAGCAGCCTGACGGGATTGGGAATTCGCAAAACCAATCAAACACCAAACCGAAGCCAGAACCACAGCCAAAGAGGGATAAAATGGGATAAAATTCTTCAGATTGTTCTGAGCTCTCGGAAACTCAGAACAATCTGAAGAAGAATCTCTGAGGCTGCGATGCTTTTTTTTTTCACTTGGAAAATCGACGTGCATGAAGAATCCACATGGGAAAGGAACCATGAGTACCGTGTGGTTGAGTGGGGTGTGATCGAGCATGTGTGTGAGACATGATTCTATCATGAAGTGAGTGTGGACCCCATGATTGCAGTTCCACTCTCCTGCGAGGGAAGTGGTCGGTCAAGGGGGAAGCGAGCACTTTTTCTTGTCACACATGGGACCTGGGACTCGTAGGGAGTTCAGGGGATAGATCACAGTTGGGTCAGGAGGGTCTGTGCCAGGGACTCCTGAATTGGCAGAACATTGGTTTCTGCCAAGGAGTCCTGAACTGGCAAAGTATTGGTCTTTGCCAGGGAGTCCTGAATTTCATTTGAAGGTAAATATTGACTCAAGTTGTACTTTCTGGTTTTGTACATCTGTGCTCTGAAAGAGAATGCCAAAGGGAAATACAGTGTGAAAAACGCCAATCACTTGGTTTTTAAAATTCTAAAAGCTTAATAGTAATAAAATGGTTATAAATATAGTAATACAATCAGAGTAATAATAATTTGGACAATTTGAATTAGGACAATATGAGACAATAGAAACAAAGAGTTATGGACGGTCCAGGTACCTTTTTCTGGGCAGCACAAACTCGAAAAAGGACACACGTTAACAAAGGATTAACCCTGAAAAACAATAGCCTGTTGCATATTCATACACCTCATACATGATGTATAAATTCCATTCAAACAAAGGATTCGGTCTGGTCATCGTCAACTTCTTCCTCCTAATCTTAAGGCGCCTTCGATCCTTAGCCAGGCAGAAAGAAGTCAGTTTCTTCTGATAAGAAGGCAATAAATTCTTTTTCTCTGAAAGATTTAGGTTTCCTGTGGCTGCTATATCGCTGCAAGTCCTTTCTAAAAAAAAGCATCCTACATAGCATAGTTTCTGTTTTAACTTTTTTTTTTAATAACTTAAAACTGTATTTAACACACTACTCAAAAGAATTAATACAGCATTACTTTCTAACACAACACATATAATATTCATTTTAATATTTGTGAAAACCCAATCATAAAATAGGCATTTTTCACAGCTGCTAAAGACAAATAAAAATCTTTGATTTCAGCATTAGACACTTCCCCATGAGGAGCTCCTTCTCTCCCTCCTCCAGAAGGAATTTGATAGCTTCTTCCTCCAGTGGTGCTGGTTTAAGGACCCTGTTTCACCTCATCTCTGACTTAGCTGGGCCTGACAGTGAAGAGAGCACAAAGCAAAGGAACAATTTGGTTTAAGCCAGGGGCAGGGTGGGGGGTGAAAGGCGATAATGGGGATGCTGTGGAACGGTGTGTTTAGAGAGACAGAGCCAACAAGTGGCCAGGAAGCAGCTCTGCCTAAGCTGGGCCACGGGAATGGAGCAAGGAAAGAACAGAGAGGATGCCTCAAAGGAAGGACACAGAGGATGATCCCAGCAGCAGATTCCCTCAGAAGCTGCTCTCAAGAAGCAGCTGTTCAATACAACCCCTCCTGTCCAGGCAGTAGGAGCCATGAGGTGCTGTTTCTCTGGGCACCCTGTGCCACGGTCTCAGCAACCTTCGTTGTCAAGAATTTCTTCCCAATATCTCATCTAAACTTGCATTCTGTCAGTAGGAATCCATTCCCCCATGTCACAGGATCACAGAATATTCTGAGTGGAAGGGACCCACAAGGATTAGCAAGTCCAGCTCTGAAGTGAATGACCCAAACAGGGTCCAAACCCACAACCTTGGCGTTATTAACACCATACTCTGACCAACTGAGCTAATGTCCTGCACTCCGTGCCTTTCCTTGTGAACAGTCCCCCTCCATCCTTTTCTGTGTGATCATCCAGTCCAACCCCTGTCCCTGCCCAGACACCCCAACAATCCCAGCCTGTGCGTCCCTGGGAGTGCTGTCCAAACGCGGCTGGAGCTCTGGCAGCCTTGGGGCCGTGCCCATTGCCTGGGGAGCCTGGGCAGTGCTCAGCACCCTCTGGGGGAAGCAGAACCTTTTCCTGATTCCCAGACCGATCCTGAAGCGCTCCCCCTGGCCGGCGCTGCCCTCTTGCAGCACGGCCAGGCTTGCTCAGCAGGGCCCGGGAACCAAAGCGCAGCCGTACCACACATCCAGCTGCAGGTGTTTGCCTCCTGAACGAAAACAACTCATAGGAAATGCCCCTCGGGACTTTAGTAGTGTTTATACAATGTTTCTGGAGAACCTTTAAAATGGTTGCAGCAGTTTCAAGACCGGTCACTCCAAACAGTAATCGAAGGTAAACCTGTTTAACAAACTCAGATATGGAAACAGCAAAATCATGTCCTGAGAAAGGTAGTTACTGATTCAATAGTTCAGGGAATAGATGCAGGGCCAAGAGCAGTGCTGTTCTGTATTGACTGGCTGCTGTTTACCAAGCTATCAGTGCTGAACTGATTAATTTCCAGTTTGTTTGCATAGGCTATACTTACTGGCTCTTTCAGCATCCTATTATCTAGAGCTGGGCAAGAGATTGAAACCTGATTTGGTTTCCTCAGAACACTTAATTTTAAAAAGGTTCATTTGGGGTTCCCAAAAGGAACAGATACATATATACCTAAACTTTTTTGTTCTTTCCTATGGGAGTGTGATCACATCATTCACAACAGAGAAGCCATGCAAGGATGCCAGCTGTCTACATTCTATTTTCATTATTCAGCAATGACAAATGGCTGTTTAAGTATGAGCATTTTACCTGTGAGAACTTTTTTCTTCAGAATGTGACAATAAAAACATTCACTGTAGCTGTAACTTACACAAAGCAAATTGCTAATTGATACCATTAACATATTTACTGCTGTTTCAAGTACTTGCCAGGTGATTGTGGTGTCTGGTTATTATAATAATCCTGTGGAAATTTACTGAGAAGCCTAAATTCATTTGAACAAATACGATCTGGGAAGTAGTTTTTAAAGAGAGTAGGCAGAGACTTCTTGAACCAACTTAAAAGTTTAATGAAAGAGTAAACATGAGTTCTAATCAATAAAATCACTGTTCATTTGTCACTAAGCTAATATTCTTCATGCAACCAAAATGCAAAAGTAAGTCAGTGAGAGGGATTTTCTACAAGCCTTTTCTGAAACAGAATTAAACAGGACTTTGGAACTTTAGAACCAGTTCAGGTCAGATCTAAGAGTACAGTGCCTAAAGGAGACACAAAGATTTGCAAGCTCCAATGTACAGTTCATAGAAATGTGAGTAATATGGAACCAACTTCCCTCAAGTGAAAATTTCAGGGGGTTATACAATTTACAGAAAGCAAAGGTGGCCTTCTAATATCCAGAACAAAAGCAAATCTATTACATGTGAAAATATTTTCAAGTGGCCTGTTCAGAGATCAGACTGCAAAGGAGGAGTAATCGGTAGTCAAGGTTTGCCTATACAGAGATTACGCACAGACAAAATTCTATAATACAGAGAAAAGCAGGGCATTTTAAAATGAGCACAGCTAAGCTGGGAGCTACAGATCATACCAGATATGCATACAGTATTTATTTCTTCACTACAATTTCAGACACTGTGCTCAGTTCGACTGCTGGAAATGGTAAACTGAGAGTAGGGCCAATAATTAGTGCTTTGATTAGAAAGAGGCTTCAAACAAGTAATTGCATTCATGCTGTTGATTTTAGCAAAACTAGGCTGAATTCTGTTTAAATGTGGAAAACTACATGAGAATCAACCAAAAAAGGTGTCAGCTAGAAAGGGCCACCTTCCACTAGGAATTAGAAAAGCAAGGCTTTTCTCAGGATATGGAACTCACGGATGTAGAGGAAATACAGTAGGGAATTCATAGAAGGAAGGTCCTGCTGACTAGATCAAATAGGGGTCAGGTAGCCTCAAGGCACTAACAGTTCCCAAAAGAACTACTATTTAATGTCTCACTTAAGGTTGTGGATATGCCCATTAATCCATTGGAACAGATTTTCTACATTATCCCAGGTGTCACCCGCCACAATCTGAAGAGCAACTGTAAGACTACAAAGAAACAAGAAAAATCTCCTTTCATTTGCTACTGTACTCCCACGCCAAGAGAACAGAAAACTAGTTGAATTAATAAAATATACCCCATCTAGTAAGAACATCCTGTAATATGTTGCATGCAAGCTGGTTTTCGCTCATTTTGCAAGTAGGATTAATTTTTAGAAATTTCAGACTTTCATGTCAATCCCAGGTAATAGTGCAGTTTGGTAGACTAATCCGATGACAGGGAATGTCAGCATGATTGGATTTTAAGTGATGTGAATCTTGTTACTGGAACTATCACTCTCTTGTTTTATGAAAGGCTGACCTGGAACAATGACAGACAGGGTTCACCACATCTCAACAGCTGCAGACCTCTCCTTCAAGGCCCTTTTAAAAATATGCTTTGTTTATTCTGCTTTACCTCTGACTGACATTTTCTGACAGCAAGTTCTAACATGAATTTTTAAAAGACATGGACTTTGCCACAACAATGGATTGTGTAAACAAACACTGTGTAAGAAAATGGTATACAAATTTACCTTTAACACATACAACACTGATTCTGCTACACCACCTGCTACAACCAAACAGCTGATGTATGTTTTCAGTTAAAAACCCCACTATTCTACCTAGTCCTTCCCATTAATTGGACTCATGAGCTTCCCTTTTCCATCTCCCTCATTCTCCACATCTTTACTCTCATTGGTTACAGCAGGGCTCCAGCCCATTTTATTTCTGGTTAACTGGAGTAGGTAAGAATCTGGGCTTGTGATGTCAGTGCCTTAGTTAGAAGGAAGTACTTACTTAGTAAGGAAGTAATGCTTCCTGCAGGAAACATGGCAATTTTGACCTTTTAGAAGCAAGTCATGATCTGACTGGAAGATTAAAACTGAGCAAGCCAAACTGCAGTAGTAACACAAACTCATTCTGCAAGAGCATAGTTCAGAGAGGGATTATGGCTCATGGCAGGGAAGAAAACATAATGTCCTTGTGTTTGATTATTTGCCTGAAGAGAGCTTTGGCAGGGGAGGAAAGGTCAGCTTCAGCAAAACCAGTAGAACATTAGAAATACTGACTAATGAAAGGCTTTGGTTCTTCCATTTACTTGGCAGAAAAAGCTTTCAGAGCAAAGGCATCTTGATAGACTCACTTTTCTACAAATGCATGACATTATTTGACTTTAACATACCTATATTCACATTCTTTCATTCTGTGCTGATGAAACAATAGTTATGAATGTCTCTACTGTACAAAATTGCTGTAGTTAATTTTGTTTTTTCCACTTAGAAACTTACATCAGTAATTGAACAACAGCTGAGACTGAAACTAAATTAAACACCTAATTCATCAAGTTATAAACTCATTATTTAAAAATTTAATTATTTTGTATGACAGTTTAGTAGATTGCTTTATTATTATGGGCTGACACTGTATAATTCATCATATGCCAAGGCAATATTCAACAATGCCAAGGCTTTAGTTGCTGTGATGATGTGGTGCTCAAACTGATGCAGTCCTTAAAGTTCTGGTTTTGAACCTTTCATTAGGCTTTAAAAAATGCTTCACAGAGGATATTGTTGTAACAGAACTGTTTGTACTCAAGACTCTCAGTGAGGGGAGTTGTTAAACCAAGTAACAGCTACAAAGCTGCACTGTTGGAGTAGCTCCAAGCAGTAATGACTATTCACACATCAAGATTACCCTTTATTCCACAGTTACATCCACACAGACAAAGCTCATCCCTCACTTGAGCTGAAGCAGTTGTGGTGTCACTCATCAAGTGCAGCAGGAAGCTCAGCTTTGGCAAGAAGGCTGACCTTTAACTTGATTGGCAGAAAAACGCTGTGCATTTATAACTGCAAAAGCAGACTGTAAAGCTGAAGTCTATTAAATACTGCAATCAGTATGATTATTAGGCAAAAGAAGCTGGTCAAATTGCAGGGAGCATTATCACTGCATTTAAGCTGTAGTTAGGTAGAATAAAATGGACATGGGAATATTGGAGAAACCTAAACCCAACAACAAAACAAACAGCACTTTTTATACTGATGGCAGTGACTATCCTTAAAGGCATCTTTTTTTTATACTTCAAATGATAATAATGTTTATGTGTTCTCATAGTCCCAAATAATCATTGTCTTTGACCGATGATTCTAATTCAGTCAGAATCTCATACCCTGCCTGTGTATTCGCCACCAGCAGCTTCCCAGAGGCAGAAATGTTTCAAGCTGTCCAGCTGGGTCAGTCAAACATCAAGCCATGAGCAGCTCTGCACTCACTAAAGCTGCTCTCAGTGCTGTGGCACAGCCTGAGACAGCCAATCCCAGTGCCACTGCCAGTGTCTCTCCACAATCAACAAGGCATCAACAAACCTGATCTAAAACCAATGCTGTACTTAAGCTTTCACTTCACTGGCTTTCAGACATGGAGAAAACAGTAACTAAACCAGGCAGAACAGAACTGCTGACACTCACCCAGGGCTCAGCTGCGAGTTCATTCTGCATGTTCTTGGACCATTAGGGCTGATCAATTTTGAGTACTTGCAGAATATGCTTAGTCCAGCCAGGATGAGCTTCTATATCCATTGCCTTGCGCTACTATAATCTGTTCTCTGAAATTTCCTTGAACACCTGTCTCTAGTTTTATCTTTAAATGTAGGAAGCTATTCTGGCCAATTTAAAATAAATGGCAGTAATTGGTTATTTCATTTTTGGCTGCCATGAGTTGTTGGAACCCAGGGCACAGGGAATATTTCTCTGCCTGTCCTGAGATGTCCTGATCCCCAGGAAAACACTGCTTTTAACTTTTATTTCCATGGAGAAGGCTTCCAAGACTTTGAGATTAATTGGAATCTATGAGCGTGTGAAATAAATAGTAGTACAGCTTATCACAGAGTGAAAAACTCTGAGTTTTGGGTTTTTAGTATGGAGATGGGTAGGAGACGATGGAGGATTTTGGGCATTGTCTGATCTCCTTCTTGTTCTTCATCTACTCCATTTTCTGTAGTGTTGGGAGCACAGGGTGATTGGTTAGAAAGAACCACAATGTAGATGCTGTGTGGACAGAATATTGGTAGAAAGGTAGAAACAATAGTGACTGATGGGAATGGTATATAATGAATACTTCAGAGGTTTAAATATAAGTACATGCATATTCCTCCACTGCCAGGTATCATGTACCTACCTACCACAGGTACCCAGCAAGAATATTTGCTTCCACTCAGAGCTTCTCAATAATTAAAAAAAACTTCAATTCCAGCTATCAACTTCCATTAAAAGAGCAAAACACTTTTTAAGGTGCCAAGTTGGTAATGCAATATAGGTGCATAAGAAATGTTTGTGCTTCACCTTTTAAAAATTCTACTCCACAAGTCTCATGGCTCAGCCATGCTGCAGGACATCCTGAACCCCAGGATGGTGAGCAGCGTACAATCTCCAGCCCCATCTGAAAAGAAAATCGCTTGTAATTTGACTTGAATTGGATATTTGTCTGTCTTAGTTCAATCCTGTGTTGCTCTTCTGTCACCAAGTCTTTAAAGCGGTCATGCAGGCACTCTGTGGGAAGGTTTTCCACACACTTAGGGATAACATGGCTGTAAGATCTCTGTTCCCTTATTCCATTACAACTTCCTTAGGCTGCACAGAGTGGTAGACTTAGAAACATCATAAACTAAGAGGGTTGGTCTTTTCTTCCCTCCTTTTCAAAAGTACTTTCTTAATTCTGGTTAACTCAGAAAGTTTTTCATTTCTAAGTCTTTCTACTAAGACAAACCAGTTCTGCTGAAGACACAATCAATCTGTGCTATTGCTCAGCAGCAGGAAGGTGGATGCAGTAATTAAAAAAACCTAAGTTCTTTAGAATATATAAACCTACCTATTACAGATAAACTCAGAAAAAGTATTAGAATCTCGAGTTTACTGCAAGGAAACTTACAACAATTCTGATTCTAGTGTGTTTTTATTACAATGCTGGGAATACAACTGAAAATTGTATTTCATTCGAAGATAAAAGGTTGATAAAAATTGTAGGTTTTTTTCCTTTTAGCACATCTGTGTTCTGAAAGAGAATGCCAAAGAGAAATACAGGATGTGATCATGTCAGTCTTCTGGACCACTGGTTCCTGGCTGCTGATGAGGTGATAAACCATGACACCAGGAAATGCCTTCTGCTCCTTGTGTGTCCCTAAGAAGAACGAGCAGGTCCCTGTTACTGCTTCAGCTGGCTGATTCCCACTTGTCCCATGCGCTGCACACAAAATGTCGAGAGCCTGGGTTCCCCCTGGCCCCGCCTTCCTTGTGCAGGAGCAGTCCGGAGCTGGGGCCGAGGCCCCGGCGATATCGAGCGCTGCCGCTGTGGCCCGGGACGTTCCGGGACCCGGAGCGGATTCCTCCCCCTCCGCCCGGGGCCCGAGGGAGCTCCAGGGCTGGAACGAGCGGGGCCCCAGGCCCGCCCGGCGTCCCCGGCCCCGCCCGGCCCCGACAATCGGGTGCCGCGGTTGCCGGGGAACCGCGAGCGCGGCCACAGCGGCTGTGACGGCGCTGCCGCCTCAGGGGCCGCAGAGCGCGCTCCGGGCTGGGTGTTCACAGCCTGGGCTCGGGCAGCAGCTGCATTCAGCCATTCGCCGAGGGACTTGTGCACAGAGATTGTCTCTGCCAGCGAGGAGGCCTGAATTTCGTTTGAAGGTAAAGACTGACTCAAGTTGTACTTTTTGGTTATGTCACATCTGTGCTCTGAAAGAGAATTCCAAAGGGAAACAGAGGATATGATCATGCCACTCTTCTGGTGCAGCAGTTCAGTGGCATGTACAGCTGAATAGATGAACGATATATTCTCTATATATCGATTGTGCGGTTTTTTTTCACTGAAGAAATGCAGAATTTCCTAAATGTACTAGTCTATAAATTTTCTTTCCTCTAGTGAATACTTAAACTGCTTAAAGGTGAATGAGTTCTGCTCCAGTTTCAGTGGGTTGTTATTATGATCTAGTTATTAAAATTATTACGGAGATGCCCCTGAATTAAGGTGCAAACGAGACCATATGCCAAAATCAGTGGTCTGGATTTTATGTAACAGCAAATGTGAGGAAGAGAGAGAGAGAGAGAAATAGAGAAGGGAGTTGGGGAGGGGGAGAGAGTGACAGATTAAATAGAAAGTATCACCATTGCATGGATCTCACTGGCATACCATGAAATCCTCTTTTGGTCTTCTCTGTGGTGAGGTCTTGCAAAACATAGACTCCAATGGATTCATGCAGATTTGGGGAAGGTGGGACTGCCCAGGTACCTCCCTGGGATGGGGCAAGTTGGACTCTGTCTCTTGCTACTTTCAAATAATAGAAAATCTTTAGCACCAGTATATCCTTTTGAGCCTGCTGTGAACTGGGTTGTGGATTTTCAGATCTGTTGTGTTACTTTGCATGCCATGCAGTCACCTGGTGCAAGGCCTCAGGAATGGGTCTGGGAGCACTTTGGAGGTCTTTGATGGGTTATGACACCCCCTCAGCTGCCCCTCATAATGTCCCCTGGAGATGGCCTTCTGGGGCTGGGGGGTTTTAGAGCTGAGTCAGTTTGTCTGAGGGAGGATGGGTGTCCACTGCCTCTTACCAGAGGTTGCGCCACACGCCCAAAATTTCCTCCTCCTGCCTCTGTTGATGGGAGGTTTTTGTGCAAACGTGGCCTCAGCAGATGAGTCTGTGGCTATGACTTCCCCAGCCTGAAGGCAGACGGAGCTGATTTTCAGCACAGCTGCTGGGTTTGGCTTTGTTGTGGATACATTTTTCTCAATTAGCCTTATTTAGTTCTCCCCAGACCTGAGCTAACAGGACAATAGTGTCACCTTGATCTTGTCTCAAGTTCCCTTAGGTGGCTTAACTCACAATCCCAAGTTCCAGTCAGGAGGCATTTTCAGGGAGGGGTGGGCTTCAGTAGTTGCAGCTTCTTTATTTGTCACAATGGGCAAAAAGTCCTTCATAATAATATTTAAGCCATTAGCCATAACATTCCAGTCTCTCCTAAGTCCTGTGAGGAGCAGCTGAGAGAGCAGGGGTGGTTTAACCTAAAGAAGAGGAGGCCCACTCTAGCTATTTTGAAGTAATATTTAAGTTACAGCTTTGTCTGTTCCAACTCTTATTAATGTTCAGCTTTTGAGCTCCAGGTTTCAGTATGATCCATCTTTGAATTGCACAAGGTAGCCATAGAGTTCAAATAAAGTCCAACTAGAGGCCTGACAATACTAGCTACTTATGCCAAACAAGCACTTAGCTACTTTCAAATCATATCAAATTTTTTAGCACCAGTATATGCCTTGAATCTGCCATGAATTGGGTTGTGGATTTTCAGAGTTCCATTGTTGCTCCTTCCAGTTTTGTTGAGGCATTGTCACTCATCTGCAACATCCTCTCTTGGAAATGGCGTCTGGATTGCCAAAGAAGAAACCAACACCTCGTCTTTTGTCCAGGAAAGGACTGAAGCCTGATGCTGTGAGTAGCCCCTGGGGCTGTGTTAAGGCTGGCAGTGCCCTGGTGTCCCTGCTCTCCCTGGCCCTGTTGTCCAGCAGTGCTGTGAAGCTGCAGAGCCCCTCCCCAGCCCTTTGTGCCGTGCTCCTGTTGCTGGGGGCTATCCTGGTGCACTAGGGAACACTGTGGGATGCTTCAGTTGTGCCTTGCCTGGCTGTGCCAGTGGAGCCAAGTGAAACCAATATACAGCTGAAGCCCTGAGCATGTGTTCTGTCCCTTTCCCTTTGCCACAGGAATTCCTTCTGATAGGCTGGGCACTCACCTGTGCTGCTCTGACCAAGCTCCCCTTGGCACCCGGACATGTGGCGGAGGAAAGCTCAAACTCTGCCCAAAGCCTTGAGAGCCATGGCTGGTCCCAGCTGGAAGAGCTTCCAAAGCAGCTGTTCTCTCCCAGCTCCTGTGTGGGCACAGATCCAGCCCTGCAGGCAGCACTGGGGCCAGGGCCACAAAGGTCCCTTGCTGTCTGCAGCTCACTTGACTGAAGATGCCCCACCGCTGAGGCTCTGTCCAGGAGATCCCTCTGTTTTCTTCTGTGGAGGGCTCTGTCAGCCCAGACAGAGAAAACAATTAACAGGGAGAACTAAAACCTGGACACATTCCTGTGCACCTCCTTCTTGGTACAGCGATATCTCCTTGCTGTGAGTTCTGAGTGTCGTGTAGGGATGGAGTTCAGGCAGTTCTGAGAGCTCCTCCCCATTCTCTGGAAAGGTCACTGCCTCAATCCAATGAAACATAAGAGGAAACAAATGCCCAAAGAGCAGAAATCCCCAACCATGTCCCATCCAGTCACGGAGAAGCTCATGGGACAGAGCCATGTGGCTGGAGTATGTGTATTGCACTCTGTATTATTAATTGACTGATGCTAAGTATTTCAGCAGGAAACTTCCAGGCCTTCCAGGACTGTCCTAGTGGCTGTGATCACAAGTTATTCACCAGTGCCACTTGTTCAAGAAAAGTCTTTCTGAACAAGCGCATCTCTGAGGCTCTAGCTGGTGTATTTTTGCCTTTCAGCTGCTTCCCTCTAAGTTCCAGAGGGAGAAGTTTCTCAGCAGGAAGAAGGAGGCCAGCACTGGGGGGAGTATTCTGCCCAGAATTGGCCCATTTCTAGACATGACTGAGACTCACCCAAAGGTAGCCTTTTCCTGCTCTTTTCCTTTTTGTTTAACATGAAGTTTGAAGACAGTGTGTGCTTGTGACAGGCTTGCCTCCAGCAAAATACCTCAGTGTCCAGGTCCTGTTGTCATTGCAGAGTGCTGGTAGTGGTGGACTGGGAGTCCTGATCTGCACTAAGCCAACACAAATAACCTCTGCTGAAGTTGCTGGGATGTGCTGGAGTGTAGCTGCCATTGCTAGCAGGGGGAAGGCTGGGGACACAAAGGCACAACATTGCCATTTGCCATTCTCCTGCTGAAGGAGCCCCCTCTTGCTTTGGTGTGGTCACCATCAAATGCTTGGGGTCACAGGATTGCCTCCAGAGTGGCAGCGTTGGCCTTTGAAGGCCAAGGATCTGCAGGAATTACTTCAGATTTAGCAAAACAAATTGCATTACTGCTTTGAGTTGGAACAATGTGTTGGACCTGGAGTGGTTGTTAGATTTTGCAGGCTGCCAGATGTACAGGGGACTGGCCCTGGGCAGAGGGGAATGGATGTGCTTTATCTGGATCAGTGCCTACTTAGAGGTGTGTTTAAAGCTGCTTTTCTGGCAGGACTGGCTCCGTAGAAAGCACAGTCCAAAGGGGTAGGTGATTGAGGTGGGCTGTTGAGCAGGAAATTGGCAGCAAGAGACACGGAACACAATCCAGGTTAAGGATTGTCCTAGAGAGGGGCCTTGGGAACACCTCAGGGAAGGTCACAGCTAAGGGACAGTGTGCTGCAGCCACTCCCTTCAGCAGAATGTGTCTGCTGTGAAGTCACGGAGGAGACCTGCTTGCGTCTCTGCAGTGACAGCAGTGTGGCCGGAGAAGGCAGACAAAGCAGGGCAGAGTTTTCTCCAAGCAATGTCTCTGCTCCAGAAGCATTTGCTGTTGTGTCATTCCAGACGTGCCTCTACAATGGCATTAAATAAGATAGCAGTAATAACAAGAAAGCACCCATGTAAAGCTCAGGGAAAAAGGAGATACCAACTCTACTTTTACCCAAGTTGCTGAGAAAATAACTGAACCTTATCCTCATTCAGCATTCACCTCACTTGTGGTTTTTATTTTCAGCTCATTTGTCTTTTTATTCTTGCCTTTCCCTCTGTTTGAAACACACTAACTTTTAAGTACAACGAAAGGCGACAAAATAATCAAAGCAAAAGAAAAGTGTTTATTAGTCACAATTCAGCTGAGCCGGGCATGTCTCCCTCCCCAAGAGCCAAGCACACACACACACCCTCCGAGAAAATGGCAATCTTTGTATCCCCTTTGTACCCGGCTGGGGCGGTCCCTGTCCCCTTTCCCATTGGATGGGTCTTAGGAGCTTCCATTCTCTACTGACCACCAACTTTTCTGTCCCCTCCCCTCTCATCCTCCTTCCTTTTGGTCAGGTCTTCAACCCCATCCCTCTCCCTGCGACACTCAACAAACCAACCTGAACAAGTCCAAACCACAAACAACACACAGAACCAACAAATTCCATTGTTTTGCTTCATAACCTTTTGGCTTCAGCCAAATATCACCTCATCTCTCACACCTCCTCTGGTCCTGTGCTCTTCTTTCTGATGTCAAAGTTCTAGAGCAAAAAAGATATTTGCAGTTGTGTGGGCCTCGGTTTCCCGGTCTCAGAGTAAAGGACATCCCAAAATTGTTTCCCATGGGGTCTCCTGTCAATTCATGGGTTTAACTTACTCCATGAGTGCTCAGTCAGTGCCCCAGAGCTCTGTGACCACATGGGCACAGAGCTGTGCTTAAGGAAAGTGCTGCCTGGCATTCTGGAGAAAGAAAGCTGGAGAAATCCATGCCAAAAGAGCAGCTTGGCTTGAGCCTCCTCTGTGTGGCCCAGCAGCTCTGGATCAGCTCAGAGCAGAGGTGGGTGAGCTACTGTTTGCCCAGTTGTCAAACCATCACAGGGCTGGGCAGACGTGCTCACCCAGAGTCTGTACTTCACTGGGGATCAGTGGAAGATTCTCCTGCATGAAACTTCCTCCCAGCAGCTGAAGCTCTCCCTGCTCTCTCTCCTCTCCAGCTGCTGTCAGCTGCCCCAAAACAGAGCTGGTTTGGGATTTCTCCACCAGAGATGGTATTTCAGAACTTCGTTGCTTGGGAGGTGTCTGAAATGGTGCTGTCTCTCATGAATAAGGACAAGGTAAGTGCTGGCACCCAGAGCTTTAACACTGTGCCGGAAGAGGAGAGAGCTGTCATTCCCCCAGTGTACAGCAAAGCAAGTTATCTGCTGCAGCAGTGAGAGGGGAGTTCTGAGCCAACTGATGTTTCTACACCAGGCCAGAGGTGCAGGATCTCTTTGGGTGCAGCTGTTTTCTCATCTTCCTTTTGCTGCTTAGAGTCAGTTGAACACTTTGTCCTATTCTCAGACAGTGGGAATATAGAAACCTAAAGAGGAATGTCCTGTGTTCCCTAGCTCCATGCTCCTTAGAAGGGACTTAGGAGTTCTTTAACATCATTCAAATTTAGAGTAAAAATTATGGTGGCCTTGGGTATGGGTGTGACCCAAGTGACACAAGAGCTGAATGCCACAGAGATAGGTTTTGCAAAGTGCACTGGTGCCTTTAAAATGTGACATATTTTAAAAAGAACTTAGTGTTCATTTGAGGGTGCAATAGGTAAATTGATGCCCTTGAAGGGTTATAGAAATGGATTTTCTTCTGGCATGGGGATGGCACTAAATGCCCTGTGCTGAGGCAGTTTCTTTTTTTCTTTTCCTGCAGGATTATTGCCACGAGCTGGTCTGCATCACTGCAAGGGAAAGGAATTTGGGCCATTGGTGCCCGAGCTGTGCTGGACTTCCCTGCCCAGCTGGACTTCTCCAAGTGTCCAGTCAAGGTCAGCACCCGGCAGACTCTGCTGGTGCGCAATGTCGGTGCCCGGGCAGCTCGGTACCAGCTGAGCACCCAGAGGTGAGGCAGCTCATCTGTCCCTGTGCAAAACACCTTGGGTGATAACAGAATTGGGAAAGAGCAACAGAAGGAATCAAGCATTGGATCTGCTGCCCTGCAGCCTGGCTGGAAGTGAGCAGCATGGATGGCATCTGCTCTTTCTTTCAGTGGCCTTTGAGCTTTCTCTGTCCCAGATTTCCTGGAGGCTGCTGGAACATGTTGGTAGCTGGCTTGCACCCTGCTGAGCACCAGCAGTTTCTGAAATGCTTCCTCAGCACTGTCAGCCAAACAGAGCCATTCTCTAGGAGGCCACAGGCATGTGGCTTTGCAGTGGTCCTGGAGGGGACCTCTGGAAATCATCTGAGCACACACACTGCTCAAAGCAAGAGCAGTGTTTGGGGATTGCAAGGTGCCATTGGGAGATCTGGGTCTGTCTTTAGATGCCATACAAGGAAACAAACATGTCAATGGACCTAGTTAAAAAGCAGAAGAAAACAACCTATTAAAACCCTCTCCATCCCTTATCTTTTCTGCCTGTCAGGTGCAGATTCATTGAGAGGATGGATCTAACAGGATGAGAAGTGTCTTAAGGAGCAGCCCACAATTAACAGATAAAAGGCCAAAATTTAGCTTGCCAGCCCCATCTCTTGGCAGTGGCTTTCATTTGGTTATTTCAGTGTCAGGAATGTCTCCTTCACAGCTCTTCTATCTGTGGGCTTAGGGAACAGCTTAGTGATGTTGGCTGAAATTCAGAGGAGTTGAGAGATGATTGCTACATCAGGAACAGAGGAGTCTGGTGGGTACAGCCCAGGGATGTAGGAGATGCAGAGGCTGATTTGCACTCAGTTTTTCAGTCCTGACAACTGAGTCCTGAACTTGGCTGGATCCTCTTCTCCTGATAATTTGAAAAGAAGAAGACACCTTCTTTCTCAGGCAAGCCCTGAAGTCACCCCCAGGAATGTTATTCCCATCCTGCCATCTGAAGGCAGGAGCATGGGAGCATGTAACATGGGGCAGAAGTGGGAAGGGAATGTGTCTCTGTCTCTCTGCGAGCCTCTCAGGAACCCTGGGCCAGTCCCGAGTCGGCAGACACCGGGGAGGGCAGCCCCGACATGGCCGACAGCAGGGAGACACTCTCTGTGCCCCGAGGTTGCTGAGGGCACCTGGGCTGGGGGGAGACACTCTCTGTGCCCCGAGGGTGCTGAGGGCACCTGGGCTGGTCGCCTTTGCTGCAGAAGAGACTCCAGAGACATTGGTAGAAGAGAAAGGGCCGACTCCCAGCAGGGGTTAATCCAAGGTTTTATTAGGATCCCAAAGGAGCTCCTGCACCTCAGGGGCCTCCTGCCGAGAGCCCCGGGAGATGTGCCAAGGTCACGTTTAAAGGGAGGTGGAAACCAAAAGTAGATAACATTTTACCAACCAATGAGTGACCCTAAGGGATGGGTACTGGGGGATAGACATATAGGACAGTGTATGGGGCAAGGCTTGGGGGGCTGACCCCTGGCCTCTGGCTAATCACTCGACGACTTGGACCGAAACTTCTGGATGGAGGGATGGGATGCTGAGTGATTGACAGAGAGCCAGGGTGGGGGTTTGGAGATGATCTCATCCCGGGAGAGGAATTACACAGGTAAAGGGAGGGGGGTACAGTCTGGGATAAACCATTTGGGAAAAATATGGGAATACAAAACAAAACTACTTCAAAGTATTACAAAATATAAAAACGCACTACAACAGGAATGGAATGGAAGGTTGTGCTGAAGTATGGCCAGGGGTTCCCCTAACTGGCAGCTTCTGTGTTCTGATGAAATTTCTGGCAAAAGACTAAGAAAAGAATGCTATGCCTTGCCCCCAGCAGGCCCTGATCCCCCCGAGCCCCAGCAGAGCTGCAGCAGTGCTGGCATCAGCCCCAGGGCAGATGCAGGAGCACGTGCACTGATCTGGCTCTGGGGCTGCTGGGGCCTTGTCTTTCCTCCCCTCCCTCCAAAGTCTCACGTCCAGCACATGAACATTGCTGGCCCAAGGCTTCTCCATCAGCCAGCAGTGATGTTCTCACCAGTGGGAATGGGAACAGGTCAGCCCATCATTGCAGCAAGAGGTCCTGAATGAGCAGAACCTGAAGCAACGAGAAAGAAACATGAACAACGTTCAGCTTGCCAGATGTTCTCTTTGTTCTTGTGTGTGATGCATTCATCACCAAAGTCCCCAAAAGACACTTTTAAGTGACAGATTTACCAGCAGCAAAGCACCAAGGCCAGGAACTTTTGTTTTCTCACTGGGGCTGTAGAAGAGCACAAAGCCCAGCAGCTGCTGGGCACAAGCACATTTCCCCTGAGCTGTCCCTGAGCTTCAAAGCACAGAGTCTTGTGTTTGTCAGGCAAGAGCTGTTTACCTGGTGACCAATCCTGATTGCTCATGGTAAATCCAAAGTGCACCAACACATCTGCATAATTATTTCCAACACATTGCATAGAGTTTCTCTGCTGGGCCAAGCAAACAATTACCAGCCTGCATGACAGCCCAGAGTCCCAGACTGCATTGCTGGTAAATGCAAAGAAACCTCCTGTTCTGCTTCCTTGATGTGCTCCTGCTAATGGTGCTTCATTTAGCTGGGATTGGACCCTTCAGACTGTAAATGGCATCCTCCTTTTGGGTCTTGTTTCCATGTCACTGTATTGCTCTAATCTGCATTTGCACTCTTTCAGAGTTTTGATTGCTCCTTTTCTTAGAGCAGCTTCCATTGAAATGCTGATAAAATGTGTCCTTTTTAGGCTAAATCAGGATGTTTTCCAGGTAAAAGAAACCAAAGAACCCCACTGCAAATTCAACAGTAACTATTCCTTGGTCTTCAGGGAAAAGTTCCTTCTCCCTGTCTGCTTCCTAGGCTGTAATCTCCCAGGACAGGGAGTGCCCTAACATTTGCATCTCCTGAGATGAGGTTTATAGGCAGCAGGAAAAGAGAAATTCTTGAGGCAGTCAGTGTCAAGTTGTGCATGCAGATAGCTCTGAACCCTCTCTGTGCTCTTCACAAACTATTCTCTGATGGGATTGGTGGCAGCTGGATCCTTGATCCTCATTGCAGAGAGCTGGATGCAGAGTATGGGGGAGCTCAGGTCATTTTACCCCCAGGGTCTTGTGAGGGCTGGATCTCCTCAGCAGTGGCTCAGTGGCTGTTTCTGATCCTGTCTGTTCTGGCTGTCTTCTGCTGCCTGTGCTTGGTTTGCTCCCTGCTTGCCCAAGGGAGCTGCAGGGAGCTGCAGTGCAGCAGGAATCTCATGGCCAGGTGTCCCCCAGCCCTGATGCCTCTCTTTGTGTTGCAGTCCTTTCTCTGTGGTGCCGGCCACAGGAGCTCTGGGCACTGGTGACACCGTGCAGGTGACAGTGGCATTTCACCCGCTGGCCAGCGGTGCCCATTGCGGCTCCCTGGCCGTGTGCTGCAGCTCAGGTGAGTGCTGGGCCCTGCAGGGCACAGGACAGTTCTCCAAATGGCTCCCTGCTGTCCCTTTCCCTGCATTCCCTCTAGAGGTGCCTCGCCTGTTCAGCTTTACCCCAAAGCAAACTGAGAACTCCTTGGTGTTCAGGGGCTTGAGAAAGTGGATCCCCTCTAACAAAGGCAAAGATTTTTGACTCCTGTTTTGCTGGAGTTGCTGAGTGGAGGAAGCAGGATCCCTGATTCTCCACTACCATGTGGCACTGCCTGGCTGAAGTTTTATTTGATTCCTGGGCAGTGCTGTGGGTGAAGTCTCCATCAGACTCTCTCCAATGCAATGGATTTCTTGCATACCTCTGTCCCATATGCTGCTTCTCCACTGGCTTGCCACAGACCCTTTTTCTATGTGGCCCTTACACATAGATGTAGTTTCTGCACAACAACATTTTCAGGCCCTCTAGTTCCTTTTTTGTGACAAATCAAAACAAATTTTTCCCTGTCCCCATTTCCCAGGCCGTTCACCCTGTTGCAAACCTCTCACATCTATCTCCCATTTGATTTCCAGACTGAGGAATCCCATTCAGTCTTAATGTAGAAGCTGCTCTGTACTTACTAATCTTTCCTTTGTCCCTTTTTTATTTGATTTGCAATGCTCCAGCTTGGTTTTTCAGATCAGAACACTATAAAATATTTCAAGAGTGATGTGGCCATGGGTTTGGACAGGGAGATGATGATGATGATTTTATGGTGTTCATTTTGTAGTGGTTTGTCACATTGCAGAGCCAGGCTGGTTGTGTTTCCTCACCTGTGTCCCCTCCTGCTGTGGGCTGTCCCTTCACTTGTTCCTCTGGGCCTCCTTTTGCTGCCCACCTGCCCCCAGGCATATTTGCTGGTCAGCAAGAAGGGATCCAAGGCATCAGGAGAGACAGGAGTCTCCTGGGATGCCCGGGGAGACCCTGGGCAAGGCAGGTCTGAACAGGGCTCCTCAGCCCTGTCACCTGAAGGACTTGGATGCAGAAATTCCGGTGATCTGAGTGGATCACTGGAGCACATGGACCAATCTCCCTGCCCATCCTGTCACCTTGGGGCCAAATCTCTACCAACACCCTCAGAAATAAGGTGTTTAAGGTGCTGCCCAGGACATCCCCACCCTCTACACACAGAGCTGTCAGGATGTGATAAATGGACTGATCCACAGAATTGCTCATTCAGCTCAAAACTGTGACACTTTCTTCTGTGCCCTGTGGTTTGCTCCGTTCCTTCCTTGGCTTCCATCAGACAGTGAGCTGAGCAAAGACTCCCCTTTGCTTTGTTCCAGGTGAAGAAAGAATCCACACAAACCTCCACGGAAAAGCTGTAGATGTCAACATTGGGCTGAGCACAAATTCTGTGGGGGTTGACAAGACTTTCATCACCATGTCAAGCCACAGAACTATGTTCGTTGAAAACAGGAGTAACATCACAGCCCCACTTCAGTGAAGGGCTTTTCCCACTGAGGAAGAAGAGAATGAAGACAAGAGGAGGTTGGTTTGAAAGATGCATTTCATTGAGATACAGGCCCAAGACTGAAACTAACGTGTGGCCTCAGGGGGTTGTTGGTGCTTTTGAATGGTTTAGGCCAAGTAAACCATGCCTGGCACTGGGGTGTGTGTCCCTGGGCTTCAGGAGCTCAGCACTCAGCATTCCAGTTCCATTTATACTCCAACCAGGGATGGCATTTTGGGAAGGAAAGGTTGATTGTGATGACTGGATTTTCTCAGGTTCTAATTGGGCTCTTGTCCCTCTAATCTTCTTCTTACATGACCTGGCAACATCCCTAAACATTTCCTGAGCTGCCAGGCCCTTTCCAAAGGTGATACACCCTCTTTTTTTTTCCTTAGTTCCTTCAAAAGCTCCTTGCCCATGTGGGCTGGTTGTCTCCCCCTGTCCTGCTGTCAGAGAAGCTTTTGAGATCTCAGAGCAGAGAGGATTTTTTATGAGAGAAGATAGTGCAGGATCCTTTCCCTGTCAGGACATTCTACTACCGTGCACTGGGATGGGAGCCAAAAAGCTCTGGCTCATGAAAAGGTCTCTCCAGGAGTTTGCTGTCTCCCTCCTAAACAACAAAGTCCCTTCCCCTCTCAGAGCCTCTGTTCATGCATATTGCATATAAACCTTGAATGTCACTCAAGGGATTCAGTGCCTGAATTCATCAATTTCCTTTGGAAGCGCTCTGGGCTGCTCTTGTGAAATGCAGCGTAGAGAACAGGGCAGGTCCAAAATGGAAGAAACAAAGAGTGATGCTGGTAACACGTAGCTGCAAGCCAGCTTGGTCTCCCCTTTCCAGGGAAGTGCTGCAGTGGGTGCTCTGTGATCTTTCTGTGCCTCCCCTGAGCAGCTCAATGGGAGGAAAAGCCAGCTGAGGTGGCCGCTGGATTCTCCCTCAGCTGTGGCAGAGGCTTTGAGGCAGGAGCTTCTCTGGAGGGCTGCTGGCTTTGGAAACCTCTGCTGAGCTTGCAAGTGTGGAGTAAAACTCCCTGCTGTGCCAGTGAACAGCAAGTTATCCTCCGATCCATGTGGGACCCTTGTGGCTTGGGCTCAGCCTTTGCTGGGGAACTGCTGCTGCTGCTCCTCCCCAGGTGCTTTGCTCTCCTGCACTCCCACTTCTCTCTGCAAATCTGTGGCTCATGAAACCATCTGCTGGCCTTGTCTCTCCCTGGGGCTGCAGGCAGTGCTTGCTGCAGCCGCCCAAAGAGGTGTCCCAGGAAAACTTCCCAGAGGAGAGAGAAATAGAGAAAGTGAAGGGCTTTTGTGGAGATCACACTGGCCTCCTGAGCAGCATGGTCCAGGAGAAGATGGAAAAGGTGCAAGAAGACCCCATGCTGTTCTCCCGTGACATTTTTTTCATTGAGCCAATGGTAAGTGATAGCTGAGAACCTCATTTTCCTCCTCCTCTTCCTCTTGCTCCTCCCAAGCACCCTGCCCTGCTCCCTTCCCCCAGCTGTGGTCACTGGGCAGATCCTCAGCTGGCCCCATGTGCTGGCAGGGAGGACATGGAGTTTCTGGAGCAGCTGCAGAGCTCCCTGCTAAAAGCATTTGTGCCCTGCAGGCTCAAGGCAGGGCTGGGAGCCTGACAAAGCCCAGCTCTGCTGCCAGGCTGGAGCTCAAGGCCCCGCGTGCGTGTCCTTGCAGTGTCACAGGGAGCAGTTCTTGTAGGCAGGGGCTCCCCCCGCACATGGGGCTCAGCAGAGGCTGTTGGAGCACTGCCAGCTCACACACTGACCTGAAGCTTGCAATGGTTCCCTGGTAAAAGGAGGCCAAATTCAGCCCACTCACTATTTCTGAGTCTGCCTTCCAGTATTATCTGTGAGCCTGGACACAAGGGTGCAAGGTTGAAATGGGCTTTTGGAGTTCTCCTGCACACAGGGACAGAAAACCTTTTCCTTTTTTGGTGATGCAAGCAAACTGCCACATGCTCCCATCAACCAGAGCCCTGATTCTGACGACTGGCATTGTGAGAGATGATGAATGCCTGGTGTCTGCACAGTGCAAAATCCCTTCTCGTCTTGGAGTAAAGCCCGGAATAATCCCAACCTCTGCTTTCTTTCAAAACAGATAACTAATACTTGCATTTCAAGGAAGGGGATCTTGTTCTCTTCTTGGTTACTCCTATGGCCCATCTAAGGCCAAGAGCCAGCCAGTGCACAGTGGCAGTTGCATCCCACTGTAGCTGACAGCAGCATGATGTGACTTGTGTCAGAGCAGCAGGAATATTGTGGAGAATGGGAGCTGATCAGCTGAGCATTGAGAGCTTCCAGCGCTGTGTTGAGCTGGGTTTGGAGTGTTCACTCACCATTGATGCTCTAAACAAAGGCTTACAGGAGTGTGGTGGAAACAAGCAACGTGAAGTTTGAAGAGCAATGTTTTGCTGTCTCTTTCTGCTGTAGGAGGGAGAAATTGGGCCAAATTGTTCAGCTGAAATCAAGGTGACCTTCAAACCCCTGGAAGCACTGGAGTATGGAAGTGTGGCTTACTGCAGCATCTCAGGTGCAGCTCCTTTGCCCTGCTCCTGTCCCCCTCAGTGAAGCCATAGTGCAAGCCTGAACCCACTGGGCTCCCATGGAAGTGCTGGGAAGAGTCCCTGCTCAGCAGGGCAGTGCTGGCACATCCCCCCCCGGCCCTGCAGCTTCCAGGGAGTCTCCTGTGCCAGGCCAGGGCTCAGAGTGCTGCGTCTGCCTGACTGATCCCAGAACAAGCCAGGCAGTGCAGGGAGAGGTTTTCATGCCACGGCTTTGCCAGCATTCCCTCAAAGGCCAGAGAGCTCCAGAGCAGAACAGCTTTAGTGAACAAGCACTAAGGCCCTCCAGGCCCCTGGCCTCCAGGATGGGTCCATTTGACATGGATCCATCATCAGGTGGGAGGAGCTGAGTTAGAAATGGGCTCCCTGAGCCTGGATCACCTCCCAGTGCCCAGACAGCAGCAGAGCAGAGGTGGCTGAGCCCCACTGAGACCAGGCTGTTTGTAGAGGGAGCAGCCTTGGCCAGCAGCTGCTTCTCTCCCTATGTGGGAGTTGTCACCTTGCAGCTCTCAGTCTGTGCAAAAAGAACACAGTGCTGAGTGTCAGAAGGGGAGCACTTGGGCAACAAAGTCCTGTGCTACTGGGCCAGGGAATTTGGTAATTGCCAAACTCTGTATGAGCTTTGTGCCTGCACTGAATGGATTTCAAAGCTCCTCTAGGTGCATGGGAAGGAAACCACAGAATCACAGTATGTTAAGGATGGAATGGACCTTAAAGATCATCTGGTCTCAAGGTCCATTCCATGGGCAGGGACACCTCCCCCTAGAGCAGGTAGCTCCAAGCCCCATCCAGCCTGGCTTGGAACACTTGCAGGGCTGGAACCTCCACAACTTCCCTGGGCAACCTGCTCCAGTGTCTCACCAGCCTCACAGTAAAAAATTTCTACCCTAATATCTAACCTAAATTTCCTTTCTTTCAATTTCTACCCATTACTCCTTGGCCTGTCACTACAGGACAGCAGAGATGTTTTAAACTCAGCAAACGGGTGGCTCAAATTGGAAAGCAGCTGGAGGAATGGGTTAGAAATTAGAATTCAGCCCCAAGGTATCTCCTGAAGGGAGAGAAGGGTCCATATCTTCTCCTGCAGCATCAGGAGCTGGTTGCATCCAGCTCAGAGTCAGGGACTAGCACTGAGGCAGCCTGGAAAATCCAGTGTGACAGAGGCAATGATTGTACTGCAATGGACATCTCTCCCCAGGCCGTGAGAGCAGGCTGACCCTGCAGCTCAGAGGGGAAGGCCAAGGACTCTTGGTTGAACACAGCTCTCATACTCTGAACCTTGGGAACGTTTTTGTCAACACCCCCCATGTCCATGAGGTGAGCAGCAGGGCTTGGGATGGATCCTGATGGCTCCTGAGGCAGCAGCAAGCCTGGTGGAGCTGTGGAATTGCTGCCAACCTGGGCACTTGTGAGCAGGGAATATTTGATGTACTGCTCAAATTTGGGAGGGTCAGAAAGGTGTGTCTGTTGTTCCTGAAGCCCCAGTCCCTGCTTTTGGGCAGCCTTCCTTAGGGATCAGCTGGGAGGCTTCCTTCAAAACAAGCCCTTGGCACATGAAACCAGCACTGGCTCCAAAAGCTGCATGTTCAGAGGCTTTTGTGGCAACAAGGCACCTTTGGACTGGGCTCTGCAGAAGCAGCTGCAACAAACTGGCTGCCTGTGAGCTTCAGCCCCTGCAAACAGCTCCCAGTCAAGTGTCTCCTGCTTATTCCTGCAGGTCACAGGAAAGCCTTGGGAGTTCTCTCTCTTGCTGACCAGTCCCTCACCACACTTCAGCTTTGGTGCATCTCTGGCTCTAGAAAGAGAAAAGTGTTCCTGGGAATAAAGCAAAGGATTTTTCTACCTATTTGCCTCCCCCACAGTAGTGTCAAGCTTGCAAAAAATTCATGAGAGAGCAACTGAAGAGGTAGAAAATGAGGCACTGCATCATGCCAGACACTTTCAAAAGCTTGGCTGGGGAAGAGAAAGACACCCTGAGTTTTCTTACCAAAAGATGGTGCTGTCTGTACATTTTGATGCTAATGCCTCATTCTCAATGTATTGTTTCATGGTATGGGAAAAAGTGAATGAGTAGATGGTGCTGTTGGAGCTGTGCTCAGTGGGGCAGCAGCAGCTCTGGGGTGATTCACTCTGCAGCTGCAATCAGCCCACGTTGCTCTCAGGGCCAGCTCTCAATGAGCTTGGTGATGCTGAGCAGAGATGCACTGCTCTGTGTCCATGGGACAAGCCCAGGGTGACTGCAGTTCTGTGGAGTTGCCACTGCTCTGCATGAAAACCTAAAGGCAGAACCTGTCCTGTTGTATCTTTTGACTTCTGCCATTCAGCAGCACAAAGCATCTTCTGCCTTTGCTGGGTGTTCATTGCATCATTAGCCAAGAACTCACAAGAAGGGAAGGTTCCACATGTATTTCCACTTTGCTTTCTTGCTGCTGCAGGTGAAACTGATGAACCAAGGAGCTCTTGATGCTCCCTTCACCTATATCCCTTCAGCCACCAAGGTGGGCTTCTGCTTCAAGTTTGCACCCAAGGAGGGCATCATTGCAGCAGGTGGGAGCCAGAGTGTTCAGATCTCCTTCAGTGCCACCGTGCTGGGGAGCTTTGAGGAAGAGTTCCAGTTCAATGTGGCTGGATCTCCTAGGCCTGCCATCCTGACCATCAAGTAAGGACCCTGGGAGCTGGGTGGGCACATCTGTGGCTGTCTTTGGGACATCCCCCACCTACCTCCTTTTGAGGTGGAGCAGAGAAAAAAGGTGTTTCCTGAGGTCTGAATCTCTGCTCCAATCCTGGCATTGCTTTAGTGTGAGGATGCCTCCTGCCCTGTGTGGTACCTGGGAGCTGGAATGACTCCTCCCTGCAGGGATCTGCCTGTGCCTTGGGCCGTGGCAGGCAGTGGGATGGATCAGCTTTGGGCAGCAGCTGCTCTGGGATGTCCCACCTGAACACCAGCAAGGCCTCCAGGGCTTTGCAGATGGGCTAGCCTGGGTGATTCTGCAGCAGCAGCAGTGTTTGTAAAACCTTGTGTGAATAATCCATGCCAGATGGGCAGCAGCAGCCTCAGCTCAGCTCTCATGGCCATGCTGTGGGGGACAAGCTGTGCTCCCAGCTCCTGTGCACAGAGTGCTCTGGTGCCTCCTTTGCACAGCCAGCAAAGAGCTGATGTGGGAGTCAGGGAACGGTGCTGCAGGAACTGTGCCAAGGACTGGGGCACCATCCCATGGGCTGGTGCCATGGCAAGAGACAAACCTGGCCCAGCAAAAGGGAGAAGGGCTGATCATAGGGGAGGCAGAGCTCAGTCCTCAGGACCACAGCAGCGTAAGGCTTTGTCCCTGCTAGCCTGAGCCATGTGCTGCTAGGATAATGGAGTGGAAGCAGGAGAGCTGATGCTGGCAGCTCTGCAGCTTTGGAGCTGGACTGCTGCTGTTGGCAGGCACTGGCTCAAGGCAGTAAAGAAATGAAAGCAATCTGCACTGGATGATACCAATAAGATAAGGGAGATGGATAAAGAAGAACAAGGAAGTTATTACTTAGCAAGAGAAAAGTGGTGAGTTGGTGTGCCCATAGTGGAGACACAATGATGCTGGCTTTGTTTTTGGAGGAAAAGAGCTGCTTTTTTCTTTTGGAAATCAAGAGGGAATCTTTCACCATCAAACAATTGATTCTCCTCTCTCCCTCCCCCAAAGTGGTCATGGGGTGTTTCTGCATAAGCAGCTTTCTCCTTGAGCAACGGCAGGTGTCTCTTGTTGAGATGTGCAGAGCAGAGCCAAGGGCAGTCCTGTGAATACAACAGAAGGCCCAGTTCTGTGCTCCTTGATTTTGAACCAAAAGGCAGAGTGGGCACAGATTGGCATCAACCATGAAATCAACTGGTGAGTATTGTGCAGCTCCAAGTGCTGATTTCAGTGGACTTCAGCGGATTTCAGTGTTGGTGACTTTTGGAGTCTGTCTGCTGAGTTCAAGGACAGGTGAGGGGCTGTGCTAGATTCAGGACAGCCTTGTTTGCTTGTTGAAGCTCTTGCTCTTGGCTGTGCCAGCTGGGGCACTGCTGACAAGCTGGTCCTTTCTTCTAGGATTCATCTGTCCCCTGGGTAGAACTGTTGCTGCTCTTTTCAGAGGATGTTTGGGAATGCCCTGGATTCATGTCTCAGAACTCTGTAGTGATTGGGTGGGTCAAACTCTCCTGAGAAAGCTCCTCCATGGGAGCAGCAGTGGCAGCTAAGAAGGAGCAAAGCAGGGAACCTGTGGCTGGAAGGGCTGCTTACAGAAGTTTGTGGGGACACCTTGATGTCCATCTCATTGCAGATGGCGAAACTGAGGCACAGAGCCATGTCTGTGTGGTGTGTGTTCAGGGTCCTTCATGGGACCACGAGGAAACCGGGGGCTTCTCCTGCCTGCCCTGCGCCCAAAGCCCATCAGTGGCTGTTGGCTGCTGGCCACTTGGCTTTAGCTGCCTCCTGTGCACAGGGCCCTGTGCTGAGCACATGGTGCTGTGTTGGTTGGAAACCCAGGGTGCCCTGAGCCCAGGTTTTGTGCCCCCGAGCCATGACAGCCGAACCTTTGCAATCCCTTTAACCGAGCCATTTCCTGCTCTGTCCTCGGTCTCCAGGGGCAGCGTCACTGCACCGAGTTTACACTTCGACCTCCCTGAGCTCGACTTCGGGGACATCTCCTTTGGTGAGTGTTCCCTGGGCTGGGACACAGCGTCAGGGATCTGTGCCTTCCAACAGAAAAGCATCCCTCACTCCTGGTCTGCCCCAGCAGCCTCTTCAGGCTGTGAACTGCAGGGCAGCTGCTGCTGCCTCACGGGGCATTTTGCCATTGTGAGATCCAATAGAAGCAAGGAATAGAAAGTCAGTATTTTCTGGTGTCTCTGCACTGCTTTAAAAGACAGATGTCTGCCAAGGAAGGTGGGAATCTTCCTGCAATGGAACAATGAGCCCCTCCCTCCAAATTATTGTACCTTTGAAATGACAGGGCTCCCAGGCAAAACTATGGGAAAAGGAATAACAGTTCTTTCCTAGACTATCTCAGGAGAGCACAGACATCAAGGCAAGAACAGAGGTTTCCCAGGTGCCAAGTCCTGTTTTTCCCCTTTGGTGGAGTTCTGGACACATCAGGAGGAGCTGTGGGCTCAGGGCAGTGATCTCCTCCCAGCTAGCACTGGCAGGGAAGGAGGGAAGAAGGGAGGGCAGGCAGGAAGGAAATGCTCCTTTTGCAGACCCCCAAAGGGCAGGGGGATGCGGGCAGTGCCCAGCAGCAGCAGGCAGGAGCGGGGCAGGCAGGCAGGGTCGATGGCAGCGCTGAGCTGCAGCCAGGGCAGTCCCAGGCCAAGCACACAATCTCCCGCAGCAGCAGCGGCCGAGCTGCGATCGCCAGCGGGAGGGAGGGAAGCTCCGCTCCCTGCCCAGCCTCAGCTCCCACTGCACAGCCGCCCACGGCATCACGCCACAACTCCCAAAAACCCCCAATGGAAAAGCCCAGCCCAGGGCCAAAACCTGCCAAAACCCCTATCCCCCTTCCCAGACCAAGGGCAACATTCACTGCCAAGCCTAAACCCAGAACAATGAAGTTCATGAACTTTTGAAGGAAACTCATTGCCTTTCCTGAGCTGCTTCTTCCCCAGCCTGCATCACCACGGAGGCACTTGTCAAGTTGCCTTTTGAAGAAATGAAACAAGAAAGGTAACAGATGGAAATATGATTCTGAAGCAGGAGATTGATCCTGCTGAATCTGATTTCATTCCTAAGGTCTCTTCAGCTGAAGGCAGCTGTTGTATGTTTGCTTCTTTGTAACTGTTGACTGTTGTCTGCAGGTGCTGACCTCAGTCTCATTTGAGGTTTTGACATCTGGGTTTGACCTTTTTGCGCCTCTCTTGCCTCCCTGCTGGAGCCACTGCTGGAGCTGGCAGTGGTCACTTGGATGGGCACAGAGAAGCTCTGGGCTGCACCTGCAGTTGTTTTTTCTCCCCATCTGTGTTCCAGTGACTCTTGGTGAGCAGGCCTGGGGAGAAGTCTCCTCCCCACAGAGCTGGCCAGCCCAGCCAGATGTGCACTGCAGAGCAAGCAGGTTGTGGCTGCTCTGCGGGCTCTGCAGGACATCCCCACCACGAGTGGCTGTATCTCTGGCTTTGCAGGATGGAAAGCAAATCTCAGAGCTAGAGTGGGGGAAACCCTTGCAGGCAGCAATCACAGTGAGCAGCATGGCTGTGATGTCCCTGTTTGTTGGGTGAGGTGGGACCTGGTTCCTAATTGCTAATCTCAAAGTAAGGCTTGGGTGTGCCCCCAGCTGAGTGGGCTCTGAGCTGTCGCATGCTCAGTCTGTTTGGCCCAAACCAAGAGATGCCTTAAGGATCCTGCAGAGAGAAGCTGCATTAGGGTGCTTTGCCTCACGTTCTAGTTCCTGGTTCCATCCTCACTTTCTTTTGCTGTAGCTTCTTCTCAATGATGACTCACTGTTCATATATCTTGAAAATGGTGGGAGTGTTGGCAAGCTTACCAGGGAATTTTGCAGCTTGAATTCTGTCCTAGGGTGACGTTATGATGCTTGTACCCCCATTCATGTGTTCTGTTAATGTTGGATATTATGTTCTGTACCTTTAAGACCGGCTCTGAAGAGGGAAAGTTTTGTTTTGGTTTTCTTGTCAGCCTGGCGGGACACAGAGACTGCGGCTTTTGCTTTTGCTGCTTTTGCTTTTTGCTTTGCTCTCTCGCTCTTGCTTCTTCGCTTCTGCTTGCTTTTGCTCATTAGCTAGTTTGCTAAACTGTCCAATTTCTTCCTGGACTGTTTCTCCTTTCCTTTTTCAGATCATTTTGAACCTGCTCCAGACTGGGACCTGGGAAACACCAAGAGTCTGCACCTTGAGGCCTGCAGCAGCTGCCCCAGCGCTGGAGGGACTGAGAACAGAGTGACCACCCCCCAAGAGAGACTTTCTGAATTTGTCATCTTTTTTCAGAGCGGTGTCATCGGGTATTGTTCATTTTGTGTGCTGGGGGGTGCCGTGCTTGTTAAATAAACAGGTTCTTTCCACTCCTCTCCGAGGAATCCTTCCCGAACCGGTTGGGGGGAGGGGCTGTGTGGGTTTGCTTACTGGAGGAGCCCTAATTTGGAAATTCTCCTCCAAATTTGCCCTAAACCACGACAATTCTCAGAGTAAATGCTCGGTCTGGATGCACACTCATCACCGAGAAATAACTGGTGCTGGTTTGGGGCAGTGTTGCAGTGTGATGCCATTTCCTGTTTCACCTATCCCAACCCCCCAGGTGTGCCAACCTCTCCTTTACCCTCCCCCTTTTCCATCCTGCTGAGAGCTGTCTGTCAATCTTAACATTCCAGCAGGGTCGTGGTGTGGTTGGCAGAAGTTCAAAAGGTGCCCCTCAGGTCCGGGCTCATTGGCCTGTCCAAGTGTCTTTATCCCTTGAGCCTTCCCCTCCTCCCTCCTGGTTGGTGGCTCACCTGTGTCTTCCCCTCCCCCTGTCCCCGGGGCTTAAAAGGAGATGGGACCATGTGGTCGGGATTCTGTTGGGAGCTGTTACAAGATTCAGAGTCTGTCATCCTGGAATAAAACTCTGGATTAAAACTCTACGATAGAATCCTCTCCTGTTTCTCTTCACCATCACCTGAACCTTTTCCACCAGAGGTCAACTGAGTTTCTACTATGCCTGGATTTGTTGTGAGTGCCTAGCTGCAGCATCCAGCCAGCCAAAGGTATCTCTGAGGTGAAACACCACTGCTGCCACCTTTGGCCCAGCAGCAAGGGTCAGACGAGGCCAGGCACATCCCACCTGGAAATATTGGGAATAATATTCCATAGGGCAGGTGAAGGAGCTCCTCCCCATCACAAAGACAGAAGCTTGCAGTGTTCAGCAGGGCTAGGAGTGGGCATTTTCAAGGCTGCAGTCTGGAATCTGTGTCAAAGGGAACTAAATAATGATTAATTCCTCATGCAGCTTCTCGGTAAGCTGTAGTTCAGATAATAAAGAGCTCAACTCCAATCCCGCTTTCATCCTGCCAGGATATTCCCACCAGGAGTCACGCTCTAATGGGTGCCTGAATGGATATTTGTGTCATTCCTTAGGCTTTCCCTACATGCAGCGCTGCCGCCTCACTAACAGCTCCCCGGTGCCCCTGACGTTCCAGCTCCGCATGTCGGACGATGGCACGCAGCCGGCTGTGGACAGCGTGGATCAGATCCGCAGGGACACTGACCCGGCCTGGAGGAAGGGAATCCATTTCTATGTGGAGCCCAGGGAGTTCACCATGAATCCCAGCCAAGGCACCATCCTGCCCCAGGGACACCAGGATATCGAGGTACGGCCAGAGTCCAGCCACAGACGCTGCAGCACCAGGGCTGGAGCTGCACTGCAGTGTGGGAGGGCTTTAGCTCTGGTGCCAGCTTTGAGCATCCTGGCAGTGAGAGATCTGCACTGCTGGGAGGCCTCTGCTAGCTGGCTTACTCAGGATGTTCCTCAAGGAGCACTGTTTAGTTTCCAAAATCATATGCTGAGGTCACATACCTTATGGTCAAGGCCTGAAGCCATTCTTGTGTTTTTGAGAGGGATTTATTTGATTGCAACTGGGCAGAGCAAGGATGAGGGTAGAAGGTGGCTGTTAGAGAGATGTCATTGTATAAAGCAGTTAGCTTTTCTTCTTGGTCTCATTTCCCCCATTCTGGGGAGCAGAATGATTTGTGTTCACTGCAGGAATCTCCAGTGGAGACAAAAACTCTGCAGCCATGTGTAGCAGTTTGAATTTATTTTATTGATTCCTTGTTAAGTGGTTTGTTCTGTTGTACCCCCATGTTCTCCCTGAGTTGGTTTACCCCTGGGTTTTACCCTTGCTCAAAGCTGTCCCTCATGCCATTCCCTGCCCCTTGTTTGAGCTCTTTCCCTGTCTGTCAAGGCAACCCAGCCCCTTTTGTTCCACAACCTTCTTTGCCAATTTAACCTGGAGCCAATCCCTGTCTGCAACACCCCTTTGGAATTCCCCTATTCCTGGAGGCCCCATTGGCCCTTGTGAGCCATCCTCTCTACCCTCCTGCCCCAAGTGGTCCCAGACACCTGATGAATCCCCTCAGTGCTCCCCTGAGGATTCCCTATTGGTTTGCTGTTTGTATCTACCCCCTGATTTGTGTCTGTACAAAAGCCCTTGCACAGGAGTGCCCAGGGCTCTTTTGGCTCTGATCACTTTGCTTGGAATAAACCCTTCCTTGTGGAACTTCAGGACAGAGAGCCTCCTCCTTTCTCCTCTGCCTGGTCCCTGTGGTGGCTTGTCTCTTGCAGCATAGAGCAAGTGGCTCTGAGGGTTCTGCCTCTGGTAAATGCCCATCCTGAGGCAGTTCCCCACTCCTGGTGTGGTGCCAGAGTTCTCAGAGCCAGCCCGGGCTCTGGGTCCCACAGCAGCCATGAACTGCCCAGCACCTGCTGGGCCACACTTTGCCCTCAGCTTCTTGCTGTAAAGCTGAACTCATTGTGTTCAAGTCAGATTTCCTCTGCATGGATGTCACTGTAGTCAGATGAGAAATTGGACCCTTAATTTGAATGCAGTGGTGCATAGAGCTGTAGTCTAATGTTTTAATGTAGCTGACCTGTGCCCTGATAGCAAGGTGTGTTTAACAAATCTGGTATTGCCAGAAGGCTTTTGTTACTCTGAGACTGTGCTCTACACATGGAGCAGCAGAAGAATTAAGGCCAAATCCTCCCTCAGGAACAGAAGGATATCACACATGGGTAATGAGCTTTTGTAAGGAAGAATTGACGGTTCTTCTCTTCCACCAGGTGACCCTGTGCTCCAACACGGTGATGGAGTTCTACCAGAGAATGCTGGTGGACCTGGAGGGTATTGGCAAGGGAGTGGCAACCCTGATCATCACAGCCAGGTACCAGCTCTTGCCTGGCCTCCCCCAGGCACTGCCTTGCACAGGCTTTGCTGGCTGCAGCTGCCAAGGAGAAGTGCTGCTGAATGCCCTCATGTTGTGCCAGCTGGACATGGGAACAGCAGTGCTTGGGCAGCAGCCTGTGGTGAAAAGCACCCCTGCTCACAGCCCAGCACGGTCCTGGGCCCTCTGCTAAAGGCACCAGCAATGATATCATTGATTGGCCTGGGTTTTGGTGCTTGAGGTGGAACAAATTTCCCGAGGGCCTCCTCTCCTTCTTCCTGCAAGAGGTGGAGTTGTGCTGGTTGTGAGCACCGTGCACTGGTTTGGGCCACACCAGGCAGCCTGCTGAGAGTCAGGGTCTGGCTCTGTCCATGAGGGCACATGGCAGGGGGAAGTGGCTCCCAGCAAGAGTGGTAAGGGCAAGGTCTTACGAGGGGAAAGCAGCCCTTGATGTGGCAGGTCAGCTCCAGTTTTTCTCCTTCCCTCTGCTTCCCATTTTGAGCTTTGATGTTCTCATCATTGAGACCAAAAGTCCTTGTTGCTGCAGCAGAATTCCGTGCTGCTGTGGGTTTCAGTTGAATGCCAAGAGGGATGCAGCTCCCTGGTGCTGTTCCCTGTCCCAGGCAGAGCCATCCAGTCAGTGCCTGGGCTGCCATTCTGTAAAGCAGGTGGAGCTGGGGCCAGTCAGTGCCTGGAGCTGTGCAGTGAAGGAGCCAGAGAGCTGCAGGGCCTGGCAGGGGCTGATCAGCCACTCTGTGGGGCAGCTGCTGTCTCGTGCCGTCCAAGGCTGGGGCAAAGAGCTGAGTTCTCAGGCAGGGCAACAGCACCATGGGAGAGAAGGGAGTAATTTTTACTGAGACACTGGAGTTGTGCGTTCCTTGAGCCTTAGTGAGCACTCATCCTTGTTGGGAAGGCTCCCCCAGAGCTTGTGGGTTACTGGGACTGTTACAGGAGTCCTTGCAAGCCTTCTTGGGTAAAGGAGGGGCTGAGGCAGCTGTGGCACAAAGTGCTCTGCCTGGGGCACTTGGCAGTCTCTGGGTGCTGCCTCTCAGGGTTTGCCCCTCCTTGACAAGACATGTTGGAGTGGGAAGAGGTAGAAGACAATTTATCACTGTAAAGCTGTTGAATGTGCATTTGACAGTGACCAATGTGTTCTGCTCCATTTCCCAATCTTTGGGGGTAAACATTCTCCATTCTCTCAGTATCTATGATTGCCCTGGGGTCATCTCTTTGCCCAGATGTCTCGTTCTGGAGCTCCAGCTGTCTCCCCAAGTGCTGCTGTATGATGAGTGCCACCTGAAGGTGCCCTATGACAGGAAGATCCTCATTAGGAATCCCAAGCACCTTCCTGGCTGCGACAGGCTTATTCCCCAGGTTTGGCATCACATCCACCTCCTCCTGTCAAATATTATTGAGGAGATTATTAGGGGGAAAAAGGGGTTGGATAAGACCTTGCTGGTTTCTATTCAGTCTTAAAGATCTGCTGAGAACAGGATCTTATCTGAATGTAAACTTTAGGAGGCAGTTGAAGCTCCTGAGGAAACAGTTGATGTTCTGGTCTTCAGAGTGTTTTCTTGTGGGAGATCTTACAGGGTTGTGAAAAGCTGCTGCATCCACAGACACCAAAGCCTGTGCTGGCAGCCTCCTTTCAGGATCCCCTGGAAGTGCTGAGCCTACAATTCTTGCATCTTGTTTGTGCCTTTTACCTTTATCCTGGGGAGTTTTAAATGTGTGTGTAAGTTGCTGTTGTAATGGATGTTAAGGAGTCTAAAGTTTCTTCAAAGGTCCCTCTGAAGTTGCATTTCATTCTGTCCCTTCCAGAAACGCAAGGAGGACTCTGCTATGCTCTACTCCAGCCCCAAGCCCTGTGGGATTGTGCAGCCCCAGAGCACAGCAGAGATCCCAGTTGTGGGGGCAGTGCAGGCCCTGGGCACTCATCGCACCAACGTTGTCATCGGCGTGTTTGGGGATGAGAGAAACCCACTGGTGGGTGTGCCTGTGTGCCTGTGTGCAACTGCTCCTGGCAGGCTGCACAGGGACAGGGATTCTGTCGGGGAAAACAGGCACAGGCTGCTGGGGAGAAGGACAGGAGGGATGGGTGGCACAAACGGCTCCTGCCTTAGAGGTGGGAATCTCAGTGTCTGACACTGTTGTTGTTCTATTATTTCTCTAGTGTCTCATACTGTTGTTCTATCAGATTTCTAAAGTCCATACCTCTTTGGTGTATTCTTATGGCTGCAGATCTTCACTGACTCCTTCTTCTGCAGGCTGTTTTCTCTCTCTCTCTCTCATCAGGGCTCCTCCCAAGGCTCTCCCTGACTGGCTAACCTGCCCCCTTTTATCCCACTTTTATCCCAGTTCTCTTCAATGGTCACAGCTGCAGCCCAATTATATTCAAATACATTTCCTCTACTATATGACACAGAATGGAGTTCAGCTAAGCTGGAATCCAGGGTCATTTTAGTTCATTTTTCTTTAAAATGCTGTTAACTTTGGAAACATCTGTTTGAAAATTTCATCTCTCTGAGCACAAAAGAGGATGTCAGAAAACTTCTGGGAACCTTGAGCTTTCTGTAAAAGAAAGGAAAGCTGACATCTGAAGAGTGATTGCAAGGATTGAAACTTCTATTAAGACATATGGAAATGATGAGGCCAAATTCCCTGGATGGCACCAAACATCTGAACCTGGGCCATTGTGGCACTGCCTGTAAATCAGCGAACAGGAAGGACAGGCAAGGCAGGCTGTGCCAGGGAGCCTGAAGTTTGACAAAACATTTTCTTTCAACTATCAGGCTGCTTCCCTTAAAGAGAAGGAAATTTCTCCCCACCAGAAGAACCAGTTGTTTAACTGTCAGCCTGGTCTTAACTAAAGATTTCTTGCAAAGGTAAAAGCTTTGGGCCAATAATTTGTAGTTTGAAAAGTTCTCTTACCTTAATCCTTTTCAATTTGGAGGTGAACATGTAATTTTCTTTTTCCCCAAAAGCCCATCATTTCAGCTGGAGAGTGGTAGCTGTCCCTAAAGAGATAACTTGAGCAGGGTTGAGCTGTTGAAGGTTTTTTAGGTTTCCCTGTTGTGGTTTGTTTTGGGTTTTTTTAAAATCTTTCTTGCTTGCTTCCTGGAAGAGAGAGCACAATTACGGAGCTCAGGACGGCTGGCAGAAATCTCCCCAAGCCCAAGGCTGGCAGAGCTTGGCAGGATCCCAGCACCACAGCTGATGGATGGATGGATGGATGGATGGATGGATGGATGGATGGATGGATGGATGGATGGATGGATGGATGGATGGATGGATGGGGAATGAGACCTGAGTCACCTGGGAGTGTTGGAAAATGTCAACCAACCCCCCCAGCAGTGTCAGGGGAACGTTCTTGATAAATCCCTGGTGGAGCTGCAGAGTTTCTGGCCTTGGGCACTGGGGGGGCTGTGCTGGCTGGGAACTGGATGGGTCTGCCCCTGAGTGCCTCAAATCTCACCTTTTTGCTTGCCTTCTCTGTCTTTCCCTGTCCCACTGTGCTTTTTGCATCCCCACCAGGTGTTCATGCCTGTCCTCTGTAGTTGCTCAGTGTAAGCAGTTGCAGCTGCTGCAGCACCTCAGTGTCATCCCTGGGCTACCGTTAGAACAGACCTGCTCCAGCCTGGATTGGGAAGGGCTGGATCAAACCATTTCTCAGTTCAACATGCCAGCACCCACCCAGGGGCTGCATCCTGGCCAGGAGCTGCATCCTGACCAGGAGCTGCTTGTGCAGGTGTCGCTCCCTCCCACTGCAGGCCCCTGTTCATAGTTATTTATTTTCCAGATATGAGCTCTACCCACCTAAATTCAAACCCCAACCACCAAGGGGGACAAGAACCAGTTTGGATTGCCAAGCATCTCAATGGAGGCAGTTCAAGATCAGAAATGTGGAGGAGCCAGTCACAGCCCTGAAAGAAGTGCAGGATTTTAGCCAATCTTCAGGAGCAGAGGTAGATTTTCTTGTACATCCAGTGCCTGTGTTGGCTCCCCAGCCTGCCAGCACTAAGTCCTGCTCATGCTGAGCTCCCTTTTTGCTGCCCTCCTCTGCTGTGCCCTGACAGTGGGCTGGGCAGCAGGGCCAGTGGCTGGACATGGGCTGAGTGGGGGGGAGAAACAGGAGAGTTTTCCTTGGAGAAGCTGACTCAGATCCTACAGGCCTGTGTTGAGTGTGGGATTTTTTGCCTTGTTTCCTTCCCAATGTAAGATAAGGCTTTTCTCTGCATCATCATGGTAAGACCTCCAGCTTCCTTCCCAGAGCAAGCTGGGATGATCCTGATCTCCATGGAGCCTCTTCCCAAGGCAGCCAGACTCCCTGTCTGCAGGGCTCTGCTTTCCCCCAGAGCTGCTGTTGCACTGCTGGCCCTGAAGCTGTCTTACAAAGGGAGACTTTGCAAAGTGGCTGTCTCTTCCTCCCAGCATAGAAAATGGCTTGTTTTTCAGGTGCCAGCACCAAGTCCTGCAAACCCCCACCTGCCACGAGGCTTGGAGGGATTCAGGTGCTCCCTGGATGTGGCGCACACTCCCCTGGGAGCGGAGAAGGCCAGAGGGAATCTGTCTCACTTGCCCGTTGTCAGTGTGACAAGCAGGGCTGGAGCTCCCAGTGCCACTGGGGGCCCTCAGCATTGGCCACAGCGGGGCCTCCCATCCCTGCAGGCCCATCACAAAATGCTGCTGAAGCAGCTGCTTGTTGGAGAGGCCGTGCAGGAAACGTTGTAGGGCTGCCCAAGGATGCTGTGCAGCACCTCTGGAGGGCACTGCTTCCCCTGGAACTCCTCAGGTGGTCCACAGGAAATTTTTGCAGGAGCTTTTGCTGTAGCACCTTGAGAAAGCAGCATTTAAATCAGAGAGAGAGGGGAAGAGCTTTAGGAGTCAGATGAGCTGCGCTCAGCGCAGATGAGCTGCGTTTCACTCAGCTCCAAGAGCTCTCACTCTGAGGCTCCTCCTCTTCTAAAAGCAGGAAGCTTTTAAACTTTTTAAGGCAAGTTGTGCATCAGAGAGAATTTCTACTGCCAGGAGACATCCCAGTTCATTTTCATGTAATGTACTAATTAATGCATTACCCCGTGAGTATGGGAGAAGAATTTCCCCATGGTCCCTGCACTGGCATGGATGCAGGATGAGGTGAGGGTAATTCTGGCAGTGTTTGGGGAATAGGCCCCTCTGGCTACACCTGCACTTTGCTCCAAGATGCTCTTCTGCATCCATTCCCATGCTCAACACCTCAATCTCTCCTGTCTTCCATCCAGGCTTTCAGTATCCTGCCACTGTCAGGTGTGCTGCAGCCAGGAGAGAGCCAGCAGGTCTCCTCCACCTTCTCTGGCCACATCAACAGCAACTCCAATGTCCTGGAGCTGTGCCACGTGGAGGGAGGCCCCACCTCCGAGGTGCTGGTGCCTGGGGAGGCCTCACTTCTCAGCTCCTCCCTGAGCCCCCGGGAGATCAACTGTGGCTCTCAGGCCCCTCTCAGGGAGAGGTGAGTAAGCCTTCCATGGGTTACTGCTCTTCCATGGGTTATTGTCCCTGCAGGGCTTCTCTGCTCCAAGGACTCTGAGCTCAGAGGTGCTGCATAGCAAAGGCCAGCAGCAACACAGGGATGGCCACTCTGAGCTCCCTGGCTGCCAAGAGAGGAAGGACCTTCTTCTGTTGAGACAGAACATCTTCTCTATTTGAGTGTTGAGCCCTCCTGGCTTAGCTGCTGCCTGCAGGGAGCTGGGCTCTGGGCTTGCCTTGGCACTGCCTCCAGAGGTGTCTTGAAGTCCATGGAGTTGAGTGGCATCTCCTTCATCATCTCCCTTCTTCACCAAAACTGTGGGATTGTGGTATGGGAAGGTGTGGGGTACAGAGCAAACCTTGCTTTGGGTCCTGCTCCTGCCACAGATGAAATCCTTGCAATGCTGATCTGCCAGGGTTCTCTTTATGGTGGGACACCACCCAGAAAAGCTCATGTCCTTTAGGCTCCCCTTCAGCTGCAGCAGTAGGCAAGCACAGGAGAAGCTCAGCTCCAGCGAGGCAGCCTAGCTCAGGACACACAGGCCCAGTGTGGAGCTGGGAGTGGAGGTGCTTCAAGCCAGCCTGTGTATCAGGACTTCTTCTGAAGTTGGTTTCATGGGGAGGAGACAGACGAGGCTGCTTCCAATGGTTTCCATGGCAGCCAGCACTGGTTTGCTTGGTCACAGCTGGGTTCCAGCAGGAAATCTGGCTGACAAGATCCTGTCTTGCAGGAGAGGAGTTCCTGCAGCATTTGCTTTCTGACTGATAGGATTGTTCTCATTAAGGAGCAGGCTATGAGTCATTAAAACTGAAGATCACGGACAGAGACTCTCTAACTAATTAAAGTTAGACAGTGGTATGTTTATTAACACCGGCGGGTGGCACCAGAGTCCTCCCTAAAAGGTGCTGTCCAAGGTTCTTTGCCCTGTCTTTATTGCCCAAGATCTTACATACAATACATCTGCACAAACCCAGCACCTCCCATCCCCGCTCTGTATTCAAATGAGGTCATTGGTCCTTCACACCTGTGCAATTCTTCCCTTGAATTGGGTCAGTGGTCTCTAATTGGGTCAGTGGTCTTAAGGAATGAAGTCAGGAATGTCTTCATCAGGTCTCTGTGACCAATCCAAGGTCCCCTGCTTAGTGATTCATTGACATCAATCCCAGGGGCTAAACCATTGTTCTCCTGGTTTCTTATAACAGTTCACTTACTCCACTTCCTCCTAGAAAGAAGCTCCTAATGGTAAACAATAGAACAATCAGCTCCAGCTTAAGCATCTCATAATCATTAACCTATGGTCTGCCTGTCTAACTTACAGCCTGATCAATGTGAATTGCTTCTAACCCTCAGCTGAAATCTGAACTCTTTAAAATCATGCTTCAGCTATGCCCAGGGAGAAGGGGGCTGAATGAGCTGAGTAAGAATTGTAGGGGAGATAAGTAGATGTCAGCAATCTGTGCTCTGCTTTAAACTGGGAAGCCAAGAGACAAAGGGCGTTTTCAGGCATCAGCACAGAGAGCTGGTGGATCAGCCTTTGGCAGGGGGCTGGAGGAGTCTGGCTGTGCCTTAAGAGTGAGCTTGCACAGTCAAGACCTTATGATGGCAAAGTTTAGGTTTGGCTGGTCCTGGAAGTCCCCTTCCACCAATGCCCTCACTTGGGATGTTCCTAACCTCTGTGGGTTGTGGAGAATTCATGGAAATGGCCTCAGGGTCAAGGAATGAAGTGCAGGGCCAGCCAGGACTAGGGAGCCCAAGTTTCTGGTGGGACTCTCAGCCATGTTTTCTGTTTTGTCTGCAGAAGGGAGCTGAAGCAGCTGGCTCAAAAGCTTGAGGAGGAGGCAAAAGCCTTAGAGGAGGAAGAGAGGCGGAAGGAGGAAAAGAACGGTGTCTCTGTGGGGAAGCAACCTCCAAAACTCCCAGAGAAGGGGAAAACCCCCAGAGAAGAAGGAAACCAAAATCCCAAGAAAGGAAACCAAGGCCCCAGAGAAGAAGGAAACCAAAGCATCAGAGAAGAAGGAAAACAAACTCCCAGAGAAGAAGCAAAACAAACTCCCAGAAAAGAAAAACAAACCTCCAGAAAAGAAGGAAACCAGATTCCCAGAGAGGAAGGAAACCAAAATCCTAGAGAAGGAAACCAGAGCGCCAGAAAAGAAGGAAACCAAAGCCCTAAAGAAGAAGGAAACCAAAGCTCCAGAGAAGAGGGAAACTAAAGCCTTAAAGAAGAGGGAAGCCAAAGCCCTAAAGAAGGGGGAAGCCAAGGCCTCAAAGAAGGGGGGAACTGAAATCCCAGAGGACCCAGCTGAGTTGGAGAAGAACTCTTTACTCTTTATTCACACAACTCATTTTACACAGTTTGACAGACCTCGTGAGCAACTTTAGTTAGTTCAGAGATTTCTTGCCATTTATTCTATTATTGGTTAATAAAATAGATTTTACTTGTGCATCAAATCTCTCTATTGTATTGTTTACCTGTTCTCTTCACTGATTCTCATGGGACAAATCCCTTGTTATTGTAGGTGCATTTGTTTTTCACCCTCAGAATAGATTGTTCACAAAGTCTCATTCTCAAAATAGCTTCACATGGGAACTTGTAACTGCGTAGCTGCACTCAGAAGAGATGACAGGCCAGCTATTAATATGGCAGAACAAAGCCTGATTTCATAAGGCCTTTCTTTTATCATTATTCTACCTGTCTATGACATCTCCCCCTTTTTGTTAATTTAGAAAAGGCTCATATGTTCTGATGCTGAAACAGCTCACTCTTACAAGGGTATTATCTCATCAAGGTTATCACTGGTTATCTATTAGATATGGGATAAGATAGATAAAAGACCAATTACAATCAACAAAACTTACCAAATTCTATCAAGTCATTGACACAGGGTTTTGCAGCATGAGAAAACAAAAGAATTATTTCCAATGTCTCTTAGGGAAATGGAAAGAAATGATCATTGTTTCCAATGAGTTGAGAAGTATGAGAAAGTCTATGAGCTGGAAATGTTGATCTTGGACATCACTGAATGTCCTCCTGGGAGCTGGAACAGGGAATAACAGAGAAGGAGAAGGTTCGTAGGAGCACTGTACCATGAGGATGCCATGAGGCTTTTGTTGGCAAATTGCCTCTGTCAGTTTCCAGACACAGCCATGTCTGGGCAGTCCTCCTTCTGCTCCTGCTCTGGCCACAAAGGCTGCAAGGTGATGAGGTTATTTCTCTTTGCATTGGGCCTCATTTTTTCAGAGCTGATCAGTATCTGATGGAATGAACAGGTGACTGCTTTGAACTGCTGATGATAAAACACAGGCACACCTTCTCCTGAAGTTAATTAATCAATTAGGCTTCACTGTGGTACACTCAATTGGGATTTAGATATGATGATCTTTTTTTCCAAATTTCTCATGTAAATATTGCATTATTTGAATGTTCTCAAGGTGTTCATTCCTCTTCTTTTTTGTTTTTTAAGAATGAGATGTATGTCTTTTGTTATGAGTATGAAGCAACATCATAGTAAAATAATACATGTAGTGGACAAGAAACTTACAGCAATTAGGAATAATTTGGATACAACAATCAGAAATATTTCAAATAGCAGACAAAGATAACAACATAGGTGGAATTAGGCAAATAGCAATCTCTGAAATAATGTACAATCATCCCAGAGTCTGCAAACAGCTGACAAACCTCGATTCAGGGGGGACTTGGATAATTATTTCCAGATAATAATTCCCAAGCTCCCTTTAAAAATAGTTCAACTGTCATGTTGTCCTGAATCAGCTAATTTTGGAGAGAATCCCCAAAGGGGCTCTTTTAGTAAAGCAGATTCAATTTTCCCCTTCCCCCAACTGATCTGGGAGAAAAATACCTCCTTGGAGAAAAGTGGAAAAAACCCTTTTTATTAAACAATAAAACCTAAACAGTATCAAACTATAAAACTCCTTGCTGCTCCAAAAGAGATGACAAACTCAGAAAGTCCCCTCCCCGGGTTGCAGCTCAGCTCACTCAGTCTCTTATCAGTCCCTCCGGTGCTGGAAATGTTGTGGCCCAGGCCCGGCCCGGTGGCCACAGGTGGAGCTGCTGGTGCTCTTCTGGTGTTCAGTCCAGAGCAGGTTTAAACAGGTCCAAAAAAAAGGGGGAAAAACACAGTCCAGGGAATTTCTTTGCCTTTTTAGTTAGTTTTAGCTAAAACAAAGGACAGCTCTGTCCCTCTGTCTGTCCATCTGCAGACAACAGTCCAGGAGCAGGAATGTGGAGGAGTGAGTGCAGTGTCTGAAAACAAACTGCACGCTTCTTCTCTCCCCTCTTCACTCTCTGGAACAAGTCTTAAAGGTGCAAAACTTATTATTCAGCATAAACAGAATAAGACAATTGGGGATAAAAGCATCATATAGTCAACCTAGGACAGATATCTTTACCAACGATTCGATGGGTGAAGGTGGGGGTGTTAACATCTTTGAAATGGGTCTTAATGTCTCTTCTAACATCAAGCAACAGTTTTATTACAGAGCCCAGACAGCTTGGATCCTGAAACAGACAAGTGGGTCTGCACAAGCTTGAGTTTCTGATGTTTGGGTTAAAATGACAGGTTCAAGAGGGGAATGTGGGGTAGGAGGTTCAGGAAGGCTGTACCTTCCTAGTACCTCAGCCAGTGGGGAAAGGAGGAGGGCAGTGTGCAGCCAGGAGCTTAGGATAAAAGGAGGCTGCACCCTCTGAAACCTCGAGAGAGAAAACCCCGTGGGTGTGTGCCCTGATGGATTCTCTCCCTTTGTTCCAATAAAGTTGAAGGACTCCTCTATCTCCTTCATGGACACTGGCTTTTCATAGCCTGATTTTCCATTCATGACACTATGGAATGTCATGGAACCAAGGAGCCATTGTGACACATCAAGGCCCTTCTGGAACAAAGAAACCATTGCTGACAGTACAGAACTCATGGAACCAAGGGGCCCTTGTGACAATGCAGATCCAAGGACACCATGGTGGCACTATGGAACCTTGTGGAAGCAAAGAGACCATTGTGACACTCTGGTGCCTCACAGGATCAGGGGGACCATTGTGAAACTCAGGCCCCCTATGGAGCCAAGGCCCAAGGATGAAGCTGTGGGGCCCATGGAACCAAGGAGCCATTGTGACACAGCGGGGCCACAGCGAGCTGAGGGGCCATGGTGACATTGCAAGGGCTCAGGGAAGCCAAGGGGCCATTGTGACAATGCGGAAGAAAGGAGAACATTGTGACACTACAGGGAATCATGGAATCAAGGAGGCCATTGGGACACTGTGGGGCCCCATGGAACCAAGGGCACAGGGAGCAAGTGTGGCTGGTTTGGCCTCCGGGGGCTGCTGGACAGGTCTGGCTGACCTTGGCATGTCGAGGGCTGCTCCTCATCTGCCCCTGAAGCACTGGGGCTCTGGGCTTTTCTTCCTATGGGAGAAAACTGTCCTGATCCTCCTCCAGGGGTCCATGGCCAAAACTGGGATTCCTTCTCCAAATTCCTTTATATGCAAAGATTGCTCCCAGATGAAATCTGCCAGGAGAGACAGATCTGGCTGCCTTGGCTACCTTGGGGCCACCTCTCATCTGCCTTTGAAACACTGGGACCATGTGCTTTTCTTTCTTATGGGAAAAAACATCCATCTTGACCAGGCACTCATGGCCAAAACTGGGCAACTGCCTCTGGAATTCCCTATATCCTAGGATAGCTCCCAGACAAAAGCTGCCAGGACTGACAAGTCTGGCTGGCCTTGGCTTCCTGAGGGCTGGCACTCATCTGCTTCTGAAACACTGGGGCTCTGTGCTTTCCTTCCTAATAAAAAAAACTCTTCTTACTGTCCAGGCGCCCACGGCCAAAATTGAGATTCCACCTCCAAAATGCCCAATGTCCAAGGAAAGCCCCTAGACAAAAGGTGCCAGGAGAGACAGGTCTGGCTGGCTTGGCCTGAGGGTGGCCACCTCTCATCTTCTTCCAAAACACTTGGACTTTGTCCTTTACTTTCCTATGGGAAAAAAACCCACCCATCTTGACCATGGCAAAAATTGGGATTCCACCTCCAAAACTCCATACATCCAAGGATTGCTCCCAGGTGAAAGCTGCCAGGACAGACAGGTCTGACTGCCCTTGGCCTCCTGGGGGCTGTCTCTCCCCTGCTGTTGAGACACTGGGGCTCAGTGCTTTCCTTCCTATGGAAAAGAACCATCCTTCTTATCTATGCAGAAACGGCTGAAATTGGGGTTCAACCTCCCTAATTCCCTATATCCAAGGGTTGCTTTCAGACAAAAGCTACCAGGACAGAGAGGTCTGGCTGGCCTTGGCCTCTGGTGGCTGCCCCTGCCACACTGGGGCTGGGTTCTTTCCTTCCCATGGAGATCCCTGTGACACTGTGGGGACCTCACGGAACCAAGGGGATCATGGTGGCACCACTGGAGCCCATGGAACCAAGGGGATCATGGTGGTACCACTGGATCCCATGGAACCAAGGGGATCATGGTGGCACCACTGGAGCCCATGGAACCAAGGGGCCATGGTGACACAGAGGGGCTTCATGGACCCAGAGACCATTAGGGCTCTGTGGGGCCTGATGGAACCTTGGAGACCATTCCAACCCTTCAGGCCTTGTGTCACCAAGGGGGCATTATGACACCTCAGGGCCTGGTGGAAGCAAGGGACCATTGGGACGCTGTGGGGCCTCATGAAACCCAGTGAACATGGAACAGCTCTGGCTGGCTTGGCCTCCCAGAGGCCACCTGACAGGTCTGGCTGATCTTGGGAAGTCAAGGGCTGCCTCTCATCAGCTCCTGGAGTACTGGGACTCCGTGCTTTCCTAGCAATGGAAAAGAACTGTCTGACTTTTCAGATGCCCATTGCCAAAATTGGTACTGTCCCTAAAAAATTTCCTCTATGCAAGGGTATCTCACCAAACAAAACCTGCCAGCTCTGGCTGGCCTTGGCCTCTGGTGGTCACCTCTCATCTGTCCCTGAAACAGAGGGGCTCTGTTCCTTCATTCCTATGGAAGAGAACCAGCCTTCTTGTCCAGGGACCATGGCCAAAATTAGAATTTGGCTTCCCAAATTCTGCATATCCAAGGATAACTCCCAGACAACAGTAGCTAGGACAGACAGGTTGGGCTGGCCCTGTCCTCTGATGATTTTCTTACACTATGAGCTGAATGTTTTCATTTGGGAACACCTTGGAGAGGGCCCAGAGATGTCCCAAGGTGGTGTTTGGAGGCCTTGGGCACATGAGCACTGTGTAGGGACAAAGGAGCTCTGTGCTCAGTGGTGTGGAGACTGAGGACATCGGAGCAGAGCCATGAGAGTGTTTAAAGAGCAATTTCAGGGATGGTGGATCCTTTTGACATAGTGGAAAACAGCCAGAGAGAGACAGAATTAATGCCAAGGGCAGCTGGAGAGGCCCAGACTGGGCACCAGGAGAAAGGAATTCCTCTGCCAGGGCAGCTCTGTGGTGCAGCACATCCTCAGAAGGGGCCTGGAGCAGCTCAAAGCTTTGTGTGCCCAGGCAGAGCCAGGCAGGAGGCAGAGCTGTCAGCAAAGGAAGGGGTCAGCAAGGTGGGGCAGCCAGGGGATGTCTGCAGGGACAGAGGCGCAGGGAAGGGACACCGTAGGACAGCCTGGGCTGCATAGGGCACAGGGATGGGCAGCAGCTGCAAGGCCCTGACAGAGCCAACTTGGGCAGCACTTTGGCCATGGCTGCTGGCCCTGGGCCTGAGCCAGGAGCAGGAGACAAGTGACCCTTGCAGCCCTGGGGCCTCATTGGCTCCTTGTCCATGTTCAGCAGCCTGGCAGGGGCCACCCCATGGTCCTGCCCTTGGCATTGCACATCCCCACATCCCAGTGCCCATCCTGGGAAGAGCCCTGAGAAAGGAGGGAGGGACAGGATCTGCCCTGTCAGGGGCTGGGGCTCAGGCCTTGGCCCTTTGCATTCCTGACACACATCCAGGTTTGCTCAGCACCAGAGACACCTTTCCCTTGCTTGTCTCCTCTGTCATCACTGTCTCCAGTGTTCTGCTCCAACTGGAACTTGGGGATGCTTTCACATGAGTTTTGTCCCTCAGACCCATTAAAAGAATAAAAGTTTGCACTTTGAGTCTGACTTTGAGTTCTTGAGAAGTCCTTTGAGCAGACTCTGAGGGACTGGGTCTGATGCAAAGAGCACCAAAGCCCCAAGAGGGTCATAAAGTCCTTGTGCTGTGTCCGTGCTGCTGAGCTGGGCCAGGCTCCTGGCCCAGAGGCAGCTCCTGGCAAGAGCAGCACTGCAGAGAGACAGCTCTCCCAGGAGCAGCTCCTGTGCACAGCCTAGCAGGGCTGGGGCACTGCCAGGGCCCCTCACTGGGGGCACTGCCAGGGCCCCATGAGCAGTGCACAGACAGTGCTCACAGGGGCTCAGCACTGGCAGGGGCTGTGGGATGTCCCAGACGGGGCTGTGTCACAGAGGCACAGAGCAGCTGTGATGTCAGAAAGGGGCTGTGTGACAGCACAGAGTGGGTTGTGTGAGGTCATCACAGAGTTTGTTGTGTGAGGTCATTGAGCAGCTACAGCATCATAGAAGTGTATCAGGCAGGAGAATGGGCCCCTGTTATCCAGGAGGAGGCTGTCAGAGAATTGCTGAGCTGCTTGGATGTTCATAAATCCCTGGGAGCAGATGGGATCCACCCCAGGGTGATGAGGGAGCTGGCAGCTGAGCTTGCCAAGCCAGTCTCCATCATTTACCAACAGTCCTAGCTCACTGGTGAGGTTCCAGATGACTGGAAGCTGGCCAATGTGACCCCCATTCACAACAAGGATGAGAAGGAGGGTCCTGGTAATTATAGGCCAGTCAGACTGACCTCAGTACCCAGTAAGGTAATGGAACAGTTTATAGTGAGTGTCATCACCCAGCACTTCCAGGATGGCCAGGGTATCAGCCAGCCAGCAGGGGTTTAGGAGGGGTAGGTCGTGTTTGACCAACCTGGTCTCCTTTTATGACCAGGTGACCCTTAATGGAACTGAGCAGCCACTGACCACCCCAGCCTGGGCTGATGTGGGTTCCTCTGAACACAGCTCAGGGAAGGTCCCCCTGCCCACCTCCACTGTGCCACAGACAAGTGTCAGACACAGTTAGAGAGCTCTGCCCGGAGCTGACGGGGGAATTGATTAAAAAAAAAAAAACAAAACAAAACAGAAAACTCTCCAAATAAACAACAAAAAAACCAAACAAAACCGTATCAGAAAAAAAAGAAACCAAAAACCCCAAAAAAACAAACCAAAACAACAACTGAAACAAACAAGAACCAAATAAAGAACAAAAAAAAAATCCAAACAAACAAAGCAATACAATAAAAAAACCAAAACAAGAAAAAGAGCACTCATTCCCCCCCCAGTAGAGCTGTTCCATCCTTCACCTGTCACACCTGCACTCACACAAGACCTGGGGCTGCAGAAAATTAGAATTCATTAGGCTCATTTGCAGAAAATCGGGTTTAGGACAGGCTTTCAGCAGAACTGTTCTCAGCTGAGTCAGAAAGGCCTCTTTGGCAGCTGCAGGGCCATTGGAAATGCAGAGCCTCAGCCCAAGGGGAGACAAGGGCTCTGAGTTCCCTTCCCCTGACACTAAACCCTGTTCCCAGGCTGCTTCACACTCAAGATTCTGCTGGAGGGCTGCACAAAGCTGAGAGTGGGCTCTGGCTTTTCCATGTTGCATGTTCTAAAGCTGCCTGGGAGAAGGAATTTCGGGTCAGCTCCGCTGGCACAATCCCTGCTGGCGCAGGGCACAGCCCCAGGAAGGGCTTTGCATTCCGAGGCTTTGCTGCAGGCAAGGAAAGCTCCTGGCTCAGGGTCACCTTTGCTGCTCAGAGCCCCGAGTGCCCCAGCAGCAGCAGAGAAGGGCAGCAGTGCCACTGACAACCATCACCAGGCCCCTGTTGCTATGGTCAGTTTCCATGGCAACCATCACCAGGCCCCTGTTGCTATGGTCAGTTTCCATGGCAACCATCACCAGGCCCCCTGTTGCTAGGGTCAGTTTCCATGGCAATCATCACCAGCCCCCTGTTGCTATGGTCAATCCCTTGGCAGCTCCATGGAGACCCCATGCCAGGGGTAGTTGCCATGGACACCAGCTCAGGCCTGGAGCCAGAGGCTGTTGCCATGGCAACCATTTGCAGTCCCATATCCAGGGTCATGGGATCCCAGAACCACAGAATTGGCTGAGCTGGGAGGGACCCATCAGGATCCTCCAGTCCAACTGCTGGCCCTGCACAGGACACCCCAACAATGCCAGCCTGGGCCTGGCAGTGCTGTCCAAACGCTGCTGCAGCTCAGAGAGCCCTGGAGCTGGGACCTTCCCTGGGGAGCCTGGGCAGTGCCCAAGCAGCCTCTGGGGAAAAACCTTTTCCTGACATCCAACCTGAGCCTGCCCCGACTCAGCTGCAGCCGTTCCCTCCACTCCTGTTCCTGGGCACCAGAGGGAAGAGGCTCCCACAGCCCCAGCCAGGGACCTGCTCCCAAGGCTGCTACCATGGCCACCAGGGCTGGGACCAGCTGGGATGCTCGATTTCCACCTGCCGGGGTTTAGGAACGGGATTCCTCAAATTCCTGCTCCCGTATAAACTGTGCTGCCCTTGCTGCCCTCCCACCTCCCATGGAAAGCACAAAAGACAAAGATCCCAGGCTGGGATAAGAACAATTTACTGGGAACAGCAACAAGATAAAGAACAAACAGGAACAGAAATAATATTGATAACAGAAGGGATAAGAAAAGCTACTGACAGGGAAAACTACATCACCACTGACTGGCTCTTCCTGGCCACGTATTCCGTCCTGCCTGGAAAGGACACCTTTCTTCTCAGGAAGAGAGAGAGTCCCTTTCCTGCCCCTGGCAATGACCTGAGGTGGGAGTGAATGTAATGACACAGCCAAGACCAGACCCTCATATTCTTCCATCTCCCATCATGTCATTGGCAGGGGCAGGAAAAGGGACAGGTGTCTTCCCAGCATGGATCACAGGGAACATGGATCACCAGGGCTCTTCCCAACGTGGATCCTCCAATAGGGGATGAAACTAGAGCTGGGCATGAAGCTCGTCTTTCAGTTGTGTCATTCCAGGGCTTCCCTTACGGGTGCCTCTGTTGGTGTTTGTTCAAGTGAGAGCTCTGGGTGAAGCTCTTCCCACACTCAGAGCACTCGTAGGGCATCTCCCCGGTGTGGATGCGCCAGTGCCTGATGAGGGTGGAGTTGTGCTTGAATCCCTTCCCACAGTCAGGGCAGCGGAAGGGCCTCTCCTCAGTGTGAATCCGCTGGTGCAGGAGGAGATGGGAGCTGCTCTGAAACCTCTCCAGACACTCAGGACACTGGTAGGGCCTCTCCCAAGTGTGGATGCACTGGTGGATGATGAGGGTGGAGCTGCAGCTGAAGCCCTTTCCACACTTGCCACGCTTGCCACACTCATAGGGCCATTCCCCAGTGTGGATCATCTGGTGGCAGATCAGAGCTCTGCCTGAAGCTCTTCCCACTTTCCAAACCACTCATGGGCCACCAGCTCCGAGCTCTGGCTGAAGCTCTGTCCACCTTCCTGGCATGGGATGGGTCTTTCCTCCTCAGAGCACCCTGGGCTGGGTTTGCAGCCCCTCCACCTGCAGGATCTCTGGGGATTTTCCTCCCTGTTCAATTTGTGTGTTGTGGAGTTGCTCAAAACAGCCTCTTTCACGAGATTATACCAGGGGGATTTGTCCTCCCTGGTCTCCATCCTCAGCTCCTGGTCTGGGTGAGGAAGGACAAGGAGAGGATGGGATTTGCCTCCATGCCAGAGGGAAGGAGATCCTCCCAATATGTCCATGGCAGGATGGCATCGGCAGCAGGATTGTCCTGCAGCCAGGGGCCATGCTGGGCTGGGAGATGGAGCAGGAGAGAGGAGGAAAGGGGCAATGACTTCCTCCTCACCTGCCTGGCTGTCCCAGGACATCTTCCTCTTCCTTGCAGCCTCCTTCTCCATGCAGCCAAGGGTTTGGGAATGGGAAATCCTGGTTTGGGGAAAAATACAATGTATGAGCATATTGGGTTAGGGAGTTCCTACTGCCCAAGTCCATCTCTAGGAGTCACTGGGAATCTGCTGCCCATATAAACTTCCAAAACCAAGATTCAGTCCCCCAAAATATACAAACGACCAAGATGCAGCAAAAACACCCAACCATGAGTTTCCCCTCTCTGGTCTCTCCACTTTGGGCTCCTGGAGGCCCCCCCTGTCTGGGTTGCTCCAGGTCAAGTTTGTATTGGTATTCCCCTTCTCTGGGCTGCTGGTGCTCCTGGTAATCCTGCAGGTTCCCTTTCTCTGGGCTCACCACTTTGGCATCTCAGGCATCCCAGGGGTCAGCACTGTCTGGGGTTCCTGTTTCAGAGTCATGGGGTATTCATGGGTACCCCCTGTCCATGCTCCCAATGTGTCCAGGCTTCTTGAGCATGCCCAGCTCTCGTATTGCCCGTTTCTGCTCCCCCATTGCTGGTTTCCCTGCTGCCCTGCCAGTACCGGGCGATCCCCACATGGCTCTGGGCTGACAGTGCAGGCCCTGTCCTGGGCAGATTATTCTGCTCCCTGACACTATCTACCAACCCAAGAGGACAGTTATCCAGTAGGCAAGTCTTCCCACTAAAGACTGAGGCAAAGAAGGCGTTAAGCACCTCTGCCTTCTCCTCATCTGCAGTTACTAAGTTCCCTCCCACATCTAATAAAGAACAAAGGTTGGTCTTATCCTTCCTTTTGCTGTTAATGTATTTGTAAAAACCTTTTTTATTATCCCTTACAAAATTTGCCAAATTAAGTTCATACTGCCCTTTGGCCTCCCTAATTTTTCCCCAACATGCCCTAGCAAACCCCTAAATACTCCCTGAGAGACCTGACCCTCCTTCCAAAGATGATACATCCTCATTTAATTCCTACATTCCTTCAAAACCTCCTTGCCCATCCAGACTTGATGTTTGCCTCATCAACTCATCTTTCAGCACACAGGGACAGTCTGTTCCTGTGCCCACAAGATCTCTGTTTTGAGGCACACCCACCCTTCCCAAACTCCTTTTGTTTTTAAGGGCTGCTTCCCAAGGAACTCTATGAAAAAGTTTCCTAATCAGGCCAAAGTCTGCTCTCCAGAAGTCCAATGTAAGAGTCTTATTGATGTTCTTCCTGATTTCACCAAATATTGAGAAGTCTATCATTTCATGGTCACTATGCCCCAAGCGGCCTCCAACCACCACATCTCCCCCCAGCCCATCTCTAATCCCAAACAACAGGTCCAACATAGTCCCTCCCCTGCTGGGCTCACTCACCAGCTGTGACAAAAAGTTGTCCTCCACACACTCTAAAAGTTTGGAGGCTAATGCTGAATTTTACTTCTCCAGAGGCTTGTTCAGCCTTCAGCTCTTCAGTTCAGGAATTCAATGCCCCAGGGCTCATTAACATTCAGAACACCTTAACAAGCTGAGCCTCTGGGAATAATTTGATTTACATTTCCAAATCTTTCGTGGTTAATTAGATAGATTTCTGAACTGTGTTCAAAGTGAATGTATTATATTTACAAAGACTGTGAGAAAAGATTTTTTGGTCCTGTTTAGGTTTTTTATCCCTGTTAATTCATTGATATGTGCAATCTCCAGTTGACACTGAACCCAAGTACCTCCTCATGCATTTGGAATAGATATGAAAATCAAGACCCTTTACAAATGACAGTCAATCAGACTCTGTCCCTACCCCTGCCCCACCAGTTTCCCCATCCAAGCCCTGGCACTCAGAGCAGCCTTGTGCAAATCTGAGCTCCCTCCAGCCCAGGCTGCACCTGAAGATTTCAGCTCCTTGGCTCCAGTTCCCACCTGCTTTCCTTGGAGAAGGAGCTGCCAGAGACACAGAGGGATGTTCATTTCTTGTCAGCCAGCAAAGCCAAGGGAAGGCACAACTCCATAAAATGCAAAAGTCATTCTTCTCCCTGGCTCTGCCCTGCATGTGATCCCGACAGCCTGTCCTGTTTCCTTCAGGAAATGTTTCCAGTCCCGGGGCAGCATCAAAGGCGAGAGCATGCTGGGCTGCAGGGCACCTATATCTTCTATGACTTCTTTTATTTTTTTAGATCATGGAGGAGCCTTCACCTATCTTTGCTGGGTTTTCTTAAAAAAAGATAGGGGAGTTCCAAGGGCTGTTGGTTTTGGTGATGTGGCCCTTGGCAAGCTACTCCTCCACAAGGGCCTCTAGCGTAACTTGGTGTTAGAAAGGGGCCACTGGTCATTCCACACTGGATGTTGTTGTTTCCAGGTGAGTTGTGGAATGGTGGGTTTTGTGCACTCCACAGTGGCCCCCACTAAGAATCCCTACTGGGAATTTTTAGAGAGGCCCCCCATTGGGCTAGAAGGTCCCTGCCCCTAAAGGTGATCAGTGCCCTCAGCACAAATGACTGGATGGTTGCCATCTTGCCCTCGGGACCTTCTACTATAATATTTCTCTTACTCCTCATGGAAACCGCTGCCCTTCCGATCCCCGAAATCATCCCCACCATGGGCTGTAGTTCCCAATTTGCTGTCCATTCTGTGGATGTTACCATTCTGATGGTAACATCCACCCTGGTGTCCAACATGCCCAGGTAGTAAATCTTCTCCCCTTTGCAGAACAGGCCACACTCCATGATGGGTTTGTTGGAGCTCACAACCTGTGCCACATGATGATGGGGTCGAGGGGAACCTGTTCCGAATTGTCTTTAGGTAACAGGAGCGCTTGTGCAATAGGAGTCCCTTGTGATAGATAAAAAGGAGGTTCTGTGCAACAGAGCTGTACGAAAATTTCTTTCCCTGGGCTGATGGTCTGGACTTTGGGGACGACATAAATTTCGCCAGGTCCATGAAAAGTGTCTCCCAGAATTAATATATTGGAAGGACCATCGGATGGCCCACGTCTTCCCGCTGGCATGCAGTGGAAGCATTCACTGTCAGAGAAGTCTATGGACAGCTCAGTTACCAGCTGGTGCCGGGTTCCCACTTGTACCGCTCCGTGTGTTGGATCCTGCTGATGTCCCTTGGGATCCCCGCAGTGATGATGTCGCTCGCAGTCTACCTGCCTGCTCCTGATGGGTGTCAGTTGTCACGATCCGTTCATACCAACGGATGATTTGCTTACTGATCTCAGAGTGCAAAACCAACATGGAAAGGGGATTGTAGTATCAATCAGAACAAATGCACCTTTATTGAATGACCACAGCAAATGCATTAAAGGAATTAGAGAAAGGAAAAGAATAGAAAAGAGTGGGAGAGAGAGAGAGGGAGTATAGCTACCAAACTTGGAGAGACGCAGTCCTCATAGTCCAGCTGATGGAGTCTGCCCAGTCACGTCGGGAAGATCTCAAAACTCCTGGTTAACTCAAGGTTTTATTATAGTCTATTTCTGAGGGGGGGAACAAATCTTGAAATTGTTGAGGGGGAACAGATACAATAAAGAATAAGTCTATTGAAATCGTTGAGGGGGAAAGAAGGTATTGAAGACGGGTACAGACAGTCCATGTTCTCAGCAGTAGGTGAGAACCATTGTCTTCTTGGTCCAATGGCCACACCTGCAGGCAAATATCTCACTTTGGTCAGGTCAGCTCCCCCACACACCTCCCCCATGTTGGGGGTTTCAGTCTCAGTCCTTGGGAGGGGGGAGGTTCTCCATATAGGGGTCTCATGTCTCAGTCCTTGAGGGTGAGGCTTCTCCCATTTCAGTCCATCTGTCACGGTGGTTGAAAAGCAGATGATGGCTCTTCTGTGGGGGGGACCACAAAAGGTTACCCCAGAAAAGTCCAACCAGGCCAAGAGGTGGGGAAATTCATAAGCTATTGTCGCAAAGCAGGTGCAAGCATATTGGGCGCGTCACCCCCTGGCAGGCCCTGCTAGAAGCAGTCACTGTAGACACAGCTGCAAACAATCCCTTGGCAGGCCAGAATTCTGCTCAGGGGCCTCAGGATTATTTGGTGTTCATCCACCACCCGCAGGCCAGAATTCCCATCTGGGTCCTCAGGGTCCCGATTTCTGTCCTGGGGACGGTCGTGAGGCAAATGAGGGGAACTCCAGACCATCTCTCACACCTTCCTGTGCATGCACCGGGAAGCCAGGAGCAAGCTGCTCTGGGTGCAGTGCCCCCCTGCCTCCCCCGCAGGGCAGGGGAGCAATGAGCCAGTGGTGGCTGTCCGCAAACAGATCCACAGCTGGCTGTGGCAGAGGGGCTGGTGGCTGCCCACACAGAGGGCGCTCCTCCAAGTCCAACTGGCATGTGCCTATCAAGGTGGATTCACTTTCCCATGGAATCTGGCCCCTTAGAGTTCTGGAAAGCATTGACCAGATTAATAGTAGTCAAGGTACACTCACATCTCACCTGAGTTCCCCCAGAGACAGAGACCCAGTGAGTCCCAGGCCTGCAGATCCAGTGAGGTTTCCACATCCACAAGGAAACCATGAATTTTGGCCCAACAGAAAAGCCTGTAGAGAACATCTTCCAACATAGAAGTCTCATGATGAATCGTAAGTTCCCACACTGCAAGGGTTTCACCTTCTGGCATAGAAATTTGGATGCCCATTTCTGCAGGCACCTTTTCCCAACCGCAAGCTCCCCCCGGGTCACACCAGAGTTCACCCCTTGCCGTAACCAGGGGTCCCCAAAGGGGTAATAATTAGCATTGACTCCATGATTCTCAGAAGGCTGATCAATCACTTTATTATACTATACTTATTAAGAAACCCATCACCCTTACAGCCAGTCACCATACAGGTGGACCCAATTAGTCCTTGAATCCAAACACCATCACCAGTGGCCAATTAAAAAAATCACCCTTTGGTAAACAAATCTCCATAACACATTCCACATGTTCACAACAGCAGGTGCAGCAAGTGAAGAAAATAATTGTTTCTCATTCTTTTCTCTGATCTTTTCACAGCCTTCCCCAGGACAATGCCTGGGAAAGTTGTGCCTTGCTCTCCGTGGCCAGAGAGCTACTGCAATATGTTTGCAGACTGCTTCCAGGTCTGCCCTTCCCAGGTGCCCAGGACCCTTTGGGATGGCTCTGGCCTTTCCAAGGGCTTTGAGAGAAGTCTCACAGTGACACTGCCCAGCCTTCTCAACATCCCTGACACCAAAGGCCTTTTCCACATCCCTCAGTGCCAGGTTAGTGCCCAGGACACAGCAGAGCCCTGTCCAGGTCCTGGGGGTGGTTCAGAAGGGAGGCAGCTGTGATTTCTCCCCACAGAGCCACCACTCCAATGTCTCTCTGTGCAGTCTGTGGCAGTCCTGAGCATTTTCCCTGGAGCCTCCCTGCCCTGGATGTTTCTCTCCATGCAGTCCTCAGCACAGCCAGGCAAAGAATTCAGGTGGTTTCCCAGAGGACATTCCTCTTGAGTGAAGTGGCCTCAAGGCACTGTTTGTGCCACTGGAATTGTGCCACCCCCGAGTGCTGATGATGGTGTTTGTGCTCACTCAGGTTCATCTCCCCTCCACACACACACACGATGCGCTCCTGAAGTCTCCTTAGTACAGAGCAAACATGGCCCGCTGGCCTAGTCACTTGGTGTCCCTCCATGCAGGGACAAACAACCTCCTGCAGGTGAGGGCAGAGGCCAGTGCTGGGAATGGTGGTTGCAGGGGCTGGTGTGGGACAATTACCCTGGGGCACCTTCCCAGGCTGTCCCTGGAACAAGGACACAGCCCAGACCCTGCTCTGCTGCTCCCTCAGGTCCATCCCAGGAGCTCTGGCTGTGCCAGAACACTGCTGTGAGCCCCCTCTGCACACTCCCCCCCTGCCCCAGGCACTGGGCTTTGCTCTGCCAGGGCATTCCTGGGGCACATTCCTGACAGCAGGAAACGGAGAGAGGGCAAAGCCTTCCTGCCCTGTGCTCAGGAGATGCCCTTTGCTGATGGAGCTGCTCTGGTGGAGCCCAGCAGTGTCCCAGCAGTGCCCATGGACTGTCTCTGCCTGTAGTCACAGCATGGTTATGCAGTAGGACAGTGACGAAGCTGCCAGAGCACTCCGGCCTTACACCCATAGAAGGGCTGGGAAAGAGAGTGTGGACTTGGGAAGAGCAGCTCTGAAAGGACCAAGTGCTGCTGCTCCCTGGCAATGCTGCTGTGCTGGGACCCTTCCCTTTCCCCCCTATAACTTCATGCAGGTCCCAGAGTTGGGATCCCAGAAAAACAAGGCACTGCAAGCTAGTTTATTTTGTTCAAACAAAGCAATAGTACAGATCCTGGATTAGAGAGCTTCTGGATCAAATTCAAGAGGCAGATAGGGAATTAGGTGCGGGAAACATTTAATTGAGCACATTATGGCAAGAAGAACCCATAGGCATTACCAAAGACCTGAGAAGGCAGACTGGTCCAGTCATGAGTTCCATTCTGAAAACTATGCAGCAGAAAACAAACACTTTTTTGCTTCTGAAAAGTATCCAGTCATCTTTGTCCTCAGGGCATCCTTGAGCTCCTGGTTCCTCAGGCTGTAGATGAGGGGGTTCAGGGCTGGAGGCACCACTAAGTACAGAACTGACAGTGCCAGATGCAGGGAAGGGGAGGACATGGAGGGGGGCTTCAGGTAGGCAAATACTGCAGTGCTGATAAACAGGGAGAGCACAGCCAAGTGAGGGAGGAAGGTGGAAAAGGCTTTGTGCTGTCCCGGCTCAGAAGGGATCCTCAGCACAGCCCTGAAGATCCGCACATAGGAGAAAACAATGGACACAAAACAACCAAATAACAGAAAAGCACAAACTATGAGAAGCCCAAGTTCCCTGAGGTAGGAACTGGAGCAGGAGAGTTTGAGGATCTGTGGCACTTCACAGAAGAACTGGCCCAGGGCATTGCCATGGCACAGGGGCAGGGAAAATGTATTGGCCGTGTGCATGAGAGCATAGAGAAAGCCACTGGCTGAGGCAGCTGCTGCCACGTGGGCACAAGCTCTGCTGCCCAGATGGTCCCGTAGTGCAGGGGTTTGCAGATGGATACGTGCCTATGTGGACACAAGCTCTGCTGCCCAGGAGGGTCCCGTAGTGCAGGGGTTTGCAGAGGGACACGTAGCGATCATACGACATGATGGTGAGAAGGGCAGGCTCTGATCCAAAGAAGAAGAAAATCAAAAAAACCTGTGCAGCACATCCTGAGTAGGAGATGTTCCTGGTGTCCCAGAGGGAATTTTGCATGGCTTTAGGGACCGTGGTGCAGATGAAGCCCATGTCAAGAACAGAGAGGTTGAGCAGGAAGAAGAACATGGGCGTGTGCAGGTGATGACCACAGGCTATGGCGCTGATGATGAGGCCTTTGCCCAGGAGGGCAGCCAGGGAGATGCTCAGCAAGAGGCAGAAGTGCAGGAGCTGCAGCTACCGTGTGTCTGCCAATGCCAGCAGGAGGAAGTGGCTGATGGAGCTGCTGTTGGACATTTGCTGTGGCTGGCCATGGAGTTCTGTTGAAGGAGGTGACAGCGAGAAGTCAAAGGAGACTCTGCTGAGCAATGTCCAAACAGCTCCCCCAGCCTGGGCACCATGGAAAGGTGATGCTGGATGGGTCTGGAGGCTGGGCAGGTGGAGGCACTTGCTGAGGTTCCCAGGAAAACTCAGGGTTACAGTTTAAGAGCCTCAGCCCCTGTTCTACCCTGCACAGCTGAGTTTCCATTGCCACCAAGCTGAGCCAGGGAAAAGTGGGAGCACAGATTCAGGAAAGCAGAGACCCAAGCAGGAAACTCCTGCCCTGAATGAGCTCATGAAAAGTCCCCTTGGGAATGACCTGGGCATGAGCTGGAGCTCTGAGCAGCCCTAGCTCACACAGCACCCTCTCCACAGCAGCAGGACCTGCCCTGGCAGGAGTCACTCCTTGTGCCCACAGTTCCCCTGCGCCATCCATGGGGGGCTCCCAGGCAGGCTGAGAGCTGACCCTGGCAGGTGGCACATCCCCTGGGCTGGTCAAGAGCCCTGAGGGCTGCAGGACCTGCTCTGCAGGACAGCCCTGGGCAGCCCTGGCTGCAGCCTCACCTTCCCACCCTGCAGCCATCCCTTGGGAGAAGAGGGAGGGGGCTTTTTCACAGGGACACAACTGCACTACAGGGGATCATATGGAGATCTCTAAACTCTCCTGACAGGACATTTCTGGGTTATACTTTCTCTCATTCCCTGATCTTGTCCCGGTTTCCTGGAGATTTTCCTCCTGCAGGTGTTTTCCTGTGCCTGATCTCTCCACGCCAGCACTCACAGACCCCAAATCTCTGTGCACTCTCCTTGGCCCTACAGAACCCTGCCTGTTTGCAGGGCACTGGCTGGGGCAGGTTCTGTGTGCAGCTTGGAGAAAGGACAGCTCAGACTGAGCCTGATGGGTCCAGCAAAAGCTGATGCTGGTGCTGTCCATGGGCAGTTGCGTGGCTGAAAGCACATGACGGATCTCCTGTGAACCTATTGATCACTAAGAGTAACAGCTTGGATATCTCAGGCACTTGTCACAATTCATATCTTTAATATTTATCCCCTCTTCCCTGCCATCTTCCAATAGTAGGAAACTGAACACAAAATCTTAGGACATTTCCTTATTTTTATCAAAATCCTTGTCTTGAGAATATTCTGTGACTGATAAAAAACCGTCAGCATGTCAGAGCTCCATGAGCATTTCACCTCCCCTGCACCAGAAATACTCAGACTTGTACTCACAGAGTCTGTAGGCATTGGGATGTTGCAGCTTTAGGAGATCACCCCAGGAGCTGCAGCTGCATTGTCTTGCAGCCAGAGGTTCCTGTGCCAAGGGCTGACAGTGATTGTGCCCCAGGGACTTCGCAGCACCTTCCCAGTCCTGACTGATTGAAGCTCTCTGTGCCTCTGTGCTGTGCCCGGGCTGGCTGCAGGCAGTACCCCAGCCCTGCTAGGCTGTGCACAGGAGCTGGTCCTGGGCAGAGCTGTCTCTCTGCAGCACTACCCTTGCCAGGAACTGCCTCTGGGCCAGGAGCCCAGCCCAGCTCAGCAGCACAGACACAGAACAAGGGCTTTATGACCCTCTGGAGCTTTGTGCTGAGGCCCTGAACATCAGTCCCTGAGAGGGAGATGAAGAAACCTCTCCAGAACTCCAAGTCAGAATCCAACTCCGAAGTTTCTTGAAGTTTTAATGGGTCCCACTGAGGGACAGGACTGAGAAAGTGTCCCCAGGCCCCAGGAAGAGCAGAGGACTGGAGGCAGTGATGGCAGGTGGGGACAGAGAAGCCAAGTCTTGGTGCCCTGGGGCACAGCAGGGTCTGTGCCAGCAAGGGCTGGGAGGAGACACCTTGTCCTGAGGCCCTGGGGCCTCCTGGCACAGCCCCAGCCAGGCTGGGCACTGTCAGCCCCTTGTCCTGCCCTTAGCATCCCCCCCAGCCCACATCCCAGTGGCCTCAAGGATCTGCTGGAAGGAGTCCCTGGGGAGCCTTGCTCAGCAATGGCCCTGGGGGCTCCTGAATGCTCCCAGGGACTGCAGGTTTTTCAAAGGAATTTGGGTTTTGCTTTTGTCTTGGAGTGTCTGAGAGGTTTGTGCAATCATGGCCTCCAATTATCTGCTGTAATTAGTCCCTGGAGAGGCTTTGTCAGTAACAACACTCAGTGGGGCTCATTATTGCTTCAGGGTACTTCAGTTTTTTTAAGCTACTTGATGTTTCCATTTTGATACAGACTCTATGAGAGGTTTGTGCAATCATGGCCCCAATTACCTGCTTTAACGACTCCTTTGAGAGCTTTGTACTAACACTCAGTGGGGCTCATTAATACTTTGAGATACTCAAGGTTTTAAGGTAATTTGTGTGGAGGCTGGAGAACTGGCCAAGGAAAAGCCAGCTGTGCTCCCCTGGAGGACCAACCCCTAGGCCATAACCTCTTGTTTAGGGAGAGCAAAAAGATCGCTCCCAGAATCCTTTGTTGCTTTATGTTGATCCCTTGCAATCCATTGGTCCTTCCCCTTTGCTCTGCCCCTGTGCCCTCATCCCATTCACTCTAGTGTTCTGTCCTGCCCTTTGAGATCCCAATATAAACCCCTGCTTTCCCTGCCTGAGTGGCTTTTTGTCCCTGGACCCTTTTGAGGACAAAGCTCAGTAACAGTTCTCCTTGGAACCCCACACGAAGACCCCGTCTCTCCTTCTGCATCGCCGGGATCACAGAAGAGCTGAAATCACGTGGCATGAGCACAGACATGCCTGTGCCCCCGAGGTATCTTCTTCAAGAAGTTTCTTCGGGAAGGTTGCAGCGCTCTGAGCACCACCTGCCACAACCTGTGGCGCCCAACGTGCAGCCTCTGCAAAGAGATCCCTGAAGAAGTGTCTCCCGCAGCCTCTCACTGCAGGACAAAAGTCGCTGTTCACGCAGCCACTTTCCCCAGGAGAACCCCTCACATTTTAGTGGGGGCTGTCCAAAGGGCGACCAGGACCCTCCGAAGACTGAAGAGGACGAAGAACTGCTGGAGTACTGGAGGCCAATTGACGGGCTGACCACCTGCCCAGCAGATTTTCATTGACCCAATGGGCAATGGCCTGAAGAGCAACTGTAAGTTATATATATATCTATATCTATTAGGGTCTTCTTTTTAATTTCCCTTTTTCTGCTGGGTGTGGGAACAAAGTTTGAAGATGGGCAACAATCTTAGTCACCCTAAGTTGAGCTCTCCTCAAAGACACATCTATTCCAAGGTTGTGGGTGCCCTTGTTGCTGGAAGAATTTGTTTTTCTAAGGGAAATTGGAAAGCTTTTGTTCATTTTCTTTCCAAATGCTTTGGGAATGTTATGAGGGAATTGGTTTTATTGCCTGAGTTTTGGATATGGTTGGGATCAAGTTATTTGGTTTACAAATGGAGGAAAATTTTGAAGTGGGGAAGTTTTATCCTCTTTTCCATTTATCCTTATTTTCATTCTATTTATGATTCAGTTAAAAAAATGGGGGAAAATTCAGGAAAAGTTTTTGGTCCTCAGTTCAAAACTCCTTCCCCTTCTTCCTCTCCTCATGTACCCAAAGCCTCTTCCTCACCTGAGGGGCAACTGGCAGGCAGTCGTTGCCACTCGGCACAGGGTTGCTATCGATCCACTGACGCCTCCCCATTCCCTCTCTCCCTTCGCCTGGACAGCAAAGTGTCTGCTGCCCTGGACCTTCCCCTCATCCTCCCTCCTGTGCCCCTTTACCCAGTTCCACCTCCTGCTGATTCACCACAAAATGGTGCCAGCAATGTGGCCAGCCCCACCATTTTGTTGCCTCCGTTTCCAAGTTTTCCTGCCCTTACACCCCAAAATGGCCACCTCCCCACCTCTTCCCTTTACTGTGCCCTCCATTGCACTCCTCTCTCCCCTTCCCCCCACACTGATGGGTGTAACAACGCTGGGACACCCCCCCCCCCCCCCCCCATTGGTCAGGAATCCCCTCCCCATCATGGACACCATCGCAGTTGTGTATAAACAGGGGAGAAGGACAACAACTCCTGGGATCCCATCCCCTGCAGGGACACCTCCTCAGCAGAATGTCCCCTGGTTGTCCAGAGCCATGCCACTGCCCCCGGTGGGGATGGCATGCTGGCGGGGTGCCCTGCTGCTGTGCAGACCTGCAGGGATAGCCCCTGCCAGTGCCTGTCATCAGCGGAGCATACTGCCCCTGAACCAGGCAGAGGAGAGACGCCGTGCTGCCGAGCCGCACTGAGTGGGCGTTCTGCCACTTCTCTGGGCTCTGCTGCCCCGGCTGAGACTCCTGGGGTCACATCCAGCTGCTGAGAGACCATACCCAGTGGCTGTGAGATGCCTTGCTCCTGCAGGACGGTGCCTGGCCATGGAGCAGGGTTTGCTGCTGCTCTGCCAAGCCGTGCTGCACCCACTGGGGACAGAACACATACCAGAGATGACGCTGTCGCTGCTGCCGCTGCTGAGACAGCACGGTGCTGTAGCTTTCCGTTCGATCTCAGTGGGTCCACCCACACCTGGCCACCACCTTAGAAAGCCCCCAGACAGCAGCTGCTGCACTAAAACTGGGAAAGCCTGGTCACAACACTGCTAGGCAGTTGTGGAGCTGCTGTGCTGCCCCCACCCAGGGGAGAGGCACCGAGATCGGGGACCAGCACGGCCCCACACCGCACCGCTCCTGCTGTGGCTGAGATTCCAGTTTTCTGTCAGCTGCGGCTGAAGAGCCGGCGCCACAGCTGTGGCTCCCTGGGGCTAGGGGGCTCCCTAACAGTTAAACCCCTGTAAACGGAGCAGAGCCCTGCTCCCTACCACAACTCAAACCCACCACCACTACTGTGCAGCTGTGGTGCCCCCAGCAACTGCGGCTGCGGTTTCTCTCAGCTGCAGTTTCTATCTGCAGGATCCCAGCTGCTGAAGAAAAGTCCAACAGATCTAAGTAGAAAAGATCACTAACAGAATCAATGAATTCTTTGGACAGTGAGGACTCAAGGGTTGGGGGCTTGCTGTAGTTAAAAATGTTTTGTGGATTTTTATTGTAATTTTTATTGTTTTGCTTATGTTTTCATGTTTTTTCTGCTGTTGTAAAAAAGCCATGGGAGAAGCCTTTTGAATGAATAAAGACAGGGGAGTTGTGGAGGCCAGTGGGGCACAGGCAAAAAGCCTACAACACTCCCCTGGAGGGAAAACCCCTCAAGCAATAACTGCCGTTGTCAGGGTGAGGAGAAACGCTTCTCCCAGCATGCCTTGCTGTGACATGCGGATTCAATGTATCCCATTGGCCCGGCCCACTCGCTCCACCCCTGTGCTCTCATCCCATTGGCCCTGGTGTTCTGTCCCACTCCTTGAGATCTCTATATAAATCCCTGCTTTCCCTGCTTTCCCTGCCTGAGTGGCTCTTCATCCCTAGACTCTTTTGAAGAAGAAGCTCAATAAAGGCTCTCCTTGGAACCCCACACATAGACCCCATCTCTCCTTCTGTCTCCCACATCACAGAAGAGTTGAAATCACCTGGCGTGAGTGCAGAGGTGCCTGTGCACCTGAGGAGTCTTTTTCAAGACGCTTCTTTGGGAAGGCGCCCTAGACAACCACCCACCATGACAAGTGGTACCCAAAGTCAGGCAACAATGCTAACTAAGGGCCCTGACGCCTCGATGGTCATCGGTCCCCAGTGTACCAGACAACCACCACCACTCTATAGGAAAGAGAAGAGCTGAGTGTCAGAGGTGGCGGAGACCAGGTCAAGACCAACAGCCCCGTCTTTTTTTGAAAAGCGTGTTGTAGTGCGTTTTTATATTTTGTAATACTTTGAAGTAGTTTTGTTTTGTATTCCCATATTTTTTCCCAAATGGTTTATCCCAGACTGTACCCCCCCTCCCTTTACCTGTGTTATCCCTCTCCCGGGATGAGATCATCTCCAAACCCCCGCCCTGGCTCTCTGTCAATCACTCAGCATCCCATCCCTCCATCCAGAAGTTTCGGTCCAAGTCGTCGAGTGATTAGCCAGAGGCCAGGGGTCAGCCCCCCAAGCCCTGCCCCATACGCTGTTTTATATGTCTATCCCCCAGCACCCATCCCCCAGAGATACCTATTGGTTGGTAAAATGTTATCTACTTTTGGTTTCCACCCCCCTTTAAATGTAACCTTGGGACATCCCCCGGGGCTCTCGGCAGGAGGCCCCCTGAGGTGCAGGAGCTCCTTCGGGACTCCTAATAAAACCTTGGATTAACCCCTGCTGGGAGTCGGCCCTTTCTCTTCTACCGATGTCTCTGCTGTCTCTGCTGCAGCAAAGGCAACCAGCCTAAGTGCCCTCAGCACCCTCGGGGCACAGAGAGTGTCTCCCCGCTGTCGGCCGTGTCGGGGCTGAACCCCCTGGTGTCTGCCGACTCGGGACTGGCCCAGGGGCTTTGAGAGGCTTGCAGAGAGACCGAGACAAAAGCGCTGTCGAGCTAGGACAATTTTGTAAAAAAGACTGGGTCTTACCCCCCAAGAGTTTTCAGGCCGAGCTCGCAGGAACCCCCAGTTCTAGTGTTGAGTGGAGGAAAGTTTATGGGGACAAGGATAAAGATGGGAACAATAATTACAAAAGAACAGCAGGACTTTTATAAACATTTTAATTTACTTTTAGTTTCTTATGGGAGAGAGTTTTCTAAAAGGGATCTGAAAAGAATCGTTTGGTGGCTTTAGAATACCTTTCCTGGTGTGTCTGCAAGACTCCATATTTAACATTGACTTTTGGGACCTAGTTTGTGTGGCACCTCAATTGCTGCCCATATCCTCTGCCATCCAAGAGACCCTATGCCATCATGCAGCACATTGAGGCCTCCGGCTGTTGGTCACCTCTCCCATAAAATCCCTTCTAGCCTCTGTGAAGTTCCCCTTATTCTCTTCCCCTCTGATTTTTCCACACCCTCTCCACTCCCTGCTCCAGAGTAGCGTTGGCCATGCCACCCTGGACCCTCCTTTCCAAGATGATGGCCACACCACTTGGAACCTGTTCTCCCACTCTTCACCTTCTCTTCCTGGCCCTGATCTCGCCTCTGGCTCCACCTCTTCTCCTGAATGCTCCACCTCTGGAGGTTGTGACTGCTCCATCACGGGACACACCTATTCTGGGGAAGACAGAACCAGAAACCCCACTGCAGAAACGGTCCTTTTGTTTACTCCCCCAAAATGGTGACACCCATAACCCTCCTACCAGAGCCCCAGACAACTTGCTACAGTTACCCAGCACAAACATCAAGGCTTCCACTCCTTCTCCTGAGAGGATCTCCCACTTTGTTGCCTCTGCTGGCACCATAGGGCCCCTCCAAAGCCAGGCCAATCCATCAAACAGTTTGGGACCTGTGTTTCAGCATTGAGAGCCCCCTTTGAATGTGGCCATTGCCATCCGGACTCCCCAAAGAAACTTTGTGTTCGACCAAATTGTGCCTATGCCAGTGACCACTGTGATGGATTGCAGTGGCAGGCATCTCCAGCACGCTATGGCAAACTGCATTCAACAAAGTTTGACACCTAGAGCTCCCAAGCACAGCTGATGGAGAAGGAGAAATCATCACCAAGCCTGCTCCAGACAGCAAATTAATGTAACTGTACAAGTTTTCTGTAGAAACCCCAACATTTCCCTTTTTATTCCCCCTTCCTGGTAAATATATTTTCTGTAGTATTTTGATCATTTTATATTTAAGCGAGTTCTATATCAGGTTAAAGATATGTTTGATTAACCTTTTACAACTTCCCAGTCTTCATTAAAAAGGAGTAGCTTGATTTAATAGTATTATTTTAAGTCATGTAAGCTATTAAATACTAGAATTATTATTTAGTTTGTAATGTAAATTTAGTTTTTACAGACTATTATTATCCCTTTTCATTTTAATATATACATAATTGTAAATAGTTCTCAACTAAAGTTACAAGAAGTTAACATGACAAAAACAATCCTAACTCCCATTACTCATGTTAAGTTTTTAAATCCCTCTATTTTAATTAATTGGAAAAATCAAGTTTTCAGAAGACACTCTTTATACCCTATTGTCCTTTCTGCAAGGAACCCTGCAGAAAAACAGTATCTTATGATAAAAGTATAAGTCTAATTTGATGTTTGATTTTTCACTGGTTTAAAAAGTTTTTTACAAATTATGAGTTTCATTTTGTGTTTTTAAAAATGATGTGTTTTGTTTTTGTACTTGATGTTGCACATTGCAATTTTTGTTAGCAGAAAAGTAACGGAAGTTTTAATGAGAGTGAAAAGCAAGTGAAAAGGTGTGCATAAGCTGTTTGATTGTAAGTCAAGGAGTGATAATATAGAATACTTGAAAGATGTTTAAAGGAAAGAGAAAGAGGAAAAAAAGGAAAAAGAGAAAGTGTGATAGTGAGCAAAAAAGAAAAGGACTAGGTTACTAAGAATAAGGGTACTAAGTCGAGAGCAAAAAAGAGAAAGAAAAAGCTTTAGTTAAGTGTTACTTTAATTATTACATTAAACTTACTTTCTTACCTATACCTTTTAATATTCTTGTGTGTAACCCCTTCATGTTTAGTCTTTCCATTAAGGTTGTTTATTGTCTCAAGTTTAGCTAAAATAATCATTTTTATAATTGTCATATTCGTGTTAATAGTGCTTTACTGTTCATTATTATGTCCCTGGGAATCCCTTTATGAGTTGTCATAATCCCTCTATAAGTTACCCCATAAGTATTAACTAATTTAAGTTCTAGGGCTATAACTTAAAGATTATTCCCCTGTTTCAAAAAGAAATAAAAAAGGAGGAGGTGTGGAATGCCCCCACCCCAGGAGGTGGGGATCCCACCCAGACAGACAGCATCAGGCAAGGGGTGTGATTTAAAGAAGATTCCATCCCTCCACCCTGTGGGATGTGACCCTGGAAGCCCAGAAAAAACACTCCACTCCATTTTGTCAAACAAGGAATGTCCCCAGAATGTTCTTCTTTTCCTGTACCCCCATTAGTTTAAATTCTACTACAATGTCCCCACCTTAGTTTTTTCCATTGTTTGTCCTCCTAGATCCACCCCTTTGCAGTCCCCTGCTCCTCCTGCTATTGGACCTCAACACTAAACACCACCCCTACCCTGTCATGTAAAATCCATGACCCTACCCCCCTCGTTTCTTGTCTTGGTCCCTGGCACAATAAAGGATCCTGGGTTTTGCTAAACCAAGACCTGTCCTGTTGCCTTCCTGTCCCTGTTGGCCACCGGTGGCTGCCTGAGATCTGAGACTCTGGGGCCCAGGGGAGTTGTTACACCACAGGCCCCTGGACCCAAATGCCAGCCCTTTTCCATAGGAAACAAAACTCACTGCCCCAGTTTCCTGATGTCAGTTTTCAGGAGGCGCTTGGCACTGCCAGGGCAGTCCGAGTTGGAGGTGGTGGCAGCTTGGGTCTGGGAGACATCCTGAGCCATTCGGGATTTTAGGAGGCAGCAGCCCACTTGGGGACACAGGCCCCTGGGCTGAACGCAGGCCTTTCTCCATTGGAAAGAAAACTCACCACCCCAGTTTCCTGATGTAATTTTGCAGAAGGAGCTTGGCACTTCCAGGGCAGCCCAAGTGGTGGCAGCTTGGGTCTGGGAGATGTCGTGCACCATTTGGAAATTCAGGAGGCGGCAGTGCTGTTGAGGCCACGGGCCCCTGGACCCGAATGCCAACCCTTTTCATGGGAATCAAAACTCACCACACCAGTTTCCTGATGTCAGTTTGAAGGAGGTGCTTGGCACCTCGAGTTGGAGGTGGTGGCAGGTTGCCTCTGGGAGACACCCTGTGCTGTTCAGGATTTTAGGAGGCAGCACCCACTCGGGGTCACAGGCTCCTAGACATGAGCACTGGTAGAGGAAAGATTTAATGTTAAAAGCATCACCCAGGCAATGCTCTTTTGACAAGTTCTGCCCTGAGCTTTCCTTAAGAAGATCTGAGACGTTCAATGTCACTAGCAAAAGCTCCTGCAACGGCTGCTTGCCAGCAGAGCAGGCCTGTCAGCTGTGAAACAAGTGCTGCCACAAGCAGCAACTTACCCAGGGCAGCACATCAAGAGCTGGGAAGGAGCTGATCGAAGGCCAAACCTCCTTAGCTCCTTCTGTATGAGCAGGAACAGTTCCTCATTCCAGTGTGGTGGAATGCTGGGCACCACAGCTCCAGGTGAGGACTGGACAGAAGTTTGCTCCTACTGAGTGCTGTGATGGGTTCTGCAGGAGCTCTGGGCTCCTGTGCTTGCCAGGCACAATGAGGAGAGAAGGAGCCACCTGCCACCTGCCGTGTGGAGCTCCATATGGCTGCTTTCCAATTCCAGTTCATCCCTACCATGCGACTGGAACCATCAGTGAAAAGAGCATAGCGTGTTTCCTCTGGTGGCAGTTGGTTATATGGAGGAGCTTCTTCAGCACGTGTCACTGGTTCTTGTTCTTCATCTGTGACACCAAAATTCTCACCTTCGGGCCAATTTGTAATTACTTCCAAAATCCCAGGGCGATTCAGCTTACCTATACGGGCGCGCTGAGTGATAAGAGCAATCCACTTGTTCCATGTAGCACTGGTGGCATGGTGAGTGGAAGGAACCTTACCTTTGAACATCCACCCCAGCACCGGTAGTCGGGGTGCCAGGAGGATTTGCGCTTCTGTATCACACCTCTGAGGTGGCTTGGACTCCTTCATAGGCAGCCAAGATTTCTTTCTCTGTTGTAGTGTGGTAGCTTCGACTCCAAAATCCTAGTGGTCGACCCCGAGTCTCCCCAGGCACCTTCTGCCAAAGGCTCGAGGACAAACCATGGTTCCCAGCTGCAGAGTAGAGCATGTTCTTCACCTCTGGTCCCATCCTGACCGGGCCAAGGGCTACTGCATGAGCGATCTCCTGCTAAATCTGGGCAAAGGCTTGTTGCTGCTCAGGGCCCCAGTGGAAATTGTTCTTCTCATGGGTAACCAGGTAAAGAGGGCTCGCGATCTGACTGTACTCAGGAATGTGCATTCTCCAAAAGACTATGGCACCTAGGAAAGTTTGTGTCTCCTTATTGCTTGATGGAGACACAGCTGTGATCTTCTTGATGGCATCTGTAGGAATCTGACGCTGTCCATCTTGCCACTTTACTCCTAGGAACTTTATTTCATGAGCTGGTCCTTTTACTTTGCTCTTTTTAACTGGTGAAACCAGCTCCCAGGAGGATTTGGAATATTTTCTTTCCTTTCTCAAACACTTCCGCAGCTGTGTTCCCCCACACAATGATGTCATCAATATACTGTAGGTGTTCTGGAGTCTCGCCCTTTTCCAGTGCAGTCTGGATCAGTCCATGGCAGATGGTAGGACTGTGATTCCACCCCTGGGGCAGTCGGTTCCAGGTATACTGCACTCCCCTCCACGTGAAAGCAAACTGAGGCCTGCATTCTGCTGCCAGAGGAATGGAGAAAAATGCATTGGCAATATCAATAGTGGCGTACCACTTTGCTGCCTTGGACTCAAGCTCATACTGGAGTTCTAATATGTCTGGCACAGTAGCGCTCAGTGGTGGAGTCACTTCATTCAATACACAGTCCACAGTCCACAGTCCACAACAGTCAATCTCCATTCAAGGCACAGTCCACAGTCCACAGTCAATCTCCATTCTTTTTCAGATTTACGCACAGGCCACATGGGGCTGTTGAAGGATGAGTGGGTTTTGCTGACCACCCCTTGGCTCTCCAGCTCTCGGATCATCTTATTGATGGGAACCACAGCATCTTGAGTGGTTCTATACTGTCGATGATGCACTGTGGAAGTGGCAATTGGTACTGTTGCTCTTCTCCCTTCAGAAGTCCTACTGTAGTTGGATTCTCAGACACTCCTGGCAAGGTGTTCAATTGCTGGACGCCCTCTGTCACTACAGCCGCTATCCCAAATGCCCACCTGAGTCCCTTTGGGTCTTTGGAAGACCTTCTTTGGAGATAATCTCTGCCTAAAATACATGGGGCTTCTGGGCCAGCCACAATAGGATGTTTCTTCCACTCATTTCCGGTCAGGGTCACATCAGCTTCCACCAAAGTGAAATCCCAGGATCCCCCTGTCACACCAGCAATAGAAACAGACTCTGTCCCCACATGTCTCGATGGGATTAATGTACATTGCACACCAGTGTCTACTAAAGCTTTATATTCTTGTGGCTCCAATATGCCAGGCCAACAAATCCAAGGGTCCAGAAAACACGGTTTTCCCTAGCCTCTACCTGGTTAGAGGCAGAGGCCCCTCTAAGCCTAGTTAACCTTCTTTCCTTTGGACATATGTCTTGGATGTTTCTTCAAGGGGATCGCACATGTCAATCATCATCATCATCATACCTGGCAGTTCAGCTACGGGCAACAGGAGCTGCTTTCCTTTTGGTGGAACTTCCTCTCTGAGTCCTATCTTCCTTCAATTGACACACCTGTTGTGCCAGAGCAGCAGTAGGTTTTCCATCCCACCTCCTCATGTTTTCTCCACAATCACGCAGGTAGAACCACAGCTCAGCTTGTGGGGTGTACCTTCTCTCACCATCTGGGAAATGTCTGCCTTGGATACCTGAACCTCTGATCTGCACTGCTGAGATTTGGAGAAGGTCTTCTTTAATCTCCTCTCTGAGCTTCTTATGATTCTCCTCTATCTTGTCCTCTAATTTCTGCAGACATGTTTCCACCATTGCAATTCTGGCATGTGTTGGGCCATGCACAGCATCTGCATATGCTTGGAGCTTCTTTGCCATATCAAGCACAATCTCATTCCTCTCATCCCTCTTCATTATGGCTAAAGCAGAAGCATATTTGTGTGGCCCAAGTCGTACAAGTTTTTGCCACATCACAGATGTGCATGGCACCAAGTCTGGTACCAACTGGATTCCTAGTTGTTACGTCATCTGAGAAGATAATCTCTGCCACTGCCATTTCTGTTAGGCATTGGATCCCTTGTTCTATGGTCTTCCACTGGGCTTGCTGCATATAAAGATCATCTGCACACATGTATCTTTGTGCTACACTTTCCAAGACCCGTGCCCAGAGGCTGTGAGGGTTAGTCCCCCTCGTCATTCCTTGGTCGATGACAGGATCATGTGACAAGGATCCCAAATGCCTCGCTTCAGTGCCGTCCAGAATTGTAGCCTCACCTGCAGCATCCTAGAGACGGACTAACCAACTAATTATGGATTCATCATGTCGTCGAGTGTAATCCTTCCATAGGCCACAAAGGTCCTTCAGGGAAAAGGACTCAATATTGGCTTCTGATCTTCCGCCTGCTCCTTTGACTCCTGATTTTATGTCAGGAAGCGTTGAGGGTCCTTCTCCTGCATCATCATCATCATCATCATCATCATCATCATCATCATCATCATCATCATCATCATCCACTGGTTGATCGGTCTTGTCTGTGCACTTTCCACTTCTAGTACTGGTAGCAACAGCCATTGGTTGAGGCTTATTGTCTGGTTTAGCTGCTGGCTTAGGCCCACTATCTAGTTTGGCTGCTGGCTTCAAGCCTGGGGTGTTGGCTGTAGCCTGACTGGGATAGCTGATTTATCTCACTGCCCCCCTGCCTCTGTCTGCTGCCCGACAGTATCTAGCAATGTGCGATAAGCACAAGCCAGGGCCCAGCTCACTGCAATGATCTTTTCCTCCTTAGGGTCATCCTGCTACTTCTCTTTCAGGTATTTCCCCACCTCAGCTGGGTTCTGAATTTGTTCATGGGGAAAGTCCCATACTATAGGGTCAGAGAATTCCTTCAGGATTTGGCCCATATCCTCCCGTTTCCCACACCACTCAGTATTTTCCACACCTGGGTCTACTCTTGAGTCAGGGGTCTCATCAGCTCGTCTAGAAATCTCAGCCCTCATTCTAGTGAAGCAGGAGACTGTATAGAGGAAGGTTACCAGATTGAATACCAGAAAGATGGTCTCTTTAACATTCAGGGAAAACTGAACATTCTACAATAGGTGTTGCAGTGTGATTTCCCGTTTCACCTATCCCAACCTCTCATGTGTGCCAACCTTCCCCCTCCCCCTTTTGCCCTCCTGCTAAGAGCTGTCCATCAATCTTAACATTCCAGCAAGGGCGTCATGTGGTTGGCAGAAGTCCAAAAGATGCCCCTCAGGTCTGGGCTCATTGGCCTGTCCTAGCGTCTATATCCCTTGAGCCTTCCCCTCCTCCCACCTGTTTGGCCCTTACCTGTCCCTTCCCCTCCCCCTGTCCCCGGGGCTTAAAAGACCATGAGACCATGCGGTCGGTTGTTCTATTGGGAGCTGTTTCAGAGGTCTACCATCCTAAAATAAAACTCTGGATTAAGACTCTACAATAGAATCCGCTCTTTTCTCTTCACCATCGCCTGAACCTTTTCCACCGAGATAAACTGAGTTCCTACTTTGCCTGGATTTGTTCCGAGAGCCTAGCTGCAGCATCCAGCCGGCCAAAGGTATCTCTGGGGTAAAATGCCACAGCTGCCGCCTTTGGTCCAGCAGCGAGGGCTAGACGAAGCCGGGCACGACACACCTGGAAACATCGGGATTTATATTCTATAAATAGGGAGGTAACAGATTCAGAGGAGAAGAAGGAAAGCAAAGGCTGAAAAGCCTCATTCCCTGCTGCTCCTCCTCTAACAAACTGGGTGCATAACCATAGCCACGAACCATTCATACCTCGAGCAGACCCCAGCATGTTTATAAACTTCTTAAAAATCATTACCACCAAGCCCAGCAGGAGAGCTATTCTAGTCACTGCCCCTATGCTCTAAAAACTACCTATTAGGGACAATACTAGAGCTATTTCTGGATAAGAAAATAAACCTAGGGACCACGGAGGGTTTAATACCACAGAGGTATTAAGATCTCAAAAAAACCTAGATACCAGAAATGCATGCAAGCCTTCACCCCAAGAGATATTATGAATTCAAAAGCATGGCTATTAACTGCTTTATATGAACACAGAGTAATGGCAACCAAAATGCACTCAAAATACGATTTTTTCCACTCTCTCTCGAGCCCCACACATCAGGTGCCAAATTTTGTCCTGGTTTAGGGAAAATTTGGGAGAAAACCTCCAAAAGGGGATCCCTCCAGAAAGCAAACCCACACAGCCCCTCTCCCCAACTGGGTCAGGAAGGATTCCTTGGAGACAAGTGGAAAGAACCTGTTTATTTAACAGGCAAAGCACCCCCCAGCACATAAAAAGGAACAATACCAGGTGACACCACTCTTTCACCGCTCTGAAAAAGATGACCAATTCAGAAAGTCTCTCTTGGGGGTGGTCACTCTGTTATCAGTCCGTCCTGTGCTGGGGTAGCTGCTGCACCTTGGCCACAAGGTGCAAACTCTCGGTGTTTCCCAGGTCCCAGTCCAGAGCAGGTCCGAGTAGGTCCAAAAAAGGGAAAGGAGAAACAGTCCAGGGAAAATTTGGACTGCTTAGCTAAACTAACTAATGAGCAGAAGCAAAAAAGCAAGAGCAAAGCAGGAGCAAAGCAGAAACAAGAGCAAAGCAAAAAGAAAAAGCAGCACCCATGTACTGCCCTATCGCTGTGTCCTGCCAGCCGTGGGGAAGCAGCTGATAGCAAAACCAAAAAAAAACATTTGCTCTTCAGAGCCAGTCTTGAAGGCACAGAACATGATATCCAGCATAAACAGAACACACGGATGGGGATACAAGCATCATAACGTCACCCTAGGACAGTAATAGTTTGTGAATCAGTCTTTAATTGGATTGTAAAAGGTAATGGGAGATAACTGGAGATTCTGAAGAAAAATCACATCCTGTAATTTTGTAAAGTTACAAGCACAAAAATTTGAATGATTTTTACTATCCAATACTGCATTTTCTACAAATACCATATCACAAGCAGTTCTAAAGCACCCACACCCATTGCCTATATATTTAAGGACTGTTTCGAAAGTCTCGTTAGGATGAATTTCAAAATGACAGATATTTTGTTCTGTGTCCAAACAAACATCTTGAGCTATAATTCCATTACTTTCACAGATGAAACCATGTTCTCAAACAATAGAAGATTCCAAATTAACATTTTGCCATTTTTCACCAGTTTCATGGACCATTCTCAATGTTCAGAAAGATACGTAATAGCTCCATCATGATTTAGCTCTAATGCAATAATAGGAAATCTCAAATGCACTGAGGCATTGCGTACGGTTAACAAAAGAGCTGTGGCTGTGTTTGAAATGGGGTGATAGGTAAAATTCACCAAGTTCCACCAGGATTGGAATTCTCTTTCAAAATCAGTGGTACTGACCCAAAATCTTTTCCAAATTTCAGTAGGAAAATTGTGACTTGCAGAGTCCTAGTAGATGGCAGCTTTACTTTTAGGGAAATCCAGCAGAATTTGGCAATTTCCTGCTTGGAACACCACTTTCTGCCAGGGCAAGTGGCCGCACAGGGATACCATTTCTATGGGAAAAAGAAGTAATTTCCCCATGATCTGGGTATCAAAAGAGAGGTGATGTTTGGGGCCCGAAGGTGTTGCAGGGTCCTCGTTGCTAGCAGCTTTAGGTTTGGAGAAAATCAGCCAAGTTTGCCAATTTCACACTGGGAACGATGCAGATGGCCAAGGCGAGTGGCCGCAAACTGACCCCATTTTCAATGGGAAAAAGAAGTCATGTCCCCAGGTTCTGGGTATCAGTGAAAGGTGGCCTTTGGGGCTCTAAGGACATGAAGGCTCCTAGCTGCCGGCAGCTTTAGTTGTGGAGGAATCCAGCAAAGTTTGCAAATTTCTCACTGGGTACTGCTCTGTTGGCCAGGGCAAATGGCTGCAAAGAGAGGCCATTTTCCATGGGAAAAAGAAGTCCTTTCCCCAGGGTCTAGGTGTCAGAAAAAAGGTGGCCTTTGGGGCTCTAAGGACAGGCGGGGTACTTCTTACTGGCAGCTTCAGATTTGGAGAAATGCAGAAAAGATTGCAAATTTCTTGCTGGGCACCACCCTATTCGCCAGGGCGAGCAGCCGCAAACAGACGCTATTTTCCATGGGAACATGAAATAATTTTCCCAGGGTCTGGGTATCAGATGGATGGTGGCGTTTGGGGCTCTAAGGACGTGCAGGGTCCTAGTTGCTGGCAGCTTTACTTTTAGGGAAATCCAGCAGAATTTTCAAATTTCCAGCTTGGCACCCCACTTTCTGCCAGGCCAAGTGGCCGCACAGGGATACCATTTCTATGGGGAAAAGAAATAATTTCCCCATGATCTGGGTATCAGCAGAGCGGTGATGTTTGGGGCACTAAGAAGTTGCAGGGTCCTCGTTGGCGGCAGCTTTAGGTTTGGAGAAAATCAGCCAAGTTTGCAACTTTCACACAGGGAATGATGCAGATGGTCAGGCCAAGTGGCCTAAAACTGACCCCATTTTCCATGGGAAAAAGAAATCATGTCACCACGGTCTGGGTATCAATGTAAGGTGGCCTTTGGGGCACTAAGGACTTGCAAGCTCCTAGTTGCTGGCAGCTTTAGTTGTGGAGGAATCCAGGAAAGATTGCCAATTTCTTGCTGGTCACCACCCTATTGGTCAGGGCGAGCAGAGGCAAACGGAGGCCATTTTCCATGGGGAAAACGAAGTCATTGGCCTAGGGTCTGGGTATCAGATGAAAGGTGGCATCTGGGGCCCTAAGGACTTGCTGCGCTCCTCGTTGCCAGCAGCTTTAGTTTTGGAGAAATTCAGCAAAGTTTAAAATGTCACACCAGAAACGATGCTGATGGCCAGGGTGAGTGACCTCAAAATGACCCCATTTTCCATGGGAAAAGAATTCATGTCCCCAGGGTCTGGGTATCAATGAAAGGTGGCCTTTGGGGCTCTAAGGACTTGCAAGCTCTTGTTTGCCAGCAGCTTTAGTTGTGGAGGAATCCAGCAGAGTTTAAAAATTTCACACTGGGCGCGGACCTGTTGGCCAGGACATATGGCTGCAAAGAGAGGCCACTTTCCATGGGAAAAGGAAGTCCTTTCCCCAGGGTCTGCAAATCAAATGAAAGCTGGCATTTGGGGCTCTAAGGACTTGCAGGGTAGTACTTACTGGCATTTTTAGATTTGGAGAAATCCAGTAGAGATCGCTAATTTCTTGCTGGGCACCACCCTATTGGTCAGGGCGAGAGGCCAGAAATGGAGGCCATTTTCCATGGGGAAAATGAAGTCATTGGACCAGGGTCTGGGAATCAGATGAAAGGTGGCATCTGGTGCTCTAAACACTTGCAGGGTCCAAGTTGCTGGCAGCTTTAGTTTTGGAAGAATCCAGTACAGTTTGCAAATCTCGCAATCGGCACTGCCGTGTCTGCCAGGCCAAGTGGCCACAAATGAAGGCCATTTTGCATGAGAAAAAAGTCCTTTAGCCAGGTTCTGAGTAATGTGTTCAAGGGGGCCTTTGAGGCGCTCAGAACTTACAGTATCCTCTTTCTGCCAGCTTTACTTTTGGAAAAATCCAGCAAAGATTGCGTAATTCTAGCTTGGCTCCTCACTTTCTGCCACGGTGCGTGGCTCAATACGGAGGCCATTTTCCATGGGAAAAAGAAGTCCTTTCCAAAGGGTCTGCAAATAAAATGAAAAGTGGCATTTGGGGCTCTAAGGGCTTTCAGGGTACTACTTACGGTCAGCTTTAGATTTGGAGAAACCCAGCAAAGATTGCAAATCTCTTGCAGGGCACCACCCTATTGGTTAGGGCGAGAGGCCAAAAATAGAGGCCCTTTTCCATGGGGAAAATGAAGTCATTGGCCCAGGGTCTGGGGGTCAGATGAAAGGTGGCATCTGGGGCTCTAAGGACTTGCAGGGTCCTAGTTGCTGGCAGCTTTCGTTTTGGAAGGATCCAGCACAGTTTGCACATTTCTCGCTTGGAACTGCCCTGGTTGCCAGGCTAAGTGGCCAAAAATATAGGCCATTTTGCATGGGAAAAATGTCCTTTACCTAGGGTCTGCGAATCAAATGAAAGGTGGCCTTTGGGGCTCTAAGGACTTGCTGGGTACTAGTTGGCGGCAGCTTTAGTTGTGGAGGAATCCAGAAAGATTGCCAATTTCTTGCTGGGCACCACCCTCTTGGTCAGGGCGAGAGGCCACATATGGAGGCCCTATTCCATAGGAAAAATGAAGTCATTGGCCCAGGGTCTGGGTATCAGATGAAAGGTGTCATCTGGGGCTCTAAGGACTTGCTAGTTCCTAGTTGCCGGCAGCTTTAGTTGTGGAAGGATCCAGCAAAGATTGCAAATTTCTCACTGGGCACAGCCCTTTTGGCCAGGACAAATGGCTGCAAACAGAGGCCATTTTCCATGGGAAAAAAAAGTCCTTTCCCCACGGTCTGGGAGACTGATGAAAGGTTGCATCTGGGGCTCTAAGGACTTGCAGGGTCCTAGTTGCTGGCAGCTTTACTTTTAGGGTAATCCAGCAGAATTTGCATATTTCCTGCTTGGCACCCCACTTTCTGCCAGCGCATGTGGCCGCACGGGGATACCATTTCTATGGGAAAAAGAAGTAATTTCCCCATGATCTGGGTATCAGCAGAGCGGTGATGTTTGGCCCCGAAGGAGTTGCAGGCTCCTCGTTGCCAGCAGCTTTAGGTGTGGAGAAAATCAGCCAAGTTTGCCAATTTCACACAGGGAACGAAGCAGATGGCCCGGGCGAGTGGCCTCCAACTGACCCCATTTTTCCATTGGGAAAAAAGTCATGTCCCCAGGGTCTGGGGATCAATGAAAGGTGGCCTTTGGGGCTCTAAGGACTTGCAAGCTCCTAGCTGCCGGCAGCTTTAGTTGTGGAGGAATCCAGCAAAGTTTGAAAATTTCTCACTGGGAACTGCTCTGTTGGCCAGGGCAAATGGCTGCAAAGAGAGGCCGTTTTCCATGGGAAAAAGAAGTCCTTTCCCCATGGTCTGGGTGTCAGATGAAAGGTTGCATCTGGGGCTCTAAGGACTTGCAGGGTCCAAGTTGCTGGCAGCTTTACTTTTAGGGTAATCCAGAAGAATCTTCAAATTTCCTGCTTGGCACCCCACTTTCTGCCAGCGCATGTGGCCGCACCGGGATACCATTTCTATGGGATAAAGAAGTAATTTCCCCATGATCTGGGTATCAGCCGTGAGGTGATGTTTGGGGCCCGAAGGAGTTTCAGGCTCCTCATTGCCAGCAGCTTTAGGTGTGGATAAAATCAGCCAAGTTTGCAAATTTCACACAGGGAACGAAGCAGATGGCCATGGTGAGTGGCCTCATACTGGCCCCATTTTCCATTGGGAAAAGGGGTCATGTCCCCAGGGTCTGGGAATCAAACGAAATGTGGCATCTGGGGCTCTAAGGACTTGCAGGGTACTCCTTACTGGCAGCTTTAGATTTGGAGAAATCCAGCAAAGATTGCCAATTTCTTGCTGGGCGCCACCCTCTTGGTCAGGGCGAGAAGCCACAAATGGAGGCCATTTTCCATGGGGAAAATGAAGTCATTGGCCCAGGGTCTGGGAATCAGATGAAAGGTGGCATCTGGGGCTCTAAAGACTTGCAGGGTCCTAGTTGCTGGCAGCTTTCATTTTGGAAGAATCCAGCACACGTAGCAAATTTCTCGCTTGGCACTGCCCTGGCTGCCAGGCTAAGTGGCCACAAATGAAGGCCATTTTGCATGGGAAAAACGTCCTTTACCCAGGCTCTGAGTAATATGTTCAAGGTGGCCTTTGAGGCTCTAAGTACTTCCAGGGTCCTAGTTGCTGCCAACTTTACTTTTGGAAAAATCCAGCAAAGATTGCGCAATTCTAGCTTGGCTCCCCACTTTCTGCCAGGGTGAGTGGCTGCAAACGGAGGCCATTTTGCATGGGAAAAAGAAGTCCTTTCCCCAGGGTCTGTGAATCAAATGAAAGGTGGCCTTTGGGGCTCTAAGGACTAGCAGGGTACTAGTTGCTGGCAGCTTTAATTGTGGAGGAATCCAGCAAAATTTTCAAATTTCTTGCTGGGCACCACCCTCTTGGTCAGGGCGAGAGGCCACAAATGGAGGCCCTTTTCCATGGGGAAAATGAAGTCATTGGCCCAGGGTCTGGGTATCAGATGAAAGGTGGCATCTGGGGCCCAAAGGACTTGCAGGGTCCGAGTTGCTGGCAGCTTTACTTTTAGGGTAATCCAGCAGAATCTTCAAATTTCCTGCTTGGAACACCACTTTGTGCCAGGCCAAGTGGCCGCACAGGGATACCATTTCTATGGAAAAAAAAGTAATTTCCCCATGATCTGGGTATCAGCAGAGCGGTGATGTTTGGGGCCCAAAGGAGTTTCAGGCTCCTCGTTGCCAGCAGCTTTAGGTGTGGAGAAAATCAGCCAAGTTTGCCAATTTCACACAGGGAACGAAGCAGATGGCCCGGGCGAGTGGCCTCCAACTGACCCCATTTTCCATTGGGAAAAAGAAGTCCTTTCCCCAGGTTCTGGGTATCAATGAAAGGTGGCCTTTGGGGCTCTAAGGACTTGCAAGCTCCTAGTTGACGGCAGCTTTATTTGTGGAGGAATCCAGCAAAGTTTGCAAATTTCTCGCTGGGCACTGCTCTGTTGGCCAGGGCAAATGGCTGCAAAGAGAGGCCATTTTCCATGGGAAAAAGAAGTCCTTTCCCCACGGTCTGGGTGTCAGATGAAAGGTTGCATCTGGGGCTCTAAGGACTTGCAGGGTCCAAGTTGCTGGCAGCTTTACTTTTAGGGTAATCCAGCAGAATCTTCAAATTTCCTGCTTGGCACCCCACTTTCTGCCAGCGCATGTGGCCGCACAGGGATACCATTTCTATGGGATAAAGAAGTAATTTCCCCATGATCTGGGTATCAGCAGAGAGGTGATGTTTGGGGCCCGAAGGAGTTTCAGGCTCCTCATTGCCAGCAGCTTTAGGTTTGGATAAAATCAGCCAAGTTTGCAAATTTCACACAGGGAACGAAGCAGATGGCCCGGGCGAGTGGACTCCAACTGACCCCCTTTTCCATGCGGAAAAGAAGTCATGTCCCCAGGGTCTGGGTATCAAACGAAATGTGGCATCTGGACCTCTAAGGACTTGCAGGGTACAACCTATTGGCCGCTTTATATTTGGAGAAATCCAGCAAAGATTGCCAATTTCTTGCTGGGCGCCACCCTCTTGGTCAGGGCGAGAAGCCACAAATGGAGGCCATTTTCCATGGGGAAAATGAAGTCATTGGCCCAGGGTCTGGGAATCAGATGAAAGGTGGCATCTGGGGCTCTAAGGACTTGCAGGGTCCTAGTTGCTGGCAGCTTTCATTTTGGAAGAATCCAGCACACTTAGCAAATTTCTCGCTTGGCACTGCCCTGGCTGCCAGGCTAAGTGGCCACAAATGAAGGCCATTTTGCATGGGAAAAATGTCATTTACCCAGGCTCTGAGTAATATGTTCAAGGTGGCCTTTGAGGCTCTAAGTACTTCCAGGGTCCTAGTTGCTGCCAACTTTACTTTTGGAAAAATCCAGCAAAGATTGCGCAATTCTAGCTTGGCTCCCCACTTTCTGCCAGGGTGAGTGGCTGCAAACGGAGGCCATTTTGCATGGGAAAAAGAAGTCCTTTCCCCAGGGTCTGTGAATCAAATGAAAGGTGGCCTTTGGGGCTCTAAGGACTTGCAAGCTCCTAGTTGACGGCAGCTTTAGTTGTGGAGGAATCCAGCAAAGTTTGCAAATTTCTCACTGGGCACAGCCCTTTTGGCCAGGACAAATGGCTGCAAAGAGAGGCCATTTTCCATGGGAAAAAGAAGTCCTTTCCCCACGGTCTGGGTGACCGATGAATGGTTGCATCTGGGGCTCTAAGGACTTGCAGGGTCCTAGTTGCTGGCAGCTTTACTTTTAGGGTAATCCAGCAGAATTTGCATATTTCCTGCTTGGTACCCCACTTTCTGCCAGCGCATGTGGCCGCACGGGGATACCATTTCTATGGGAAAAAGAAGTAATTTCCCCATGATCTGGGTATCAGCAGAGCGGTGATGTTTGTCCCCGAAGGAGTTGCAGGCTCCTCGTTGCCAGCAGCTTTAGGTGTGGATAAAATCAGCCAAGTTTGCTAATTTCACACAGGGAACGAAGCAGATGGCCCGGGCGAGTGGCCTCCAACTGACCCCATTTTCCATAGGGAAAAAAGTCATGTCCCCAGGGTCTGGGTATCAGTGAAAGGTGGCCTTTGGGGCTCTAAGGACTTGCAAGCTCCTAGCCGCCGGCAGCTTTAGTTGTGGAGGAATCCAGCAAAGTTTGCAAATTTCTCGCTGGGCACTGCTCTGTTGGCCAGGGCAAATGGCTGCAAAGAGAGGCCATTTTGCATGGGAAAAAGAAGTCCTTTCCCCAGGGTCTGGGTGTCAGATGAAAGGTTGCATCTGGGCCCAAAGGACTTGCAGGGTCCGAGTTGCTGGCAGCTTTATTTAGGGAAATCCAGCATAATCTTCAAATTTCCTGCTTGGAACACCACTTTGTGCCAGGCCAAGTGGCCGCACAGGGATACCATTTCTATGGAAAAAAAAGTAATTTCCCCATGATCTGGGTATCAGCAGAGCGGTGATGTTTGGGGCCCAAAGGAGTTTCAGGCTCCTCGTTGCCAGCAGCTTTAGGTTTGGAGAAAATCAGCCAAGTTTGCCAATTTCACACCGGGAACGAAGCAGAGGGCCAGGGCGAGTGGCCTCCAACTGACCCCATTTTCCATTGGGAAAAAGAAGTCCTTTCCCCAGGGTCTGGGTATCAGATAAAAGGTTGCATCTGGGGCTCTAAGGACTTGCAGGGTCCGAGTTGCTGGCAGCTTTACTTTTAGGGTAATCCAGCAGAATCTTCAAATTTCCTGCTTGGCACCCCACTTTCTGCTAGCGCATGTGGCCGCACAGGGATACCATTTCTATGGGATAAAGAAGTAATTTCCCCATGATCTGGGTATCAGAAGAGAGGTGATGTTTGGGACCCGAAGGAGTTTCCAGTGTCCTCATTGCCAGCAGATTTAGGTTTGGAGAAAATCAGCCAAGTTTGCAAATTTCAGACAGGGAACGAAGCAGATGGCCCGGGCGAGTGGCCTCAAACTGACCCAAATTTCCCTGGGGAAAATGAAGTCCAGTCCCCCGGGTCTGGGTGTCAGATGAAAGGTGGCCTTTGGGGCTCTAAGGACTTGCAAGCTCCTAGTTGCCAACAGCTTTAGTAGTGGAGGAATCCAGCACAGATTGCAAATTTCTCATTGGGCACTGCCCTGTTGGCCAGGGCAAATGGCTGCAAAGAGAGGCCATTTTGCATGGGAAAATGAAGTCCTTTCCCCAGGGTCTGGGTGTCAGATGAAAGGTGGCCTAAGCGGCTCCAAGGACTTCCAGTGTCCTCGTTGCCAGCAGCTTTACTTTTGGAGAAAATCAGCCAAGTTGTCAAATTTCACACCGGGAACGATGCAGATGGCCAGGGCGAGTGGCCTCAAACTGACCCCATTTTCCACGGGGAAAATGAAGTCATGTCCCCAGGGTCTGGGTGTAATATGAAAGGTGGCCTTTGGGGCTCTAAGGACTTGCAAGCTCCTAGTTGCCAACAGCTTTAGTAGTGGAGGAATCCAGCAAAGTTTGCAAATTTCTCACTGGGCACTGCCCTGTTGCCTAGGGCAAATGGCTGCAAAGAGAGGCCATTTTGCATGGGAAAAAGAAGTCCTTTCCCCAGGGTCTGGGTGTCAGATGAAAGGTGGCCTTAGCGGCTCCAAGGACTTCCAGGGTGCTCGTTTGCAGCAGCTTTAGTTTTGGAGAAAATCAGCCAAGTTGTCAAATTTCACACCGGGAACGATGCAGATGGCCAGGGCGAGTGGCCTCAAACTGACCCCATTTTCCATGGGGAAAATGAAGTCATGCGCCTAGGGTCTGGGTGTCAGATGAAAGGTGGCCTTTGGGGCTCTAAGGACTTGCAAGCTCCTAGTTGTCAACAGCTTTAGTAGTGGAGGAATCCAGCACAGATTGCAAATTTCTCACTGGGCACTGCCCTGTTGGCTATGGCAAATGGCTGAAAAGAGAGAGGTCATTTTCCCTGGTGAAAATGAAGTCCAGTCCCCAGGGTCTGGGTGTCAGATGAAAGCTGACATTTGGGGCTCTAAGGACTTGCAAGCTCCTAGTTGCCAACAGCTTTAGTAGTGGAGGAATCCAGCAAAGTTTTCAAATTTCTCACTGGGAAGTGCTCGGTTTCCTAGGGCAAATGGCTGAAAAGAGAGAGGCCATTTCCCTTGGGAAAAAGAAGTCCTTTCCCCAGGGTCTGTGAATCAAATGAAAGGTGGCCTTTGGGGCTCTAAGGACTAGCAGGGTACTAGTTGCTGGCAGCTTTAATTGTGGAGGAATCCAGCAAAGTTTGCAAATGTCTTGCTGGGCACCACCCTCTTGGTCAGGGCGAGAGGCCATAAATGGAGGCCCTTTTCCATGGGGAAAATGAAGTCATTGGCCCAGGGTCTGGGTATCAGATGAAAGGTGGCATCTGGGCCCAAAGGACTTGCAGGGTCCGAGTTGCTGGCAGCTTTATTTAGGGAAATCCAGCATAATCTTCAAATTTCCTGCTTGGAACACCACTTTGTGCCAGGCCAAGTGGCCGCACAGGGATACCATTTCTATGGAAAAAAAAGTAATTTCCCCATGATCTGGGTATCAGCAGAGCGGTGATGTTTGGGGCCCAAAGGAGTTTCAGGCTCCTCGTTGCCAGCAGCTTTAGGTTTGGAGAAAATCAGCCAAGTTTGCCAATTTCACACCGGGAACGAAGCAGAGGGCCAGGGCGAGTGGCCTCCAACTGACCCCATTTTCCATTGGGAAAAAGAAGTCCTTTCCCCAGGGTCTGGGTATCAGATGAAAGGTTGCATCTGGGGCTCTAAGGACTTGCAGGGTCCGAGTTGCTGGCAGCTTTACTTTTAGGGTAATCCAGCAGAATCTTCAAATTTCCTGCTTGGCACCCCACTTTCTGCTAGCGCATGTGGCCGCACAGGGATACCATTTCTATGGGATAAAGAAGTAATTTCCCCATGATCTGGGTATCAGAAGAGAGGTGATGTTTGGGACCCGAAGGAGTTTCCAGTGTCCTCATTGCCAGCAGATTTAGGTTTGGAGAAAATCAGCCAAGTTTGCAAATTTCACACAGGGAACGAAGCAGATGGCCCGGGCGAGTGGCCTCAAACTGACCCAAATTTCCCTGGGGAAAATGAAGTCCAGTCCCCCGGGTCTGGGTGTCAGATGAAAGGTGGCCTTTGGGGCTCTAAGGACTTGCAAGCTCCTAGTTGCCAACAGCTTTAGTAGTGGAGGAATCCAGCACAGACTGCAAATTTCTCATTGGGCACTGCCCTGTTGGCCAGGGCAAATGGCTGCAAAGAGAGGCCATTTTGCATGGGAAAAAGAAGTCCTTTCCCCAGGGTCTGGGTGTCAGATGAAAGGTGGCCTAAGCGGCTCCAAGGACTTCCAGTGTCCTCGTTGCCAGCAGCTTTACTTTTGGAGAAAATCAGCCAAGTTGTCAAATTTCACACCGGGAACGATGCAGATGGCCAGGGCGAGTGGCCTCAAACTGACCCCATTTTCCACGGGGAAAATGAAGTCATGTCCCCCGGGTCTGGGTGTAATATGAAAGGTGGCCTTTGGGGCTCTAAGGACTTGCAAGCTCCTAGTTGTCAACAGCTTTAGTAGTGGAGGAATCCAGCACAGATTGCAAATTTCTCACTGGGCACTGCCCTGTTGGCTATGGCAAATGGCTGAAAAGAGAGAGGTCATTTTCCCTGGTGAAAATGAAGTCCAGTCCTCAGGGTCTGGGTGTCAGATGAAAGCTGACCTTTGGGGCTCTAAGGACTTGCAAGCTCCTAGTTGCCAACAGCTTTAGTAGTGGAGGAATCCAGCAAAGTTTTCAAATTTCTCACTGGGAAGTGCCCGGTTTCCTAGGGCAAATGGCTGAAAAGAGAGAGGCCATTTTGCATGGGAAAAAGAAGTCCTTTCCCCAGGGTCTGGGTGTCAGATGAAAGGTGGCCTTTTGGGCTCTTAGGACTTGCAGGGTACTTCTTACTGGCAGCTTTAGATTTGGAGAAATCCAGCAAAGATTACAAATTTCTTGCTGGGCACCACCCTATTGGTTAGGGCGAGAGGCCAGAAATGGGGGCCATTTTCCATGGGGAAAATGAAGTCATTGGCCCAGAGTCTGCGTATCAGATGAATGGTCGCATCTGGGGCCCTGAGAAGTTGCAAGGTCCTTGTCACTAGCAGCTTTAGTTTTGGAGAAAATCAGCCAGGTTGGCAAATTTCACACCGGGAACAATGCAGATGGCCAGGGCAAGTGGCCTAAACTGACCCCATATTTCCCTGGGGAAAATGAAGTCCAGTCCCCCGGGTCTGGGTGTCAGATGAAAGCTGGACTTTGGGGCTCAAAGGACTTGCAAGCTCCTAGTTGCCAACAGCGTTAGTTCTTTAGGAATCCAGCAATGTTTAAAAGTTTCTCACAGCGCACTGCCCTGTTGGCTAAGGCAAATGGCTGCAAAGAGAGAGGCCATTTTGCATGGGAAAAAGAAGTCCTTTCCCCAGGGTCTGGGAATCAGATGAAAGGTGACCTTAGCGGCTCCAAGGACTTCCAGTGTCCTCGTTGCCAGCAGCTTTACTTTTGGAGAAAATCAGCCAAGTTGGCAAATTTCACACCGGGAACGATGCAGATGGCCAGGGCGAGTGGCCTCAAACTTACCCCATTTTCCCTGGGGAAAATGAAGTCATGTCCCCAGGGTCTGGGTGTAATATGAAAGGTGGCCTTTGGGGCTCTAAGGACTTCAAAGTCCTAGCTGCCAACAGCTTTAGTTGTGGAGGAATCCAGAAAAGTTTTCAAATTTCTTACATGGAACTGCCCTGTTGCCTAGGGCAAATGGCTGCAAAGAGAGGCCATTTTGCATGGGAAAAAGAAGTCCTTTCCCCTGGGTCTGGGTTTCAGATGAAAGGTGGCCTTTGGGGCTCCAAGGACTTCCAGGGTGCTCGTTTGCAGCAGCTTTAGTTTTGGAGAAAATCAGCCATGATTGCAAATTTCACACCGGGAACGAGGCAGATGGCCAGGGCGAGTGGCCTCAAACTGACCCCATTTTCCACGGGGAAAATTAAGTCGTGTCCCCAGGGTCTGGGTGTCAGATGAAAGGTGGCGTTTAAGGCTCTAAGGACTTGCAAGCCCTAGTTGCCAACAGCTTTAGTAATGGAGGAATCCAGCACAGATTGCAAATTTCTCACTGGGCACTGCCCTGTTGCCTAGGGCAAATGGCTGAAAAGAGAGAGGCCATTTTGCATGAGAAAAAGAAGTCCTTTCCCCAGGGTCTGGGTGTCAGATGAAAGGTGGCCTTTGGGGCTCCAAGGATTTCCAGTGTCCTCGTTGCCAGCAGTTTTACTTTTGGAAAAATAAGCCAAGTTGGAAAATTTCACACCGGGAACGATGCAGATGGCCAGGGCGAGTGGCCTCAAACTGACCCCATTTTCCACGGGGAAAATTAAGTCATGTCCCCCGGGTCTGGGTGTCAGATGAAAGGTGGCCTTTGGGGCTCTAAGGACTTGCAAGCTCCTTGTTGCCAACAGCTTTAGTAGTGGAGGAATCCAGCACAGATTGCAAATGTCTCACTGGGTACTGCCCTGTTGGAAGGGCAAATGGCTGAAAAGAGAGAGGCCATTTTGCATGGGAAAAAGAAGTCCTTTCCCCATGGTCTGGGTGTCAGATGAAAGGTGGCCTTTTGAGCTCTTAGGACTTGCAGGGTACTTCTTACTGGCAGCTTTAGATTTGGAGAAATCCAGCAAAGATTACAAATTTCTTGCTGGGCTCCACCCTATTGGTTAGGGCGAGAGGCCAGAAATGGGGGCCATTTTCCATGGGGAAAATGAAGTCATTGGCGCAGGGTCTGCGTATCAGATGAAAGGTGGCTTTGGGGCCCTGAGGAGTTGCAGGGTCCTTGTCGCTAGCAGCTTTAGTTTTGGAGAAAATCAGCCATGATTGCAAATTTCACACCGGGAACGATGCAGATGGCCAGGGCGAGTGGCCTCAAACTGACCCCATATTCCACGGGGAAAATTAAGTCATGTCCCCCGGGTCTGCGTGTCAGATGAAAGCTGGACTTTGGGGCTCAAAGGACTTGCAAGCTCCTAGTTGCCAACAGCGTTAGTTCTTTAGGAATCCAGCAATGTTTAAAAATTTCTCACTGCGCACTGCCCTGTTGCCTAGGGCAAATGGCTGCAAAGAGAGGCCATTTTGCATGGGAAAAAGAAGTCCTTTCCCCTGGGTCTGGGTTTCAGATGAAAGGTGGCCTTTGGGGCTCCAAGGACTTCCAGGGTGCTCGTTTGCAGCAGCTTTAGTTTTGGAGAAAATCAGCCATGATTGCAAATTTCACACCGGGAACGAGGCAGATGGCCAGGGCGAGTGGCCTCAAACTGACCCCATTTTCCACGGGGAAAATTAAGTCGTGTCCCCAGGGTCTGGGTGTCAGATGAAAGGTGGCGTTTAAGGCTCTAAGGACTTGCAAGCCCTAGTTGCCAACAGCTTTAGTAGTGGAGGAATCCAGCACAGATTGCAAATTTCTCACTGGGCACTGCCCTGTTGCCTAGGGCAAATGGCTGAAAAGAGAGAGGCCATTTTGCATGAGAAAAAGAAGTCCTTTCCCCAGGGTCTGGGTGTCAGATGAAAGGTGGCCTTTGGGGCTCCAAGGATTTCCAGTGTCCTCGTTGCCAGCAGTTTTACTTTTGGAAAAATAAGCCAAGTTGGAAAATTTCACACCGGGAACGATGCAGATGGCCAGGGCAAGTGGCCTCAAACTGACCCCATTTTCCACGGGGAAAATTAAGTCATGTCCCCCGGGTCTGGGTGTCAGATGAAAGGTGGCCTTTGGGGCTCTAAGGACTTGCAAGCTCCTAGTTGCCAACAGCTTTAGTAGTGGAGGAATCCAGCACAGATTGCAAATGTCTCACTGGGTACTGCCCTGTTGGAAGGGCAAATGGCTGAAAAGAGAGAGGCCATTTTGCATGGGAAAAAGAAGTCCTTTCCCCATGGTCTGGGTGTCAGATGAAAGGTGGCCTTTTGAGCTCTTAGGACTTGCAGGGTACTTCTTACTGGCAGCTTTAGATTTGGAGAAATCCAGCAAAGATTACAAATTTCTTGCTGGGCTCCACCCTATTGGTTAGGGCGAGAGGCCAGAAATGGGGGCCATTTTCCATGGGGAAAATGAAGTCATTGGCGCAGGGTCTGCGTATCAGATGAAAGGTGGCTTTGGGGCCCTGAGGAGTTGCAGGGTCCTTGTCGCTAGCAGCTTTAGTTTTGGAGAAAATCAGCCATGATTGCAAATTTCACACCGGGAACGATGCAGATGGCCAGGGCGAGTGGCCTCAAACTGACCCCATATTCCACGGGGAAAATTAAGTCATGTCCCCCGGGTCTGCGTGTCAGATGAAAGCTGGACTTTGGGGCTCAAAGGACTTGCAAGCTCCTAGTTGCCAACAGCGTTAGTTCTTTAGGAATCCAGCAATGTTTAAAAATTTCTCACTGCGCACTGCCCTGTTGCCTAGGGCAAATGGCTGCAAAGAGAGAGGCCATTTTGCATGGGAAAAAGAAGTCCTTTCCCCTGGGTCTGGGTTTCAGATGAAAGGTGGCCTTTGGGGCTCCAAGGACTTCCAGGGTGCTCGTTTGCAGCAGCTTTAGTTTTGGAGAAAATCAGCCATGATTGCAAATTTCACACCGGGAACGATGCAGATGGCCAGGGCGAGTGGCCTCAAACTGACCCCATTTTCCACGGGGCAAATGAAGTCATGTCCCCAGGGTCTGGGTGTCAGATGAAAGGTGGCCTTTAAGGCTCTAAGGACTTGCAAGCCCTAGTTGCCAACAGCTTTAGTTGTGAAGGAATCCAGCACAGATTGCAAATTTCTCACTGGGCACTGCCCTGTTGCCTAGGGCAAATGGCTGCAAAGAGAGAGGCCATTTTGCATGGGAAAAAGAAGTCCTTTCCCCAGGGTCTGGGTGTCAGATGAAAGGTGGCCTTTGGGGCTCCAAGGATTTCCAGTGTCCTCGTTGCCAGCAGTTTTACTTTTGGAAAAATAAGCCAAGTTGGAAAATTTCACACCGGGAACGATGCAGATGGCCAGGGCAAGTGGCCTCAAACTGACCCCATTTTCTACGGGGAAAATTAAGTCATGTCCCCAGGGTCTGGGTGTCAGATGAAAGGTGGCCTTTTGAGCTCTTAGGACTTGCAGGGTACTTCTTACTGGCAGCTTTAGATTTGGAGAAATCCAGCAAAGATTACAAATTTCTTGCTGGGCACCACCCTATTGGTCAGGGCGAGAGGCCAGAAATGGGGGCCATTTTCCATGGGGAAAATGAAGTCATTGGCGAAGGGTCTGCGTATCAGATGAAAGGTGGCTTTGGGGCCCTAAGGAGTTGCAGGGTCCTCGTTGCCAGCAGCTTTAGTTTTGGAGAAAATCAGCCATGATTGCAAATTTCACACCGGGAACGATGCAGATGGCCAGGGCGAGTGGCCTCAAACTGACCCCATTTTCCCGGGGGAAAATGAAGTCATGTCCCCAGCGTCTGGATGTCAGATGAAAGGTGGCCTTTGGGACTCCAAGGATTTCCGGTGTCCTCGTTGCCAGCAGTTTTACTTTTTGAAAAATAAGCCAAGTTGGCAAATTTCACACCGGGAACGATGCAGATGGCCAGGGCGAGTGGCCTCAAACTGACCCCATTTTCCCTGGGGAAAATTAAGTCATGTGCCCCGGGTCTGCGTGTCAGATGAAAGGTGGCCTTTGGGGCTCTAAGGACTTGCAAGCTCCTAGTTGCCAACAGCTTTAGTAGTGGAGGAATCCAGCACAGATTGCAAATTTCTCACTGGGCACTTCCCTGTTGGATATGGCAAATTGCTGCAAAGAGAGGCCATTTTCCATGGGAAAAAGAAGTCCTTTCCCCAGGGTCTGGGAATCATATGAAAGGTTGCCTTAGCGGCTCCAAGGACTTCCAGTTTCCTCGTTGCCAGCAGCTTTACTTTTGGAGAAAATCAGCCAAGTTGCAAATTTCACACCGGGAACGATGCAGATGGCCAGGGCGAGTGGCCTCAAACTGACCCCATTTTCCACGGGGAAAATGAAGTCATGTCCCCAGGGTCTGGGTGTCAGATGAAAGGTGGCCTTTGGGGCTCTAAGGACTTCAAAGTCCTAGTTGCCAACAGCTTTAGTAGTGGAGGAATCCAGCACAGATTGCAAATTTCTCACTGGGCACTGCCCTGTTGCCTAGGGCAAATGGCTGAAAAGAGAGAGGCCATTTTCATGGGAAAAAGAAGTCCTTTCCCCAGGGTCTGGGAATCAGATGAAAGGTGGCCTTAGCGGCTCCAAGGACTTCCAGGGTGCTCGTTCGCAGCAGCTTTAGTTTTGGAGAAAATCAGCCATGATTGCAAATTTCACACCGGGAACGATGCAGATGGCCAGGGCGAGTGGCCTCAAACTGACCCCAATTTCCATGGGGAAAATGAAGTCATGTCCCCAGGGTCTGGGTGTCAGATGAAAGGTGGCCTTTAAGGCTCTAAGGACTTGCAAGCTCCTAGTTGCCAACAGCTTTAGTTGTGGAGGAATCCAGCAAAGTCTGCAAATTTCTCACTGGGCACTGCCCTGTTGGCTATGGCAAATGGCTGAAAAGAGAGAGGCCATTTTGCATGGGAAAAAGAAGTCCTTTCCCCAGGGTCTTGGTGTCAGATGAAAGGTGGCCTTTTGGGCTATTAGGACTTGCAGGGTACTTCTTACTGGCAGCTTTAGATTTGGAGAAATCCAGCAAAGATTGCAAATTTCTTGCTGGGCACCACCCTATTGGTCAGGGCGAGAGGCCAGAAATGGGGGCCATTTTCCCTGGGGAAAATGAAGTCATTGGCCCAGAGTCTGCGTATCAGATGAATGGTCGCATCTGGGGCCCTGAGAAGTTGCAGGGTCCTTGTCGCTAGCAGCTTTAGTTTTGGAGAAAATCAGCCAGGTTGGCAAATTTCACACCAGGAACGATGCAGATGGCCAGGGCAAGTGGCCTCAAACTGACCCGATTTTCCCTGGGGAAAATGAAGTCCAGTCCCCCGGGTCTGGGTGTTAGATGAAAGCTGGACTTTGGGGCTCTAAGGACTTGCAAGCTCCTAGTTGCCAACAGCTTTAGTAGTGGAAGAATCCAGCAAAGTTTTCAAATTTCTCACTGGGAACTGCCCGGTTGCCTAGGGCAAATGGCTGCAAAGGAGGCCATTTTACATGGGAAAAAGAAGTCCTTTCCCCAGGGTCTGGGTGTCAGATGAAAGGTGGCCTTTGGGGCTCTAAGGACTTGCAAGCTCCTAGTTGCCAACAGCTTTAGTAGTGGAGGAATCCAGCACAGATTGCAAATTTCTCACTGGGTACTGCCCTGTTGGAAGGGCAAATGGCTGAAAAGAGAGAGGCCATTTTCATGGGAAAAAGAAGTCCTTTCCCCAGGGTCTGGGTGTCAGATGAAAGGTGGCCTTTTGAGCTCTTAGGACTTGCAGGGTACTTCTTACTGGCAGCTTTAGATTTGGAGAAATCCAGCAAAGATTACAAATTTCTTGCTGGGCACCACCCTATTGGTTAGGGCGAGAGGCCAGAAATGGGGGCCATTTTCCATGGGGAAAATGAAGTCATTGGCGCAGGGTCTGCGTATCAGATGAAAGGTGGCTTTGGGGCCCTGAGGAGTTGCAGGGTCCTTGTCGCTAGCAGCTTTAGTTTTTGAGAAAATCAGCCATGATTGCAAATTTCACACCGGGAACGATGCAGATGGCCAGGGCGAGTGGCCTCAAACTGACCCCATATTCCACGGGGAAAATTAAGTCATGTCCCCCGGGTCTGCGTGTCAGATGAAAGGTGGCCTTTAAGGCTCAAAGGACTTGCAAGCTCCTAGTTGCCAACAGCGTTAGTTCTTTAGGAATCCAGCAATGTTTAAAAATTTCTCACTGCGCACTGCCCTGTTGTCTATGGCAAATGGCTGCAAAGAGAGGCCATTTTGCATGGGAAAAAGAAGTCCTTTCCCCAGGGTTTGGGAATCAGATGAAAGGTGGCCTTAGCGGCTCCAAGGACTTCCAGTGTCCTCGTTGCCAGCAGCTTTACTTTTGGAGAAAATCAGCCAAGTTGCAAATTTCACACCGGGAACGATGCAGATGGCCAGGGCGAGTGGCCTCAAACTGACCCCATTTTCCCTGGGGAAAATGAAGTCATGTCCCCAGGGTCTGGGTGTCAGATGAAAGGTGGCCTTTGGGGCTCTAAGGACTTCAAAGTCCTTGTTGCCAACAGCTTTAGTTGTGGAGGAATCCAGAAAAGTTTTCAAATTTCTTACAAGGAACTGCCCTGTTGCCTAGGGCAAATGGCTGCAAAGAGAGGCCATTTTGCATGGGAAAAAGAAGTCCTTTCCCCTGGGTCTGGGTTTCAGATGAAAGGTGGCCTTTGGGGCTCCAAGGACTTCCAGGGTGCTCGTTTGCAGGAGCTTTAGTTTTGGAGAAAATCAGCCATGATTGCAAATTTCACACCGGGAACGAGGCAGATGGCCAGGGCGAGTGGCCTCAAACTGACCCCATTTTCCACGGGGAAAATGAAGTCATGTCCCCAGGGTCTGGGTGTCAGATGAAAGGTGGCCTTTAAGGCTCTAAGGACTTGCAAGCCCTAGTTGCCAACAGCTTTAGTTGTGAAGGAATCCAGCACAGATTGCAAATTTCTCACTGGGCACTGCCCTGTTGCCTAGGGCAAATGGCTGCAAAGAGAGAGGCCATTTTGCATGGGAAAAAGAAGTCCTTTCCCCAGGGTCTGGGTGTCAGATGAAAGGTGGCCTTTGGGGCTCCAAGGATTTCCAGTGTCCTCGTTGCCAGCAGTTTTACTTTTGGAAAAATAAGCCAAGTTGGAAAATTTCACACCGGGAACGATGCAGATGGCCAGGGCAAGTGGCCTCAAACTGACCCCATTTTCCACGGGGCAAATGAAGTCATGTCCCCAGGGTCTGGGTGTCAGATGAAAGGTGGCCTTTTGGGCTCTTAGGACTTGCAGGGTACTTCTTACTGGCAGCTTTAGATTTGGAGAAATCCAGCAAAGATTACAAATTTCTTGCTGGGCACCACCCTATTGGTCAGGGCGAGAGGCCAGAAATGGGGGCCATTTTCCATGGGGAAAATGAAGTCATTGGCGAAGGGTCTGCGTATCAGATGAAAGGTGGCTTTGGGGCCCTAAGGAGTTGCAGGGTCCTCGTTGCCAGCAGCTTTAGTTTTGGAGAAAATCAGCCATGATTGCAAATTTCACACCGGGAACGATGCAGATGGCCAGGGCGAGTGGCCTCAAACTGACCCCATTTTCCCGGGGGAAAATGAAGTCATGTCCCCAGCGTCTGGATGTCAGATGAAAGGTGGCCTTTGGGACTCCAAGGATTTCCGGTGTCCTCGTTGTCAGCAGTTTTACTTTTTGAAAAATAAGCCAAGTTGGCAAATTTCACACCGGGAACGATGCAGATGGCCAGGGCGAGTGGCCTCAAACTGACCCCATTTTCCCTGGGGAAAATTAAGTCATGTGCCCCGGGTCTGCGTGTCAGATGAAAGGTGGCCTTTGGGGCTCTAAGGACTTGCAAGCTCCTAGTTGCCAACAGCTTTAGTAGTGGAGGAATCCAGCACAGATTGCAAATTTCTCACTGGGCACTTCCCTGTTGGATATGGCAAATTGCTGCAAAGAGAGGCCATTTTCCATGGGAAAAAGAAGTCCTTTCCCCAGGGTCTGGGAATCAGATGAAAGGTGGCCTTAGCGGCTCCAAGGACTTCCAGTTTCCTCGTTGCCAGCAGCTTTACTTTTGGAGAAAATCAGCCAAGTTGCAAATTTCACACCGGGAACGATGCAGATGGCCAGGGCGAGTGGCCTCAAACTGACCCCATTTTCCCTGGGGAAAATGAAGTCATGTCCCCAGGGTCTGGGTGTCAGATGAAAGGTGGCCTTTGGGGCTCTAAGGACTTCAAAGTCCTTGTTGCCAACAGCTTTAGTTGTGGAGGAATCCAGAAAAGTTTTCAAATTTCTTACAAGGAACTGCCCTGTTGCCTAGGGCAAATGGCTGCAAAGAGAGGCCATTTTGCATGGGAAAAAGAAGTCCTTTCCCCTGGGTCTGGGTTTCAGATGAAAGGTGGCCTTTGGGGCTCCAAGGACTTCCAGGGTGCTCGTTTGCAGCAGCTTTAGTTTTGGAGAAAATCAGCCATGATTGCAAATTTCACACCGGGAACGAGGCAGATGGCCAGGGCGAGTGGCCTCAAACTGACCCCATTTTCCATGGGGCAAATGAAGTCATGTCCCCAGGGTCTGGGTGTCAGATGAAAGGTGGCCTTTAAGGCTCTAAGGACTTGCAAGCCCTAGTTGCCAACAGCTTTAGTTGTGAAGGAATCCAGCACAGATTGCAAATTTCTCACTGGGCACTGCCCTGTTGCCTAGGGCAAATGGCTGAAAAGAGAGAGGCCATTTTGCATGGGAAAAAGAAGTCCTTTCCCCAGGGTCTGGGTGTCAGATGAAAGGTGGCCTTTGGGGCTCCAAGGATTTCCAGTGTCCTCGTTGCCAGCAGTTTTACTTTTGGAAAAATAAGCCAAGTTGGAAAATTTCACACCGGGAACGATGCAGATGGCCAGGGCAAGTGGCCTCAAACTGACCCCATTTTCCACGGGGAAAATTAAGTCATGTCCCCAGGGTCTGGGTGTCAGATGAAAGGTGGCCTTTTGGGCTCTTAGGACTTGCAGGGTACTTCTTACTGGCAGCTTTAGATTTGGAGAAATCCAGCAAAGATTACAAATTTCTTGCTGGGCACCACCCTATTGGTCAGGGCGAGAGGCCAGAAATGGGGGCCATTTTCCATGGGGAAAATGAAGTCATTGGCGAAGGGTCTGCGTATCAGATGAAAGGTGGCTTTGGGGCCCTAAGGAGTTGCAGGGTCCTCGTTGCCAGCAGCTTTAGTTTTGGAGAAAATCAGCCATGATTGCAAATTTCACACCGGGAACGATGCAGATGGCCAGGGCGAGTGGCCTCAAACTGACCCCATTTTCCCGGGGGAAAATGAAGTCATGTCCCCAGCGTCTGGATGTCAGATGAAAGGTGGCCTTTGGGACTCCAAGGATTTCCGGTGTCCTCGTTGCCAGCAGTTTTACTTTTTGAAAAATAAGCCAAGTTGGCAAATTTCACACCGGGAACGATGCAGATGGCCAGGGCGAGTGGCCTCAAACTGACCCCATTTTCCCTGGGGAAAATTAAGTCATGTGCCCCGGGTCTGCGTGTCAGATGAAAGGTGGCCTTTGGGGCTCTAAGGACTTGCAAGCTCCTAGTTGCCAACAGCTTTAGTAGTGGAGGAATCCAGCACAGATTGCAAATTTCTCACTGGGTACTGCCCTGTTGGAAGGGCAAATGGCTGAAAAGAGAGAGGCCATTTTGCATGGGAAAAAGAAGTCCTTTCCCCAGGGTCTGGGTGTCAGATGAAAGGTGGCCTTTTGAGCTCTTAGGACTTGCAGGGTACTTCTTACTGGCAGCTTTAGATTTGGAGAAATCCAGCAAAGATTACAAATTTCTTGCTGGGCACCACCCTATTGGTTAGGGCGAGAGGCCAGAAATGGGGGCCATTTTCCATGGGGAAAATGAAGTCATTGGCGCAGGGTCTGCGTATCAGATGAAAGGTGGCTTTGGGGCCCTGAGGAGTTGCAGGGTCCTTGTCGCTAGCAGCTTTAGTTTTGGAGAAAATCAGCCATGATTGCAAATTTCACACCGGGAACGATGCAGATGGCCAGGGCGAGTGGCCTCAAACTGACCCCATATTCCACGGGGAAAATTAAGTCATGTCCCCCGGGTCTGCGTGTCAGATGAAAGGTGGCCTTTAAGGCTCAAAGGACTTGCAAGCTCCTAGTTGCCAACAGCGTTAGTTCTTTAGGAATCCAGCAATGTTTAAAAATTTCTCACTGCGCACTGCCCTGTTGTCTATGGCAAATGGCTGCAAAGAGAGGCCATTTTGCATGGGAAAAAGAAGTCCTTTCCCCAGGGTTTGGGAATCAGATGAAAGGTGGCCTTAGTGGCTCCAAGGACTTCCAGTGTCCTCGTTGCCAGCAGCTTTACTTTTGGAGAAAATCAGCCAAGTTGCAAATTTCACACCGGGAACGATGCAGATGGCCAGGGCGAGTGGCCTCAAACTGACCCCATTTTCCCTGGGGAAAATGAAGTCATGTCCCCAGGGTCTGGGTGTCAGATGAAAGGTGGCCTTTGGGGCTCTAAGGACTTCAAAGTCCTTGTTGCCAACAGCTTTAGTTGTGGAGGAATCCAGAAAAGTTTTCAAATTTCTTACAAGGAACTGCCCTGTTGCCTAGGGCAAATGGCTGCAAAGAGAGGCCATTTTGCATGGGAAAAAGAAGTCCTTTCCCCTGGGTCTGGGTTTCAGATGAAAGGTGGCCTTTGGGGCTCCAAGGACTTCCAGGGTGCTCGTTTGCAGCAGCTTTAGTTTTGGAGAAAATCAGCCATGATTGCAAATTTCACACCGGGAACGAGGCAGATGGCCAGGGCGAGTGGCCTCAAACTGACCCCATTTTCCACGGGGAAAATGAAGTCATGTCCCCAGGGTCTGGGTGTCAGATGAAAGGTGGCCTTTAAGGCTCTAAGGACTTGCAAGCCCTAGTTGCCAACAGCTTTAGTTGTGAAGGAATCCAGCACAGATTGCAAATTTCTCACTGGGCACTGCCCTGTTGGCTATGGCAAATGGCTGCAAAGAGAGAGGCCATTTTGCATGGGAAAAAGAAGTCCTTTCCCCAGGGTCTGGGTGTCAGATGAAAGGTGGCCTTTGGGGCTCCAAGGATTTCCAGTGTCCTCGTTGCCAGCAGTTTTACTTTTGGAAAAATAAGCCAAGTTGGAAAATTTCACACCGGGAACGATGCAGATGGCCAGGGCAAGTGGCCTCAAACTGACCCCATTTTCCACGGGGAAAATTAAGTCATGTCCCCAGGGTCTGGGTGTCAGATGAAAGGTGGCCTTTTGGGCTCTTAGGACTTGCAGGGTACTTCTTACTGGCAGCTTTAGATTTGGAGAAATCCAGCAAAGATTACAAATTTCTTGCTGGGCACCACCCTATTGGTCAGGGCGAGAGGCCAGAAATGGGGGCCATTTTCCATGGGGAAAATGAAGTCATTGGCGAAGGGTCTGCGTATCAGATGAAAGGTGGCTTTGGGGCCCTAAGGAGTTGCAGGGTCCTCGTTGCCAGCAGCTTTAGTTTTGGAGAAAATCAGCCATGATTGCAAATTTCACACCGGGAACGATGCAGATGGCCAGGGCGAGTGGCCTCAAACTGACCCCATTTTCCCGGGGGAAAATGAAGTCATGTCCCCAGCGTCTGGATGTCAGATGAAAGGTGGCCTTTGGGACTCCAAGGATTTCCGGTGTCCTCGTTGCCAGCAGTTTTACTTTTTGAAAAATAAGCCAAGTTGGCAAATTTCACACCGGGAACGATGCAGATGGCCAGGGCGAGTGGCCTCAAACTGACCCCATTTTCCCTGGGGAAAATTAAGTCATGTGCCCCGGGTCTGCGTGTCAGATGAAAGGTGGCCTTTGGGGCTCTAAGGACTTGCAAGCTCCTAGTTGCCAACAGCTTTAGTAGTGGAGGAATCCAGCACAGATTGCAAATTTCTCACTGGGTACTGCCCTGTTGGAAGGGCAAATGGCTGAAAAGAGAGGGGCCATTTTGCATGGGAAAAAGAAGTCCTTTCCCCAGGGTCTGGGTGTCAGATGAAAGGTGGCCTTTTGAGCTCTTAGGACTTGCAGGGTACTTCTTACTGGCAGCTTTAGATTTGGAGAAATCCAGCAAAGATTACAAATTTCTTGCTGGGCACCACCCTATTGGTTAGGGCGAGAGGCCAGAAATGGGGGCCATTTTCCATGGGGAAAATGAAGTCATTGGCGCAGGGTCTGCGTATCAGATGAAAGGTGGCTTTGGGGCCCTGAGGAGTTGCAGGGTCCTTGTCGCTAGCAGCTTTAGTTTTGGAGAAAATCAGCCATGATTGCAAATTTCACACCGGGAACGATGCAGATGGCCAGGGCGAGTGGCCTCAAACTGACCCCATATTCCACGGGGAAAATTAAGTCATGTCCCCCGGGTCTGCGTGTCAGATGAAAGGTGGCCTTTAAGGCTCAAAGGACTTGCAAGCTCCTAGTTGCCAACAGCGTTAGTTCTTTAGGAATCCAGCAATGTTTAAAAATTTCTCACTGCGCACTGCCCTGTTGTCTATGGCAAATGGCTGCAAAGAGAGGCCATTTTGCATGGGAAAAAGAAGTCCTTTCCCCAGGGTTTGGGAATCAGATGAAAGGTGGCCTTAGTGGCTCCAAGGACTTCCAGTGTCCTCGTTGCCAGCAGCTTTACTTTTGGAGAAAATCAGCCAAGTTGCAAATTTCACACCGGGAACGATGCAGATGGCCAGGGCGAGTGGCCTCAAACTGACCCCATTTTCCCTGGGGAAAATGAAGTCATGTCCCCAGGGTCTGGGTGTCAGATGAAAGGTGGCCTTTGGGACTCCAAGGATTTCCGGTGTCCTCGTTGCCAGCAGTTTTACTTTTTGAAAAATAAGCCAAGTTGGCAAATTTCACACCGGGAACGATGCAGATGGCCAGGGCGAGTGGCCTCAAACTGACCCCATTTTCCCTGGGGAAAATTAAGTCATGTGCCCCGGGTCTGCGTGTCAGATGAAAGGTGGCCTTTGGGGCTCTAAGGACTTGCAAGCTCCTAGTTGCCAACAGCTTTAGTAGTGGAGGAATCCAGCACAGATTGCAAATTTCTCACTGGGCACTTCCCTGTTGGATATGGCAAATTGCTGCAAAGAGAGGCCATTTTCCATGGGAAAAAGAAGTCCTTTCCCCAGGGTCTGGGAATCAGATGAAAGGTGGCCTTAGCGGCTCCAAGGACTTCCAGTTTCCTCGTTGCCAGCAGCTTTACTTTTGGAGAAAATCAGCCAAGTTGCAAATTTCACACCGGGAACGATGCAGATGGCCAGGGCGAGTGGCCTCAAACTGACCCCATTTTCCCTGGGGAAAATGAAGTCATGTCCCCAGGGTCTGGGTGTCAGATGAAAGGTGGCCTTTGGGGCTCTAAGGACTTCAAAGTCCTTGTTGCCAACAGCTTTAGTTGTGGAGGAATCCAGAAAAGTTTTCAAATTTCTTACAAGGAACTGCCCTGTTGCCTAGGGCAAATGGCTGCAAAGAGAGGCCATTTTGCATGGGAAAAAGAAGTCCTTTCCCCTGGGTCTGGGTTTCAGATGAAAGGTGGCCTTTGGGGCTCCAAGGACTTCCAGGGTGCTCGTTTGCAGCAGCTTTAGTTTTGGAGAAAATCAGCCATGATTGCAAATTTCACACCGGGAACGAGGCAGATGGCCAGGGCGAGTGGCCTCAAACTGACCCCATTTTCCATGGGGCAAATGAAGTCATGTCCCCAGGGTCTGGGTGTCAGATGAAAGGTGGCCTTTAAGGCTCTAAGGACTTGCAAGCCCTAGTTGCCAACAGCTTTAGTTGTGAAGGAATCCAGCACAGATTGCAAATTTCTCACTGGGCACTGCCCTGTTGCCTAGGGCAAATGGCTGAAAAGAGAGAGGCCATTTTGCATGGGAAAAAGAAGTCCTTTCCCCAGGGTCTGGGTGTCAGATGAAAGGTGGCCTTTGGGGCTCCAAGGATTTCCAGTGTCCTCGTTGCCAGCAGTTTTACTTTTGGAAAAATAAGCCAAGTTGGAAAATTTCACACCGGGAACGATGCAGATGGCCAGGACAAGTGGCCTCAAACTGACCCCATTTTCCACGGGGAAAATTAAGTCATGTCCCCAGGGTCTGGGTGTCAGATGAAAGGTGGCCTTTTGGGCTCTTAGGACTTGCAGGGTACTTCTTACTGGCAGCTTTAGATTTGGAGAAATCCAGCAAAGATTACAAATTTCTTGCTGGGCACCACCCTATTGGTCAGGGCGAGAGGCCAGAAATGGGGGCCATTTTCCATGGGGAAAATGAAGTCATTGGCGAAGGGTCTGCGTATCAGATGAAAGGTGGCTTTGGGGCCCTAAGGAGTTGCAGGGTCCTCGTTGCCAGCAGCTTTAGTTTTGGAGAAAATCAGCCATGATTGCAAATTTCACACCGGGAACGATGCAGATGGCCAGGGCGAGTGGCCTCAAACTGACCCCATTTTCCCGGGGGAAAATGAAGTCATGTCCCCAGCGTCTGGATGTCAGATGAAAGGTGGCCTTTGGGACTCCAAGGATTTCCGGTGTCCTCGTTGCCAGCAGTTTTACTTTTTGAAAAATAAGCCAAGTTGGCAAATTTCACACCGGGAACGATGCAGATGGCCAGGGCGAGTGGCCTCAAACTGACCCCATTTTCCCTGGGGAAAATTAAGTCATGTGCCCCGGGTCTGCGTGTCAGATGAAAGGTGGCCTTTGGGGCTCTAAGGACTTGCAAGCTCCTAGTTGCCAACAGCTTTAGTAGTGGAGGAATCCAGCACAGATTGCAAATTTCTCACTGGGTACTGCCCTGTTGGAAGGGCAAATGGCTGAAAAGAGAGAGGCCATTTTGCATGGGAAAAAGAAGTCCTTTCCCCAGGGTCTGGGTGTCAGATGAAAGGTGGCCTTTTGAGCTCTTAGGACTTGCAGGGTACTTCTTACTGGCAGCTTTAGATTTGGAGAAATCCAGCAAAGATTACAAATTTCTTGCTGGGCACCACCCTATTGGTTAGGGCGAGAGGCCAGAAATGGGGGCCATTTTCCATGGGGAAAATGAAGTCATTGGCGCAGGGTCTGCGTATCAGATGAAAGGTGGCTTTGGGGCCCTGAGGAGTTGCAGGGTCCTTGTCGCTAGCAGCTTTAGTTTTGGAGAAAATCAGCCATGATTGCAAATTTCACACCGGGAACGATGCAGATGGCCAGGGCGAGTGGCCTCAAACTGACCCCATATTCCACGGGGAAAATTAAGTCATGTCCCCCGGGTCTGCGTGTCAGATGAAAGGTGGCCTTTAAGGCTCAAAGGACTTGCAAGCTCCTAGTTGCCAACAGCGTTAGTTCTTTAGGAATCCAGCAATGTTTAAAAATTTCTCACTGCGCACTGCCCTGTTGTCTATGGCAAATGGCTGCAAAGAGAGGCCATTTTGCATGGGAAAAAGAAGTCCTTTCCCCAGGGTTTGGGAATCAGATGAAAGGTGGCCTTAGTGGCTCCAAGGACTTCCAGTGTCCTCGTTGCCAGCAGCTTTACTTTTGGAGAAAATCAGCCAAGTTGCAAATTTCACACCGGGAACGATGCAGATGGCCAGGGCGAGTGGCCTCAAACTGACCCCATTTTCCCTGGGGAAAATGAAGTCATGTCCCCAGGGTCTGGGTGTCAGATGAAAGGTGGCCTTTGGGGCTCTAAGGACTTCAAAGTCCTTGTTGCCAACAGCTTTAGTTGTGGAGGAATCCAGAAAAGTTTTCAAATTTCTTACAAGGAACTGCCCTGTTGCCTAGGGCAAATGGCTGCAAAGAGAGGCCATTTTGCATGGGAAAAAGAAGTCCTTTCCCCTGGGTCTGGGTTTCAGATGAAAGGTGGCCTTTGGGGCTCCAAGGACTTCCAGGGTGCTCGTTTGCAGCAGCTTTAGTTTTGGAGAAAATCAGCCATGATTGCAAATTTCACACCGGGAACGAGGCAGATGGCCAGGGCGAGTGGCCTCAAACTGACCCCATTTTCCACGGGGAAAATGAAGTCATGTCCCCAGGGTCTGGGTGTCAGATGAAAGGTGGCCTTTAAGGCTCTAAGGACTTGCAAGCCCTAGTTGCCAACAGCTTTAGTTGTGAAGGAATCCAGCACAGATTGCAAATTTCTCACTGGGCACTGCCCTGTTGCCTAGGGCAAATGGCTGAAAAGAGAGAGGCCATTTTGCATGGGAAAAAGAAGTCCTTTCCCCAGGGTCTGGGTGTCAGATGAAAGGTGGCCTTTGGGGCTCCAAGGATTTCCAGTGTCCTCGTTGCCAGCAGTTTTACTTTTGGAAAAATAAGCCAAGTTGGAAAATTTCACACCGGGAACGATGCAGATGGCCAGGGCAAGTGGCCTCAAACTGACCCCATTTTCCACGGGGAAAATTAAGTCATGTCCCCAGGGTCTGGGTGTCAGATGAAAGGTGGCCTTTTGGGCTCTTAGGACTTGCAGGGTACTTCTTACTGGCAGCTTTAGATTTGGAGAAATCCAGCAAAGATTACAAATTTCTTGCTGGGCACCACCCTATTGGTCAGGGCGAGAGGCCAGAAATGGGGGCCATTTTCCATGGGGAAAATGAAGTCATTGGCGAAGGGTCTGCGTATCAGATGAAAGGTGGCTTTGGGGCCCTAAGGAGTTGCAGGGTCCTCGTTGCCAGCAGCTTTAGTTTTGGAGAAAATCAGCCATGATTGCAAATTTCACACCGGGAACGATGCAGATGGCCAGGGCGAGTGGCCTCAAACTGACCCCATTTTCCCGGGGGAAAATGAAGTCATGTCCCCAGCGTCTGGATGTCAGATGAAAGGTGGCCTTTGGGACTCCAAGGATTTCCGGTGTCCTCGTTGCCAGCAGTTTTACTTTTTGAAAAATAAGCCAAGTTGGCAAATTTCACACCGGGAACGATGCAGATGGCCAGGGCGAGTGGCCTCAAACTGACCCCATTTTCCCTGGGGAAAATTAAGTCATGTGCCCCGGGTCTGCGTGTCAGATGAAAGGTGGCCTTTGGGGCTCTAAGGACTTGCAAGCTCCTAGTTGCCAACAGCTTTAGTAGTGGAGGAATCCAGCACAGATTGCAAATTTCTCACTGGGTACTGCCCTGTTGGAAGGGCAAATGGCTGAAAAGAGAGAGGCCATTTTGCATGGGAAAAAGAAGTCCTTTCCCCAGGGTCTGGGTGTCAGATGAAAGGTGGCCTTTTGAGCTCTTAGGACTTGCAGGGTACTTCTTACTGGCAGCTTTAGATTTGGAGAAATCCAGCAAAGATTACAAATTTCTTGCTGGGCACCACCCTATTGGTTAGGGCGAGAGGCCAGAAATGGGGGCCATTTTCCATGGGGAAAATGAAGTCATTGGCGCAGGGTCTGCGTATCAGATGAAAGGTGGCTTTGGGGCCCTGAGGAGTTGCAGGGTCCTTGTCGCTAGCAGCTTTAGTTTTTGAGAAAATCAGCCATGATTGCAAATTTCACACCGGGAACGATGCAGATGGCCAGGGCGAGTGGCCTCAAACTGACCCCATATTCCACGGGGAAAATTAAGTCATGTCCCCCGGGTCTGCGTGTCAGATGAAAGGTGGCCTTTAAGGCTCAAAGGACTTGCAAGCTCCTAGTTGCCAACAGCGTTAGTTCTTTAGGAATCCAGCAATGTTTAAAAATTTCTCACTGCGCACTGCCCTGTTGTCTATGGCAAATGGCTGCAAAGAGAGGCCATTTTGCATGGGAAAAAGAAGTCCTTTCCCCAGGGTTTGGGAATCAGATGAAAGGTGGCCTTAGCGGCTCCAAGGACTTCCAGTGTCCTCGTTGCCAGCAGCTTTACTTTTGGAGAAAATCAGCCAAGTTGCAAATTTCACACCGGGAACGATGCAGATGGCCAGGGCGAGTGGCCTCAAACTGACCCCATTTTCCCTGGGGAAAATGAAGTCATGTCCCCAGGGTCTGGGTGTCAGATGAAAGGTGGCCTTTGGGGCTCTAAGGACTTCAAAGTCCTTGTTGCCAACAGCTTTAGTTGTGGAGGAATCCAGAAAAGTTTTCAAATTTCTTACAAGGAACTGCCCTGTTGCCTAGGGCAAATGGCTGCAAAGAGAGGCCATTTTGCATGGGAAAAAGAAGTCCTTTCCCCTGGGTCTGGGTTTCAGATGAAAGGTGGCCTTTGGGGCTCCAAGGACTTCCAGGGTGCTCGTTTGCAGCAGCTTTAGTTTTGGAGAAAATCAGCCATGATTGCAAATTTCACACCGGGAACGAGGCAGATGGCCAGGGCGAGTGGCCTCAAACTGACCCCATTTTCCACGGGGAAAATGAAGTCATGTCCCCAGGGTCTGGGTGTCAGATGAAAGGTGGCCTTTAAGGCTCTAAGGACTTGCAAGCCCTAGTTGCCAACAGCTTTAGTTGTGAAGGAATCCAGCACAGATTGCAAATTTCTCACTGGGCACTGCCCTGTTGCCTAGGGCAAATGGCTGAAAAGAGAGAGGCCATTTTGCATGGGAAAAAGAAGTCCTTTCCCCAGGGTCTGGGTGTCAGATGAAAGGTGGCCTTTGGGGCTCCAAGGATTTCCAGTGTCCTCGTTGCCAGCAGTTTTACTTTTGGAAAAATAAGCCAAGTTGGAAAATTTCACACCGGGAACGATGCAGATGGCCAGGGCAAGTGGCCTCAAACTGACCCCATTTTCCACGGGGAAAATTAAGTCATGTCCCCAGGGTCTGGGTGTCAGATGAAAGGTGGCCTTTTGGGCTCTTAGGACTTGCAGGGTACTTCTTACTGGCAGCTTTAGATTTGGAGAAATCCAGCAAAGATTACAAATTTCTTGCTGGGCACCACCCTATTGGTCAGGGCGAGAGGCCAGAAATGGGGGCCATTTTCCATGGGGAAAATGAAGTCATTGGCGAAGGGTCTGCGTATCAGATGAAAGGTGGCTTTGGGGCCCTAAGGAGTTGCAGGGTCCTCGTTGCCAGCAGCTTTAGTTTTGGAGAAAATCAGCCATGATTGCAAATTTCACACCGGGAACGATGCAGATGGCCAGGGCGAGTGGCCTCAAACTGACCCCATTTTCCCGGGGAAAATGAAGTCATGTCCCCAGCGTCTGGATGTCAGATGAAAGGTGGCCTTTGGGACTCCAAGGATTTCCGGTGTCCTCGTTGCCAGCAGTTTTACTTTTTGAAAAATAAGCCAAGTTGGCAAATTTCACACCGGGAACGATGCAGATGGCCAGGGCGAGTGGCCTCAAACTGACCCCATTTTCCCTGGGGAAAATTAAGTCATGTGCCCCGGGTCTGCGTGTCAGATGAAAGGTGGCCTTTGGGGCTCTAAGGACTTGCAAGCTCCTAGTTGCCAACAGCTTTAGTAGTGGAGGAATCCAGCACAGATTGCAAATTTCTCACTGGGTACTGCCCTGTTGGAAGGGCAAATGGCTGAAAAGAGAGAGGCCATTTTGCATGGGAAAAAGAAGTCCTTTCCCCAGGGTCTGGGTGTCAGATGAAAGGTGGCCTTTTGAGCTCTTAGGACTTGCAGGGTACTTCTTACTGGCAGCTTTAGATTTGGAGAAATCCAGCAAAGATTACAAATTTCTTGCTGGGCACCACCCTATTGGTTAGGGCGAGAGGCCAGAAATGGGGGCCATTTTCCATGGGGAAAATGAAGTCATTGGCGCAGGGTCTGCGTATCAGATGAAAGGTGGCTTTGGGGCCCTGAGGAGTTGCAGGGTCCTTGTCGCTAGCAGCTTTAGTTTTGGAGAAAATCAGCCATGATTGCAAATTTCACACCGGGAACGATGCAGATGGCCAGGGCGAGTGGCCTCAAACTGACCCCATATTCCACGGGGAAAATTAAGTCATGTCCCCCGGGTCTGCGTGTCAGATGAAAGGTGGCCTTTAAGGCTCAAAGGACTTGCAAGCTCCTAGTTGCCAACAGCGTTAGTTCTTTAGGAATCCAGCAATGTTTAAAAATTTCTCACTGCGCACTGCCCTGTTGTCTATGGCAAATGGCTGCAAAGAGAGGCCATTTTGCATGGGAAAAAGAAGTCCTTTCCCCAGGGTTTGGGAATCAGATGAAAGGTGGCCTTAGTGGCTCCAAGGACTTCCAGTGTCCTCGTTGCCAGCAGCTTTACTTTTGGAGAAAATCAGCCAAGTTGCAAATTTCACACCGGGAACGATGCAGATGGCCAGGGCGAGTGGCCTCAAACTGACCCCATTTTCCCTGGGGAAAATGAAGTCATGTCCCCAGGGTCTGGGTGTCAGATGAAAGGTGGCCTTTGGGGCTCTAAGGACTTCAAAGTCCTTGTTGCCAACAGCTTTAGTTGTGGAGGAATCCAGAAAAGTTTTCAAATTTCTTACAAGGAACTGCCCTGTTGCCTAGGGCAAATGGCTGCAAAGAGAGGCCATTTTGCATGGGAAAAAGAAGTCCTTTCCCCTGGGTCTGGGTTTCAGATGAAAGGTGGCCTTTGGGGCTCCAAGGACTTCCAGGGTGCTCGTTTGCAGCAGCTTTAGTTTTGGAGAAAATCAGCCATGATTGCAAATTTCACACCGGGAACGAGGCAGATGGCCAGGGCGAGTGGCCTCAAACTGACCCCATTTTCCACGGGGAAAATGAAGTCATGTCCCCAGGGTCTGGGTGTCAGATGAAAGGTGGCCTTTAAGGCTCTAAGGACTTGCAAGCCCTAGTTGCCAACAGCTTTAGTTGTGAAGGAATCCAGCACAGATTGCAAATTTCTCACTGGGCACTGCCCTGTTGCCTAGGGCAAATGGCTGCAAAGAGAGAGGCCATTTTGCATGGGAAAAAGAAGTCCTTTCCCCAGGGTCTGGGTGTCAGATGAAAGGTGGCCTTTGGGGCTCCAAGGATTTCCAGTGTCCTCGTTGCCAGCAGTTTTACTTTTGGAAAAATAAGCCAAGTTGGAAAATTTCACACCGGGAACGATGCAGATGGCCAGGGCAAGTGGCCTCAAACTGACCCCATTTTCCACGGGGCAAATGAAGTCATGTCCCCAGGGTCTGGGTGTCAGATGAAAGGTGGCCTTTTGGGCTCTTAGGACTTGCAGGGTACTTCTTACTGGCAGCTTTAGATTTGGAGAAATCCAGCAAAGATTACAAATTTCTTGCTGGGCACCACCCTATTGGTCAGGGCGAGAGGCCAGAAATGGGGGCCATTTTCCATGGGGAAAATGAAGTCATTGGCGAAGGGTCTGCGTATCAGATGAAAGGTGGCTTTGGGGCCCTAAGGAGTTGCAGGGTCCTCGTTGCCAGCAGCTTTAGTTTTGGAGAAAATCAGCCATGATTGCAAATTTCACACCGGGAACGATGCAGATGGCCAGGGCGAGTGGCCTCAAACTGACCCCATTTTCCCGGGGGAAAATGAAGTCATGTCCCCAGCGTCTGGATGTCAGATGAAAGGTGGCCTTTGGGACTCCAAGGATTTCCGGTGTCCTCGTTGCCAGCAGTTTTACTTTTTGAAAAATAAGCCAAGTTGGCAAATTTCACACCGGGAACGATGCAGATGGCCAGGGCGAGTGGCCTCAAACTGACCCCATTTTCCCTGGGGAAAATTAAGTCATGTGCCCCGGGTCTGCGTGTCAGATGAAAGGTGGCCTTTGGGGCTCTAAGGACTTGCAAGCTCCTAGTTGCCAACAGCTTTAGTAGTGGAGGAATCCAGCACAGATTGCAAATTTCTCACTGGGTACTGCCCTGTTGGAAGGGCAAATGGCTGAAAAGAGAGAGGCCATTTTGCATGGGAAAAAGAAGTCCTTTCCCCAGGGTCTGGGTGTCAGATGAAAGGTGGCCTTTTGAGCTCTTAGGACTTGCAGGGTACTTCTTACTGGCAGCTTTAGATTTGGAGAAATCCAGCAAAGATTACAAATTTCTTGCTGGGCACCACCCTATTGGTTAGGGCGAGAGGCCAGAAATGGGGGCCATTTTCCATGGGGAAAATGAAGTCATTGGCGCAGGGTCTGCGTATCAGATGAAAGGTGGCTTTGGGGCCCTGAGGAGTTGCAGGGTCCTTGTCGCTAGCAGCTTTAGTTTTTGAGAAAATCAGCCATGATTGCAAATTTCACACCGGGAACGATGCAGATGGCCAGGGCGAGTGGCCTCAAACTGACCCCATATTCCACGGGGAAAATTAAGTCATGTCCCCCGGGTCTGCGTGTCAGATGAAAGGTGGCCTTTAAGGCTCAAAGGACTTGCAAGCTCCTAGTTGCCAACAGCGTTAGTTCTTTAGGAATCCAGCAATGTTTAAAAATTTCTCACTGCGCACTGCCCTTTTGTCTATGGCAAATGGCTGCAAAGAGAGGCCATTTTGCATGGGAAAAAGAAGTCCTTTCCCCAGGGTTTGGGAATCAGATGAAAGGTGGCCTTAGTGGCTCCAAGGACTTCCAGTGTCCTCGTTGCCAGCAGCTTTACTTTTGGAGAAAATCAGCCAAGTTGCAAATTTCACACCGGGAACGATGCAGATGGCCAGGGCGAGTGGCCTCAAACTGACCCCATTTTCCCTGGGGAAAATTAAGTCATGTGCCCCGGGTCTGCGTGTCAGATGAAAGGTGGCCTTTGGGGCTCTAAGGACTTGCAAGCTCCTAGTTGCCAACAGCTTTAGTAGTGGAGGAATCCAGCACAGATTGCAAATTTCTCACTGGGCACTTCCCTGTTGGATATGGCAAATTGCTGCAAAGAGAGGCCATTTTCCATGGGAAAAAGAAGTCCTTTCCCCAGGGTCTGGGAATCAGATGAAAGGTGGCCTTTGCGGCTCCAAGGACTTCCAGTTTCCTCGTTGCCAGCAGCTTTACTTTTGGAGAAAATCAGCCAAGTTGCAAATTTCACACCGGGAACGATGCAGATGGCCAGGGCAAGTGGCCTCAAACTGACCCCGTTTTCCACGGGGCAAATGAAGTCATGTCCCCAGGGTCTGGGTGTCAGATGAAAGGTGGCCTTTGGGGCTCTAAGGACTTCAAAGTCCTTGTTGCCAACAGCTTTAGTTGTGGAGGAATCCAGAAAAGTTTTCAAATTTCTTACATGGAACTGCCCTGTTGCCTAGGGCAAATGGCTGCAAAGAGAGGCCATTTTGCATGGGAAAAAGAAGTCCTTTCCCCTGGGTCTGGGTTTCAGATGAAAGGTGGCCTTTGGGGCTCCAAGGACTTCCAGGGTGCTCATTTGCAGCAGCTTTAGTTTTGGAGAAAATCAGCCATGATTGCAAATTTCACACCGGGAACGAGGCAGATGGCCAGGGCGAGTGGCCTCAAACTGACCCCATTTTCCACGGGGCAAATGAAGTCATGTCCCCAGGGTCTGGGTGTCAGATGAAAGGTGGCCTTTAAGGCTCTAAGGACTTGCAAGCCCTAGTTGCCAAGAGCTTTAGTTGTGGAGGAATCCAGCACAGATTGCAAATTTCTCACTGGGCACTGCCCTGTTGCCTAGGGCAAATGGCTGCAAAGAGAGAGGCCATTTTGCATGGGAAAAAGAAGTCCTTTCCCCAGGGTCTGGGTGTCAGATGAAAGGTGGCCTTTGGGGCTCCAAGGATTTCCAGTGTCCTCGTTGCCAGCAGTTTTACTTTTGGAAAAATAAGCCAAGTTGGAAAATTTCACACCGGGAACGATGCAGATGGCCAGGGCAAGTGGCCTCAAACTGACCCCATTTTCCCTGGGGAAAATTAAGTCATGTCCCCAGGGTCTGGGTGTCAGATGAAAGGTGGCCTTTGGGGCTCTAAGGACTTCAAAGTCCTTGTTGCCAACAGCTTTAGTTGTGGAGGAATCCAGAAAAGTTTTCAAATTTCTTACAAGGAACTGCCCTGTTGCCTAGGGCAAATGGCTGCAAAGAGAGGCCATTTTGCATGGGAAAAAGAAGTCCTTTCCCCTGGGTCTGGGTTTCAGATGAAAGGTGGCCTTTGGGGCTCCAAGGACTTCCAGGGTGCTCGTTTGCAGCAGCTTTAGTTTTGGAGAAAATCAGCCATGATTGCAAATTTCACACCGGGAACGAGGCAGATGGCCAGGGCGAGTGGCCTCAAACTGACCCCATTTTCCACGGGGAAAATGAAGTCATGTCCCCAGGGTCTGGGTGTCAGATGAAAGGTGGCCTTTAAGGCTCTAAGGACTTGCAAGCCCTAGTTGCCAACAGCTTTAGTTGTGAAGGAATCCAGCACAGATTGCAAATTTCTCACTGGGCACTGCCCTGTTGCCTAGGGCAAATGGCTGCAAAGAGAGAGGCCATTTTGCATGGGAAAAAGAAGTCCTTTCCCCAGGGTCTGGGTGTCAGATGAAAGGTGGCCTTTGGGGCTCCAAGGATTTCCAGTGTCCTCGTTGCCAGCAGTTTTACTTTTGGAAAAATAAGCCAAGTTGGAAAATTTCACACCGGGAACGATGCAGATGGCCAGGGCAAGTGGCCTCAAACTGACCCCATTTTCCACGGGGAAAATTAAGTCATGTCCCCAGGGTCTGGGTGTCAGATGAAAGGTGGCCTTTTGGGCTCTTAGGACTTGCAGGGTACTTCTTACTGGCAGCTTTAGATTTGGAGAAATCCAGCAAAGATTACAAATTTCTTGCTGGGCACCACCCTATTGGTCAGGGCGAGAGGCCAGAAATGGGGGCCATTTTCCATGGGGAAAATGAAGTCATTGGCGAAGGGTCTGCGTATCAGATGAAAGGTGGCTTTGGGGCCCTAAGGAGTTGCAGGGTCCTCGTTGCCAGCAGCTTTAGTTTTGGAGAAAATCAGCCATGATTGCAAATTTCACACCGGGAACGATGCAGATGGCCAGGGCGAGTGGCCTCAAACTGACCCCATTTTCCCTGGGGAAAATTAAGTCATGTGCCCCAGGTCTGCGTGTCAGATGAAAGGTGGCCTTTGGGGCTCTAAGGACTTGCAAGCTCCTAGTTGCCAACAGCTTTAGTAGTGGAGGAATCCAGCACAGATTGCAAATTTCTCACTGGGCACTTCCCTGTTGGATATGGCAAATTGCTGCAAAGAGAGGCCATTTTCCATGGGAAAAAGAAGTCCTTTCCCCAGGGTCTGGGAATCAGATGAAAGGTGGCCTTAGCGGCTCCAAGGACTTCCAGTTTCCTCGTTGCCAGCAGCTTTACTTTTGGAGAAAATCAGCCAAGTTGCAAATTTCACACCGGGAACGATGCAGATGGCCAGGGCGAGTGGCCTCAAACTGACCCCATTTTCCACGGGGAAAATGAAGTCATGTCCCCAGGGTCTGGGTGTCAGATGAAAGGTGGCCTTTGGGGCTCTAAGGACTTCAAAGTCCTAGTTGCCAACAGCTTTAGTAGTGGAGGAATCCAGCACAGATTGCAAATTTCTCACTGGGCACTGCCCTGTTGCCTAGGGCAAATGGCTGAAAAGAGAGGCCATTTTCATGGGAAAAAGAAGTCCTTTCCCCAGGGTCTGGGTGTCAGATGAAAGGTGGCCTTTTGAGCTCTTAGGACTTGCATGGTACTTCTTACTGGCAGCTTTAGATTTGGAGAAATCCAGCAAAGATTACAAATTTCTTGCTGGGCACCACCCTATTGGTTAGGGCGAGAGGCCAGAAATGGGGGCCATTTTCCATGGGGAAAATGAAGTCATTGGCGCAGGGTCTGCGTATCAGATGAAAGGTGGCTTTGGGGCCCTGAGGAGTTGCAGGGTCCTTGTCGCTAGCAGCTTTAGTTTTTGAGAAAATCAGCCATGATTGCAAATTTCACACCGGGAACGATGCAGATGGCCAGGGCGAGTGGCCTCAAACTGACCCCATATTCCACGGGGAAAATTAAGTCATGTCCCCCAGGTCTGCGTGTCAGATGAAAGGTGGCCTTTAAGGCTCAAAGGACTTGCAAGCTCCTAGTTGCCAACAGCGTTAGTTCTTTAGGAATCCAGCAATGTTAAAAAATTTCTCACTGCGCACTGCCCTGTTGTCTATGGCAAATGGCTGCAAAGAGAGGCCATTTTGCATGGGAAAAAGAAGTCCTTTCCCCAGGGTTTGGGAATCAGATGAAAGGTGGCCTTAGTGGCTCCAAGGACTTCCAGTGTCCTCGTTGCCAGCAGCTTTACTTTTGGAGAAAATCAGCCAAGTTGCAAATTTCACACCGGGAACGATGCAGATGGCCAGGGCGAGTGGCCTCAAACTGACCCCATTTTCCCTGGGGAAAATGAAGTCATGTCCCCAGGGTCTGGGTGTCAGATGAAAGGTGGCCTTTGGGGCTCTAAGGACTTCAAAGTCCTTGTTGCCAACAGCTTTAGTTGTGGAGGAATCCAGAAAAGTTTTCAAATTTCTTACAAGGAACTGCCCTGTTGCCTAGGGCAAATGGCTGCAAAGAGAGGCCATTTTGCATGGGAAAAAGAAGTCCTTTCCCCTGGGTCTGGGTTTCAGATGAAAGGTGGCCTTTGGGGCTCCAAGGACTTCCAGGGTGCTCGTTTGCAGCAGCTTTAGTTTTGGAGAAAATCAGCCATGATTGCAAATTTCACACCGGGAACGAGGCAGATGGCCAGGGCGAGTGGCCTCAAACTGACCCCATTTTCCACGGGGAAAATGAAGTCATGTCCCCAGGGTCTGGGTGTCAGATGAAAGGTGGCCTTTAAGGCTCTAAGGACTTGCAAGCCCTAGTTGCCAACAGCTTTAGTTGTGAAGGAATCCAGCACAGATTGCAAATTTCTCACTGGGCACTGCCCTGTTGCCTAGGGCAAATGGCTGCAAAGAGAGAGGCCATTTTGCATGGGAAAAAGAAGTCCTTTCCCCAGGGTCTGGGTGTCAGATGAAAGGTGGCCTTTGGGGCTCCAAGGACTTCCAGGGTGCTCGTTTGCAGCAGCTTTAGTTTTGGAGAAAATCAGCCATGATTGCAAATTTCACACCGGGAACGAGGCAGATGGCCAGGGCGAGTGGCCTCAAACTGACCCCATTTTCCACGGGGAAAATGAAGTCATGTCCCCAGGGTCTGGGTGTCAGATGAAAGGTGGCCTTTAAGGCTCTAAGGACTTGCAAGCCCTAGTTGCCAAGAGCTTTAGTTGTGAAGGAATCCAGCACAGATTGCAAATTTCTCACTGGGCACTGCCCTGTTGCCTAGGGCAAATGGCTGCAAAGAGAGAGGCCATTTTGCATGGGAAAAAGAAGTCCTTTCCCCAGGGTCTGGGTGTCAGATGAAAGGTGGCCTTTGGGGCTCCAAGGATTTCCAGTGTCCTCGTTGCCAGCAGTTTTACTTTTGGAAAAATAAGCCAAGTTGGAAAATTTCACACCGGGAACGATGCAGATGGCCAGGGCAAGTGGCCTCAAACTGACCCCATTTTCCACGGGGAAAATTAAGTCATGTCCCCAGGGTCTGGGTGTCAGATGAAAGGTGGCCTTTTGGGCTCTTAGGACTTGCAGGGTACTTCTTACTGGCAGCTTTAGATTTGGAGAAATCCAGCAAAGATTACAAATTTCTTGCTGGGCACCACCCTATTGGTCAGGGCGAGAGGCCAGAAATGGGGGCCATTTTCCATGGGGAAAATGAAGTCATTGGCGAAGGGTCTGCGTATCAGATGAAAGGTGGCTTTGGGGCCCTAAGGAGTTGCAGGGTCCTCGTTGCCAGCAGCTTTAGTTTTGGAGAAAATCAGCCATGATTGCAAATTTCACACCGGGAACGATGCAGATGGCCAGGGCGAGTGGCCTCAAACTGACCCCATTTTCCCTGGGGAAAATTAAGTCATGTGCCCCAGGTCTGCGTGTCAGATGAAAGGTGGCCTTTGGGGCTCTAAGGACTTGCAAGCTCCTAGTTGCCAACAGCTTTAGTAGTGGAGGAATCCAGCACAGATTGCAAATTTCTCACTGGGCACTTCCCTGTTGGATATGGCAAATTGCTGCAAAGAGAGGCCATTTTCCATGGGAAAAAGAAGTCCTTTCCCCAGGGTCTGGGAATCAGATGAAAGGTGGCCTTAGCGGCTCCAAGGACTTCCAGTTTCCTCGTTGCCAGCAGCTTTACTTTTGGAGAAAATCAGCCAAGTTGCAAATTTCACACCGGGAACGATGCAGATGGCCAGGGCGAGTGGCCTCAAACTGACCCCATTTTCCACGGGGAAAATGAAGTCATGTCCCCAGGGTCTGGGTGTCAGATGAAAGGTGGCCTTTGGGGCTCTAAGGACTTCAAAGTCCTAGTTGCCAACAGCTTTAGTAGTGGAGGAATCCAGCACAGATTGCAAATTTCTCACTGGGCACTGCCCTGTTGCCTAGGGCAAATGGCTGAAAAGAGAGGCCATTTTCATGGGAAAAAGAAGTCCTTTCCCCAGGGTCTGGGTGTCAGATGAAAGGTGGCCTTTTGAGCTCTTAGGACTTGCATGGTACTTCTTACTGGCAGCTTTAGATTTGGAGAAATCCAGCAAAGATTACAAATTTCTTGCTGGGCACCACCCTATTGGTTAGGGCGAGAGGCCAGAAATGGGGGCCATTTTCCATGGGGAAAATGAAGTCATTGGCGCAGGGTCTGCGTATCAGATGAAAGGTGGCTTTGGGGCCCTGAGGAGTTGCAGGGTCCTTGTCGCTAGCAGCTTTAGTTTTTGAGAAAATCAGCCATGATTGCAAATTTCACACCGGGAACGATGCAGATGGCCAGGGCGAGTGGCCTCAAACTGACCCCATATTCCACGGGGAAAATTAAGTCATGTCCCCCAGGTCTGCGTGTCAGATGAAAGGTGGCCTTTAAGGCTCAAAGGACTTGCAAGCTCCTAGTTGCCAACAGCGTTAGTTCTTTAGGAATCCAGCAATGTTAAAAAATTTCTCACTGCGCACTGCCCTGTTGTCTATGGCAAATGGCTGCAAAGAGAGGCCATTTTGCATGGGAAAAAGAAGTCCTTTCCCCAGGGTTTGGGAATCAGATGAAAGGTGGCCTTAGTGGCTCCAAGGACTTCCAGTGTCCTCGTTGCCAGCAGCTTTACTTTTGGAGAAAATCAGCCAAGTTGCAAATTTCACACCGGGAACGATGCAGATGGCCAGGGCGAGTGGCCTCAAACTGACCCCATTTTCCCTGGGGAAAATGAAGTCATGTCCCCAGGGTCTGGGTGTCAGATGAAAGGTGGCCTTTGGGGCTCTAAGGACTTCAAAGTCCTTGTTGCCAACAGCTTTAGTTGTGGAGGAATCCAGAAAAGTTTTCAAATTTCTTACAAGGAACTGCCCTGTTGCCTAGGGCAAATGGCTGCAAAGAGAGGCCATTTTGCATGGGAAAAAGAAGTCCTTTCCCCTGGGTCTGGGTTTCAGATGAAAGGTGGCCTTTGGGGCTCCAAGGACTTCCAGGGTGCTCGTTTGCAGCAGCTTTAGTTTTGGAGAAAATCAGCCATGATTGCAAATTTCACACCGGGAACGAGGCAGATGGCCAGGGCGAGTGGCCTCAAACTGACCCCATTTTCCACGGGGAAAATGAAGTCATGTCCCCAGGGTCTGGGTGTCAGATGAAAGGTGGCCTTTAAGGCTCTAAGGACTTGCAAGCCCTAGTTGCCAACAGCTTTAGTTGTGAAGGAATCCAGCACAGATTGCAAATTTCTCACTGGGCACTGCCCTGTTGCCTAGGGCAAATGGCTGCAAAGAGAGAGGCCATTTTGCATGGGAAAAAGAAGTCCTTTCCCCAGGGTCTGGGTGTCAGATGAAAGGTGGCCTTTGGGGCTCCAAGGACTTCCAGGGTGCTCGTTTGCAGCAGCTTTAGTTTTGGAGAAAATCAGCCATGATTGCAAATTTCACACCGGGAACGAGGCAGATGGCCAGGGCGAGTGGCCTCAAACTGACCCCATTTTCCACGGGGAAAATGAAGTCATGTCCCCAGGGTCTGGGTGTCAGATGAAAGGTGGCCTTTAAGGCTCTAAGGACTTGCAAGCCCTAGTTGCCAAGAGCTTTAGTTGTGAAGGAATCCAGCACAGATTGCAAATTTCTCACTGGGCACTGCCCTGTTGCCTAGGGCAAATGGCTGCAAAGAGAGAGGCCATTTTGCATGGGAAAAAGAAGTCCTTTCCCCAGGGTCTGGGTGTCAGATGAAAGGTGGCCTTTGGGGCTCCAAGGATTTCCAGTGTCCTCGTTGCCAGCAGTTTTACTTTTGGAAAAATAAGCCAAGTTGGAAAATTTCACACCGGGAACGATGCAGATGGCCAGGGCAAGTGGCCTCAAACTGACCCCATTTTCCACGGGGAAAATTAAGTCATGTCCCCAGGGTCTGGGTGTCAGATGAAAGGTGGCCTTTTGGGCTCTTAGGACTTGCAGGGTACTTCTTACTGGCAGCTTTAGATTTGGAGAAATCCAGCAAAGATTACAAATTTCTTGCTGGGCACCACCCTATTGGTCAGGGCGAGAGGCCAGAAATGGGGGCCATTTTCCATGGGGAAAATGAAGTCATTGGCGAAGGGTCTGCGTATCAGATGAAAGGTGGCTTTGGGGCCCTAAGGAGTTGCAGGGTCCTCGTTGCCAGCAGCTTTAGTTTTGGAGAAAATCAGCCATGATTGCAAATTTCACACCGGGAACGATGCAGATGGCCAGGGCGAGTGGCCTCAAACTGACCCCATTTTCCCGGGGGAAAATGAAGTCATGTCCCCAGCGTCTGGATGTCAGATGAAAGGTGGCCTTTGGGACTCCAAGGATTTCCGGTGTCCTCGTTGCCAGCAGTTTTACTTTTTGAAAAATAAGCCAAGTTGGCAAATTTCACACCGGGAACGATGCAGATGGCCAGGGCGAGTGGCCTCAAACTGACCCCATTTTCCCTGGGGAAAATTAAGTCATGTGCCCCGGGTCTGCGTGTCAGATGAAAGGTGGCCTTTGGGGCTCTAAGGACTTGCAAGCTCCTAGTTGCCAACAGCTTTAGTAGTGGAGGAATCCAGCACAGATTGCAAATTTCTCACTGGGCACTTCCCTGTTGGATATGGCAAATTGCTGCAAAGAGAGGCCATTTTCCATGGGAAAAAGAAGTCCTTTCCCCAGGGTCTGGGAATCAGATGAAAGGTGGCCTTAGCGGCTCCAAGGACTTCCAGTTTCCTCGTTGCCAGCAGCTTTACTTTTGGAGAAAATCAGCCAAGTTGCAAATTTCACACCGGGAACGATGCAGATGGCCAGGGCGAGTGGCCTCAAACTGACCCCATTTTCCACGGGGAAAATGAAGTCATGTCCCCAGGGTCTGGGTGTCAGATGAAAGGTGGCCTTTGGGGCTCTAAGGACTTCAAAGTCCTAGTTGCCAACAGCTTTAGTAGTGGAGGAATCCAGCACAGATTGCAAATTTCTCACTGGGCACTGCCCTGTTGCCTAGGGCAAATGGCTGAAAAGAGAGGCCATTTTCATGGGAAAAAGAAGTCCTTTCCCCAGGGTCTGGGTGTCAGATGAAAGGTGGCCTTTTGAGCTCTTAGGACTTGCAGGGTACTTCTTACTGGCAGCTTTAGATTTGGAGAAATCCAGCAAAGATTACAAATTTCTTGCTGGGCACCACCCTATTGGTTAGGGCGAGAGGCCAGAAATGGGGGCCATTTTCCATGGGGAAAATGAAGTCATTGGCGCAGGGTCTGCGTATCAGATGAAAGGTGGCTTTGGGGCCCTGAGGAGTTGCAGGGTCCTTGTCGCTAGCAGCTTTAGTTTTGGAGAAAATCAGCCATGATTGCAAATTTCACACCGGGAACGATGCAGATGGCCAGGGCGAGTGGCCTCAAACTGACCCCATATTCCACGGGGAAAATTAAGTCATGTCCCCCGGGTCTGCGTGTCAGATGAAAGGTGGCCTTTAAGGCTCAAAGGACTTGCAAGCTCCTAGTTGCCAACAGCGTTAGTTCTTTAGGAATCCAGCAATGTTTAAAAATTTCTCACTGCGCACTGCCCTGTTGTCTATGGCAAATGGCTGCAAAGAGAGGCCATTTTGCATGGGAAAAAGAAGTCCTTTCCCCAGGGTTTGGGAATCAGATGAAAGGTGGCCTTAGTGGCTCCAAGGACTTCCAGTGTCCTCGTTGCCAGCAGCTTTACTTTTGGAGAAAATCAGCCAAGTTGCAAATTTCACACCGGGAACGATGCAGATGGCCAGGGCGAGTGGCCTCAAACTGACCCCATTTTCCCTGGGGAAAATGAAGTCATGTCCCCAGGGTCTGGGTGTCAGATGAAAGGTGGCCTTTGGGGCTCTAAGGACTTCAAAGTCCTTGTTGCCAACAGCTTTAGTTGTGGAGGAATCCAGAAAAGTTTTCAAATTTCTTACAAGGAACTGCCCTGTTGCCTAGGGCAAATGGCTGCAAAGAGAGGCCATTTTGCATGGGAAAAAGAAGTCCTTTCCCCTGGGTCTGGGTTTCAGATGAAAGGTGGCCTTTGGGGCTCCAAGGACTTCCAGGGTGCTCGTTTGCAGCAGCTTTAGTTTTGGAGAAAATCAGCCATGATTGCAAATTTCACACCGGGAACGAGGCAGATGGCCAGGGCGAGTGGCCTCAAACTGACCCCATTTTCCACGGGGCAAATGAAGTCATGTCCCCAGGGTCTGGGTGTCAGATGAAAGGTGGCCTTTAAGGCTCTAAGGACTTGCAAGCCCTAGTTGCCAACAGCTTTAGTTGTGGAGGAATCCAGCACAGATTGCAAATTTCTCACTGGGCACTGCCCTGTTGCCTAGGGCAAATGGCTGCAAAGAGAGAGGCCATTTTGCATGGGAAAAAGAAGTCCTTTCCCCAGGGTCTGGGTGTCAGATGAAAGGTGGCCTTTGGGGCTCCAAGGATTTCCAGTGTCCTCGTTGCCAGCAGTTTTACTTTTGGAAAAATAAGCCAAGTTGGAAAATTTCACACCGGGAACGATGCAGATGGCCAGGGCGAGTGGCCTCAAACTGACCCCATTTTCCCTGGGGAAAATGAAGTCATGTCCCCAGGGTCTGGGTGTCAGATGAAAGGTGGCCTTTGGGGCTCTAAGGACTTCAAAGTCCTTGTTGCCAACAGCTTTAGTTGTGGAGGAATCCAGAAAAGTTTTCAAATTTCTTACAAGGAACTGCCCTGTTGCCTAGGGCAAATGGCTGCAAAGAGAGGCCATTTTGCATGGGAAAAAGAAGTCCTTTCCCCTGGGTCTGGGTTTCAGATGAAAGGTGGCCTTTGGGGCTCCAAGGACTTCCAGGGTGCTCGTTTGCAGCAGCTTTAGTTTTGGAGAAAATCAGCCATGATTGCAAATTTCACACCGGGAACGAGGCAGATGGCCAGGGCGAGTGGCCTCAAACTGACCCCATTTTCCACGGGGAAAATGAAGTCATGTCCCCAGGGTCTGGGTGTCAGATGAAAGGTGGCCTTTAAGGCTCTAAGGACTTGCAAGCCCTAGTTGCCAACAGCTTTAGTTGTGAAGGAATCCAGCACAGATTGCAAATTTCTCACTGGGCACTGCCCTGTTGCCTAGGGCAAATGGCTGAAAAGAGAGAGGCCATTTTGCATGGGAAAAAGAAGTCCTTTCCCCAGGGTCTGGGTGTCAGGTGAAAGGTGGCCTTTGGGGCTCCAAGGATTTCCAGTGTCCTCGTTGCCAGCAGTTTTACTTTTGGAAAAATAAGCCAAGTTGGAAAATTTCACACCGGGAACGATGCAGATGGCCAGGACAAGTGGCCTCAAACTGACCCCATTTTCCACGGGGAAAATTAAGTCATGTCCCCAGGGTCTGGGTGTCAGATGAAAGGTGGCCTTTTGGGCTCTTAGGACTTGCAGGGTACTTCTTACTGGCAGCTTTAGATTTGGAGAAATCCAGCAAAGATTACAAATTTCTTGCTGGGCACCACCCTATTGGTCAGGGCGAGAGGCCAGAAATGGGGGCCATTTTCCATGGGGAAAATGAAGTCATTGGCGAAGGGTCTGCGTATCAGATGAAAGGTGGCTTTGGGGCCCTAAGGAGTTGCAGGGTCCTCGTTGCCAGCAGCTTTAGTTTTGGAGAAAATCAGCCATGATTGCAAATTTCACACCGGGAACGATGCAGATGGCCAGGGCGAGTGGCCTCAAACTGACCCCATTTTCCCGGGGGAAAATGAAGTCATGTCCCCAGCGTCTGGATGTCAGATGAAAGGTGGCCTTTGGGACTCCAAGGATTTCCGGTGTCCTCGTTGCCAGCAGTTTTACTTTTTGAAAAATAAGCCAAGTTGGCAAATTTCACACCGGGAACGATGCAGATGGCCAGGGCGAGTGGCCTCAAACTGACCCCATTTTCCCTGGGGAAAATTAAGTCATGTGCCCCGGGTCTGCGTGTCAGATGAAAGGTGGCCTTTGGGGCTCTAAGGACTTGCAAGCTCCTAGTTGCCAACAGCTTTAGTAGTGAAGGAATCCAGCACAGATTGCAAATTTCTCACTGGGCACTTCCCTGTTGGATATGGCAAATTGCTGCAAAGAGAGGCCATTTTCCATGGGAAAAAGAAGTCCTTTCCCCAGGGTCTGGGAATCAGATGAAAGGTGGCCTTAGCGGCTCCAAGGACTTCCAGTTTCCTCGTTGCCAGCAGCTTTACTTTTGGAGAAAATCAGCCAAGTTGCAAATTTCACACCGGGAACGATGCAGATGGCCAGGGCGAGTGGCCTCAAACTGACCCCATTTTCCACGGGGCAAATGAAGTCATGTCCCCAGGGTCTGGGTGTCAGATGAAAGGTGGCCTTTGGGGCTCTAAGGACTTCAAAGTCCTTGTTGCCAACAGCTTTAGTTGTGGAGGAATCCAGAAAAGTTTTCAAATTTCTTACATGGAACTGCCCTGTTGCCTAGGGCAAATGGCTGCAAAGAGAGGCCATTTTGCATGGGAAAAAGAAGTCCTTTCCCCTGGGTCTGGGTTTCAGATGAAAGGTGGCCTTTGGGTCTCCAAGGACTTCCAGGGTGCTCGTTTGCAGCAGCTTTAGTTTTGGAGAAAATCAGCCATGATTGCAAATTTCACACCGGGAACGAGGCAGATGGCCAGGGCGAGTGGCCTCAAACTGACCCCATTTTCCACGGGGCAAATGAAGTCATGTCCCCAGGGTCTGGGTGTCAGATGAAAGGTGGCCTTTAAGGCTCTAAGGACTTGCAAGCCCTAGTTGCCAAGAGCTTTAGTTGTGGAGGAATCCAGCACAGATTGCAAATTTCTCACTGGGCACTGCCCTGTTGCCTAGGGCAAATGGCTGCAAAGAGAGAGGCCATTTTGCATGGGAAAAAGAAGTCCTTTCCCCAGGGTCTGGGTGTCAGATGAAAGGTGGCCTTTGGGGCTCCAAGGATTTCCAGTGTCCTCGTTGCCAGCAGTTTTACTTTTGGAAAAATAAGCCAAGTTGGAAAATTTCACACCGGGAACGATGCAGATGGCCAGGGCAAGTGGCCTCAAACTGACCCCATTTTCCCTGGGGAAAATGAAGTCATGTCCCCAGGGTCTGGGTGTCAGATGAAAGGTGGCCTTTGGGGCTCTAAGGACTTCAAAGTCCTTGTTGCCAACAGCTTTAGTTGTGGAGGAATCCAGAAAAGTTTTCAAATTTCTTACAAGGAACTGCCCTGTTGCCTAGGGCAAATGGCTGCAAAGAGAGGCCATTTTGCATGGGAAAAAGAAGTCCTTTCCCCTGGGTCTGGGTTTCAGATGAAAGGTGGCCTTTGGGGCTCCAAGGACTTCCAGGGTGCTCGTTTGCAGCAGCTTTAGTTTTGGAGAAAATCAGCCATGATTGCAAATTTCACACCGGGAACGAGGCAGATGGCCAGGGCGAGTGGCCTCAAACTGACCCCATTTTCCACGGGGCAAATGAAGTCATGTCCCCAGGGTCTGGGTGTCAGATGAAAGGTGGCCTTTAAGGCTCTAAGGACTTGCAAGCCCTAGTTGCCAACAGCTTTAGTTGTGAAGGAATCCAGCACAGATTGCAAATTTCTCACTGGGCACTGCCCTGTTGCCTAGGGCAAATGGCTGAAAAGAGAGAGGCCATTTTGCATGGGAAAAAGAAGTCCTTTCCCCAGGGTCTGGGTGTCAGATGAAAGGTGGCCTTTGGGGCTCCAAGGATTTCCAGTGTCCTCGTTGCCAGCAGTTTTACTTTTGGAAAAATAAGCCAAGTTGGAAAATTTCACACCGGGAACGATGCAGATGGCCAGGGCAAGTGGCCTCAAACTGACCCCATTTTCCACGGGGAAAATTAAGTCATGTCCCCAGGGTCTGGGTGTCAGATGAAAGGTGGCCTTTTGGGCTCTTAGGACTTGCAGGGTACTTCTTACTGGCAGCTTTAGATTTGGAGAAATCCAGCAAAGATTACAAATTTCTTGCTGGGCACCACCCTATTGGTCAGGGCGAGAGGCCAGAAATGGGGGCCATTTTCCATGGGGAAAATGAAGTCATTGGCGAAGGGTCTGCGTATCAGATGAAAGGTGGCTTTGGGGCCCTAAGGAGTTGCAGGGTCCTCGTTGCCAGCAGCTTTAGTTTTGGAGAAAATCAGCCATGATTGCAAATTTCACACCGGGAACGATGCAGATGGCCAGGGCGAGTGGCCTCAAACTGACCCCATTTTCCCGGGGGAAAATGAAGTCATGTCCCCAGCGTCTGGATGTCAGATGAAAGGTGGCCTTTGGGACTCCAAGGATTTCCGGTGTCCTCGTTGCCAGCAGTTTTACTTTTTGAAAAATAAGCCAAGTTGGCAAATTTCACACCGGGAACGATGCAGATGGCCAGGGCGAGTGGCCTCAAACTGACCCCATTTTCCCTGGGGAAAATTAAGTCATGTGCCCCGGGTCTGCGTGTCAGATGAAAGGTGGCCTTTGGGGCTCTAAGGACTTGCAAGCTCCTAGTTGCCAACAGCTTTAGTAGTGAAGGAATCCAGCACAGATTGCAAATTTCTCACTGGGCACTTCCCTGTTGGATATGGCAAATTGCTGCAAAGAGAGGCCATTTTCCATGGGAAAAAGAAGTCCTTTCCCCAGGGTCTGGGAATCAGATGAAAGGTGGCCTTAGCGGCTCCAAGGACTTCCAGTTTCCTCGTTGCCAGCAGCTTTACTTTTGGAGAAAATCAGCCAAGTTGCAAATTTCACACCGGGAACGATGCAGATGGCCAGGGCGAGTGGCCTCAAACTGACCCCATTTTCCACGGGGCAAATGAAGTCATGTCCCCAGGGTCTGGGTGTCAGATGAAAGGTGGCCTTTGGGGCTCTAAGGACTTCAAAGTCCTTGTTGCCAACAGCTTTAGTTGTGGAGGAATCCAGAAAAGTTTTCAAATTTCTTACATGGAACTGCCCTGTTGCCTAGGGCAAATGGCTGCAAAGAGAGGCCATTTTGCATGGGAAAAAGAAGTCCTTTCCCCTGGGTCTGGGTTTCAGATGAAAGGTGGCCTTTGGGGCTCCAAGGACTTCCAGGGTGCTCATTTGCAGCAGCTTTAGTTTTGGAGAAAATCAGCCATGATTGCAAATTTCACACCGGGAACGAGGCAGATGGCCAGGGCGAGTGGCCTCAAACTGACCCCATTTTCCACGGGGCAAATGAAGTCATGTCCCCAGGGTCTGGGGGTCAGATGAAAGGTGGCCTTTAAGGCTCTAAGGACTTGCAAGCCCTAGTTGCCAACAGCTTTAGTTGTGGAGGAATCCAGCACAGATTGCAAATTTCTCACTGGGCACTGCCCTGTTGCCTAGGGCAAATGGCTGCAAAGAGAGAGGCCATTTTGCATGGGAAAAAGAAGTCCTTTCCCCAGGGTCTGGGTGTCAGATGAAAGGTGGCCTTTGGGGCTCCAAGGATTTCCAGTGTCCTCGTTGCCAGCAGTTTTACTTTTGGAAAAATAAGCCAAGTTGGAAAATTTCACACCGGGAACGATGCAGATGGCCAGGGCAAGTGGCCTCAAACTGACCCCATTTTCCCTGGGGAAAATGAAGTCATGTCCCCAGGGTCTGGGTGTCAGATGAAAGGTGGCCTTTGGGGCTCTAAGGACTTCAAAGTCCTTGTTGCCAACAGCTTTAGTTGTGGAGGAATCCAGAAAAGTTTTCAAATTTCTTACAAGGAACTGCCCTGTTGCCTAGGGCAAATGGCTGCAAAGAGAGGCCATTTTGCATGGGAAAAAGAAGTCCTTTCCCCTGGGTCTGGGTTTCAGATGAAAGGTGGCCTTTGGGGCTCCAAGGACTTCCAGGGTGCTCGTTTGCAGCAGCTTTAGTTTTGGAGAAAATCAGCCATGATTGCAAATTTCACACCGGGAACGAGGCAGATGGCCAGGGCGAGTGGCCTCAAACTGACCCCATTTTCCACGGGGAAAATGAAGTCATGTCCCCAGGGTCTGGGTGTCAGATGAAAGGTGGCCTTTAAGGCTCTAAGGACTTGCAAGCCCTAGTTGCCAACAGCTTTAGTTGTGAAGGAATCCAGCACAGATTGCAAATTTCTCACTGGGCACTGCCCTGTTGCCTAGGGCAAATGGCTGAAAAGAGAGAGGCCATTTTGCATGGGAAAAAGAAGTCCTTTCCCCAGGGTCTGGGTGTCAGATGAAAGGTGGCCTTTGGGGCTCCAAGGATTTCCAGTGTCCTCGTTGCCAGCAGTTTTACTTTTGGAAAAATAAGCCAAGTTGGAAAATTTCACACCGGGAACGATGCAGATGGCCAGGGCAAGTGGCCTCAAACTGACCCCATTTTCCACGGGGAAAATTAAGTCATGTCCCCAGGGTCTGGGTGTCAGATGAAAGGTGGCCTTTTGGGCTCTTAGGACTTGCAGGGTACTTCTTACTGGCAGCTTTAGATTTGGAGAAATCCAGCAAAGATTACAAATTTCTTGCTGGGCACCACCCTATTGGTCAGGGCGAGAGGCCAGAAATGGGGGCCATTTTCCATGGGGAAAATGAAGTCATTGGCGAAGGGTCTGCGTATCAGATGAAAGGTGGCTTTGGGGCCCTAAGGAGTTGCAGGGTCCTCGTTGCCAGCAGCTTTAGTTTTGGAGAAAATCAGCCATGATTGCAAATTTCACACCGGGAACGATGCAGATGGCCAGGGCGAGTGGCCTCAAACTGACCCCATTTTCCCGGGGGAAAATGAAGTCATGTCCCCAGCGTCTGGATGTCAGATGAAAGGTGGCCTTTGGGACTCCAAGGATTTCCGGTGTCCTCGTTGCCAGCAGTTTTACTTTTTGAAAAATAAGCCAAGTTGGCAAATTTCACACCGGGAACGATGCAGATGGCCAGGGCGAGTGGCCTCAAACTGACCCCATTTTCCCTGGGGAAAATTAAGTCATGTGCCCCGGGTCTGCGTGTCAGATGAAAGGTGGCCTTTGGGGCTCTAAGGACTTGCAAGCTCCTAGTTGCCAACAGCTTTAGTAGTGAAGGAATCCAGCACAGATTGCAAATTTCTCACTGGGCACTTCCCTGTTGGATATGGCAAATTGCTGCAAAGAGAGGCCATTTTCCATGGGAAAAAGAAGTCCTTTCCCCAGGGTCTGGGAATCAGATGAAAGGTGGCCTTAGCGGCTCCAAGGACTTCCAGTTTCCTCGTTGCCAGCAGCTTTACTTTTGGAGAAAATCAGCCAAGTTGCAAATTTCACACCGGGAACGATGCAGATGGCCAGGGCGAGTGGCCTCAAACTGACCCCATTTTCCACGGGGCAAATGAAGTCATGTCCCCAGGGTCTGGGTGTCAGATGAAAGGTGGCCTTTGGGGCTCTAAGGACTTCAAAGTCCTTGTTGCCAACAGCTTTAGTTGTGGAGGAATCCAGAAAAGTTTTCAAATTTCTTACATGGAACTGCCCTGTTGCCTAGGGCAAATGGCTGCAAAGAGAGGCCATTTTGCATGGGAAAAAGAAGTCCTTTCCCCTGGGTCTGGGTTTCAGATGAAAGGTGGCCTTTGGGGCTCCAAGGACTTCCAGGGTGCTCATTTGCAGCAGCTTTAGTTTTGGAGAAAATCAGCCATGATTGCAAATTTCACACCGGGAACGAGGCAGATGGCCAGGGCGAGTGGCCTCAAACTGACCCCATTTTCCACGGGGCAAATGAAGTCATGTCCCCAGGGTCTGGGTGTCAGATGAAAGGTGGCCTTTAAGGCTCTAAGGACTTGCAAGCCCTAGTTGCCAAGAGCTTTAGTTGTGGAGGAATCCAGCACAGATTGCAAATTTCTCACTGGGCACTGCCCTGTTGCCTAGGGCAAATGGCTGCAAAGAGAGAGGCCATTTTGCATGGGAAAAAGAAGTCCTTTCCCCAGGGTCTGGGTGTCAGATGAAAGGTGGCCTTTGGGGCTCCAAGGATTTCCAGTGTCCTCGTTGCCAGCAGTTTTACTTTTGGAAAAATAAGCCAAGTTGGAAAATTTCACACCGGGAACGATGCAGATGGCCAGGGCAAGTGGCCTCAAACTGACCCCATTTTCCACGGGGAAAATTAAGTCATGTCCCCAGGGTCTGGGTGTCAGATGAAAGGTGGCCTTTGGGGCTCTAAGGACTTCAAAGTCCTTGTTGCCAACAGCTTTAGTTGTGGAGGAATCCAGAAAAGTTTTCAAATTTCTTACAAGGAACTGCCCTGTTGCCTAGGGCAAATGGCTGCAAAGAGAGGCCATTTTGCATGGGAAAAAGAAGTCCTTTCCCCTGGGTCTGGGTTTCAGATGAAAGGTGGCCTTTGGGGCTCCAAGGACTTCCAGGGTGCTCGTTTGCAGCAGCTTTAGTTTTGGAGAAAATCAGCCATGATTGCAAATTTCACACCGGGAACGAGGCAGATGGCCAGGGCGAGTGGCCTCAAACTGACCCCATTTTCCATGGGGCAAATGAAGTCATGTCCCCAGGGTCTGGGTGTCAGATGAAAGGTGGCCTTTAAGGCTCTAAGGACTTGCAAGCCCTAGTTGCCAACAGCTTTAGTTGTGAAGGAATCCAGCACAGATTGCAAATTTCTCACTGGGCACTGCCCTGTTGCCTAGGGCAAATGGCTGAAAAGAGAGAGGCCATTTTGCATGGGAAAAAGAAGTCCTTTCCCCAGGGTCTGGGTGTCAGATGAAAGGTGGCCTTTGGGGCTCCAAGGATTTCCAGTGTCCTCGTTGCCAGCAGTTTTACTTTTGGAAAAATAAGCCAAGTTGGAAAATTTCACACCGGGAACGATGCAGATGGCCAGGGCAAGTGGCCTCAAACTGACCCCATTTTCCACGGGGAAAATTAAGTCATGTCCCCAGGGTCTGGGTGTCAGATGAAAGGTGGCCTTTTGGGCTCTTAGGACTTGCAGGGTACTTCTTACTGGCAGCTTTAGATTTGGAGAAATCCAGCAAAGATTACAAATTTCTTGCTGGGCACCACCCTATTGGTCAGGGCGAGAGGCCAGAAATGGGGGCCATTTTCCATGGGGAAAATGAAGTCATTGGCGAAGGGTCTGCGTATCAGATGAAAGGTGGCTTTGGGGCCCTAAGGAGTTGCAGGGTCCTCGTTGCCAGCAGCTTTAGTTTTGGAGAAAATCAGCCATGATTGCAAATTTCACACCGGGAACGATGCAGATGGCCAGGGCGAGTGGCCTCAAACTGACCCCATTTTCCCGGGGGAAAATGAAGTCATGTCCCCAGCGTCTGGATGTCAGATGAAAGGTGGCCTTTGGGACTCCAAGGATTTCCGGTGTCCTCGTTGCCAGCAGTTTTACTTTTTGAAAAATAAGCCAAGTTGGCAAATTTCACACCGGGAACGATGCAGATGGCCAGGGCGAGTGGCCTCAAACTGACCCCATTTTCCCTGGGGAAAATTAAGTCATGTGCCCCGGGTCTGCGTGTCAGATGAAAGGTGGCCTTTGGGGCTCTAAGGACTTGCAAGCTCCTAGTTGCCAACAGCTTTAGTAGTGAAGGAATCCAGCACAGATTGCAAATTTCTCACTGGGCACTTCCCTGTTGGATATGGCAAATTGCTGCAAAGAGAGGCCATTTTCCATGGGAAAAAGAAGTCCTTTCCCCAGGGTCTGGGAATCAGATGAAAGGTGGCCTTAGCGGCTCCAAGGACTTCCAGTTTCCTCGTTGCCAGCAGCTTTACTTTTGGAGAAAATCAGCCAAGTTGCAAATTTCACACCGGGAACGATGCAGATGGCCAGGGCGAGTGGCCTCAAACTGACCCCATTTTCCACGGGGCAAATGAAGTCATGTCCCCAGGGTCTGGGTGTCAGATGAAAGGTGGCCTTTGGGGCTCTAAGGACTTCAAAGTCCTTGTTGCCAACAGCTTTAGTTGTGGAGGAATCCAGAAAAGTTTTCAAATTTCTTACATGGAACTGCCCTGTTGCCTAGGGCAAATGGCTGCAAAGAGAGGCCATTTTGCATGGGAAAAAGAAGTCCTTTCCCCTGGGTCTGGGTTTCAGATGAAAGGTGGCCTTTGGGGCTCCAAGGACTTCCAGGGTGCTCATTTGCAGCAGCTTTAGTTTTGGAGAAAATCAGCCATGATTGCAAATTTCACACCGGGAACGAGGCAGATGGCCAGGGCGAGTGGCCTCAAACTGACCCCATTTTCCACGGGGCAAATGAAGTCATGTCCCCAGGGTCTGGGTGTCAGATGAAAGGTGGCCTTTAAGGCTCTAAGGACTTGCAAGCCCTAGTTGCCAACAGCTTTAGTTGTGGAGGAATCCAGCACAGATTGCAAATTTCTCACTGGGCACTGCCCTGTTGCCTAGGGCAAATGGCTGCAAAGAGAGAGGCCATTTTGCATGGGAAAAAGAAGTCCTTTCCCCAGGGTCTGGGTGTCAGATGAAAGGTGGCCTTTGGGGCTCCAAGGATTTCCAGTGTCCTCGTTGCCAGCAGTTTTACTTTTGGAAAAATAAGCCAAGTTGGAAAATTTCACACCGGGAACGATGCAGATGGCCAGGGCAAGTGGCCTCAAACTGACCCCATTTTCCACGGGGAAAATGAAGTCATGTCCCCAGGGTCTGGGTGTCAGATGAAAGGTGGCCTTTGGGGCTCTAAGGACTTCAAAGTCCTTGTTGCCAACAGCTTTAGTTGTGGAGGAATCCAGAAAAGTTTTCAAATTTCTTACAAGGAACTGCCCTGTTGCCTAGGGCAAATGGCTGCAAAGAGAGGCCATTTTGCATGGGAAAAAGAAGTCCTTTCCCCTGGGTCTGGGTTTCAGATGAAAGGTGGCCTTTGGGGCTCCAAGGACTTCCAGGGTGCTCGTTTGCAGCAGCTTTAGTTTTGGAGAAAATCAGCCATGATTGCAAATTTCACACCGGGAACGAGGCAGATGGCCAGGGCGAGTGGCCTCAAACTGACCCCATTTTCCACGGGGAAAATGAAGTCATGTCCCCAGGGTCTGGGTGTCAGATGAAAGGTGGCCTTTAAGGCTCTAAGGACTTGCAAGCCCTAGTTGCCAACAGCTTTAGTTGTGAAGGAATCCAGCACAGATTGCAAATTTCTCACTGGGCACTGCCCTGTTGCCTAGGGCAAATGGCTGAAAAGAGAGAGGCCATTTTGCATGGGAAAAAGAAGTCCTTTCCCCAGGGTCTGGGTGTCAGATGAAAGGTGGCCTTTGGGGCTCCAAGGATTTCCAGTGTCCTCGTTGCCAGCAGTTTTACTTTTGGAAAAATAAGCCAAGTTGGAAAATTTCACACCGGGAACGATGCAGATGGCCAGGGCAAGTGGCCTCAAACTGACCCCATTTTCCACGGGGAAAATTAAGTCATGTCCCCAGGGTCTGGGTGTCAGATGAAAGGTGGCCTTTTGGGCTCTTAGGACTTGCAGGGTACTTCTTACTGGCAGCTTTAGATTTGGAGAAATCCAGCAAAGATTACAAATTTCTTGCTGGGCACCACCCTATTGGTCAGGGCGAGAGGCCAGAAATGGGGGCCATTTTCCATGGGGAAAATGAAGTCATTGGCGAAGGGTCTGCGTATCAGATGAAAGGTGGCTTTGGGGCCCTAAGGAGTTGCAGGGTCCTCGTTGCCAGCAGCTTTAGTTTTGGAGAAAATCAGCCATGATTGCAAATTTCACACCGGGAACGATGCAGATGGCCAGGGCGAGTGGCCTCAAACTGACCCCATTTTCCCGGGGGAAAATGAAGTCATGTCCCCAGCGTCTGGATGTCAGATGAAAGGTGGCCTTTGGGACTCCAAGGATTTCCGGTGTCCTCGTTGCCAGCAGTTTTACTTTTTGAAAAATAAGCCAAGTTGGCAAATTTCACACCGGGAACGATGCAGATGGCCAGGGCGAGTGGCCTCAAACTGACCCCATTTTCCCTGGGGAAAATTAAGTCATGTGCCCCGGGTCTGCGTGTCAGATGAAAGGTGGCCTTTGGGGCTCTAAGGACTTGCAAGCTCCTAGTTGCCAACAGCTTTAGTAGTGAAGGAATCCAGCACAGATTGCAAATTTCTCACTGGGCACTTCCCTGTTGGATATGGCAAATTGCTGCAAAGAGAGGCCATTTTCCATGGGAAAAAGAAGTCCTTTCCCCAGGGTCTGGGAATCAGATGAAAGGTGGCCTTAGCGGCTCCAAGGACTTCCAGTTTCCTCGTTGCCAGCAGCTTTACTTTTGGAGAAAATCAGCCAAGTTGCAAATTTCACACCGGGAACGATGCAGATGGCCAGGGCGAGTGGCCTCAAACTGACCCCATTTTCCACGGGGCAAATGAAGTCATGTCCCCAGGGTCTGGGTGTCAGATGAAAGGTGGCCTTTGGGGCTCTAAGGACTTCAAAGTCCTTGTTGCCAACAGCTTTAGTTGTGGAGGAATCCAGAAAAGTTTTCAAATTTCTTACATGGAACTGCCCTGTTGCCTAGGGCAAATGGCTGCAAAGAGAGGCCATTTTGCATGGGAAAAAGAAGTCCTTTCCCCTGGGTCTGGGTTTCAGATGAAAGGTGGCCTTTGGGGCTCCAAGGACTTCCAGGGTGCTCATTTGCAGCAGCTTTAGTTTTGGAGAAAATCAGCCATGATTGCAAATTTCACACCGGGAACGAGGCAGATGGCCAGGGCGAGTGGCCTCAAACTGACCCCATTTTCCACGGGGCAAATGAAGTCATGTCCCCAGGGTCTGGGTGTCAGATGAAAGGTGGCCTTTAAGGCTCTAAGGACTTGCAAGCCCTAGTTGCCAAGAGCTTTAGTTGTGGAGGAATCCAGCACAGATTGCAAATTTCTCACTGGGCACTGCCCTGTTGCCTAGGGCAAATGGCTGCAAAGAGAGAGGCCATTTTGCATGGGAAAAAGAAGTCCTTTCCCCAGGGTCTGGGTGTCAGATGAAAGGTGGCCTTTGGGGCTCCAAGGATTTCCAGTGTCCTCGTTGCCAGCAGTTTTACTTTTGGAAAAATAAGCCAAGTTGGAAAATTTCACACCGGGAACGATGCAGATGGCCAGGGCAAGTGGCCTCAAACTGACCCCATTTTCCACGGGGAAAATTAAGTCATGTCCCCAGGGTCTGGGTGTCAGATGAAAGGTGGCCTTTGGGGCTCTAAGGACTTCAAAGTCCTTGTTGCCAACAGCTTTAGTTGTGGAGGAATCCAGAAAAGTTTTCAAATTTCTTACAAGGAACTGCCCTGTTGCCTAGGGCAAATGGCTGCAAAGAGAGGCCATTTTGCATGGGAAAAAGAAGTCCTTTCCCCTGGGTCTGGGTTTCAGATGAAAGGTGGCCTTTGGGGCTCCAAGGACTTCCAGGGTGCTCGTTTGCAGCAGCTTTAGTTTTGGAGAAAATCAGCCATGATTGCAAATTTCACACCGGGAACGAGGCAGATGGCCAGGGCGAGTGGCCTCAAACTGACCCCATTTTCCATGGGGCAAATGAAGTCATGTCCCCAGGGTCTGGGTGTCAGATGAAAGGTGGCCTTTAAGGCTCTAAGGACTTGCAAGCCCTAGTTGCCAACAGCTTTAGTTGTGAAGGAATCCAGCACAGATTGCAAATTTCTCACTGGGCACTGCCCTGTTGCCTAGGGCAAATGGCTGAAAAGAGAGAGGCCATTTTGCATGGGAAAAAGAAGTCCTTTCCCCAGGGTCTGGGTGTCAGATGAAAGGTGGCCTTTGGGGCTCCAAGGATTTCCAGTGTCCTCGTTGCCAGCAGTTTTACTTTTGGAAAAATAAGCCAAGTTGGAAAATTTCACACCGGGAACGATGCAGATGGCCAGGGCAAGTGGCCTCAAACTGACCCCATTTTCCACGGGGAAAATTAAGTCATGTCCCCAGGGTCTGGGTGTCAGATGAAAGGTGGCCTTTTGGGCTCTTAGGACTTGCAGGGTACTTCTTACTGGCAGCTTTAGATTTGGAGAAATCCAGCAAAGATTACAAATTTCTTGCTGGGCACCACCCTATTGGTCAGGGCGAGAGGCCAGAAATGGGGGCCATTTTCCATGGGGAAAATGAAGTCATTGGCGAAGGGTCTGCGTATCAGATGAAAGGTGGCTTTGGGGCCCTAAGGAGTTGCAGGGTCCTCGTTGCCAGCAGCTTTAGTTTTGGAGAAAATCAGCCATGATTGCAAATTTCACACCGGGAACGATGCAGATGGCCAGGGCGAGTGGCCTCAAACTGACCCCATTTTCCCGGGGGAAAATGAAGTCATGTCCCCAGCGTCTGGATGTCAGATGAAAGGTGGCCTTTGGGACTCCAAGGATTTCCGGTGTCCTCGTTGCCAGCAGTTTTACTTTTTGAAAAATAAGCCAAGTTGGCAAATTTCACACCGGGAACGATGCAGATGGCCAGGGCGAGTGGCCTCAAACTGACCCCATTTTCCCTGGGGAAAATTAAGTCATGTGCCCCGGGTCTGCGTGTCAGATGAAAGGTGGCCTTTGGGGCTCTAAGGACTTGCAAGCTCCTAGTTGCCAACAGCTTTAGTAGTGAAGGAATCCAGCACAGATTGCAAATTTCTCACTGGGCACTTCCCTGTTGGATATGGCAAATTGCTGCAAAGAGAGGCCATTTTCCATGGGAAAAAGAAGTCCTTTCCCCAGGGTCTGGGAATCAGATGAAAGGTGGCCTTAGCGGCTCCAAGGACTTCCAGTTTCCTCGTTGCCAGCAGCTTTACTTTTGGAGAAAATCAGCCAAGTTGCAAATTTCACACCGGGAACGATGCAGATGGCCAGGGCGAGTGGCCTCAAACTGACCCCATTTTCCACGGGGCAAATGAAGTCATGTCCCCAGGGTCTGGGTGTCAGATGAAAGGTGGCCTTTGGGGCTCTAAGGACTTCAAAGTCCTTGTTGCCAACAGCTTTAGTTGTGGAGGAATCCAGAAAAGTTTTCAAATTTCTTACATGGAACTGCCCTGTTGCCTAGGGCAAATGGCTGCAAAGAGAGGCCATTTTGCATGGGAAAAAGAAGTCCTTTCCCCTGGGTCTGGGTTTCAGATGAAAGGTGGCCTTTGGGGCTCCAAGGACTTCCAGGGTGCTCATTTGCAGCAGCTTTAGTTTTGGAGAAAATCAGCCATGATTGCAAATTTCACACCGGGAACGAGGCAGATGGCCAGGGCGAGTGGCCTCAAACTGACCCCATTTTCCACGGGGCAAATGAAGTCATGTCCCCAGGGTCTGGGTGTCAGATGAAAGGTGGCCTTTAAGGCTCTAAGGACTTGCAAGCCCTAGTTGCCAAGAGCTTTAGTTGTGGAGGAATCCAGCACAGATTGCAAATTTCTCACTGGGCACTGCCCTGTTGCCTAGGGCAAATGGCTGCAAAGAGAGAGGCCATTTTGCATGGGAAAAAGAAGTCCTTTCCCCAGGGTCTGGGTGTCAGATGAAAGGTGGCCTTTGGGGCTCCAAGGATTTCCAGTGTCCTCGTTGCCAGCAGTTTTACTTTTGGAAAAATAAGCCAAGTTGGAAAATTTCACACCGGGAACGATGCAGATGGCCAGGGCAAGTGGCCTCAAACTGACCCCATTTTCCACGGGGAAAATTAAGTCATGTCCCCAGGGTCTGGGTGTCAGATGAAAGGTGGCCTTTGGGGCTCTAAGGACTTCAAAGTCCTTGTTGCCAACAGCTTTAGTTGTGGAGGAATCCAGAAAAGTTTTCAAATTTCTTACAAGGAACTGCCCTGTTGCCTAGGGCAAATGGCTGCAAAGAGAGGCCATTTTGCATGGGAAAAAGAAGTCCTTTCCCCTGGGTCTGGGTTTCAGATGAAAGGTGGCCTTTGGGGCTCCAAGGACTTCCAGGGTGCTCGTTTGCAGCAGCTTTAGTTTTGGAGAAAATCAGCCATGATTGCAAATTTCACACCGGGAACGAGGCAGATGGCCAGGGCGAGTGGCCTCAAACTGACCCCATTTTCCCGGGGGAAAATGAAGTCATGTCCCCAGCGTCTGGATGTCAGATGAAAGGTGGCCTTTGGGACTCCAAGGATTTCCGGTGTCCTCGTTGCCAGCAGTTTTACTTTTTGAAAAATAAGCCAAGTTGGCAAATTTCACACCGGGAACGATGCAGATGGCCAGGGCGAGTGGCCTCAAACTGACCCCATTTTCCCTGGGGAAAATTAAGTCATGTGCCCCGGGTCTGCGTGTCAGATGAAAGGTGGCCTTTGGGGCTCTAAGGACTTGCAAGCTCCTAGTTGCCAACAGCTTTAGTAGTGGAGGAATCCAGCACAGATTGCAAATTTCTCACTGGGCACTTCCCTGTTGGATATGGCAAATTGCTGCAAAGAGAGGCCATTTTCCATGGGAAAAAGAAGTCCTTTCCCCAGGGTCTGGGAATCAGATGAAAGGTGGCCTTAGCGGCTCCAAGGACTTCCAGTTTCCTCGTTGCCAGCAGCTTTACTTTTGGAGAAAATCAGCCAAGTTGCAAATTTCACACCGGGAACGATGCAGATGGCCAGGGCGAGTGGCCTCAAACTGACCCCATTTTCCACGGGGCAAATGAAGTCATGTCCCCAGGGTCTGGGTGTCAGATGAAAGGTGGCCTTTGGGGCTCTAAGGACTTCAAAGTCCTTGTTGCCAACAGCTTTAGTTGTGGAGGAATCCAGAAAAGTTTTCAAATTTCTTACATGGAACTGCCCTGTTGCCTAGGGCAAATGGCTGCAAAGAGAGGCCATTTTGCATGGGAAAAAGAAGTCCTTTCCCCTGGGTCTGGGTTTCAGATGAAAGGTGGCCTTTGGGGCTCCAAGGACTTCCAGGGTGCTCATTTGCAGCAGCTTTAGTTTTGGAGAAAATCAGCCATGATTGCAAATTTCACACCGGGAACGAGGCAGATGGCCAGGGCGAGTGGCCTCAAACTGACCCCATTTTCCACGGGGCAAATGAAGTCATGTCCCCAGGGTCTGGGTGTCAGATGAAAGGTGGCCTTTAAGGCTCTAAGGACTTGCAAGCCCTAGTTGCCAACAGCTTTAGTTGTGGAGGAATCCAGCACAGATTGCAAATTTCTCACTGGGCACTGCCCTGTTGCCTAGGGCAAATGGCTGCAAAGAGAGAGGCCATTTTGCATGGGAAAAAGAAGTCCTTTCCCCAGGGTCTGGGTGTCAGATGAAAGGTGGCCTTTTGAGCTCTTAGGACTTGCAGGGTACTTCTTACTGGCAGCTTTAGATTTGGAGAAATCCAGCAAAGATTACAAATTTCTTGCTGGGCACCACCCTATTGGTTAGGGCGAGAGGCCAGAAATGGGGGCCATTTTCCATGGGGAAAATGAAGTCATTGGCGCAGGGTCTGCGTATCAGATGAAAGGTGGCTTTGGGGCCCTGAGGAGTTGCAGGGTCCTTGTCGCTAGCAGCTTTAGTTTTGGAGAAAATCAGCCATGATTGCAAATTTCACACCGGGAACGATGCAGATGGCCAGGGCGAGTGGCCTCAAACTGACCCCATATTCCACGGGGAAAATTAAGTCATGTCCCCCGGGTCTGCGTGTCAGATGAAAGGTGGCCTTTAAGGCTCAAAGGACTTGCAAGCTCCTAGTTGCCAACAGCGTTAGTTCTTTAGGAATCCAGCAATGTTTAAAAATTTCTCACTGCGCACTGCCCTGTTGTCTATGGCAAATGGCTGCAAAGAGAGGCCATTTTGCATGGGAAAAAGAAGTCCTTTCCCCAGGGTTTGGGAATCAGATGAAAGGTGGCCTTAGTGGCTCCAAGGACTTCCAGTGTCCTCGTTGCCAGCAGCTTTACTTTTGGAGAAAATCAGCCAAGTTGCAAATTTCACACCGGGAACGATGCAGATGGCCAGGGCGAGTGGCCTCAAACTGACCCCATTTTCCCTGGGGAAAATGAAGTCATGTCCCCAGGGTCTGGGTGTCAGATGAAAGGTGGCCTTTGGGGCTCTAAGGACTTCAAAGTCCTTGTTGCCAACAGCTTTAGTTGTGGAGGAATCCAGAAAAGTTTTCAAATTTCTTACAAGGAACTGCCCTGTTGCCTAGGGCAAATGGCTGCAAAGAGAGGCCATTTTGCATGGGAAAAAGAAGTCCTTTCCCCTGGGTCTGGGTTTCAGATGAAAGGTGGCCTTTGGGGCTCCAAGGACTTCCAGGGTGCTCGTTTGCAGCAGCTTTAGTTTTGGAGAAAATCAGCCATGATTGCAAATTTCACACCGGGAACGAGGCAGATGGCCAGGGCGAGTGGCCTCAAACTGACCCCATTTTCCACGGGGCAAATGAAGTCATGTCCCCAGGGTCTGGGTGTCAGATGAAAGGTGGCCTTTAAGGCTCTAAGGACTTGCAAGCCCTAGTTGCCAACAGCTTTAGTTGTGGAGGAATCCAGCACAGATTGCAAATTTCTCACTGGGCACTGCCCTGTTGCCTAGGGCAAATGGCTGCAAAGAGAGAGGCCATTTTGCATGGGAAAAAGAAGTCCTTTCCCCAGGGTCTGGGTGTCAGATGAAAGGTGGCCTTTGGGGCTCCAAGGATTTCCAGTGTCCTCGTTGCCAGCAGTTTTACTTTTGGAAAAATAAGCCAAGTTGGAAAATTTCACACCGGGAACGATGCAGATGGCCAGGGCAAGTGGCCTCAAACTGACCCCATTTTCCCTGGGGAAAATGAAGTCATGTCCCCAGGGTCTGGGTGTCAGATGAAAGGTGGCCTTTGGGGCTCTAAGGACTTCAAAGTCCTTGTTGCCAACAGCTTTAGTTGTGGAGGAATCCAGAAAAGTTTTCAAATTTCTTACAAGGAACTGCCCTGTTGCCTAGGGCAAATGGCTGCAAAGAGAGGCCATTTTGCATGGGAAAAAGAAGTCCTTTCCCCTGGGTCTGGGTTTCAGATGAAAGGTGGCCTTTGGGGCTCCAAGGACTTCCAGGGTGCTCGTTTGCAGCAGCTTTAGTTTTGGAGAAAATCAGCCATGATTGCAAATTTCACACCGGGAACGAGGCAGATGGCCAGGGCGAGTGGCCTCAAACTGACCCCATTTTCCACGGGGCAAATGAAGTCATGTCCCCAGGGTCTGGGTGTCAGATGAAAGGTGGCGTTTAAGGCTCTAAGGACTTGCAAGCCCTAGTTGCCAACAGCTTTAGTTGTGAAGGAATCCAGCACAGATTGCAAATTTCTCACTGGGCACTGCCCTGTTGCCTAGGGCAAATGGCTGCAAAGAGAGAGGCCATTTTGCATGGGAAAAAGAAGTCCTTTCCCCAGGGTCTGGGTGTCAGATGAAAGGTGGCCTTTGGGGCTCCAAGGATTTCCAGTGTCCTCGTTGCCAGCAGTTTTACTTTTGGAAAAATAAGCCAAGTTGGAAAATTTCACACCGGGAACGATGCAGATGGCCAGGGCAAGTGGCCTCAAACTGACCCCATTTTCCCTGGGGAAAATGAAGTCATGTCCCCAGGGTCTGGGTGTCAGATGAAAGGTGGCCTTTGGGGCTCTAAGGACTTCAAAGTCCTTGTTGCCAACAGCTTTAGTTGTGGAGGAATCCAGAAAAGTTTTCAAATTTCTTACATGGAACTGCCCTGTTGCCTAGGGCAAATGGCTGCAAAGAGAGGCCATTTTGCATGGGAAAAAGAAGTCCTTTCCCCTGGGTCTGGGTTTCAGATGAAAGGTGGCCTTTGGGGCTCCAAGGACTTCCAGGGTGCTCGTTTGCAGCAGCTTTAGTTTTGGAGAAAATCAGCCATGATTGCAAATTTCACACCGGGAACGAGGCAGATGGCCAGGGCGAGTGGCCTCAAACTGACCCCATTTTCCCGGGGGAAAATGAAGTCATGTCCCCAGCGTCTGGATGTCAGATGAAAGGTGGCCTTTGGGACTCCAAGGATTTCCGGTGTCCTCGTTGCCAGCAGTTTTACTTTTTGAAAAATAAGCCAAGTTGGCAAATTTCACACCGGGAACGATGCAGATGGCCAGGGCGAGTGGCCTCAAACTGACCCCATTTTCCCTGGGGAAAATTAAGTCATGTGCCCCGGGTCTGCGTGTCAGATGAAAGGTGGCCTTTGGGGCTCTAAGGACTTGCAAGCTCCTAGTTGCCAACAGCTTTAGTAGTGAAGGAATCCAGCACAGATTGCAAATTTCTCACTGGGCACTTCCCTGTTGGATATGGCAAATTGCTGCAAAGAGAGGCCATTTTCCATGGGAAAAAGAAGTCCTTTCCCCAGGGTCTGGGAATCAGATGAAAGGTGGCCTTAGCGGCTCCAAGGACTTCCAGTTTCCTCGTTGCCAGCAGCTTTACTTTTGGAGAAAATCAGCCAAGTTGCAAATTTCACACCGGGAACGATGCAGATGGCCAGGGCGAGTGGCCTCAAACTGACCCCATTTTCCACGGGGCAAATGAAGTCATGTCCCCAGGGTCTGGGTGTCAGATGAAAGGTGGCCTTTGGGGCTCTAAGGACTTCAAAGTCCTTGTTGCCAACAGCTTTAGTTGTGGAGGAATCCAGAAAAGTTTTCAAATTTCTTACATGGAACTGCCCTGTTGCCTAGGGCAAATGGCTGCAAAGAGAGGCCATTTTGCATGGGAAAAAGAAGTCCTTTCCCCTGGGTCTGGGTTTCAGATGAAAGGTGGCCTTTGGGGCTCCAAGGACTTCCAGGGTGCTCATTTGCAGCAGCTTTAGTTTTGGAGAAAATCAGCCATGATTGCAAATTTCACACCGGGAACGAGGCAGATGGCCAGGGCGAGTGGCCTCAAACTGACCCCATTTTCCACGGGGAAAATGAAGTCATGTCCCCAGGGTCTGGGTGTCAGATGAAAGCTGGCCTTTAAGGCTCTAAGGACTTGCAAGCCCTAGTTGCCAACAGCTTTAGTTGTGAAGGAATCCAGCACAGATTGCAAATTTCTCACTGGGCACTGCCCTGTTGCCTAGGGCAAATGGCTGCAAAGAGAGAGGCCATTTTGCATGGGAAAAAGAAGTCCTTTCCCCAGGGTCTGGGTGTCAGATGAAAGGTGGCCTTTGGGGCTCCAAGGATTTCCAGTGTCCTCGTTGCCAGCAGTTTTACTTTTGGAAAAATAAGCCAAGTTGGAAAATTTCACACCGGGAACGATGCAGATGGCCAGGGCAAGTGGCCTCAAACTGACCCCATTTTCCACGGGGAAAATTAAGTCATGTCCCCAGGGTCTGGGTGTCAGATGAAAGGTGGCCTTTTGGGCTCTTAGGACTTGCAGGGTACTTCTTACTGGCAGCTTTAGATTTGGAGAAATCCAGCAAAGATTACAAATTTCTTGCTGGGCACCACCCTATTGGTCAGGGCGAGAGGCCAGAAATGGGGGCCATTTTCCATGGGGAAAATGAAGTCATTGGCGAAGGGTCTGCGTATCAGATGAAAGGTGGCTTTGGGGCCCTAAGGAGTTGCAGGGTCCTCGTTGCCAGCAGCTTTAGTTTTGGAGAAAATCAGCCATGATTGCAAATTTCACACCGGGAACGATGCAGATGGCCAGGGCGAGTGGCCTCAAACTGACCCCATTTTCCCGGGGGAAAATGAAGTCATGTCCCCAGCGTCTGGATGTCAGATGAAAGGTGGCCTTTGGGACTCCAAGGATTTCCGGTGTCCTCGTTGCCAGCAGTTTTACTTTTTGAAAAATAAGCCAAGTTGGCAAATTTCACACCGGGAACGATGCAGATGGCCAGGGCGAGTGGCCTCAAACTGACCCCATTTTCCCTGGGGAAAATTAAGTCATGTGCCCCGGGTCTGCGTGTCAGATGAAAGGTGGCCTTTGGGGCTCTAAGGACTTGCAAGCTCCTAGTTGCCAACAGCTTTAGTAGTGGAGGAATCCAGCACAGATTGCAAATTTCTCACTGGGCACTTCCCTGTTGGATATGGCAAATTGCTGCAAAGAGAGGCCATTTTCCATGGGAAAAAGAAGTCCTTTCCCCAGGGTCTGGGAATCAGATGAAAGGTGGCCTTAGCGGCTCCAAGGACTTCCAGTTTCCTCGTTGCCAGCAGCTTTACTTTTGGAGAAAATCAGCCAAGTTGCAAATTTCACACCGGGAACGATGCAGATGGCCAGGGCGAGTGGCCTCAAACTGACCCCATTTTCCACGGGGAAAATGAAGTCATGTCCCCAGGGTCTGGGTGTCAGATGAAAGGTGGCCTTTGGGGCTCTAAGGACTTCAAAGTCCTAGTTGCCAACAGCTTTAGTAGTGGAGGAATCCAGCACAGATTGCAAATTTCTCACTGGGCACTGCCCTGTTGCCTAGGGCAAATGGCTGAAAAGAGAGGCCATTTTCATGGGAAAAAGAAGTCCTTTCCCCAGGGTCTGGGTGTCAGATGAAAGGTGGCCTTTTGAGCTCTTAGGACTTGCAGGGTACTTCTTACTGGCAGCTTTAGATTTGGAGAAATCCAGCAAAGATTACAAATTTCTTGCTGGGCACCACCCTATTGGTTAGGGCGAGAGGCCAGAAATGGGGGCCATTTTCCATGGGGAAAATGAAGTCATTGGCGCAGGGTCTGCGTATCAGATGAAAGGTGGCTTTGGGGCCCTGAGGAGTTGCAGGGTCCTTGTCGCTAGCAGCTTTAGTTTTGGAGAAAATCAGCCATGATTGCAAATTTCACACCGGGAACGATGCAGATGGCCAGGGCGAGTGGCCTCAAACTGACCCCATATTCCACGGGGAAAATTAAGTCATGTCCCCCGGGTCTGCGTGTCAGATGAAAGGTGGCCTTTAAGGCTCAAAGGACTTGCAAGCTCCTAGTTGCCAACAGCGTTAGTTCTTTAGGAATCCAGCAATGTTTAAAAATTTCTCACTGCGCACTGCCCTGTTGTCTATGGCAAATGGCTGCAAAGAGAGGCCATTTTGCATGGGAAAAAGAAGTCCTTTCCCCAGGGTTTGGGAATCAGATGAAAGGTGGCCTTAGTGGCTCCAAGGACTTCCAGTGTCCTCGTTGCCAGCAGCTTTACTTTTGGAGAAAATCAGCCAAGTTGCAAATTTCACACCGGGAACGATGCAGATGGCCAGGGCGAGTGGCCTCAAACTGACCCCATTTTCCCTGGGGAAAATGAAGTCATGTCCCCAGGGTCTGGGTGTCAGATGAAAGGTGGCCTTTGGGGCTCTAAGGACTTCAAAGTCCTTGTTGCCAACAGCTTTAGTTGTGGAGGAATCCAGAAAAGTTTTCAAATTTCTTACAAGGAACTGCCCTGTTGCCTAGGGCAAATGGCTGCAAAGAGAGGCCATTTTGCATGGGAAAAAGAAGTCCTTTCCCCTGGGTCTGGGTTTCAGATGAAAGGTGGCCTTTGGGGCTCCAAGGACTTCCAGGGTGCTCGTTTGCAGCAGCTTTAGTTTTGGAGAAAATCAGCCATGATTGCAAATTTCACACCGGGAACGAGGCAGATGGCCAGGGCGAGTGGCCTCAAACTGACCCCATTTTCCACGGGGAAAATGAAGTCATGTCCCCAGGGTCTGGGTGTCAGATGAAAGCTGGCCTTTAAGGCTCTAAGGACTTGCAAGCCCTAGTTGCCAACAGCTTTAGTTGTGGAGGAATCCAGCACAGATTGCAAATTTCTCACTGGGCACTGCCCTGTTGCCTAGGGCAAATGGCTGCAAAGAGAGAGGCCATTTTGCATGGGAAAAAGAAGTCCTTTCCCCAGGGTCTGGGTGTCAGATGAAAGGTGGCCTTTGGGGCTCCAAGGATTTCCAGTGTCCTCGTTGCCAGCAGTTTTACTTTTGGAAAAATAAGCCAAGTTGGAAAATTTCACACCGGGAACGATGCAGATGGCCAGGGCAAGTGGCCTCAAACTGACCCCATTTTCCCTGGGGAAAATGAAGTCATGTCCCCAGGGTCTGGGTGTCAGATGAAAGGTGGCCTTTGGGGCTCTAAGGACTTCAAAGTCCTTGTTGCCAACAGCTTTAGTTGTGGAGGAATCCAGAAAAGTTTTCAAATTTCTTACAAGGAACTGCCCTGTTGCCTAGGGCAAATGGCTGCAAAGAGAGGCCATTTTGCATGGGAAAAAGAAGACCTTTCCCCTGGGTCTGGGTTTCAGATGAAAGGTGGCCTTTGGGGCTCCAAGGACTTCCAGGGTGCTCGTTTGCAGCAGCTTTAGTTTTGGAGAAAATCAGCCATGATTGCAAATTTCACACCGGGAACGAGGCAGATGGCCAGGGCGAGTGGCCTCAAACTGACCCCATTTTCCACGGGGAAAATGAAGTCATGTCCCCAGGGTCTGGGTGTCAGATGAAAGCTGGCCTTTAAGGCTCTAAGGACTTGCAAGCCCTAGTTGCCAACAGCTTTAGTTGTGAAGGAATCCAGCACAGATTGCAAATTTCTCACTGGGCACTGCCCTGTTGCCTAGGGCAAATGGCTGCAAAGAGAGAGGCCATTTTGCATGGGAAAAAGAAGTCCTTTCCCCAGGGTCTGGGTGTCAGATGAAAGGTGGCCTTTGGGGCTCCAAGGATTTCCAGTGTCCTCGTTGCCAGCAGTTTTACTTTTGGAAAAATAAGCCAAGTTGGAAAATTTCACACCGGGAACGATGCAGATGGCCAGGGCAAGTGGCCTCAAACTGACCCCATTTTCCACGGGGAAAATGAAGTCATGTCCCCAGGGTCTGGGTGTCAGATGAAAGGTGGCCTTTGGGGCTCTAAGGACTTCAAAGTCCTTGTTGCCAACAGCTTTAGTTGTGGAGGAATCCAGAAAAGTTTTCAAATTTCTTACAAGGAACTGCCCTGTTGCCTAGGGCAAATGGCTGCAAAGAGAGGCCATTTTGCATGGGAAAAAGAAGTCCTTTCCCCTGGGTCTGGGTTTCAGATGAAAGGTGGCCTTTGGGGCTCCAAGGACTTCCAGGGTGCTCGTTTGCAGCAGCTTTAGTTTTGGAGAAAATCAGCCATGATTGCAAATTTCACACCGGGAACGAGGCAGATGGCCAGGGCGAGTGGCCTCAAACTGACCCCATTTTCCACGGGGAAAATGAAGTCATGTCCCCAGCGTCTGGATGTCAGATGAAAGGTGGCCTTTGGGACTCCAAGGATTTCCGGTGTCCTCGTTGCCAGCAGTTTTACTTTTTGAAAAATAAGCCAAGTTGGCAAATTTCACACCGGGAACGATGCAGATGGCCAGGGCGAGTGGCCTCAAACTGACCCCATTTTCCCTGGGGAAAATTAAGTCATGTGCCCCGGGTCTGCGTGTCAGATGAAAGGTGGCCTTTGGGGCTCTAAGGACTTGCAAGCTCCTAGTTGCCAACAGCTTTAGTAGTGAAGGAATCCAGCACAGATTGCAAATTTCTCACTGGGCACTTCCCTGTTGGATATGGCAAATTGCTGCAAAGAGAGGCCATTTTCCATGGGAAAAAGAAGTCCTTTCCCCAGGGTCTGGGAATCAGATGAAAGGTGGCCTTAGCGGCTCCAAGGACTTCCAGTTTCCTCGTTGCCAGCAGCTTTACTTTTGGAGAAAATCAGCCAAGTTGCAAATTTCACACCGGGAACGATGCAGATGGCCAGGGCGAGTGGCCTCAAACTGACCCCATTTTCCACGGGGCAAATGAAGTCATGTCCCCAGGGTCTGGGTGTCAGATGAAAGGTGGCCTTTGGGGCTCTAAGGACTTCAAAGTCCTTGTTGCCAACAGCTTTAGTTGTGGAGGAATCCAGAAAAGTTTTCAAATTTCTTACATGGAACTGCCCTGTTGCCTAGGGCAAATGGCTGCAAAGAGAGGCCATTTTGCATGGGAAAAAGAAGTCCTTTCCCCTGGGTCTGGGTTTCAGATGAAAGGTGGCCTTTGGGGCTCCAAGGACTTCCAGGGTGCTCATTTGCAGCAGCTTTAGTTTTGGAGAAAATCAGCCATGATTGCAAATTTCACACCGGGAACGAGGCAGATGGCCAGGGCGAGTGGCCTCAAACTGACCCCATTTTCCACGGGGCAAATGAAGTCATGTCCCCAGGGTCTGGGTGTCAGATGAAAGGTGGCCTTTAAGGCTCTAAGGACTTGCAAGCCCTAGTTGCCAAGAGCTTTAGTTGTGGAGGAATCCAGCACAGATTGCAAATTTCTCACTGGGCACTGCCCTGTTGCCTAGGGCAAATGGCTGCAAAGAGAGAGGCCATTTTGCATGGGAAAAAGAAGTCCTTTCCCCAGGGTCTGGGTGTCAGATGAAAGGTGGCCTTTGGGGCTCCAAGGATTTCCAGTGTCCTCGTTGCCAGCAGTTTTACTTTTGGAAAAATAAGCCAAGTTGGAAAATTTCACACCGGGAACGATGCAGATGGCCAGGGCAAGTGGCCTCAAACTGACCCCATTTTCCCTGGGGAAAATGAAGTCATGTCCCCAGGGTCTGGGTGTCAGATGAAAGGTGGCCTTTGGGGCTCTAAGGACTTCAAAGTCCTTGTTGCCAACAGCTTTAGTTGTGGAGGAATCCAGAAAAGTTTTCAAATTTCTTACAAGGAACTGCCCTGTTGCCTAGGGCAAATGGCTGCAAAGAGAGGCCATTTTGCATGGGAAAAAGAAGTCCTTTCCCCTGGGTCTGGGTTTCAGATGAAAGGTGGCCTTTGGGGCTCCAAGGACTTCCAGGGTGCTCGTTTGCAGCAGCTTTAGTTTTGGAGAAAATCAGCCATGATTGCAAATTTCACACCGGGAACGAGGCAGATGGCCAGGGCGAGTGGCCTCAAACTGACCCCATTTTCCACGGGGAAAATGAAGTCATGTCCCCAGGGTCTGGGTGTCAGATGAAAGGTGGCCTTTAAGGCTCTAAGGACTTGCAAGCCCTAGTTGCCAACAGCTTTAGTTGTGAAGGAATCCAGCACAGATTGCAAATTTCTCACTGGGCACTGCCCTGTTGCCTAGGGCAAATGGCTGCAAAGAGAGAGGCCATTTTGCATGGGAAAAAGAAGTCCTTTCCCCAGGGTCTGGGTGTCAGATGAAAGGTGGCCTTTGGGGCTCCAAGGATTTCCAGTGTCCTCGTTGCCAGCAGTTTTACTTTTGGAAAAATAAGCCAAGTTGGAAAATTTCACACCGGGAACGATGCAGATGGCCAGGGCAAGTGGCCTCAAACTGACCCCATTTTCCACGGGGAAAATTAAGTCATGTCCCCAGGGTCTGGGTGTCAGATGAAAGGTGGCCTTTTGGGCTCTTAGGACTTGCAGGGTACTTCTTACTGGCAGCTTTAGATTTGGAGAAATCCAGCAAAGATTACAAATTTCTTGCTGGGCACCACCCTATTGGTCAGGGCGAGAGGCCAGAAATGGGGGCCATTTTCCATGGGGAAAATGAAGTCATTGGCGAAGGGTCTGCGTATCAGATGAAAGGTGGCTTTGGGGCCCTAAGGAGTTGCAGGGTCCTCGTTGCCAGCAGCTTTAGTTTTGGAGAAAATCAGCCATGATTGCAAATTTCACACCGGGAACGATGCAGATGGCCAGGGCGAGTGGCCTCAAACTGACCCCATTTTCCCGGGGGAAAATGAAGTCATGTCCCCAGCGTCTGGATGTCAGATGAAAGGTGGCCTTTGGGACTCCAAGGATTTCCGGTGTCCTCGTTGCCAGCAGTTTTACTTTTTGAAAAATAAGCCAAGTTGGCAAATTTCACACCGGGAACGATGCAGATGGCCAGGGCGAGTGGCCTCAAACTGACCCCATTTTCCCTGGGGAAAATTAAGTCATGTGCCCCGGGTCTGCGTGTCAGATGAAAGGTGGCCTTTGGGGCTCTAAGGACTTGCAAGCTCCTAGTTGCCAACAGCTTTAGTAGTGGAGGAATCCAGCACAGATTGCAAATTTCTCACTGGGCACTTCCCTGTTGGATATGGCAAATTGCTGCAAAGAGAGGCCATTTTCCATGGGAAAAAGAAGTCCTTTCCCCAGGGTCTGGGAATCAGATGAAAGGTGGCCTTAGCGGCTCCAAGGACTTCCAGTTTCCTCGTTGCCAGCAGCTTTACTTTTGGAGAAAATCAGCCAAGTTGCAAATTTCACACCGGGAACGATGCAGATGGCCAGGGCGAGTGGCCTCAAACTGACCCCATTTTCCACGGGGAAAATGAAGTCATGTCCCCAGGGTCTGGGTGTCAGATGAAAGGTGGCCTTTGGGGCTCTAAGGACTTCAAAGTCCTAGTTGCCAACAGCTTTAGTAGTGGAGGAATCCAGCACAGATTGCAAATTTCTCACTGGGCACTGCCCTGTTGCCTAGGGCAAATGGCTGAAAAGAGAGGCCATTTTCATGGGAAAAAGAAGTCCTTTCCCCAGGGTCTGGGTGTCAGATGAAAGGTGGCCTTTTGAGCTCTTAGGACTTGCAGGGTACTTCTTACTGGCAGCTTTAGATTTGGAGAAATCCAGCAAAGATTACAAATTTCTTGCTGGGCACCACCCTATTGGTTAGGGCGAGAGGCCAGAAATGGGGGCCATTTTCCATGGGGAAAATGAAGTCATTGGCGCAGGGTCTGCGTATCAGATGAAAGGTGGCTTTGGGGCCCTGAGGAGTTGCAGGGTCCTTGTCGCTAGCAGCTTTAGTTTTGGAGAAAATCAGCCATGATTGCAAATTTCACACCGGGAACGATGCAGATGGCCAGGGCGAGTGGCCTCAAACTGACCCCATATTCCACGGGGAAAATTAAGTCATGTGCCCCGGGTCTGCGTGTCAGATGAAAGGTGGCCTTTAAGGCTCAAAGGACTTGCAAGCTCCTAGTTGCCAACAGCGTTAGTTCTTTAGGAATCCAGCAATGTTTAAAAATTTCTCACTGCGCACTGCCCTGTTGTCTATGGCAAATGGCTGCAAAGAGAGGCCATTTTGCATGGGAAAAAGAAGTCCTTTCCCCAGGGTTTGGGAATCAGATGAAAGGTGGCCTTAGTGGCTCCAAGGACTTCCAGTGTCCTCGTTGCCAGCAGCTTTACTTTTGGAGAAAATCAGCCAAGTTGCAAATTTCACACCGGGAACGATGCAGATGGCCAGGGCGAGTGGCCTCAAACTGACCCCATTTTCCCTGGGGAAAATGAAGTCATGTCCCCAGGGTCTGGGTGTCAGATGAAAGGTGGCCTTTGGGGCTCTAAGGACTTCAAAGTCCTTGTTGCCAACAGCTTTAGTTGTGGAGGAATCCAGAAAAGTTTTCAAATTTCTTACAAGGAACTGCCCTGTTGCCTAGGGCAAATGGCTGCAAAGAGAGGCCATTTTGCATGGGAAAAAGAAGTCCTTTCCCCTGGGTCTGGGTTTCAGATGAAAGGTGGCCTTTGGGGCTCCAAGGACTTCCAGGGTGCTCATTTGCAGCAGCTTTAGTTTTGGAGAAAATCAGCCATGATTGCAAATTTCACACCGGGAACGAGGCAGATGGCCAGGGCGAGTGGCCTCAAACTGACCCCATTTTCCACGGGGCAAATGAAGTCATGTCCCCAGGGTCTGGGTGTCAGATGAAAGGTGGCCTTTAAGGCTCTAAGGACTTGCAAGCCCTAGTTGCCAAGAGCTTTAGTTGTGGAGGAATCCAGCACAGATTGCAAATTTCTCACTGGGCACTGCCCTGTTGCCTAGGGCAAATGGCTGCAAAGAGAGAGGCCATTTTGCATGGGAAAAAGAAGTCCTTTCCCCAGGGTCTGGGTGTCAGATGAAAGGTGGCCTTTGGGGCTCCAAGGATTTCCAGTGTCCTCGTTGCCAGCAGTTTTACTTTTGGAAAAATAAGCCAAGTTGGAAAATTTCACACCGGGAACGATGCAGATGGCCAGGGCAAGTGGCCTCAAACTGACCCCATTTTCCACGGGGAAAATTAAGTCATGTCCCCAGGGTCTGGGTGTCAGATGAAAGGTGGCCTTTGGGGCTCTAAGGACTTCAAAGTCCTTGTTGCCAACAGCTTTAGTTGTGGAGGAATCCAGAAAAGTTTTCAAATTTCTTACAAGGAACTGCCCTGTTGCCTAGGGCAAATGGCTGCAAAGAGAGGCCATTTTGCATGGGAAAAAGAAGTCCTTTCCCCTGGGTCTGGGTTTCAGATGAAAGGTGGCCTTTGGGGCTCCAAGGACTTCCAGGGTGCTCGTTTGCAGCAGCTTTAGTTTTGGAGAAAATCAGCCATGATTGCAAATTTCACACCGGGAACGAGGCAGATGGCCAGGGCGAGTGGCCTCAAACTGACCCCATTTTCCCGGGGGAAAATGAAGTCATGTCCCCAGCGTCTGGATGTCAGATGAAAGGTGGCCTTTGGGACTCCAAGGATTTCCGGTGTCCTCGTTGCCAGCAGTTTTACTTTTTGAAAAATAAGCCAAGTTGGCAAATTTCACACCGGGAACGATGCAGATGGCCAGGGCGAGTGGCCTCAAACTGACCCCATTTTCCCTGGGGAAAATTAAGTCATGTGCCCCGGGTCTGCGTGTCAGATGAAAGGTGGCCTTTGGGGCTCTAAGGACTTGCAAGCTCCTAGTTGCCAACAGCTTTAGTAGTGAAGGAATCCAGCACAGATTGCAAATTTCTCACTGGGCACTTCCCTGTTGGATATGGCAAATTGCTGCAAAGAGAGGCCATTTTCCATGGGAAAAAGAAGTCCTTTCCCCAGGGTCTGGGAATCAGATGAAAGGTGGCCTTAGCGGCTCCAAGGACTTCCAGTTTCCTCGTTGCCAGCAGCTTTACTTTTGGAGAAAATCAGCCAAGTTGCAAATTTCACACCGGGAACGATGCAGATGGCCAGGGCGAGTGGCCTCAAACTGACCCCATTTTCCACGGGGCAAATGAAGTCATGTCCCCAGGGTCTGGGTGTCAGATGAAAGGTGGCCTTTGGGGCTCTAAGGACTTCAAAGTCCTTGTTGCCAACAGCTTTAGTTGTGGAGGAATCCAGAAAAGTTTTCAAATTTCTTACATGGAACTGCCCTGTTGCCTAGGGCAAATGGCTGCAAAGAGAGGCCATTTTGCATGGGAAAAAGAAGTCCTTTCCCCTGGGTCTGGGTTTCAGATGAAAGGTGGCCTTTGGGGCTCCAAGGACTTCCAGGGTGCTCATTTGCAGCAGCTTTAGTTTTGGAGAAAATCAGCCATGATTGCAAATTTCACACCGGGAACGAGGCAGATGGCCAGGGCGAGTGGCCTCAAACTGACCCCATTTTCCACGGGGCAAATGAAGTCATGTCCCCAGGGTCTGGGTGTCAGATGAAAGGTGGCCTTTAAGGCTCTAAGGACTTGCAAGCCCTAGTTGCCAACAGCTTTAGTTGTGGAGGAATCCAGCACAGATTGCAAATTTCTCACTGGGCACTGCCCTGTTGCCTAGGGCAAATGGCTGCAAAGAGAGAGGCCATTTTGCATGGGAAAAAGAAGTCCTTTCCCCAGGGTCTGGGTGTCAGATGAAAGGTGGCCTTTGGGGCTCCAAGGATTTCCAGTGTCCTCGTTGCCAGCAGTTTTACTTTTGGAAAAATAAGCCAAGTTGGAAAATTTCACACCGGGAACGATGCAGATGGCCAGGGCAAGTGGCCTCAAACTGACCCCATTTTCCCTGGGGAAAATGAAGTCATGTCCCCAGGGTCTGGGTGTCAGATGAAAGGTGGCCTTTGGGGCTCTAAGGACTTCAAAGTCCTTGTTGCCAACAGCTTTAGTTGTGGAGGAATCCAGAAAAGTTTTCAAATTTCTTACAAGGAACTGCCCTGTTGCCTAGGGCAAATGGCTGCAAAGAGAGGCCATTTTGCATGGGAAAAAGAAGTCCTTTCCCCTGGGTCTGGGTTTCAGATGAAAGGTGGCCTTTGGGGCTCCAAGGACTTCCAGGGTGCTCGTTTGCAGCAGCTTTAGTTTTGGAGAAAATCAGCCATGATTGCAAATTTCACACCGGGAACGAGGCAGATGGCCAGGGCGAGTGGCCTCAAACTGACCCCATTTTCCATGGGGAAAATGAAGTCATGTCCCCAGGGTCTGGGTGTCAGATGAAAGCTGGCCTTTAAGGCTCTAAGGACTTGCAAGCCCTAGTTGCCAACAGCTTTAGTTGTGGAGGAATCCAGCACAGATTGCAAATTTCTCACTGGGCACTGCCCTGTTGCCTAGGGCAAATGGCTGCAAAGAGAGAGGCCATTTTGCATGGGAAAAAGAAGTCCTTTCCCCAGGGTCTGGGTGTCAGATGAAAGGTGGCCTTTGGGGCTCCAAGGATTTCCAGTGTCCTCGTTGCCAGCAGTTTTACTTTTGGAAAAATAAGCCAAGTTGGAAAATTTCACACCGGGAACGATGCAGATGGCCAGGGCAAGTGGCCTCAAACTGACCCCATTTTCCACGGGGAAAATTAAGTCATGTCCCCAGGGTCTGGGTGTCAGATGAAAGGTGGCCTTTTGGGCTCTTAGGACTTGCAGGGTACTTCTTACTGGCAGCTTTAGATTTGGAGAAATCCAGCAAAGATTACAAATTTCTTGCTGGGCACCACCCTATTGGTCAGGGCGAGAGGCCAGAAATGGGGGCCATTTTCCATGGGGAAAATGAAGTCATTGGCGAAGGGTCTGCGTATCAGATGAAAGGTGGCTTTGGGGCCCTAAGGAGTTGCAGGGTCCTCGTTGCCAGCAGCTTTAGTTTTGGAGAAAATCAGCCATGATTGCAAATTTCACACCGGGAACGATGCAGATGGCCAGGGCGAGTGGCCTCAAACTGACCCCATTTTCCCGGGGGAAAATGAAGTCATGTCCCCAGCGTCTGGATGTCAGATGAAAGGTGGCCTTTGGGACTCCAAGGATTTCCGGTGTCCTCGTTGCCAGCAGTTTTACTTTTTGAAAAATAAGCCAAGTTGGCAAATTTCACACCGGGAACGATGCAGATGGCCAGGGCGAGTGGCCTCAAACTGACCCCATTTTCCCTGGGGAAAATTAAGTCATGTGCCCCGGGTCTGCGTGTCAGATGAAAGGTGGCCTTTGGGGCTCTAAGGACTTGCAAGCTCCTAGTTGCCAACAGCTTTAGTAGTGGAGGAATCCAGCACAGATTGCAAATTTCTCACTGGGCACTTCCCTGTTGGATATGGCAAATTGCTGCAAAGAGAGGCCATTTTCCATGGGAAAAAGAAGTCCTTTCCCCAGGGTCTGGGAATCAGATGAAAGGTGGCCTTAGCGGCTCCAAGGACTTCCAGTTTCCTCGTTGCCAGCAGCTTTACTTTTGGAGAAAATCAGCCAAGTTGCAAATTTCACACCGGGAACGATGCAGATGGCCAGGGCGAGTGGCCTCAAACTGACCCCATTTTCCACGGGGCAAATGAAGTCATGTCCCCAGGGTCTGGGTGTCAGATGAAAGGTGGCCTTTGGGGCTCTAAGGACTTCAAAGTCCTAGTTGCCAACAGCTTTAGTAGTGGAGGAATCCAGCACAGATTGCAAATTTCTCACTGGGCACTGCCCTGTTGCCTAGGGCAAATGGCTGCAAAGAGAGGCCATTTTCATGGGAAAAAGAAGTCCTTTCCCCAGGGTCTGGGTGTCAGATGAAAGGTGGCCTTTTGAGCTCTTAGGACTTGCAGGGTACTTCTTACTGGCAGCTTTAGATTTGGAGAAATCCAGCAAAGATTACAAATTTCTTGCTGGGCACCACCCTATTGGTTAGGGCGAGAGGCCAGAAATGGGGGCCATTTTCCATGGGGAAAATGAAGTCATTGGCGCAGGGTCTGCGTATCAGATGAAAGGTGGCTTTGGGGCCCTGAGGAGTTGCAGGGTCCTTGTCGCTAGCAGCTTTAGTTTTGGAGAAAATCAGCCATGATTGCAAATTTCACACCGGGAACGATGCAGATGGCCAGGGCGAGTGGCCTCAAACTGACCCCATATTCCACGGGGAAAATTAAGTCATGTGCCCCGGGTCTGCGTGTCAGATGAAAGGTGGCCTTTAAGGCTCAAAGGACTTGCAAGCTCCTAGTTGCCAACAGCGTTAGTTCTTTAGGAATCCAGCAATGTTTAAAAATTTCTCACTGCGCACTGCCCTGTTGTCTATGGCAAATGGCTGCAAAGAGAGGCCATTTTGCATGGGAAAAAGAAGTCCTTTCCCCAGGGTTTGGGAATCAGATGAAAGGTGGCCTTAGTGGCTCCAAGGACTTCCAGTGTCCTCGTTGCCAGCAGCTTTACTTTTGGAGAAAATCAGCCAAGTTGCAAATTTCACACCGGGAACGATGCAGATGGCCAGGGCGAGTGGCCTCAAACTGACCCCATTTTCCCTGGGGAAAATGAAGTCATGTCCCCAGGGTCTGGGTGTCAGATGAAAGGTGGCCTTTGGGGCTCTAAGGACTTCAAAGTCCTTGTTGCCAACAGCTTTAGTTGTGGAGGAATCCAGAAAAGTTTTCAAATTTCTTACAAGGAACTGCCCTGTTGCCTAGGGCAAATGGCTGCAAAGAGAGGCCATTTTGCATGGGAAAAAGAAGTCCTTTCCCCTGGGTCTGGGTTTCAGATGAAAGGTGGCCTTTGGGGCTCCAAGGACTTCCAGGGTGCTCATTTGCAGCAGCTTTAGTTTTGGAGAAAATCAGCCATGATTGCAAATTTCACACCGGGAACGAGGCAGATGGCCAGGGCGAGTGGCCTCAAACTGACCCCATTTTCCACGGGGCAAATGAAGTCATGTCCCCAGGGTCTGGGTGTCAGATGAAAGGTGGCCTTTAAGGCTCTAAGGACTTGCAAGCCCTAGTTGCCAAGAGCTTTAGTTGTGGAGGAATCCAGCACAGATTGCAAATTTCTCACTGGGCACTGCCCTGTTGCCTAGGGCAAATGGCTGCAAAGAGAGAGGCCATTTTGCATGGGAAAAAGAAGTCCTTTCCCCAGGGTCTGGGTGTCAGATGAAAGGTGGCCTTTGGGGCTCCAAGGATTTCCAGTGTCCTCGTTGCCAGCAGTTTTACTTTTGGAAAAATAAGCCAAGTTGGAAAATTTCACACCGGGAACGATGCAGATGGCCAGGGCAAGTGGCCTCAAACTGACCCCATTTTCCACGGGGAAAATTAAGTCATGTCCCCAGGGTCTGGGTGTCAGATGAAAGGTGGCCTTTGGGGCTCTAAGGACTTCAAAGTCCTTGTTGCCAACAGCTTTAGTTGTGGAGGAATCCAGAAAAGTTTTCAAATTTCTTACAAGGAACTGCCCTGTTGCCTAGGGCAAATGGCTGCAAAGAGAGGCCATTTTGCATGGGAAAAAGAAGTCCTTTCCCCTGGGTCTGGGTTTCAGATGAAAGGTGGCCTTTGGGGCTCCAAGGACTTCCAGGGTGCTCGTTTGCAGCAGCTTTAGTTTTGGAGAAAATCAGCCATGATTGCAAATTTCACACCGGGAACGAGGCAGATGGCCAGGGCGAGTGGCCTCAAACTGACCCCATTTTCCCGGGGGAAAATGAAGTCATGTCCCCAGCGTCTGGATGTCAGATGAAAGGTGGCCTTTGGGACTCCAAGGATTTCCGGTGTCCTCGTTGCCAGCAGTTTTACTTTTTGAAAAATAAGCCAAGTTGGCAAATTTCACACCGGGAACGATGCAGATGGCCAGGGCGAGTGGCCTCAAACTGACCCCATTTTCCCTGGGGAAAATTAAGTCATGTGCCCCGGGTCTGCGTGTCAGATGAAAGGTGGCCTTTGGGGCTCTAAGGACTTGCAAGCTCCTAGTTGCCAACAGCTTTAGTAGTGAAGGAATCCAGCACAGATTGCAAATTTCTCACTGGGCACTTCCCTGTTGGATATGGCAAATTGCTGCAAAGAGAGGCCATTTTCCATGGGAAAAAGAAGTCCTTTCCCCAGGGTCTGGGAATCAGATGAAAGGTGGCCTTAGCGGCTCCAAGGACTTCCAGTTTCCTCGTTGCCAGCAGCTTTACTTTTGGAGAAAATCAGCCAAGTTGCAAATTTCACACCGGGAACGATGCAGATGGCCAGGGCGAGTGGCCTCAAACTGACCCCATTTTCCACGGGGCAAATGAAGTCATGTCCCCAGGGTCTGGGTGTCAGATGAAAGGTGGCCTTTGGGGCTCTAAGGACTTCAAAGTCCTTGTTGCCAACAGCTTTAGTTGTGGAGGAATCCAGAAAAGTTTTCAAATTTCTTACATGGAACTGCCCTGTTGCCTAGGGCAAATGGCTGCAAAGAGAGGCCATTTTGCATGGGAAAAAGAAGTCCTTTCCCCTGGGTCTGGGTTTCAGATGAAAGGTGGCCTTTGGGGCTCCAAGGACTTCCAGGGTGCTCATTTGCAGCAGCTTTAGTTTTGGAGAAAATCAGCCATGATTGCAAATTTCACACCGGGAACGATGCAGATGGCCAGGGCGAGTGGCCTCAAACTGACCCCATTTTCCCTGGGGAAAATTAAGTCATGTGCCCCGGGTCTGCGTGTCAGATGAAAGGTGGCCTTTGGGGCTCTAAGGACTTGCAAGCTCCTAGTTGCCAACAGCTTTAGTAGTGAAGGAATCCAGCACAGATTGCAAATTTCTCACTGGGCACTTCCCTGTTGGATATGGCAAATTGCTGCAAAGAGAGGCCATTTTCCATGGGAAAAAGAAGTCCTTTCCCCAGGGTCTGGGAATCAGATGAAAGGTGGCCTTAGCGGCTCCAAGGACTTCCAGTTTCCTCGTTGCCAGCAGCTTTACTTTTGGAGAAAATCAGCCAAGTTGCAAATTTCACACCGGGAACGAGGCAGATGGCCAGGGCGAGTGGCCTCAAACTGACCCCATTTTCCACGGGGCAAATGAAGTCATGTCCCCAGGGTCTGGGTGTCAGATGAAAGGTGGCCTTTAAGGCTCTAAGGACTTGCAAGCCCTAGTTGCCAACAGCTTTAGTTGTGGAGGAATCCAGCACAGATTGCAAATTTCTCACTGGGCACTGCCCTGTTGCCTAGGGCAAATGGCTGCAAAGAGAGAGGCCATTTTGCATGGGAAAAAGAAGTCCTTTCCCCAGGGTCTGGGTGTCAGATGAAAGGTGGCCTTTGGGGCTCCAAGGATTTCCAGTGTCCTCGTTGCCAGCAGTTTTACTTTTGGAAAAATAAGCCAAGTTGGAAAATTTCACACCGGGAACGATGCAGATGGCCAGGGCAAGTGGCCTCAAACTGACCCCATTTTCCCTGGGGAAAATGAAGTCATGTCCCCAGGGTCTGGGTGTCAGATGAAAGGTGGCCTTTGGGGCTCTAAGGACTTCAAAGTCCTTGTTGCCAACAGCTTTAGTTGTGGAGGAATCCAGAAAAGTTTTCAAATTTCTTACAAGGAACTGCCCTGTTGCCTAGGGCAAATGGCTGCAAAGAGAGGCCATTTTGCATGGGAAAAAGAAGTCCTTTCCCCTGGGTCTGGGTTTCAGATGAAAGGTGGCCTTTGGGGCTCCAAGGACTTCCAGGGTGCTCGTTTGCAGCAGCTTTAGTTTTGGAGAAAATCAGCCATGATTGCAAATTTCACACCGGGAACGAGGCAGATGGCCAGGGCGAGTGGCCTCAAACTGACCCCATTTTCCACGGGGAAAATGAAGTCATGTCCCCAGGGTCTGGGTGTCAGATGAAAGCTGGCCTTTAAGGCTCTAAGGACTTGCAAGCCCTAGTTGCCAACAGCTTTAGTTGTGGAGGAATCCAGCACAGATTGCAAATTTCTCACTGGGCACTGCCCTGTTGCCTAGGGCAAATGGCTGCAAAGAGAGAGGCCATTTTGCATGGGAAAAAGAAGTCCTTTCCCCAGGGTCTGGGTGTCAGATGAAAGGTGGCCTTTGGGGCTCCAAGGATTTCCAGTGTCCTCGTTGCCAGCAGTTTTACTTTTGGAAAAATAAGCCAAGTTGGAAAATTTCACACCGGGAACGATGCAGATGGCCAGGGCAAGTGGCCTCAAACTGACCCCATTTTCCACGGGGAAAATTAAGTCATGTCCCCAGGGTCTGGGTGTCAGATGAAAGGTGGCCTTTTGGGCTCTTAGGACTTGCAGGGTACTTCTTACTGGCAGCTTTAGATTTGGAGAAATCCAGCAAAGATTACAAATTTCTTGCTGGGCACCACCCTATTGGTCAGGGCGAGAGGCCAGAAATGGGGGCCATTTTCCATGGGGAAAATGAAGTCATTGGCGAAGGGTCTGCGTATCAGATGAAAGGTGGCTTTGGGGCCCTAAGGAGTTGCAGGGTCCTCGTTGCCAGCAGCTTTAGTTTTGGAGAAAATCAGCCATGATTGCAAATTTCACACCGGGAACGATGCAGATGGCCAGGGCGAGTGGCCTCAAACTGACCCCATTTTCCCGGGGGAAAATGAAGTCATGTCCCCAGCGTCTGGATGTCAGATGAAAGGTGGCCTTTGGGACTCCAAGGATTTCCGGTGTCCTCGTTGCCAGCAGTTTTACTTTTTGAAAAATAAGCCAAGTTGGCAAATTTCACACCGGGAACGATGCAGATGGCCAGGGCGAGTGGCCTCAAACTGACCCCATTTTCCCTGGGGAAAATTAAGTCATGTGCCCCGGGTCTGCGTGTCAGATGAAAGGTGGCCTTTGGGGCTCTAAGGACTTGCAAGCTCCTAGTTGCCAACAGCTTTAGTAGTGGAGGAATCCAGCACAGATTGCAAATTTCTCACTGGGCACTTCCCTGTTGGATATGGCAAATTGCTGCAAAGAGAGGCCATTTTCCATGGGAAAAAGAAGTCCTTTCCCCAGGGTCTGGGAATCAGATGAAAGGTGGCCTTAGCGGCTCCAAGGACTTCCAGTTTCCTCGTTGCCAGCAGCTTTACTTTTGGAGAAAATCAGCCAAGTTGCAAATTTCACACCGGGAACGATGCAGATGGCCAGGGCGAGTGGCCTCAAACTGACCCCATTTTCCACGGGGCAAATGAAGTCATGTCCCCAGGGTCTGGGTGTCAGATGAAAGGTGGCCTTTGGGGCTCTAAGGACTTCAAAGTCCTAGTTGCCAACAGCTTTAGTAGTGGAGGAATCCAGCACAGATTGCAAATTTCTCACTGGGCACTGCCCTGTTGCCTAGGGCAAATGGCTGCAAAGAGAGGCCATTTTCATGGGAAAAAGAAGTCCTTTCCCCAGGGTCTGGGTGTCAGATGAAAGGTGGCCTTTTGAGCTCTTAGGACTTGCAGGGTACTTCTTACTGGCAGCTTTAGATTTGGAGAAATCCAGCAAAGATTACAAATTTCTTGCTGGGCACCACCCTATTGGTTAGGGCGAGAGGCCAGAAATGGGGGCCATTTTCCATGGGGAAAATGAAGTCATTGGCGCAGGGTCTGCGTATCAGATGAAAGGTGGCTTTGGGGCCCTGAGGAGTTGCAGGGTCCTTGTCGCTAGCAGCTTTAGTTTTGGAGAAAATCAGCCATGATTGCAAATTTCACACCGGGAACGATGCAGATGGCCAGGGCGAGTGGCCTCAAACTGACCCCATATTCCACGGGGAAAATTAAGTCATGTGCCCCGGGTCTGCGTGTCAGATGAAAGGTGGCCTTTAAGGCTCAAAGGACTTGCAAGCTCCTAGTTGCCAACAGCGTTAGTTCTTTAGGAATCCAGCAATGTTTAAAAATTTCTCACTGCGCACTGCCCTGTTGTCTATGGCAAATGGCTGCAAAGAGAGGCCATTTTGCATGGGAAAAAGAAGTCCTTTCCCCAGGGTTTGGGAATCAGATGAAAGGTGGCCTTAGTGGCTCCAAGGACTTCCAGTGTCCTCGTTGCCAGCAGCTTTACTTTTGGAGAAAATCAGCCAAGTTGCAAATTTCACACCGGGAACGATGCAGATGGCCAGGGCGAGTGGCCTCAAACTGACCCCATTTTCCCTGGGGAAAATGAAGTCATGTCCCCAGGGTCTGGGTGTCAGATGAAAGGTGGCCTTTGGGGCTCTAAGGACTTCAAAGTCCTTGTTGCCAACAGCTTTAGTTGTGGAGGAATCCAGAAAAGTTTTCAAATTTCTTACAAGGAACTGCCCTGTTGCCTAGGGCAAATGGCTGCAAAGAGAGGCCATTTTGCATGGGAAAAAGAAGTCCTTTCCCCTGGGTCTGGGTTTCAGATGAAAGGTGGCCTTTGGGGCTCCAAGGACTTCCAGGGTGCTCATTTGCAGCAGCTTTAGTTTTGGAGAAAATCAGCCATGATTGCAAATTTCACACCGGGAACGAGGCAGATGGCCAGGGCGAGTGGCCTCAAACTGACCCCATTTTCCACGGGGCAAATGAAGTCATGTCCCCAGGGTCTGGGTGTCAGATGAAAGGTGGCCTTTAAGGCTCTAAGGACTTGCAAGCCCTAGTTGCCAAGAGCTTTAGTTGTGGAGGAATCCAGCACAGATTGCAAATTTCTCACTGGGCACTGCCCTGTTGCCTAGGGCAAATGGCTGCAAAGAGAGAGGCCATTTTGCATGGGAAAAAGAAGTCCTTTCCCCAGGGTCTGGGTGTCAGATGAAAGGTGGCCTTTGGGGCTCCAAGGATTTCCAGTGTCCTCGTTGCCAGCAGTTTTACTTTTGGAAAAATAAGCCAAGTTGGAAAATTTCACACCGGGAACGATGCAGATGGCCAGGGCAAGTGGCCTCAAACTGACCCCATTTTCCACGGGGAAAATTAAGTCATGTCCCCAGGGTCTGGGTGTCAGATGAAAGGTGGCCTTTGGGGCTCTAAGGACTTCAAAGTCCTTGTTGCCAACAGCTTTAGTTGTGGAGGAATCCAGAAAAGTTTTCAAATTTCTTACAAGGAACTGCCCTGTTGCCTAGGGCAAATGGCTGCAAAGAGAGGCCATTTTGCATGGGAAAAAGAAGTCCTTTCCCCTGGGTCTGGGTTTCAGATGAAAGGTGGCCTTTGGGGCTCCAAGGACTTCCAGGGTGCTCGTTTGCAGCAGCTTTAGTTTTGGAGAAAATCAGCCATGATTGCAAATTTCACACCGGGAACGAGGCAGATGGCCAGGGCGAGTGGCCTCAAACTGACCCCATTTTCCCGGGGGAAAATGAAGTCATGTCCCCAGCGTCTGGATGTCAGATGAAAGGTGGCCTTTGGGACTCCAAGGATTTCCGGTGTCCTCGTTGCCAGCAGTTTTACTTTTTGAAAAATAAGCCAAGTTGGCAAATTTCACACCGGGAACGATGCAGATGGCCAGGGCGAGTGGCCTCAAACTGACCCCATTTTCCCTGGGGAAAATTAAGTCATGTGCCCCGGGTCTGCGTGTCAGATGAAAGGTGGCCTTTGGGGCTCTAAGGACTTGCAAGCTCCTAGTTGCCAACAGCTTTAGTAGTGAAGGAATCCAGCACAGATTGCAAATTTCTCACTGGGCACTTCCCTGTTGGATATGGCAAATTGCTGCAAAGAGAGGCCATTTTCCATGGGAAAAAGAAGTCCTTTCCCCAGGGTCTGGGAATCAGATGAAAGGTGGCCTTAGCGGCTCCAAGGACTTCCAGTTTCCTCGTTGCCAGCAGCTTTACTTTTGGAGAAAATCAGCCAAGTTGCAAATTTCACACCGGGAACGATGCAGATGGCCAGGGCGAGTGGCCTCAAACTGACCCCATTTTCCACGGGGCAAATGAAGTCATGTCCCCAGGGTCTGGGTGTCAGATGAAAGGTGGCCTTTGGGGCTCTAAGGACTTCAAAGTCCTTGTTGCCAACAGCTTTAGTTGTGGAGGAATCCAGAAAAGTTTTCAAATTTCTTACATGGAACTGCCCTGTTGCCTAGGGCAAATGGCTGCAAAGAGAGGCCATTTTGCATGGGAAAAAGAAGTCCTTTCCCCTGGGTCTGGGTTTCAGATGAAAGGTGGCCTTTGGGGCTCCAAGGACTTCCAGGGTGCTCATTTGCAGCAGCTTTAGTTTTGGAGAAAATCAGCCATGATTGCAAATTTCACACCGGGAACGAGGCAGATGGCCAGGGCGAGTGGCCTCAAACTGACCCCATTTTCCACGGGGCAAATGAAGTCATGTCCCCAGGGTCTGGGTGTCAGATGAAAGGTGGCCTTTAAGGCTCTAAGGACTTGCAAGCCCTAGTTGCCAACAGCTTTAGTTGTGGAGGAATCCAGCACAGATTGCAAATTTCTCACTGGGCACTGCCCTGTTGCCTAGGGCAAATGGCTGCAAAGAGAGAGGCCATTTTGCATGGGAAAAAGAAGTCCTTTCCCCAGGGTCTGGGTGTCAGATGAAAGGTGGCCTTTGGGGCTCCAAGGATTTCCAGTGTCCTCGTTGCCAGCAGTTTTACTTTTGGAAAAATAAGCCAAGTTGGAAAATTTCACACCGGGAACGATGCAGATGGCCAGGGCAAGTGGCCTCAAACTGACCCCATTTTCCACGGGGAAAATGAAGTCATGTCCCCAGGGTCTGGGTGTCAGATGAAAGGTGGCCTTTGGGGCTCTAAGGACTTCAAAGTCCTTGTTGCCAACAGCTTTAGTTGTGGAGGAATCCAGAAAAGTTTTCAAATTTCTTACAAGGAACTGCCCTGTTGCCTAGGGCAAATGGCTGCAAAGAGAGGCCATTTTGCATGGGAAAAAGAAGTCCTTTCCCCTGGGTCTGGGTTTCAGATGAAAGGTGGCCTTTGGGGCTCCAAGGACTTCCAGGGTGCTCGTTTGCAGCAGCTTTAGTTTTGGAGAAAATCAGCCATGATTGCAAATTTCACACCGGGAACGAGGCAGATGGCCAGGGCGAGTGGCCTCAAACTGACCCCATTTTCCACGGGGCAAATGAAGTCATGTCCCCAGGGTCTGGGTGTCAGATGAAAGGTGGCCTTTAAGGCTCTAAGGACTTGCAAGCCCTAGTTGCCAACAGCTTTAGTTGTGGAGGAATCCAGCACAGATTGCAAATTTCTCACTGGGCACTGCCCTGTTGCCTAGGGCAAATGGCTGCAAAGAGAGAGGCCATTTTGCATGGGAAAAAGAAGTCCTTTCCCCAGGGTCTGGGTGTCAGATGAAAGGTGGCCTTTGGGGCTCCAAGGATTTCCAGTGTCCTCGTTGCCAGCAGTTTTACTTTTGGAAAAATAAGCCAAGTTGGAAAATTTCACACCGGGAACGATGCAGATGGCCAGGGCAAGTGGCCTCAAACTGACCCCATTTTCCCTGGGGAAAATGAAGTCATGTCCCCAGGGTCTGGGTGTCAGATGAAAGGTGGCCTTTGGGGCTCTAAGGACTTCAAAGTCCTTGTTGCCAACAGCTTTAGTTGTGGAGGAATCCAGAAAAGTTTTCAAATTTCTTACAAGGAACTGCCCTGTTGCCTAGGGCAAATGGCTGCAAAGAGAGGCCATTTTGCATGGGAAAAAGAAGTCCTTTCCCCTGGGTCTGGGTTTCAGATGAAAGGTGGCCTTTGGGGCTCCAAGGACTTCCAGGGTGCTCGTTTGCAGCAGCTTTAGTTTTGGAGAAAATCAGCCATGATTGCAAATTTCACACCGGGAACGAGGCAGATGGCCAGGGCGAGTGGCCTCAAACTGACCCCATTTTCCCGGGGGAAAATTAAGTCATGTCCCCAGCGTCTGGATGTCAGATGAAAGGTGGCCTTTGGGACTCCAAGGATTTCCGGTGTCCTCGTTGCCAGCAGTTTTACTTTTTGAAAAATAAGCCAAGTTGGCAAATTTCACACCGGGAACGATGCAGATGGCCAGGGCGAGTGGCCTCAAACTGACCCCATTTTCCCTGGGGAAAATTAAGTCATGTGCCCCGGGTCTGCGTGTCAGATGAAAGGTGGCCTTTGGGGCTCTAAGGACTTGCAAGCTCCTAGTTGCCAACAGCTTTAGTAGTGAAGGAATCCAGCACAGATTGCAAATTTCTCACTGGGCACTTCCCTGTTGGATATGGCAAATTGCTGCAAAGAGAGGCCATTTTCCATGGGAAAAAGAAGTCCTTTCCCCAGGGTCTGGGAATCAGATGAAAGGTGGCCTTAGCGGCTCCAAGGACTTCCAGTTTCCTCGTTGCCAGCAGCTTTACTTTTGGAGAAAATCAGCCAAGTTGCAAATTTCACACCGGGAACGATGCAGATGGCCAGGGCGAGTGGCCTCAAACTGACCCCATTTTCCACGGGGCAAATGAAGTCATGTCCCCAGGGTCTGGGTGTCAGATGAAAGGTGGCCTTTGGGGCTCTAAGGACTTCAAAGTCCTTGTTGCCAACAGCTTTAGTTGTGGAGGAATCCAGAAAAGTTTTCAAATTTCTTACATGGAACTGCCCTGTTGCCTAGGGCAAATGGCTGCAAAGAGAGGCCATTTTGCATGGGAAAAAGAAGTCCTTTCCCCTGGGTCTGGGTTTCAGATGAAAGGTGGCCTTTGGGGCTCCAAGGACTTCCAGGGTGCTCATTTGCAGCAGCTTTAGTTTTGGAGAAAATCAGCCATGATTGCAAATTTCACACCGGGAACGAGGCAGATGGCCAGGGCGAGTGGCCTCAAACTGACCCCATTTTCCACGGGGCAAATGAAGTCATGTCCCCAGGGTCTGGGTGTCAGATGAAAGGTGGCCTTTAAGGCTCTAAGGACTTGCAAGCCCTAGTTGCCAAGAGCTTTAGTTGTGGAGGAATCCAGCACAGATTGCAAATTTCTCACTGGGCACTGCCCTGTTGCCTAGGGCAAATGGCTGCAAAGAGAGAGGCCATTTTGCATGGGAAAAAGAAGTCCTTTCCCCAGGGTCTGGGTGTCAGATGAAAGGTGGCCTTTGGGGCTCCAAGGATTTCCAGTGTCCTCGTTGCCAGCAGTTTTACTTTTGGAAAAATAAGCCAAGTTGGAAAATTTCACACCGGGAACGATGCAGATGGCCAGGGCAAGTGGCCTCAAACTGACCCCATTTTCCCTGGGGAAAATGAAGTCATGTCCCCAGGGTCTGGGTGTCAGATGAAAGGTGGCCTTTGGGGCTCTAAGGACTTCAAAGTCCTTGTTGCCAACAGCTTTAGTTGTGGAGGAATCCAGAAAAGTTTTCAAATTTCTTACAAGGAACTGCCCTGTTGCCTAGGGCAAATGGCTGCAAAGAGAGGCCATTTTGCATGGGAAAAAGAAGTCCTTTCCCCTGGGTCTGGGTTTCAGATGAAAGGTGGCCTTTGGGGCTCCAAGGACTTCCAGGGTGCTCGTTTGCAGCAGCTTTAGTTTTGGAGAAAATCAGCCATGATTGCAAATTTCACACCGGGAACGAGGCAGATGGCCAGGGCGAGTGGCCTCAAACTGACCCCATTTTCCACGGGGAAAATGAAGTCATGTCCCCAGGGTCTGGGTGTCAGATGAAAGCTGGCCTTTAAGGCTCTAAGGACTTGCAAGCCCTAGTTGCCAACAGCTTTAGTTGTGAAGGAATCCAGCACAGATTGCAAATTTCTCACTGGGCACTGCCCTGTTGCCTAGGGCAAATGGCTGCAAAGAGAGAGGCCATTTTGCATGGGAAAAAGAAGTCCTTTCCCCAGGGTCTGGGTGTCAGATGAAAGGTGGCCTTTGGGGCTCCAAGGATTTCCAGTGTCCTCGTTGCCAGCAGTTTTACTTTTGGAAAAATAAGCCAAGTTGGAAAATTTCACACCGGGAACGATGCAGATGGCCAGGGCAAGTGGCCTCAAACTGACCCCATTTTCCACGGGGAAAATTAAGTCATGTCCCCAGGGTCTGGGTGTCAGATGAAAGGTGGCCTTTTGGGCTCTTAGGACTTGCAGGGTACTTCTTACTGGCAGCTTTAGATTTGGAGAAATCCAGCAAAGATTACAAATTTCTTGCTGGGCACCACCCTATTGGTCAGGGCGAGAGGCCAGAAATGGGGGCCATTTTCCATGGGGAAAATGAAGTCATTGGCGAAGGGTCTGCGTATCAGATGAAAGGTGGCTTTGGGGCCCTAAGGAGTTGCAGGGTCCTCGTTGCCAGCAGCTTTAGTTTTGGAGAAAATCAGCCATGATTGCAAATTTCACACCGGGAACGATGCAGATGGCCAGGGCGAGTGGCCTCAAACTGACCCCATTTTCCACGGGGCAAATGAAGTCATGTCCCCAGGGTCTGGGTTTCAGATGAAAGGTGGCCTTTGGGGCTCCAAGGACTTCCAGGGTGCTCGTTTGCAGCAGCTTTAGTTTTGGAGAAAATCAGCCATGATTGCAAATTTCACACCGGGAACGAGGCAGATGGCCAGGGCGAGTGGCCTCAAACTGACCCCATTTTCCCGGGGGAAAATGAAGTCATGTCCCCAGCGTCTGGATGTCAGATGAAAGGTGGCCTTTGGGACTCCAAGGATTTCCGGTGTCCTCGTTGCCAGCAGTTTTACTTTTTGAAAAATAAGCCAAGTTGGCAAATTTCACACCGGGAACGATGCAGATGGCCAGGGCGAGTGGCCTCAAACTGACCCCATTTTCCCTGGGGAAAATTAAGTCATGTGCCCCGGGTCTGCGTGTCAGATGAAAGGTGGCCTTTGGGGCTCTAAGGACTTGCAAGCTCCTAGTTGCCAACAGCTTTAGTAGTGAAGGAATCCAGCACAGATTGCAAATTTCTCACTGGGCACTTCCCTGTTGGATATGGCAAATTGCTGCAAAGAGAGGCCATTTTCCATGGGAAAAAGAAGTCCTTTCCCCAGGGTCTGGGAATCAGATGAAAGGTGGCCTAAGCGGCTCCAAGGACTTCCAGTTTCCTCGTTGCCAGCAGCTTTACTTTTGGAGAAAATCAGCCAAGTTGCAAATTTCACACCGGGAACGATGCAGATGGCCAGGGCGAGTGGCCTCAAACTGACCCCATTTTCCACGGGGCAAATGAAGTCATGTCCCCAGGGTCTGGGTGTCAGATGAAAGGTGGCCTTTGGGGCTCTAAGGACTTCAAAGTCCTTGTTGCCAACAGCTTTAGTTGTGGAGGAATCCAGAAAAGTTTTCAAATTTCTTACATGGAACTGCCCTGTTGCCTAGGGCAAATGGCTGCAAAGAGAGGCCATTTTGCATGGGAAAAAGAAGTCCTTTCCCCTGGGTCTGGGTTTCAGATGAAAGGTGGCCTTTGGGGCTCCAAGGACTTCCAGGGTGCTCATTTGCAGCAGCTTTAGTTTTGGAGAAAATCAGCCATGATTGCAAATTTCACACCGGGAACGAGGCAGATGGCCAGGGCGAGTGGCCTCAAACTGACCCCATTTTCCACGGGGCAAATGAAGTCATGTCCCCAGGGTCTGGGTGTCAGATGAAAGGTGGCCTTTAAGGCTCTAAGGACTTGCAAGCCCTAGTTGCCAACAGCTTTAGTTGTGGAGGAATCCAGCACAGATTGCAAATTTCTCACTGGGCACTGCCCTGTTGCCTAGGGCAAATGGCTGCAAAGAGAGAGGCCATTTTGCATGGGAAAAAGAAGTCCTTTCCCCAGGGTCTGGGTGTCAGATGAAAGGTGGCCTTTGGGGCTCCAAGGATTTCCAGTGTCCTCGTTGCCAGCAGTTTTACTTTTGGAAAAATAAGCCAAGTTGGAAAATTTCACACCGGGAACGATGCAGATGGCCAGGGCAAGTGGCCTCAAACTGACCCCATTTTCCCTGGGGAAAATGAAGTCATGTCCCCAGGGTCTGGGTGTCAGATGAAAGGTGGCCTTTGGGGCTCTAAGGACTTCAAAGTCCTTGTTGCCAACAGCTTTAGTTGTGGAGGAATCCAGAAAAGTTTTCAAATTTCTTACAAGGAACTGCCCTGTTGCCTAGGGCAAATGGCTGCAAAGAGAGGCCATTTTGCATGGGAAAAAGAAGTCCTTTCCCCTGGGTCTGGGTTTCAGATGAAAGGTGGCCTTTGGGGCTCCAAGGACTTCCAGGGTGCTCGTTTGCAGCAGCTTTAGTTTTGGAGAAAATCAGCCATGATTGCAAATTTCACACCGGGAACGAGGCAGATGGCCAGGGCGAGTGGCCTCAAACTGACCCCATTTTCCACGGGGAAAATGAAGTCATGTCCCCAGGGTCTGGGTGTCAGATGAAAGGTGGCCTTTAAGGCTCTAAGGACTTGCAAGCCCTAGTTGCCAACAGCTTTAGTTGTGGAGGAATCCAGCACAGATTGCAAATTTCTCACTGGGCACTGCCCTGTTGCCTAGGGCAAATGGCTGCAAAGAGAGAGGCCATTTTGCATGGGAAAAAGAAGTCCTTTCCCCAGGGTCTGGGTGTCAGATGAAAGGTGGCCTTTGGGGCTCCAAGGATTTCCAGTGTCCTCGTTGCCAGCAGTTTTACTTTTGGAAAAATAAGCCAAGTTGGAAAATTTCACACTGGGAACGATGCAGATGGCCAGGGCAAGTGGCCTCAAACTGACCCCATTTTCCCTGGGGAAAATGAAGTCATGTCCCCAGGGTCTGGGTGTCAGATGAAAGGTGGCCTTTGGGGCTCTAAGGACTTCAAAGTCCTTGTTGCCAACAGCTTTAGTTGTGGAGGAATCCAGAAAAGTTTTCAAATTTCTTACAAGGAACTGCCCTGTTGCCTAGGGCAAATGGCTGCAAAGAGAGGCCATTTTGCATGGGAAAAAGAAGTCCTTTCCCCTGGGTCTGGGTTTCAGATGAAAGGTGGCCTTTGGGGCTCCAAGGACTTCCAGGGTGCTCGTTTGCAGCAGCTTTAGTTTTGGAGAAAATCAGCCATGATTGCAAATTTCACACCGGGAACGAGGCAGATGGCCAGGGCGAGTGGCCTCAAACTGACCCCATTTTCCCGGGGGAAAATGAAGTCATGTCCCCAGCGTCTGGATGTCAGATGAAAGGTGGCCTTTGGGACTCCAAGGATTTCCGGTGTCCTCGTTGCCAGCAGTTTTACTTTTTGAAAAATAAGCCAAGTTGGCAAATTTCACACCGGGAACGATGCAGATGGCCAGGGCGAGTGGCCTCAAACTGACCCCATTTTCCCTGGGGAAAATTAAGTCATGTGCCCCGGGTCTGCGTGTCAGATGAAAGGTGGCCTTTGGGGCTCTAAGGACTTGCAAGCTCCTAGTTGCCAACAGCTTTAGTAGTGAAGGAATCCAGCACAGATTGCAAATTTCTCACTGGGCACTTCCCTGTTGGATATGGCAAATTGCTGCAAAGAGAGGCCATTTTCCATGGGAAAAAGAAGTCCTTTCCCCAGGGTCTGGGAATCAGATGAAAGGTGGCCTTAGCGGCTCCAAGGACTTCCAGTTTCCTCGTTGCCAGCAGCTTTACTTTTGGAGAAAATCAGCCAAGTTGCAAATTTCACACCGGGAACGATGCAGATGGCCAGGGCGAGTGGCCTCAAACTGACCCCATTTTCCACGGGGCAAATGAAGTCATGTCCCCAGGGTCTGGGTGTCAGATGAAAGGTGGCCTTTGGGGCTCTAAGGACTTCAAAGTCCTTGTTGCCAACAGCTTTAGTTGTGGAGGAATCCAGAAAAGTTTTCAAATTTCTTACATGGAAATGCCCTGTTGCCTAGGGCAAATGGCTGCAAAGAGAGGCCATTTTGCATGGGAAAAAGAAGTCCTTTCCCCTGGGTCTGGGTTTCAGATGAAAGGTGGCCTTTGGGGCTCCAAGGACTTCCAGGGTGCTCATTTGCAGCAGCTTTAGTTTTGGAGAAAATCAGCCATGATTGCAAATTTCACACCGGGAACGAGGCAGATGGCCAGGGCGAGTGGCCTCAAACTGACCCCATTTTCCACGGGGAAAATGAAGTCATGTCCCCAGGGTCTGGGTGTCAGATGAAAGGTGGCCTTTAAGGCTCTAAGGACTTGCAAGCCCTAGTTGCCAACAGCTTTAGTTGTGGAGGAATCCAGCACAGATTGCAAATTTCTCACTGGGCACTGCCCTGTTGCCTAGGGCAAATGGCTGCAAAGAGAGAGGCCATTTTGCATGGGAAAAAGAAGTCCTTTCCCCAGGGTCTGGGTGTCAGATGAAAGGTGGCCTTTGGGGCTCCAAGGATTTCCAGTGTCCTCGTTGCCAGCAGTTTTACTTTTGGAAAAATAAGCCAAGTTGGAAAATTTCACACCGGGAACGATGCAGATGGCCAGGGCAAGTGGCCTCAAACTGACCCCATTTTCCACGGGGAAAATGAAGTCATGTCCCCAGGGTCTGGGTGTCAGATGAAAGGTGGCCTTTGGGGCTCTAAGGACTTCAAAGTCCTTGTTGCCAACAGCTTTAGTTGTGGAGGAATCCAGAAAAGTTTTCAAATTTCTTACAAGGAACTGCCCTGTTGCCTAGGGCAAATGGCTGCAAAGAGAGGCCATTTTGCATGGGAAAAAGAAGTCCTTTCCCCTGGGTCTGGGTTTCAGATGAAAGGTGGCCTTTGGGGCTCCAAGGACTTCCAGGGTGCTCGTTTGCAGCAGCTTTAGTTTTGGAGAAAATCAGCCATGATTGCAAATTTCACACCGGGAACGAGGCAGATGGCCAGGGCGAGTGGCCTCAAACTGACCCCATTTTCCACGGGGAAAATGAAGTCATGTCCCCAGGGTCTGGGTGTCAGATGAAAGGTGGCCTTTAAGGCTCTAAGGACTTGCAAGCCCTAGTTGCCAACAGCTTTAGTTGTGAAGGAATCCAGCACAGATTGCAAATTTCTCACTGGGCACTGCCCTGTTGCCTAGGGCAAATGGCTGCAAAGAGAGAGGCCATTTTGCATGGGAAAAAGAAGTCCTTTCCCCAGGGTCTGGGTGTCAGATGAAAGGTGGCCTTTGGGGCTCCAAGGATTTCCAGTGTCCTCGTTGCCAGCAGTTTTACTTTTGGAAAAATAAGCCAAGTTGGAAAATTTCACACCGGGAACGATGCAGATGGCCAGGGCAAGTGGCCTCAAACTGACCCCATTTTCCACGGGGAAAATTAAGTCATGTCCCCAGGGTCTGGGTGTCAGATGAAAGGTGGCCTTTTGGGCTCTTAGGACTTGCAGGGTACTTCTTACTGGCAGCTTTAGATTTGGAGAAATCCAGCAAAGATTACAAATTTCTTGCTGGGCACCACCCTATTGGTCAGGGCGAGAGGCCAGAAATGGGGGCCATTTTCCATGGGGAAAATGAAGTCATTGGCGAAGGGTCTGCGTATCAGATGAAAGGTGGCTTTGGGGCCCTAAGGAGTTGCAGGGTCCTCGTTGCCAGCAGCTTTAGTTTTGGAGAAAATCAGCCATGATTGCAAATTTCACACCGGGAACGATGCAGATGGCCAGGGCGAGTGGCCTCAAACTGACCCCATTTTCCCGGGGGAAAATGAAGTCATGTCCCCAGCGTCTGGATGTCAGATGAAAGGTGGCCTTTGGGACTCCAAGGATTTCCGGTGTCCTCGTTGCCAGCAGTTTTACTTTTTGAAAAATAAGCCAAGTTGGCAAATTTCACACCGGGAACGATGCAGATGGCCAGGGCGAGTGGCCTCAAACTGACCCCATTTTCCCTGGGGAAAATTAAGTCATGTGCCCCGGGTCTGCGTGTCAGATGAAAGGTGGCCTTTGGGGCTCTAAGGACTTGCAAGCTCCTAGTTGCCAACAGCTTTAGTAGTGGAGGAATCCAGCACAGATTGCAAATTTCTCACTGGGCACTTCCCTGTTGGATATGGCAAATTGCTGCAAAGAGAGGCCATTTTCCATGGGAAAAAGAAGTCCTTTCCCCAGGGTCTGGGAATCAGATGAAAGGTGGCCTTAGCGGCTCCAAGGACTTCCAGTTTCCTCGTTGCCAGCAGCTTTACTTTTGGAGAAAATCAGCCAAGTTGCAAATTTCACACCGGGAACGATGCAGATGGCCAGGGCGAGTGGCCTCAAACTGACCCCATTTTCCACGGGGAAAATGAAGTCATGTCCCCAGGGTCTGGGTGTCAGATGAAAGGTGGCCTTTGGGGCTCTAAGGACTTCAAAGTCCTAGTTGCCAACAGCTTTAGTAGTGGAGGAATCCAGCACAGATTGCAAATTTCTCACTGGGCACTGCCCTGTTGCCTAGGGCAAATGGCTGAAAAGAGAGGCCATTTTCATGGGAAAAAGAAGTCCTTTCCCCAGGGTCTGGGTGTCAGATGAAAGGTGGCCTTTTGAGCTCTTAGGACTTGCAGGGTACTTCTTACTGGCAGCTTTAGATTTGGAGAAATCCAGCAAAGATTACAAATTTCTTGCTGGGCACCACCCTATTGGTTAGGGCGAGAGGCCAGAAATGGGGGCCATTTTCCATGGGGAAAATGAAGTCATTGGCGCAGGGTCTGCGTATCAGATGAAAGGTGGCTTTGGGGCCCTGAGGAGTTGCAGGGTCCTTGTCGCTAGCAGCTTTAGTTTTGGAGAAAATCAGCCATGATTGCAAATTTCACACCGGGAACGATGCAGATGGCCAGGGCGAGTGGCCTCAAACTGACCCCATATTCCACGGGGAAAATTAAGTCATGTGCCCCGGGTCTGCGTGTCAGATGAAAGGTGGCCTTTAAGGCTCAAAGGACTTGCAAGCTCCTAGTTGCCAACAGCGTTAGTTCTTTAGGAATCCAGCAATGTTTAAAAATTTCTCACTGCGCACTGCCCTGTTGTCTATGGCAAATGGCTGCAAAGAGAGGCCATTTTGCATGGGAAAAAGAAGTCCTTTCCCCAGGGTTTGGGAATCAGATGAAAGGTGGCCTTAGTGGCTCCAAGGACTTCCAGTGTCCTCGTTGCCAGCAGCTTTACTTTTGGAGAAAATCAGCCAAGTTGCAAATTTCACACCGGGAACGATGCAGATGGCCAGGGCGAGTGGCCTCAAACTGACCCCATTTTCCCTGGGGAAAATGAAGTCATGTCCCCAGGGTCTGGGTGTCAGATGAAAGGTGGCCTTTGGGGCTCTAAGGACTTCAAAGTCCTTGTTGCCAACAGCTTTAGTTGTGGAGGAATCCAGAAAAGTTTTCAAATTTCTTACAAGGAACTGCCCTGTTGCCTAGGGCAAATGGCTGCAAAGAGAGGCCATTTTGCATGGGAAAAAGAAGTCCTTTCCCCTGGGTCTGGGTTTCAGATGAAAGGTGGCCTTTGGGGCTCCAAGGACTTCCAGGGTGCTCGTTTGCAGCAGCTTTAGTTTTGGAGAAAATCAGCCATGATTGCAAATTTCACACCGGGAACGAGGCAGATGGCCAGGGCGAGTGGCCTCAAACTGACCCCATTTTCCACGGGGCAAATGAAGTCATGTCCCCAGGGTCTGGGTGTCAGATGAAAGGTGGCCTTTAAGGCTCTAAGGACTTGCAAGCCCTAGTTGCCAACAGCTTTAGTTGTGGAGGAATCCAGCACAGATTGCAAATTTCTCACTGGGCACTGCCCTGTTGCCTAGGGCAAATGGCTGCAAAGAGAGAGGCCATTTTGCATGGGAAAAAGAAGTCCTTTCCCCAGGGTCTGGGTGTCAGATGAAAGGTGGCCTTTGGGGCTCCAAGGATTTCCAGTGTCCTCGTTGCCAGCAGTTTTACTTTTGGAAAAATAAGCCAAGTTGGAAAATTTCACACCGGGAACGATGCAGATGGCCAGGGCAAGTGGCCTCAAACTGACCCCATTTTCCCTGGGGAAAATGAAGTCATGTCCCCAGGGTCTGGGTGTCAGATGAAAGGTGGCCTTTGGGGCTCTAAGGACTTCAAAGTCCTTGTTGCCAACAGCTTTAGTTGTGGAGGAATCCAGAAAAGTTTTCAAATTTCTTACATGGAACTGCCCTGTTGCCTAGGGCAAATGGCTGCAAAGAGAGGCCATTTTGCATGGGAAAAAGAAGTCCTTTCCCCTGGGTCTGGGTTTCAGATGAAAGGTGGCCTTTGGGGCTCCAAGGACTTCCAGGGTGCTCGTTTGCAGCAGCTTTAGTTTTGGAGAAAATCAGCCATGATTGCAAATTTCACACCGGGAACGAGGCAGATGGCCAGGGCGAGTGGCCTCAAACTGACCCCATTTTCCCGGGGGAAAATGAAGTCATGTCCCCAGCGTCTGGATGTCAGATGAAAGGTGGCCTTTGGGACTCCAAGGATTTCCGGTGTCCTCGTTGCCAGCAGTTTTACTTTTTGAAAAATAAGCCAAGTTGGCAAATTTCACACCGGGAACGATGCAGATGGCCAGGGCGAGTGGCCTCAAACTGACCCCATTTTCCCTGGGGAAAATTAAGTCATGTGCCCCGGGTCTGCGTGTCAGATGAAAGGTGGCCTTTGGGGCTCTAAGGACTTGCAAGCTCCTAGTTGCCAACAGCTTTAGTAGTGAAGGAATCCAGCACAGATTGCAAATTTCTCACTGGGCACTTCCCTGTTGGATATGGCAAATTGCTGCAAAGAGAGGCCATTTTCCATGGGAAAAAGAAGTCCTTTCCCCAGGGTCTGGGAATCAGATGAAAGGTGGCCTTAGCGGCTCCAAGGACTTCCAGTTTCCTCGTTGCCAGCAGCTTTACTTTTGGAGAAAATCAGCCAAGTTGCAAATTTCACACCGGGAACGATGCAGATGGCCAGGGCGAGTGGCCTCAAACTGACCCCATTTTCCACGGGGCAAATGAAGTCATGTCCCCAGGGTCTGGGTGTCAGATGAAAGGTGGCCTTTGGGGCTCTAAGGACTTCAAAGTCCTTGTTGCCAACAGCTTTAGTTGTGGAGGAATCCAGAAAAGTTTTCAAATTTCTTACATGGAACTGCCCTGTTGCCTAGGGCAAATGGCTGATAAGAGAGGCCATTTTGCATGGGAAAAAGAAGTCCTTTCCCCTGGGTCTGGGTTTCAGATGAAAGGTGGCCTTTGGGGCTCCAAGGACTTCCAGGGTGCTCATTTGCAGCAGCTTTAGTTTTGGAGAAAATCAGCCATGATTGCAAATTTCACACCGGGAACGAGGCAGATGGCCAGGGCGAGTGGCCTCAAACTGACCCCATTTTCCACGGGGCAAATGAAGTCATGTCCCCAGGGTCTGGGTGTCAGATGAAAGGTGGCCTTTAAGGCTCTAAGGACTTGCAAGCCCTAGTTGCCAACAGCTTTAGTTGTGGAGGAATCCAGCACAGATTGCAAATTTCTTACTGGGCACTGCCCTGTTGCCTAGGGCAAATGGCTGCAAAGAGAGAGGCCATTTTGCATGGGAAAAAGAAGTCCTTTCCCCAGGGTCTGGGTGTCAGATGAAAGGTGGCCTTTGGGGCTCCAAGGATTTCCAGTGTCCTCGTTGCCAGCAGTTTTACTTTTGGAAAAATAAGCCAAGTTGGAAAATTTCACACCGGGAACGATGCAGATGGCCAGGGCAAGTGGCCTCAAACTGACCCCATTTTCCCTGGGGAAAATGAAGTCATGTCCCCAGGGTCTGGGTGTCAGATGAAAGGTGGCCTTTGGGGCTCTAAGGACTTCAAAGTCCTTGTTGCCAACAGCTTTAGTTGTGGAGGAATCCAGAAAAGTTTTCAAATTTCTTACAAGGAACTGCCCTGTTGCCTAGGGCAAATGGCTGCAAAGAGAGGCCATTTTGCATGGGAAAAAGAAGTCCTTTCCCCTGGGTCTGGGTTTCAGATGAAAGGTGGCCTTTGGGGCTCCAAGGACTTCCAGGGTGCTCGTTTGCAGCAGCTTTAGTTTTGGAGAAAATCAGCCATGATTGCAAATTTCACACCGGGAACGAGGCAGATGGCCAGGGCGAGTGGCCTCAAACTGACCCCATTTTCCACGGGGAAAATGAAGTCATGTCCCCAGGGTCTGGGTGTCAGATGAAAGCTGGCCTTTAAGGCTCTAAGGACTTGCAAGCCCTAGTTGCCAACAGCTTTAGTTGTGAAGGAATCCAGCACAGATTGCAAATTTCTCACTGGGCACTGCCCTGTTGCCTAGGGCAAATGGCTGCAAAGAGAGAGGCCATTTTGCATGGGAAAAAGAAGTCCTTTCCCCAGGGTCTGGGTGTCAGATGAAAGGTGGCCTTTGGGGCTCCAAGGATTTCCAGTGTCCTCGTTGCCAGCAGTTTTACTTTTGGAAAAATAAGCCAAGTTGGAAAATTTCACACCGGGAACGATGCAGATGGCCAGGGCAAGTGGCCTCAAACTGACCCCATTTTCCACGGGGAAAATTAAGTCATGTCCCCAGGGTCTGGGTGTCAGATGAAAGGTGGCCTTTTGGGCTCTTAGGACTTGCAGGGTACTTCTTACTGGCAGCTTTAGATTTGGAGAAATCCAGCAAAGATTACAAATTTCTTGCTGGGCACCACCCTATTGGTCAGGGCGAGAGGCCAGAAATGGGGGCCATTTTCCATGGGGAAAATGAAGTCATTGGCGAAGGGTCTGCGTATCAGATGAAAGGTGGCTTTGGGGCCCTAAGGAGTTGCAGGGTCCTCGTTGCCAGCAGCTTTAGTTTTGGAGAAAATCAGCCATGATTGCAAATTTCACACCGGGAACGATGCAGATGGCCAGGGCGAGTGGCCTCAAACTGACCCCATTTTCCCGGGGGAAAATGAAGTCATGTCCCCAGCGTCTGGATGTCAGATGAAAGGTGGCCTTTGGGACTCCAAGGATTTCCGGTGTCCTCGTTGCCAGCAGTTTTACTTTTTGAAAAATAAGCCAAGTTGGCAAATTTCACACCGGGAACGATGCAGATGGCCAGGGCGAGTGGCCTCAAACTGACCCCATTTTCCCTGGGGAAAATTAAGTCATGTGCCCCGGGTCTGCGTGTCAGATGAAAGGTGGCCTTTGGGGCTCTAAGGACTTGCAAGCTCCTAGTTGCCAACAGCTTTAGTAGTGGAGGAATCCAGCACAGATTGCAAATTTCTCACTGGGCACTTCCCTGTTGGATATGGCAAATTGCTGCAAAGAGAGGCCATTTTCCATGGGAAAAAGAAGTCCTTTCCCCAGGGTCTGGGAATCAGATGAAAGGTGGCCTTAGCGGCTCCAAGGACTTCCAGTTTCCTCGTTGCCAGCAGCTTTACTTTTGGAGAAAATCAGCCAAGTTGCAAATTTCACACCGGGAACGATGCAGATGGCCAGGGCGAGTGGCCTCAAACTGACCCCATTTTCCACGGGGCAAATGAAGTCATGTCCCCAGGGTCTGGGTGTCAGATGAAAGGTGGCCTTTGGGGCTCTAAGGACTTCAAAGTCCTAGTTGCCAACAGCTTTAGTAGTGGAGGAATCCAGCACAGATTGCAAATTTCTCACTGGGCACTGCCCTGTTGCCTAGGGCAAATGGCTGAAAAGAGAGGCCATTTTCATGGGAAAAAGAAGTCCTTTCCCCAGGGTCTGGGTGTCAGATGAAAGGTGGCCTTTTGAGCTCTTAGGACTTGCAGGGTACTTCTTACTGGCAGCTTTAGATTTGGAGAAATCCAGCAAAGATTACAAATTTCTTGCTGGGCACCACCCTATTGGTTAGGGCGAGAGGCCAGAAATGGGGGCCATTTTCCATGGGGAAAATGAAGTCATTGGCGCAGGGTCTGCGTATCAGATGAAAGGTGGCTTTGGGGCCCTGAGGAGTTGCAGGGTCCTTGTCGCTAGCAGCTTTAGTTTTGGAGAAAATCAGCCATGATTGCAAATTTCACACCGGGAACGATGCAGATGGCCAGGGCGAGTGGCCTCAAACTGACCCCATATTCCACGGGGAAAATTAAGTCATGTGCCCCGGGTCTGCGTGTCAGATGAAAGGTGGCCTTTAAGGCTCAAAGGACTTGCAAGCTCCTAGTTGCCAACAGCGTTAGTTCTTTAGGAATCCAGCAATGTTTAAAAATTTCTCACTGCGCACTGCCCTGTTGTCTATGGCAAATGGCTGCAAAGAGAGGCCATTTTGCATGGGAAAAAGAAGTCCTTTCCCCAGGGTTTGGGAATCAGATGAAAGGTGGCCTTAGTGGCTCCAAGGACTTCCAGTGTCCTCGTTGCCAGCAGCTTTACTTTTGGAGAAAATCAGCCAAGTTGCAAATTTCACACCGGGAACGATGCAGATGGCCAGGGCGAGTGGCCTCAAACTGACCCCATTTTCCCTGGGGAAAATGAAGTCATGTCCCCAGGGTCTGGGTGTCAGATGAAAGGTGGCCTTTGGGGCTCTAAGGACTTCAAAGTCCTTGTTGCCAACAGCTTTAGTTGTGGAGGAATCCAGAAAAGTTTTCAAATTTCTTACAAGGAACTGCCCTGTTGCCTAGGGCAAATGGCTGCAAAGAGAGGCCATTTTGCATGGGAAAAAGAAGTCCTTTCCCCTGGGTCTGGGTTTCAGATGAAAGGTGGCCTTTGGGGCTCCAAGGACTTCCAGGGTGCTCGTTTGCAGCAGCTTTAGTTTTGGAGAAAATCAGCCATGATTGCAAATTTCACACCGGGAACGAGGCAGATGGCCAGGGCGAGTGGCCTCAAACTGACCCCATTTTCCACGGGGAAAATGAAGTCATGTCCCCAGGGTCTGGGTGTCAGATGAAAGGTGGCCTTTAAGGCTCTAAGGACTTGCAAGCCCTAGTTGCCAACAGCTTTAGTTGTGAAGGAATCCAGCACAGATTGCAAATTTCTCACTGGGCACTGCCCTGTTGCCTAGGGCAAATGGCTGCAAAGAGAGAGGCCATTTTGCATGGGAAAAAGAAGTCCTTTCCCCAGGGTCTGGGTGTCAGATGAAAGGTGGCCTTTGGGGCTCCAAGGATTTCCAGTGTCCTCGTTGCCAGCAGTTTTACTTTTGGAAAAATAAGCCAAGTTGGAAAATTTCACACCGGGAACGATGCAGATGGCCAGGGCAAGTGGCCTCAAACTGACCCCATTTTCCCTGGGGAAAATTAAGTCATGTCCCCAGGGTCTGGGTGTCAGATGAAAGGTGGCCTTTGGGGCTCTAAGGACTTCAAAGTCCTTGTTGCCAACAGCTTTAGTTGTGGAGGAATCCAGAAAAGTTTTCAAATTTCTTACAAGGAACTGCCCTGTTGCCTAGGGCAAATGGCTGCAAAGAGAGGCCATTTTGCATGGGAAAAAGAAGTCCTTTCCCCTGGGTCTGGGTTTCAGATGAAAGGTGGCCTTTGGGGCTCCAAGGACTTCCAGGGTGCTCGTTTGCAGCAGCTTTAGTTTTGGAGAAAATCAGCCATGATTGCAAATTTCACACCGGGAACGAGGCAGATGGCCAGGGCGAGTGGCCTCAAACTGACCCCATTTTCCACGGGGAAAATGAAGTCATGTCCCCAGGGTCTGGGTGTCAGATGAAAGGTGGCCTTTAAGGCTCTAAGGACTTGCAAGCCCTAGTTGCCAACAGCTTTAGTTGTGAAGGAATCCAGCACAGATTGCAAATTTCTCACTGGGCACTGCCCTGTTGCCTAGGGCAAATGGCTGAAAAGAGAGAGGCCATTTTGCATGGGAAAAAGAAGTCCTTTCCCCAGGGTCTGGGTGTCAGATGAAAGGTGGCCTTTGGGGCTCCAAGGATTTCCAGTGTCCTCGTTGCCAGCAGTTTTACTTTTGGAAAAATAAGCCAAGTTGGAAAATTTCACACCGGGAACGATGCAGATGGCCAGGGCAAGTGGCCTCAAACTGACCCCATTTTCCACGGGGAAAATTAAGTCATGTCCCCAGGGTCTGGGTGTCAGATGAAAGGTGGCCTTTTGGGCTCTTAGGACTTGCAGGGTACTTCTTACTGGCAGCTTTAGATTTGGAGAAATCCAGCAAAGATTACAAATTTCTTGCTGGGCACCACCCTATTGGTCAGGGCGAGAGGCCAGAAATGGGGGCCATTTTCCATGGGGAAAATGAAGTCATTGGCGAAGGGTCTGCGTATCAGATGAAAGGTGGCTTTGGGGCCCTAAGGAGTTGCAGGGTCCTCGTTGCCAGCAGCTTTAGTTTTGGAGAAAATCAGCCATGATTGCAAATTTCACACCGGGAACGATGCAGATGGCCAGGGCGAGTGGCCTCAAACTGACCCCATTTTCCCGGGGGAAAATGAAGTCATGTCCCCAGCGTCTGGATGTCAGATGAAAGGTGGCCTTTGCGACTCCAAGGATTTCCGGTGTCCTCGTTGCCAGCAGTTTTACTTTTTGAAAAATAAGCCAAGTTGGCAAATTTCACACCGGGAACGATGCAGATGGCCAGGGCGAGTGGCCTCAAACTGACCCCATTTTCCCTGGGGAAAATTAAGTCATGTGCCCCGGGTCTGCGTGTCAGATGAAAGGTGGCCTTTGGGGCTCTAAGGACTTGCAAGCTCCTAGTTGCCAACAGCTTTAGTAGTGGAGGAATCCAGCACAGATTGCAAATTTCTCACTGGGCACTTCCCTGTTGGATATGGCAAATTGCTGCAAAGAGAGGCCATTTTCCATGGGAAAAAGAAGTCCTTTCCCCAGGGTCTGGGAATCAGATGAAAGGTGGCCTTAGCGGCTCCAAGGACTTCCAGTTTCCTCGTTGCCAGCAGCTTTACTTTTGGAGAAAATCAGCCAAGTTGCAAATTTCACACCGGGAACGATGCAGATGGCCAGGGCGAGTGGCCTCAAACTGACCCCATTTTCCACGGGGAAAATGAAGTCATGTCCCCAGGGTCTGGGTGTCAGATGAAAGGTGGCCTTTGGGGCTCTAAGGACTTCAAAGTCCTAGTTGCCAACAGCTTTAGTAGTGGAGGAATCCAGCACAGATTGCAAATTTCTCACTGGGCACTGCCCTGTTGCCTAGGGCAAATGGCTGAAAAGAGAGGCCATTTTCATGGGAAAAAGAAGTCCTTTCCCCAGGGTCTGGGTGTCAGATGAAAGGTGGCCTTTTGAGCTCTTAGGACTTGCAGGGTACTTCTTACTGGCAGCTTTAGATTTGGAGAAATCCAGCAAAGATTACAAATTTCTTGCTGGGCACCACCCTATTGGTTAGGGCGAGAGGCCAGAAATGGGGGCCATTTTCCTTGGGGAAAATGAAGTCATTGGCGCAGGGTCTGCGTATCAGATGAAAGGTGGCTTTGGGGCCCTGAGGAGTTGCAGGGTCCTTGTCGCTAGCAGCTTTAGTTTTGGAGAAAATCAGCCATGATTGCAAATTTCACACCGGGAACGATGCAGATGGCCAGGGCGAGTGGCCTCAAACTGACCCCATATTCCACGGGGAAAATTAAGTCATGTGCCCCGGGTCTGCGTGTCAGATGAAAGGTGGCCTTTAAGGCTCAAAGGACTTGCAAGCTCCTAGTTGCCAACAGCGTTAGTTCTTTAGGAATCCAGCAATGTTTAAAAATTTCTCACTGCGCACTGCCCTGTTGTCTATGGCAAATGGCTGCAAAGAGAGGCCATTTTGCATGGGAAAAAGAAGTCCTTTCCCCAGGGTTTGGGAATCAGATGAAAGGTGGCCTTAGTGGCTCCAAGGACTTCCAGTGTCCTCGTTGCCAGCAGCTTTACTTTTGGAGAAAATCAGCCAAGTTGCAAATTTCACACCGGGAACGATGCAGATGGCCAGGGCGAGTGGCCTCAAACTGACCCCATTTTCCCTGGGGAAAATGAAGTCATGTCCCCAGGGTCTGGGTGTCAGATGAAAGGTGGCCTTTGGGGCTCTAAGGACTTCAAAGTCCTTGTTGCCAACAGCTTTAGTTGTGGAGGAATCCAGAAAAGTTTTCAAATTTCTTACAAGGAACTGCCCTGTTGCCTAGGGCAAATGGCTGCAAAGAGAGGCCATTTTGCATGGGAAAAAGAAGTCCTTTCCCCTGGGTCTGGGTTTCAGATGAAAGGTGGCCTTTGGGGCTCCAAGGACTTCCAGGGTGCTCGTTTGCAGCAGCTTTAGTTTTGGAGAAAATCAGCCATGATTGCAAATTTCACACCGGGAACGAGGCAGATGGCCAGGGCAAGTGGCCTCAAACTGACCCCATTTTCCACGGGGAAAATTAAGTCATGTCCCCAGGGTCTGGGTGTCAGATGAAAGGTGGCCTTTTGGGCTCTTAGGACTTGCAGGGTACTTCTTACTGGCAGCTTTAGATTTGGAGAAATCCAGCAAAGATTACAAATTTCTTGCTGGGCACCACCCTATTGGTCAGGGCGAGAGGCCAGAAATGGGGGCCATTTTCCATGGGGAAAATGAAGTCATTGGCGAAGGGTCTGCGTATCAGATGAAAGGTGGCTTTGGGGCCCTAAGGAGTTGCAGGGTCCTCGTTGCCAGCAGCTTTAGTTTTGGAGAAAATCAGCCATGATTGCAAATTTCACACCGGGAACGATGCAGATGGCCAGGGCGAGTGGCCTCAAACTGACCCCATTTTCCCGGGGGAAAATGAAGTCATGTCCCCAGCGTCTGGATGTCAGATGAAAGGTGGCCTTTGGGACTCCAAGGATTTCCGGTGTCCTCGTTGCCAGCAGTTTTACTTTTTGAAAAATAAGCCAAGTTGGCAAATTTCACACCGGGAACGATGCAGATGGCCAGGGCGAGTGGCCTCAAACTGACCCCATTTTCCCTGGGGAAAATTAAGTCATGTGCCCCGGGTCTGCGTGTCAGATGAAAGGTGGCCTTTGGGGCTCTAAGGACTTGCAAGCTCCTAGTTGCCAACAGCTTTAGTAGTGGAGGAATCCAGCACAGATTGCAAATTTCTCACTGGGCACTTCCCTGTTGGATATGGCAAATTGCTGCAAAGAGAGGCCATTTTCCATGGGAAAAAGAAGTCCTTTCCCCAGGGTCTGGGAATCAGATGAAAGGTGGCCTTAGCGGCTCCAAGGACTTCCAGTTTCCTCGTTGCCAGCAGCTTTACTTTTGGAGAAAATCAGCCAAGTTGCAAATTTCACACCGGGAACGATGCAGATGGCCAGGGCGAGTGGCCTCAAACTGACCCCATTTTCCACGGGGAAAATGAAGTCATGTCCCCAGGGTCTGGGTGTCAGATGAAAGGTGGCCTTTGGGGCTCTAAGGACTTCAAAGTCCTAGTTGCCAACAGCTTTACTAGTGGAGGAATCCAGCACAGATTGCAAATTTCTCACTGGGCACTGCCCTGTTGCCTAGGGCAAATGGCTGAAAAGAGAGGCCATTTTCATGGGAAAAAGAAGTCCTTTCCCCAGGGTCTGGGTGTCAGATGAAAGGTGGCCTTTTGAGCTCTTAGGACTTGCAGGGTACTTCTTACTGGCAGCTTTAGATTTGGAGAAATCCAGCAAAGATTACAAATTTCTTGCTGGGCACCACCCTATTGGTTAGGGCGAGAGGCCAGAAATGGGGGCCATTTTCCATGGGGAAAATGAAGTCATTGGCGCAGGGTCTGCGTATCAGATGAAAGGTGGCTTTGGGGCCCTGAGGAGTTGCAGGGTCCTTGTCGCTAGCAGCTTTAGTTTTGGAGAAAATCAGCCATGATTGCAAATTTCACACCGGGAACGATGCAGATGGCCAGGGCGAGTGGCCTCAAACTGACCCCATATTCCACGGGGAAAATTAAGTCATGTCCCCCGGGTCTGCGTGTCAGATGAAAGGTGGCCTTTAAGGCTCAAAGGACTTGCAAGCTCCTAGTTGCCAACAGCGTTAGTTCTTTAGGAATCCAGCAATGTTTAAAAATTTCTCACTGCGCACTGCCCTGTTGTCTATGGCAAATGGCTGCAAAGAGAGGCCATTTTGCATGGGAAAAAGAAGTCCTTTCCCCAGGGTTTGGGAATCAGATGAAAGGTGGCCTTAGTGGCTCCAAGGACTTCCAGTGTCCTCGTTGCCAGCAGCTTTACTTTTGGAGAAAATCAGCCAAGTTGCAAATTTCACACCGGGAACGATGCAGATGGCCAGGGCGAGTGGCCTCAAACTGACCCCATTTTCCCTGGGGAAAATGAAGTCATGTCCCCAGGGTCTGGGTGTCAGATGAAAGGTGGCCTTTGGGGCTCTAAGGACTTCAAAGTCCTAGTTGCCAACAGCTTTAGTTGTGGAGGAATCCAGAAAAGTTTTCAAATTTCTTACAAGGAACTGCCCTGTTGCCTAGGGCAAATGGCTGCAAAGAGAGGCCATTTTGCATGGGAAAAAGAAGTCCTTTCCCCTGGGTCTGGGTTTCAGATGAAAGGTGGCCTTTGGGGCTCCAAGGACTTCCAGGGTGCTCGTTTGCAGCAGCTTTAGTTTTGGAGAAAATCAGCCATGATTGCAAATTTCACACCGGGAACGAGGCAGATGGCCAGGGCAAGTGGCCTCAAACTGACCCCATTTTCCACGGGGAAAATTAAGTCATGTCCCCAGGGTCTGGGTGTCAGATGAAAGGTGGCCTTTTGGGCTCTTAGGACTTGCAGGGTACTTCTTACTGGCAGCTTTAGATTTGGAGAAATCCAGCAAAGATTACAAATTTCTTGCTGGGCACCACCCTATTGGTCAGGGCGAGAGGCCAGAAATGGGGGCCATTTTCCATGGGGAAAATGAAGTCATTGGCGAAGGGTCTGCGTATCAGATGAAAGGTGGCTTTGGGGCCCTAAGGAGTTGCAGGGTCCTCGTTGCCAGCAGCTTTAGTTTTGGAGAAATCAGCCATGATTGCAAATTTCACACCGGGAACGATGCAGATGGCCAGGGCGAGTGGCCTCAAACTGACCCCATTTTCCCGGGGGAAAATGAAGTCATGTCCCCAGCGTCTGGATGTCAGATGAAAGGTGGCCTTTGGGACTCCAAGGATTTCCGGTGTCCTCGTTGCCAGCAGTTTTACTTTTTGAAAAATAAGCCAAGTTGGCAAATTTCACACCGGGAACGATGCAGATGGCCAGGGCGAGTGGCCTCAAACTGACCCCATTTTCCCTGGGGAAAATTAAGTCATGTGCCCCGGGTCTGCGTGTCAGATGAAAGGTGGCCTTTGGGGCTCTAAGGACTTGCAAGCTCCTAGTTGCCAACAGCTTTAGTAGTGGAGGAATCCAGCACAGATTGCAAATTTCTCACTGGGCACTTCCCTGTTGGATATGGCAAATTGCTGCAAAGAGAGGCCATTTTCCATGGGAAAAAGAAGTCCTTTCCCCAGGGTCTGGGAATCAGATGAAAGGTGGCCTTAGCGGCTCCAAGGACTTCCAGTTTCCTCGTTGCCAGCAGCTTTACTTTTGGAGAAAATCAGCCAAGTTGCAAATTTCACACCGGGAACGATGCAGATGGCCAGGGCGAGTGGCCTCAAACTGACCCCATTTTCCACGGGGAAAATGAAGTCATGTCCCCAGGGTCTGGGTGTCAGATGAAAGGTGGCCTTTGGGGCTCTAAGGACTTCAAAGTCCTAGTTGCCAACAGCTTTAGTAGTGGAGGAATCCAGCACAGATTGCAAATTTCTCACTGGGCACTGCCCTGTTGCCTAGGGCAAATGGCTGAAAAGAGAGGCCATTTTCATGGGAAAAAGAAGTCCTTTCCCCAGGGTCTGGGTGTCAGATGAAAGGTGGCCTTTTGAGCTCTTAGGACTTGCAGGGTACTTCTTACTGGCAGCTTTAGATTTGGAGAAATCCAGCAAAGATTACAAATTTCTTGCTGGGCACCACCCTATTGGTTAGGGCGAGAGGCCAGAAATGGGGGCCATTTTCCATGGGGAAAATGAAGTCATTGGCGCAGGGTCTGCGTATCAGATGAAAGGTGGCTTTGGGGCCCTGAGGAGTTGCAGGGTCCTTGTCGCTAGCAGCTTTAGTTTTGGAGAAAATCAGCCATGATTGCAAATTTCACACCGGGAACGATGCAGATGGCCAGGGCGAGTGGCCTCAAACTGACCCCATATTCCACGGGGAAAATTAAGTCATGTCCCCCGGGTCTGCGTGTCAGATGAAAGGTGGCCTTTAAGGCTCAAAGGACTTGCAAGCTCCTAGTTGCCAACAGCGTTAGTTCTTTAGGAATCCAGCAATGTTTAAAAATTTCTCACTGCGCACTGCCCTGTTGTCTATGGCAAATGGCTGCAAAGAGAGGCCATTTTGCATGGGAAAAAGAAGTCCTTTCCCCAGGGTTTGGGAATCAGATGAAAGGTGGCCTTAGTGGCTCCAAGGACTTCCAGTGTCCTCGTTGCCAGCAGCTTTACTTTTGGAGAAAATCAGCCAAGTTGCAAATTTCACACCGGGAACGATGCAGATGGCCAGGGCGAGTGGCCTCAAACTGACCCCATTTTCCCTGGGGAAAATGAAGTCATGTCCCCAGGGTCTGGGTGTCAGATGAAAGGTGGCCTTTGGGGCTCTAAGGACTTCAAAGTCCTAGTTGCCAACAGCTTTAGTTGTGGAGGAATCCAGAAAAGTTTTCAAATTTCTTACAAGGAACTGCCCTGTTGCCTAGGGCAAATGGCTGCAAAGAGAGGCCATTTTGCATGGGAAAAAGAAGTCCTTTCCCCTGGGTCTGGGTTTCAGATGAAAGGTGGCCTTTGGGGCTCCAAGGACTTCCAGGGTGCTCATTTGCAGCAGCTTTAGTTTTGGAGAAAATCAGCCATGATTGCAAATTTCACACCGGGAACGAGGCAGATGGCCAGGGCGAGTGGCCTCAAACTGACCCCATTTTCCACGGGGCAAATGAAGTCATGTCCCCAGGGTCTGGGTGTCAGATGAAAGGTGGCCTTTAAGGCTCTAAGGACTTGCAAGCCCTAGTTGCCAACAGCTTTAGTTGTGGAGGAATCCAGCACAGATTGCAAATTTCTCACTGGGCACTGCCCTGTTGCCTAGGGCAAATGGCTGCAAAGAGAGAGGCCATTTTGCATGGGAAAAAGAAGTCCTTTCCCCAGGGTCTGGGTGTCAGATGAAAGGTGGCCTTTGGGGCTCCAAGGATTTCCAGGGTCCTCGTTGCCAGCAGTTTTACTTTTGGAAAAATAAGCCAAGTTGGAAAATTTCACACCGGGAACGATGCAGATGGCCAGGGCAAGTGGCCTCAAACTGACCCCATTTTCCCTGGGGAAAATGAAGTCATGTCCCCAGGGTCTGGGTGTCAGATGAAAGGTGGCCTTTGGGGCTCTAAGGACTTCAAAGTCCTTGTTGCCAACAGCTTTAGTTGTGGAGGAATCCAGAAAAGTTTTCAAATTTCTTACAAGGAACTGCCCTGTTGCCTAGGGCAAATGGCTGCAAAGAGAGGCCATTTTGCATGGGAAAAAGAAGTCCTTTCCCCTGGGTCTGGGTTTCAGATGAAAGGTGGCCTTTGGGGCTCCAAGGACTTCCAGGGTGCTCGTTTGCAGCAGCTTTAGTTTTGGAGAAAATCAGCCATGATTGCAAATTTCACACCGGGAACGAGGCAGATGGCCAGGGCGAGTGGCCTCAAACTGACCCCATTTTCCACGGGGCAAATGAAGTCATGTCCCCAGGGTCTGGGTGTCAGATGAAAGGTGGCCTTTAAGGCTCTAAGGACTTGCAAGCCCTAGTTGCCAACAGCTTTAGTTGTGAAGGAATCCAGCACAGATTGCAAATTTCTCACTGGGCACTGCCCTGTTGCCTAGGGCAAATGGCTGAAAAGAGAGAGGCCATTTTGCATGGGAAAAAGAAGTCCTTTCCCCAGGGTCTGGGTGTCAGGTGAAAGGTGGCCTTTGGGGCTCCAAGGATTTCCAGTGTCCTCGTTGCCAGCAGTTTTACTTTTGGAAAAATAAGCCAAGTTGGAAAATTTCACACCGGGAACGATGCAGATGGCCAGGGCAAGTGGCCTCAAACTGACCCCATTTTCCACGGGGAAAATTAAGTCATGTCCCCAGGGTCTGGGTGTCAGATGAAAGGTGGCCTTTTGGGCTCTTAGGACTTGCAGGGTACTTCTTACTGGCAGCTTTAGATTTGGAGAAATCCAGCAAAGATTACAAATTTCTTGCTGGGCACCACCCTATTGGTCAGGGCGAGAGGCCAGAAATGGGGGCCATTTTCCATGGGGAAAATGAAGTCATTGGCGAAGGGTCTGCGTATCAGATGAAAGGTGGCTTTGGGGCCCTAAGGAGTTGCAGGGTCCTCGTTGCCAGCAGCTTTAGTTTTGGAGAAAATCAGCCATGATTGCAAATTTCACACCGGGAACGATGCAGATGGCCAGGGCGAGTGGCCTCAAACTGACCCCATTTTCCCGGGGGAAAATGAAGTCATGTCCCCAGCGTCTGGATGTCAGATGAAAGGTGGCCTTTGGGACTCCAAGGATTTCCGGTGTCCTCGTTGCCAGCAGTTTTACTTTTTGAAAAATAAGCCAAGTTGGCAAATTTCACACCGGGAACGATGCAGATGGCCAGGGCGAGTGGCCTCAAACTGACCCCATTTTCCCTGGGGAAAATTAAGTCATGTGCCCCGGGTCTGCGTGTCAGATGAAAGGTGGCCTTTGGGGCTCTAAGGACTTGCAAGCTCCTAGTTGCCAACAGCTTTAGTAGTGAAGGAATCCAGCACAGATTGCAAATTTCTCACTGGGCACTTCCCTGTTGGATATGGCAAATTGCTGCAAAGAGAGGCCATTTTCCATGGGAAAAAGAAGTCCTTTCCCCAGGGTCTGGGAATCAGATGAAAGGTGGCCTTAGCGGCTCCAAGGACTTCCAGTGTCCTCGTTGCCAGCAGCTTTACTTTTGGAGAAAATCAGCCAAGTTGCAAATTTCACACCGGGAACGATGCAGATGGCCAGGGCGAGTGGCCTCAAACTGACCCCATTTTCCACGGGGCAAATGAAGTCATGTCCCCAGGGTCTGGGTGTCAGATGAAAGGTGGCCTTTGGGGCTCTAAGGACTTCAAAGTCCTTGTTGCCAACAGCTTTAGTTGTGGAGGAATCCAGAAAAGTTTTCAAATTTCTTACATGGAACTGCCCTGTTGCCTAGGGCAAATGGCTGCAAAGAGAGGCCATTTTGCATGGGAAAAAGAAGTCCTTTCCCCTGGGTCTGGGTTTCAGATGAAAGGTGGCCTTTGGGGCTCCAAGGACTTCCAGGGTGCTCGTTTGCAGCAGCTTTAGTTTTGGAGAAAATCAGCCATGATTGCAAATTTCACACCGGGAACGAGGCAGATGGCCAGGGCGAGTGGCCTCAAACTGACCCCATTTTCCACGGGGCAAATGAAGTCATGTCCCCAGGGTCTGGGGGTCAGATGAAAGGTGGCCTTTGGGGCTCTAAGGACTTCAAAGTCCTTGTTGCCAACAGCTTTAGTTGTGGAGGAATCCAGAAAAGTTTTCAAATTTCTTACAAGGAACTGCCCTGTTGCCTAGGGCAAATGGCTGCAAAGAGAGGCCATTTTGCATGGGAAAAAGAAGTCCTTTCCCCTGGGTCTGGGTTTCAGATGAAAGGTGGCCTTTGGGGCTCCAAGGACTTCCAGGGTGCTCGTTTGCAGCAGCTTTAGTTTTGGAGAAAATCAGCCATGATTGCAAATTTCACACCGGGAACGAGGCAGATGGCCAGGGCGAGTGGCCTCAAACTGACCCCATTTTCCACGGGGAAAATGAAGTCATGTCCCCAGGGTCTGGGTGTCAGATGAAAGGTGGCCTTTAAGGCTCTAAGGACTTGCAAGCCCTAGTTGCCAACAGCTTTAGTTGTGAAGGAATCCAGCACAGATTGCAAATTTCTCACTGGGCACTGCCCTGTTGCCTAGGGCAAATGGCTGAAAAGAGAGAGGCCATTTTGCATGGGAAAAAGAAGTCCTTTCCCCAGGGTCTGGGTGTCAGGTGAAAGGTGGCCTTTGGGGCTCCAAGGATTTCCAGTGTCCTCGTTGCCAGCAGTTTTACTTTTGGAAAAATAAGCCAAGTTGGAAAATTTCACACCGGGAACGATGCAGATGGCCAGGGCAAGTGGCCTCAAACTGACCCCATTTTCCACGGGGAAAATTAAGTCATGTCCCCAGGGTCTGGGTGTCAGATGAAAGGTGGCCTTTTGGGCTCTTAGGACTTGCAGGGTACTTCTTACTGGCAGCTTTAGATTTGGAGAAATCCAGCAAAGATTACAAATTTCTTGCTGGGCACCACCCTATTGGTCAGGGCGAGAGGCCAGAAATGGGGGCCATTTTCCATGGGGAAAATGAAGTCATTGGCGAAGGGTCTGCGTATCAGATGAAAGGTGGCTTTGGGGCCCTAAGGAGTTGCAGGGTCCTCGTTGCCAGCAGCTTTAGTTTTGGAGAAAATCAGCCATGATTGCAAATTTCACACCGGGAACGATGCAGATGGCCAGGGCGAGTGGCCTCAAACTGACCCCATTTTCCCGGGGGAAAATGAAGTCATGTCCCCAGCGTCTGGATGTCAGATGAAAGGTGGCCTTTGGGACTCCAAGGATTTCCGGTGTCCTCGTTGCCAGCAGTTTTACTTTTTGAAAAATAAGCCAAGTTGGCAAATTTCACACCGGGAACGATGCAGATGGCCAGGGCAAGTGGCCTCAAACTGACCCCATTTTCCCTGGGGAAAATTAAGTCATGTGCCCCGGGTCTGCGTGTCAGATGAAAGGTGGCCTTTGGGGCTCTAAGGACTTGCAAGCTCCTAGTTGCCAACAGCTTTAGTAGTGAAGGAATCCAGCACAGATTGCAAATTTCTCACTGGGCACTTCCCTGTTGGATATGGCAAATTGCTGCAAAGAGAGGCCATTTTCCATGGGAAAAAGAAGTCCTTTCCCCAGGGTCTGGGAATCAGATGAAAGGTGGCCTTTGGGGCTCCAAGGACTTCCAGTTTCCTCGTTGCCAGCAGCTTTACTTTTGGAGAAAATCAGCCAAGTTGCAAATTTCACACCGGGAACGATGCAGATGGCCAGGGCGAGTGGCCTCAAACTGACCCCATTTTCCACGGGGCAAATGAAGTCATGTCCCCAGGGTCTGGGTGTCAGATGAAAGGTGGCCTTTGGGGCTCTAAGGACTTCAAAGTCCTTGTTGCCAACAGCTTTAGTTGTGGAGGAATCCAGAAAAGTTTTCAAATTTCTTACATGGAACTGCCCTGTTGCCTAGGGCAAATGGCTGCAAAGAGAGGCCATTTTGCATGGGAAAAAGAAGTCCTTTCCCCTGGGTCTGGGTTTCAGATGAAAGGTGGCCTTTGGGGCTCCAAGGACTTCCAGGGTGCTCGTTTGCAGCAGCTTTAGTTTTGGAGAAAATCAGCCATGATTGCAAATTTCACACCGGGAACGAGGCAGATGGCCAGGGCGAGTGGCCTCAAACTGACCCCATTTTCCACGGGGCAAATGAAGTCATGTCCCCAGGGTCTGGGTGTCAGATGAAAGCTGCCCTTTAAGGCTCTAAGGACTTGCAAGCCCTAGTTGCCAACAGCTTTAGTTGTGGAGGAATCCAGCACAGATTGCAAATTTCTCACTGGGCACTGCCCTGTTGCCTAGGGCAAATGGCTGCAAAGAGAGAGGCCATTTTGCATGGGAAAAAGAAGTCCTTTCCCCAGGGTCTGGGTGTCAGGTGAAAGGTGGCCTTTGGGGCTCCAAGGACTTCCAGTGTCCTCGTTGCCAGCAGTTTTACTTTTGGAAAAATAAGCCAAGTTGGAAAATTTCACACCGGGAACGATGCAGATGGCCAGGGCAAGTGGCCTCAAACTGACCCCATTTTCCCTGGGGAAAATGAAGTCATGTCCCCAGGGTCTGGGTGTCAGATGAAAGGTGGCCTTTGGGGCTCTAAGGACTTCAAAGTCCTTGTTGCCAACAGCTTTAGTTGTGGAGGAATCCAGAAAAGTTTTCAAATTTCTTACAAGGAACTGCCCTGTTGCCTAGGGCAAATGGCTGCAAAGAGAGGCCATTTTGCATGGGAAAAAGAAGTCCTTTCCCCTGGGTCTGGGTTTCAGATGAAAGGTGGCCTTTGGGGCTCCAAGGACTTCCAGGGTGCTCGTTTGCAGCAGCTTTAGTTTTGGAGAAAATCAGCCATGATTGCAAATTTCACACCGGGAACGAGGCAGATGGCCAGGGCGAGTGGCCTCAAACTGACCCCATTTTCCACGGGGAAAATGAAGTCATGTCCCCAGGGTCTGGGTGTCAGATGAAAGGTGGCCTTTAAGGCTCTAAGGACTTGCAAGCCCTAGTTGCCAACAGCTTTAGTTGTGAAGGAATCCAGCACAGATTGCAAATTTCTCACTGGGCACTGCCCTGTTGCCTAGGGCAAATGGCTGAAAAGAGAGAGGCCATTTTGCATGGGAAAAAGAAGTCCTTTCCCCAGGGTCTGGGTGTCAGGTGAAAGGTGGCCTTTGGGGCTCCAAGGATTTTCAGTGTCCTCGTTGCCAGCAGTTTTACTTTTGGAAAAATAAGCCAAGTTGGAAAATTTCACACCGGGAACGATGCAGATGGCCAGGGCAAGTGGCCTCAAACTGACCCCATTTTCCACGGGGAAAATTAAGTCATGTCCCCAGGGTCTGGGTGTCAGATGAAAGGTGGCCTTTTGGGCTCTTAGGACTTGCAGGGTACTTCTTACTGGCAGCTTTAGATTTGGAGAAATCCAGCAAAGATTACAAATTTCTTGCTGGGCACCACCCTATTGGTCAGGGCGAGAGGCCAGAAATGGGGGCCATTTTCCATGGGGAAAATGAAGTCATTGGCGAAGGGTCTGCGTATCAGATGAAAGGTGGCTTTGGGGCCCTAAGGAGTTGCAGGGTCCTCGTTGCCAGCAGCTTTAGTTTTGGAGAAAATCAGCCATGATTGCAAATTTCACACCGGGAACGATGCAGATGGCCAGGGCGAGTGGCCTCAAACTGACCCCATTTTCCCGGGGGAAAATGAAGTCATGTCCCCAGCGTCTGGATGTCAGATGAAAGGTGGCCTTTGGGACTCCAAGGATTTCCGGTGTCCTCGTTGCCAGCAGTTTTACTTTTTGAAAAATAAGCCAAGTTGGCAAATTTCACACCGGGAACGATGCAGATGGCCAGGGCGAGTGGCCTCAAACTGACCCCATTTTCCCTGGGGAAAATTAAGTCATGTGCCCCGGGTCTGCGTGTCAGATGAAAGGTGGCCTTTGGGGCTCTAAGGACTTGCAAGCTCCTAGTTGCCAACAGCTTTAGTAGTGAAGGAATCCAGCACAGATTGCAAATTTCTCACTGGGCACTTCCCTGTTGGATATGGCAAATTGCTGCAAAGAGAGGCCATTTTCCATGGGAAAAAGAAGTCCTTTCCCCAGGGTCTGGGAATCAGATGAAAGGTGGCCTTAGCGGCTCCAAGGACTTCCAGTTTCCTCGTTGCCAGCAGCTTTACTTTTGGAGAAAATCAGCCAAGTTGCAAATTTCACACCGGGAACGATGCAGATGGCCAGGGCGAGTGGCCTCAAACTGACCCCATTTTCCACGGGGCAAATGAAGTCATGTCCCCAGGGTCTGGGTGTCAGATGAAAGGTGGCCTTTGGGGCTCTAAGGACTTCAAAGTCCTTGTTGCCAACAGCTTTAGTTGTGGAGGAATCCAGAAAAGTTTTCAAATTTCTTACATGGAACTGCCCTGTTGCCTAGGGCAAATGGCTGCAAAGAGAGGCCATTTTGCATGGGAAAAAGAAGTCCTTTCCCCTGGGTCTGGGTTTCAGATGAAAGGTGGCCTTTGGGGCTCCAAGGACTTCCAGGGTGCTCGTTTGCAGCAGCTTTAGTTTTGGAGAAAATCAGCCATGATTGCAAATTTCACACCGGGAACGAGGCAGATGGCCAGGGCGAGTGGCCTCAAACTGACCCCATTTTCCACGGGGAAAATGAAGTCATGTCCCCAGGGTCTGGGTGTCAGATGAAAGGTGGCCTTTAAGGCTCTAAGGACTTGCAAGCCCTAGTTGCCAACAGCTTTAGTTGTGGAGGAATCCAGCACAGATTGCAAATTTCTCACTGGGCACTGCCCTGTTGCCTAGGGCAAATGGCTGCAAAGAGAGAGGCCATTTTGCATGGGAAAAAGAAGTCCTTTCCCCAGGGTCTGGGTGTCAGATGAAAGGTGGCCTTTGGGGCTCCAAGGATTTCCAGTGTCCTCGTTGCCAGCAGTTTTACTTTTGGAAAAATAAGCCAAGTTGGAAAATTTCACACCGGGAACGATGCAGATGGCCAGGGCAAGTGGCCTCAAACTGACCCCATTTTCCCTGGGGAAAATGAAGTCATGTCCCCAGGGTCTGGGTGTCAGATGAAAGGTGGCCTTTGGGGCTCTAAGGACTTCAAAGTCCTTGTTGCCAACAGCTTTAGTTGTGGAGGAATCCAGAAAAGTTTTCAAATTTCTTACAAGGAACTGCCCTGTTGCCTAGGGCAAATGGCTGCAAAGAGAGGCCATTTTGCATGGGAAAAAGAAGTCCTTTCCCCTGGGTCTGGGTTTCAGATGAAAGGTGGCCTTTGGGGCTCCAAGGACTTCCAGGGTGCTCGTTTGCAGCAGCTTTAGTTTTGGAGAAAATCAGCCATGATTGCAAATTTCACACCGGGAACGAGGCAGATGGCCAGGGCGAGTGGCCTCAAACTGACCCCATTTTCCACGGGGAAAATGAAGTCATGTCCCCAGGGTCTGGGTGTCAGATGAAAGGTGGCCTTTAAGGCTCTAAGGACTTGCAAGCCCTAGTTGCCAACAGCTTTAGTTGTGAAGGAATCCAGCACAGATTGCAAATTTCTCACTGGGCACTGCCCTGTTGCCTAGGGCAAATGGCTGCAAAGAGAGAGGCCATTTTGCATGGGAAAAAGAAGTCCTTTCCCCAGGGTCTGGGTGTCAGGTGAAAGGTGGCCTTTGGGGCTCCAAGGATTTCCAGTGTCCTCGTTGCCAGCAGTTTTACTTTTGGAAAAATAAGCCAAGTTGGAAAATTTCACACCGGGAACGATGCAGATGGCCAGGGCAAGTGGCCTCAAACTGACCCCATTTTCCACGGGGAAAATTAAGTCATGTCCCCAGGGTCTGGGTGTCAGATGAAAGGTGGCCTTTTGGGCTCTTAGGACTTGCAGGGTACTTCTTACTGGCAGCTTTAGATTTGGAGAAATCCAGCAAAGATTACAAATTTCTTGCTGGGCACCACCCTATTGGTCAGGGCGAGAGGCCAGAAATGGGGGCCATTTTCCATGGGGAAAATGAAGTCATTGGCGAAGGGTCTGCGTATCAGATGAAAGGTGGCTTTGGGGCCCTAAGGAGTTGCAGGGTCCTCGTTGCCAGCAGCTTTAGTTTTGGAGAAAATCAGCCATGATTGCAAATTTCACACCGGGAACGATGCAGATGGCCAGGGCGAGTGGCCTCAAACTGACCCCATTTTCCCGGGGGAAAATGAAGTCATGTCCCCAGCGTCTGGATGTCAGATGAAAGGTGGCCTTTGGGACTCCAAGGATTTCCGGTGTCCTCGTTGCCAGCAGTTTTACTTTTTGAAAAATAAGCCAAGTTGGCAAATTTCACACCGGGAACGATGCAGATGGCCAGGGCGAGTGGCCTCAAACTGACCCCATTTTCCCTGGGGAAAATTAAGTCATGTGCCCCGGGTCTGCGTGTCAGATGAAAGGTGGCCTTTGGGGCTCTAAGGACTTGCAAGCTCCTAGTTGCCAACAGCTTTAGTAGTGGAGGAATCCAGCACAGATTGCAAATTTCTCACTGGGCACTTCCCTGTTGGATATGGCAAATTGCTGCAAAGAGAGGCCATTTTCCATGGGAAAAAGACGTCCTTTCCCCAGGGTCTGGGAATCAGATGAAAGGTGGCCTTAGCGGCTCCAAGGACTTCCAGTTTCCTCGTTGCCAGCAGCTTTACTTTTGGAGAAAATCAGCCAAGTTGCAAATTTCACACCGGGAACGATGCAGATGGCCAGGGCGAGTGGCCTCAAACTGACCCCATTTTCCACGGGGAAAATGAAGTCATGTCCCCAGGGTCTGGGTGTCAGATGAAAGGTGGCCTTTGGGGCTCTAAGGACTTCAAAGTCCTAGTTGCCAACAGCTTTAGTAGTGGAGGAATCCAGCACAGATTGCAAATTTCTCACTGGGCACTGCCCTGTTGCCTAGGGCAAATGGCTGAAAAGAGAGGCCATTTTCATGGGAAAAAGAAGTCCTTTCCCCAGGGTCTGGGTGTCAGATGAAAGGTGGCCTTTTGAGCTCTTAGGACTTGCAGGGTACTTCTTACTGGCAGCTTTAGATTTGGAGAAATCCAGCAAAGATTACAAATTTCTTGCTGGGCACCACCCTATTGGTTAGGGCGAGAGGCCAGAAATGGGGGCCATTTTCCATGGGGAAAATGAAGTCATTGGCGCAGGGTCTGCGTATCAGATGAAAGGTGGCTTTGGGGCCCTGAGGAGTTGCAGGGTCCTTGTCGCTAGCAGCTTTAGTTTTGGAGAAAATCAGCCATGATTGCAAATTTCACACCGGGAACGATGCAGATGGCCAGGGCGAGTGGCCTCAAACTGACCCCATATTCCACGGGGAAAATTAAGTCATGTCCCCCGGGTCTGCGTGTCAGATGAAAGGTGGCCTTTAAGGCTCAAAGGACTTGCAAGCTCCTAGTTGCCAACAGCGTTAGTTCTTTAGGAATCCAGCAATGTTTAAAAATTTCTCACTGCGCACTGCCCTGTTGTCTATGGCAAATGGCTGCAAAGAGAGGCCATTTTGCATGGGAAAAAGAAGTCCTTTCCCCAGGGTTTGGGAATCAGATGAAAGGTGGCCTTAGTGGCTCCAAGGACTTCCAGTGTCCTCGTTGCCAGCAGCTTTACTTTTGGAGAAAATCAGCCAAGTTGCAAATTTCACACCGGGAACGATGCAGATGGCCAGGGCGAGTGGCCTCAAACTGACCCCATTTTCCCTGGGGAAAATGAAGTCATGTCCCCAGGGTCTGGGTGTCAGATGAAAGGTGGCCTTTGGGGCTCTAAGGACTTCAAAGTCCTTGTTGCCAACAGCTTTAGTTGTGGAGGAATCCAGAAAAGTTTTCAAATTTCTTACAAGGAACTGCCCTGTTGCCTAGGGCAAATGGCTGCAAAGAGAGGCCATTTTGCATGGGAAAAAGAAGTCCTTTCCCCTGGGTCTGGGTTTCAGATGAAAGGTGGCCTTTGGGGCTCCAAGGACTTCCAGGGTGCTCGTTTGCAGCAGCTTTAGTTTTGGAGAAAATCAGCCATGATTGCAAATTTCACACCGGGAACGAGGCAGATGGCCAGGGCGAGTGGCCTCAAACTGACCCCATTTTCCACGGGGAAAATGAAGTCATGTCCCCAGGGTCTGGGTGTCAGATGAAAGGTGGCCTTTAAGGCTCTAAGGACTTGCAAGCCCTAGTTGCCAACAGCTTTAGTTGTGGAGGAATCCAGCACAGATTGCAAATTTCTCACTGGGCACTGCCCTGTTGCCTAGGGCAAATGGCTGAAAAGAGAGAGGCCATTTTGCATGGGAAAAAGAAGTCCTTTCCCCAGGGTCTGGGTGTCAGATGAAAGGTGGCCTTTGGGGCTCCAAGGATTTCCAGTGTCCTCGTTGCCAGCAGTTTTACTTTTGGAAAAATAAGCCAAGTTGGAAAATTTCACACCGGGAACGATGCAGATGGCCAGGGCAAGTGGCCTCAAACTGACCCCATTTTCCCTGGGGAAAATGAAGTCATGTCCCCAGGGTCTGGGTGTCAGATGAAAGGTGGCCTTTTGGGCTCTTAGGACTTGCAGGGTACTTCTTACTGGCAGCTTTAGATTTGGAGAAATCCAGCAAAGATTACAAATTTCTTGCTGGGCACCACCCTATTGGTCAGGGCGAGAGGCCAGAAATGGGGGCCATTTTCCATGGGGAAAATGAAGTCATTGGCGAAGGGTCTGCGTATCAGATGAAAGGTGGCTTTGGGGCCCTAAGGAGTTGCAGGGTCCTCGTTGCCAGCAGCTTTAGTTTTGGAGAAAATCAGCCATGATTGCAAATTTCACACCGGGAACGATGCAGATGGCCAGGGCGAGTGGCCTCAAACTGACCCCATTTTCCCGGGGGAAAATGAAGTCATGTCCCCAGCGTCTGGATGTCAGATGAAAGGTGGCCTTTGGGACTCCAAGGATTTCCGGTGTCCTCGTTGCCAGCAGTTTTACTTTTTGAAAAATAAGCCAAGTTGGCAAATTTCACACCGGGAACGATGCAGATGGCCAGGGCGAGTGGCCTCAAACTGACCCCATTTTCCCTGGGGAAAATTAAGTCATGTGCCCCGGGTCTGCGTGTCAGATGAAAGGTGGCCTTTGGGGCTCTAAGGACTTGCAAGCTCCTAGTTGCCAACAGCTTTAGTTGTGGAGGAATCCAGCACAGATTGCAAATTTCTCACTGGGCACTTCCCTGTTGGATATGGCAAATGGCTGCAAAGAGAGGCCATTTTCCATGGGAAAAAGAAGTCCTTTCCCCAGGGTCTGGGAATCAGATGAAAGGTGGCCTTAGCGGCTCCAAGGACTTCCAGTTTCCTCGTTGCCAGCAGCTTTACTTTTGGAGAAAATCAGCCAAGTTGCAAATTTCACACCGGGAACGATGCAGATGGCCAGGGCGAGTGGCCTCAAACTGACCCCATTTTCCCTGGGGAAAATGAAGTCATGTCCCCAGGGTCTGGGTGTCAGATGAAAGGTGGCCTTTGGGGCTCTAAGGACTTCAAAGTCCTAGTTGCCAACAGCTTTAGTAGTGGAGGAATCCAGCACAGATTGCAAATTTCTCACTGGGCACTGCCCTGTTGCCTAGGGCAAATGGCTGAAAAGAGAGGCCATTTTCATGGGAAAAAGAAGTCCTTTCCCCAGGGTCTGGGTGTCAGATGAAAGGTGGCCTTTTGAGCTCTTAGGACTTGCAGGGTACTTCTTACTGGCAGCTTTAGATTTGGAGAAATCCAGCAAAGATTACAAATTTCTTGCTGGGCACCACCCTATTGGTTAGGGCGAGAGGCCAGAAATGGGGGCCATTTTCCATGGGGAAAATGAAGTCATTGGCGAAGGGTCTGCGTATCAGAAGAAAGGTGGCTTTGGGGCCCTGAGGAGTTGCAGGGTCCTTGTCGCTAGCAGCTTTAGTTTTGGAGAAAATCAGCCATGATTGCAAATTTCACACCGGGAACGATGCAGATGGCCAGGGCGAGTGGCCTCAAACTGACCCCATATTCCACGGGGAAAATTAAGTCATGTCCCCCGGGTCTGCGTGTCAGATGAAAGGTGGCCTTTAAGGCTCAAAGGACTTGCAAGCTCCTAGTTGCCAACAGCGTTAGTTCTTTAGGAATCCAGCAATGTTTAAAAATTTCTCACTGCGCACTGCCCTGTTGTCTATGGGAAATGGCTGCAAAGAGAGGCCATTTTGCATGGGAAAAAGAAGTCCTTTCCCCAGGGTTTGGGAATCAGATGAAAGGTGGCCTTAGTGGCTCCAAGGACTTCCAGTGTCCTCGTTGCCAGCAGCTTTACTTTTGGAGAAAATCAGCCAAGTTGCAAATTTCACACCGGGAACGATGCAGATGGCCAGGGCAAGTGGCCTCAAACTGACCCCATTTTCCACGGGGAAAATTAAGTCATGTCCCCAGGGTCTGGGTGTCAGATGAAAGGTGGCCTTTGGGGCTCTAAGGACTTCAAAGTCCTTGTTGCCAACAGCTTTAGTTGTGGAGGAATCCAGAAAAGTTTTCAAATTTCTTACAAGGAACTGCCCTGTTGCCTAGGGCAAATGGCTGCAAAGAGAGGCCATTTTGCATGGGAAAAAGAAGTCCTTTCCCCTGGGTCTGGGTTTCAGATGAAAGGTGGCCTTTGGGGCTCCAAGGACTTCCAGGGTGCTCGTTTGCAGCAGCTTTAGTTTTGGAGAAAATCAGCCATGATTGCAAATTTCACACCGGGAACGAGGCAGATGGCCAGGGCGAGTGGCCTCAAACTGACCCCATTTTCCACGGGGCAAATGAAGTCATGTCCCCAGGGTCTGGGTGTCAGATGAAAGGTGGCCTTTAAGGCTCTAAGGACTTGCAAGCCCTAGTTGCCAACAGCTTTAGTTGTGGAGGAATCCAGCACAGATTGCAAATTTCTCACTGGGCACTGCCCTGTTGCCTAGGGCAAATGGCTGCAAAGAGAGAGGCCATTTTGCATGGGAAAAAGAAGTCCTTTCCCCAGGGTCTGGGTGTCAGATGAAAGGTGGCCTTTGGGGCTCCAAGGATTTCCAGTGTCCTCGTTGCCAGCAGTTTTACTTTTGGAAAAATAAGCCAAGTTGGAAAATTTCACACCGGGAACGATGCAGATGGCCAGGGCAAGTGGCCTCAAACTGACCCCATTTTCCCTGGGGAAAATGAAGTCATGTCCCCAGGGTCTGGGTGTCAGATGAAAGGTGGCCTTTGGGGCTCTAAGGACTTCAAAGTCCTTGTTGCCAACAGCTTTAGTTGTGGAGGAATCCAGAAAAGTTTTCAAATTTCTTACAAGGAACTGCCCTGTTGCCTAGGGCAAATGGCTGCAAAGAGAGGCCATTTTGCATGGGAAAAAGAAGTCCTTTCCCCTGGGTCTGGGTTTCAGATGAAAGGTGGCCTTTGGGGCTCCAAGGACTTCCAGGGTGCTCGTTTGCAGCAGCTTTAGTTTTGGAGAAAATCAGCCATGATTGCAAATTTCACACTGGGAACGAGGCAGATGGCCAGGGCGAGTGGCCTCAAACTGACCCCATTTTCCACGGGGAAAATGAAGTCATGTCCCCAGGGTCTGGGTGTCAGATGAAAGGTGGCCTTTAAGGCTCTAAGGACTTGCAAGCCCTAGTTGCCAACAGCTTTAGTTGTGAAGGAATCCAGCACAGATTGCAAATTTCTCACTGGGCACTGCCCTGTTGCCTAGGGCAAATGGCTGAAAAGAGAGAGGCCATTTTGCATGGGAAAAAGAAGTCCTTTCCCCAGGGTCTGGGTGTCAGATGAAAGGTGGCCTTTGGGGCTCCAAGGATTTCCAGTGTCCTCGTTGCCAGCAGTTTTACTTTTGGAAAAATAAGCCAAGTTGGAAAATTTCACACCGGGAACGATGCAGATGGCCAGGGCAAGTGGCCTCAAACTGACCCCATTTTCCACGGGGAAAATTAAGTCATGTCCCCAGGGTCTGGGTGTCAGATGAAAGGTGGCCTTTTGGGCTCTTAGGACTTGCAGGGTACTTCTTACTGGCAGCTTTAGATTTGGAGAAATCCAGCAAAGATTACAAATTTCTTGCTGGGCACCACCCTATTGGTCAGGGCGAGAGGCCAGAAATGGGGGCCATTTTCCATGGGGAAAATGAAGTCATTGGCGAAGGGTCTGCGTATCAGATGAAAGGTGGCTTTGGGGCCCTAAGGAGTTGCAGGGTCCTCGTTGCCAGCAGCTTTAGTTTTGGAGAAAATCAGCCATGATTGCAAATTTCACACCGGGAACGATGCAGATGGCCAGGGCGAGTGGCCTCAAACTGACCCCATTTTCCCGGGGGAAAATTAAGTCATGTCCCCAGCGTCTGGATGTCAGATGAAAGGTGGCCTTTGGGACTCCAAGGATTTCCGGTGTCCTCGTTGCCAGCAGTTTTACTTTTTGAAAAATAAGCCAAGTTGGCAAATTTCACACCGGGAACGATGCAGATGGCCAGGGCGAGTGGCCTAAAACTGACCCCATTTTCCCTGGGGAAAATTAAGTCATGTGCCCCGGGTCTGCGTGTCAGATGAAAGGTGGCCTTTGGGGCTCTAAGGACTTGCAAGCTCCTAGTTGCCAACAGCTTTAGTAGTGGAGGAATCCAGCACAGATTGCAAATTTCTCACTGGGCACTTCCCTGTTGGATATGGCAAATTGCTGCAAAGAGAGGCCATTTTCCATGGGAAAAAGACGTCCTTTCCCCAGGGTCTGGGAATCAGATGAAAGGTGGCCTTAGCGGCTCCAAGGACTTCCAGTTTCCTCGTTGCCAGCAGCTTTACTTTTGGAGAAAATCAGCCAAGTTGCAAATTTCACACCGGGAACGATGCAGATGGCCAGGGCGAGTGGCCTCAAACTGACCCCATTTTCCACGGGGAAAATGAAGTCATGTCCCCAGGGTCTGGGTGTCAGATGAAAGGTGGCCTTTGGGGCTCTAAGGACTTCAAAGTCCTAGTTGCCAACAGCTTTAGTAGTGGAGGAATCCAGCACAGATTGCAAATTTCTCACTGGGCACTGCCCTGTTGCCTAGGGCAAATGGCTGAAAAGAGAGGCCATTTTCATGGGAAAAAGAAGTCCTTTCCCCAGGGTCTGGGTGTCAGATGAAAGGTGGCCTTTTGAGCTCTTAGGACTTGCAGGGTACTTCTTACTGGCAGCTTTAGATTTGGAGAAATCCAGCAAAGATTACAAATTTCTTGCTGGGCACCACCCTATTGGTTAGGGCGAGAGGCCAGAAATGGGGGCCATTTTCCATGGGGAAAATGAAGTCATTGGCGAAGGGTCTGCGTATCAGAAGAAAGGTGGCTTTGGGGCCCTGAGGAGTTGCAGGGTCCTTGTCGCTAGCAGCTTTAGTTTTGGAGAAAATCAGCCATGATTGCAAATTTCACACCGGGAACGATGCAGATGGCCAGGGCGAGTGGCCTCAAACTGACCCCATATTCCACGGGGAAAATTAAGTCATGTCCCCCGGGTCTGCGTGTCAGATGAAAGGTGGCCTTTAAGGCTCAAAGGACTTGCAAGCTCCTAGTTGCCAACAGCGTTAGTTCTTTAGGAATCCAGCAATGTTTAAAAATTTCTCACTGCGCACTGCCCTGTTGTCTATGGCAAATGGCTGCAAAGAGAGGCCATTTTGCATGGGAAAAAGAAGTCCTTTCCCCAGGGTTTGGGAATCAGATGAAAGGTGGCCTTAGTGGCTCCAAGGACTTCCAGTGTCCTCGTTGCCAGCAGCTTTACTTTTGGAGAAAATCAGCCAAGTTGGAAATTTCACACCGGGAACGATGCAGATGGCCAGGGCAAGTGGCCTCAAACTGACCCCATTTTCCCTGGGGAAAATGAAGTCATGTCCCCAGGGTCTGGGTGTCAGATGAAAGGTGGCCTTTGGGGCTCTAAGGACTTCAAAGTCCTTGTTGCCAACAGCTTTAGTTGTGGAGGAATCCAGAAAAGTTTTCAAATTTCTTACAAGGAACTGCCCTGTTGCCTAGGGCAAATGGCTGCAAAGAGAGGCCATTTTGCATGGGAAAAAGAAGTCCTTTCCCCTGGGTCTGGGTTTCAGATGAAAGGTGGCCTTTGGGGCTCCAAGGACTTCCAGGGTGCTCGTTTGCAGCAGCTTTAGTTTTGGAGAAAATCAGCCATGATTGCAAATTTCACACCGGGAACGAGGCAGATGGCCAGGGCGAGTGGCCTCAAACTGACCCCATTTTCCACGGGGCAAATGAAGTCATGTCCCCAGGGTCTGGGTGTCAGATGAAAGGTGGCCTTTAAGGCTCTAAGGACTTGCAAGCCCTAGTTGCCAACAGCTTTAGTTGTGGAGGAATCCAGCACAGATTGCAAATTTCTCACTGGGCACTGCCCTGTTGCCTAGGGCAAATGGCTGCAAAGAGAGAGGCCATTTTGCATGGGAAAAAGAAGTCCTTTCCCCAGGGTCTGGGTGTCAGATGAAAGGTGGCCTTTGGGGCTCCAAGGATTTCCAGTGTCCTCGTTGCCAGCAGTTTTACTTTTGGAAAAATAAGCCAAGTTGGAAAATTTCACACCGGGAACGAGGCAGATGGCCAGGGCGAGTGGCCTCAAACTGACCCCATTTTCCACGGGGAAAATGAAGTCATGTCCCCAGGGTCTGGGTGTCAGATGAAAGGTGGCCTTTAAGGCTCTAAGGACTTGCAAGCCCTAGTTGCCAACAGCTTTAGTTGTGAAGGAATCCAGCACAGATTGCAAATTTCTCACTGGGCACTGCCCTGTTGCCTAGGGCAAATGGCTGCAAAGAGAGAGGCCATTTTGCATGGGAAAAAGAAGTCCTTTCCCCAGGGTCTGGGTGTCAGATGAAAGGTGGCCTTTGGGGCTCCAAGGATTTCCAGTGTCCTCGTTGCCAGCAGTTTTACTTTTGGAAAAATAAGCCAAGTTGGAAAATTTCACACCGGGAACGATGCAGATGGCCAGGGCAAGTGGCCTCAAACTGACCCCATTTTCCACGGGGAAAATTAAGTCATGTCCCCAGGGTCTGGGTGTCAGATGAAAGGTGGCCTTTTGGGCTCTTAGGACTTGCAGGGTACTTCTTACTGGCAGCTTTAGATTTGGAGAAATCCAGCAAAGATTACAAATTTCTTGCTGGGCACCACCCTATTGGTCAGGGCGAGAGGCCAGAAATGGGGGCCATTTTCCATGGGGAAAATGAAGTCATTGGCGAAGGGTCTGCGTATCAGATGAAAGGTGGCTTTGGGGCCCTAAGGAGTTGCAGGGTCCTCCTTGCCAGCAGCTTTAGTTTTGGAGAAAATCAGCCATGATTGCAAATTTCACACCGGGAACGATGCAGATGGCCAGGGCGAGTGGCCTCAAACTGACCCCATTTTCCCGGGGGAAAATTAAGTCATGTCCCCAGCGTCTGGATGTCAGATGAAAGGTGGCCTTTGGGACTCCAAGGATTTCCGGTGTCCTCGTTGCCAGCAGTTTTACTTTTTGAAAAATAAGCCAAGTTGGCAAATTTCACACCGGGAACGATGCAGATGGCCAGGGCGAGTGGCCTCAAACTGACCCCATTTTCCCTGGGGAAAATTAAGTCATGTGCCCCGGGTCTGCGTGTCAGATGAAAGGTGGCCTTTGGGGCTCTAAGGACTTGCAAGCTCCTAGTTGCCAACAGCTTTAGTAGTGGAGGAATCCAGCACAGATTGCAAATTTCTCACTGGGCACTTCCCTGTTGGATATGGCAAATTGCTGCAAAGAGAGGCCATTTTCCATGGGAAAAAGACGTCCTTTCCCCAGGGTCTGGGAATCAGATGAAAGGTGGCCTTAGCGGCTCCAAGGACTTCCAGTTTCCTCGTTGCCAGCAGCTTTACTTTTGGAGAAAATCAGCCAAGTTGCAAATTTCACACCGGGAACGATGCAGATGGCCAGGGCGAGTGGCCTCAAACTGACCCCATTTTCCACGGGGAAAATGAAGTCATGTCCCCAGGGTCTGGGTGTCAGATGAAAGGTGGCCTTTGGGGCTCTAAGGACTTCAAAGTCCTAGTTGCCAACAGCTTTAGTAGTGGAGGAATCCAGCACAGATTGCAAATTTCTCACTGGGCACTGCCCTGTTGCCTAGGGCAAATGGCTGAAAAGAGAGGCCATTTTCATGGGAAAAAGAAGTCCTTTCCCCAGGGTCTGGGTGTCAGATGAAAGGTGGCCTTTTGAGCTCTTAGGACTTGCAGGGTACTTCTTACTGGCAGCTTTAGATTTGGAGAAATCCAGCAAAGATTACAAATTTCTTGCTGGGCACCACCCTATTGGTTAGGGCGAGAGGCCAGAAATGGGGGCCATTTTCCATGGGGAAAATGAAGTCATTGGCGCAGGGTCTGCGTATCAGATGAAAGGTGGCTTTGGGGCCCTGAGGAGTTGCAGGGTCCTTGTCGCTAGCAGCTTTAGTTTTGGAGAAAATCAGCCATGATTGCAAATTTCACACCGGGAACGATGCAGATGGCCAGGGCGAGTGGCCTCAAACTGACCCCATATTCCACGGGGAAAATTAAGTCATGTCCCCCGGGTCTGCGTGTCAGATGAAAGGTGGCCTTTAAGGCTCAAAGGACTTGCAAGCTCCTAGTTGCCAACAGCGTTAGTTCTTTAGGAATCCAGCAATGTTTAAAAATTTCTCACTGCGCACTGCCCTGTTGTCTATGGCAAATGGCTGCAAAGAGAGGCCATTTTGCATGGGAAAAAGAAGTCCTTTCCCCAGGGTTTGGGAATCAGATGAAAGGTGGCCTTAGTGGCTCCAAGGACTTCCAGTGTCCTCGTTGCCAGCAGCTTTACTTTTGGAGAAAATCAGCCAAGTTGCAAATTTCACACCGGGAACGATGCAGATGGCCAGGGCGAGTGGCCTCAAACTGACCCCATTTTCCCTGGGGAAAATGAAGTCATGTCCCCAGGGTCTGGGTGTCAGATGAAAGGTGGCCTTTGGGGCTCTAAGGACTTCAAAGTCCTTGTTGCCAACAGCTTTAGTTGTGGAGGAATCCAGAAAAGTTTTCAAATTTCTTACAAGGAACTGCCCTGTTGCCTAGGGCAAATGGCTGCAAAGAGAGGCCATTTTGCATGGGAAAAAGAAGTCCTTTCCCCAGGGTCTGGGTGTCAGATGAAAGGTGGCCTTTGGGGCTCCAAGGATTTCCAGTGTCCTCGTTGCCAGCAGTTTTACTTTTGGAAAAATAAGCCAAGTTGGAAAATTTCACACCGGGAACGATGCAGATGGCCAGGGCAAGTGGCCTCAAACTGACCCCATTTTCCACGGGGAAAATTAAGTCATGTCCCCAGGGTCTGGGTGTCAGATGAAAGGTGGCCTTTAAGGCTCTAAGGACTTGCAAGCCCTAGTTGCCAACAGCTTTAGTTGTGAAGGAATCCAGCACAGATTGCAAATTTCTCACTGGGCACTGCCCTGTTGCCTAGGGCAAATGGCTGCAAAGAGAGGCCATTTTCATGGGAAAAAGAAGTCCTTTCCCCAGGGTCTGGGTGTCAGATGAAAGGTGGCCTTAGCGGCTCCAAGGACTTCCAGGGTGCTCGTTCGCAGCAGCTTTAGTTTTGGAGAAAATCAGCCATGATTGCAAATTTCACACCGGGAACGATGCAGATGGCCAGGGCGAGTGGCCTCAAACTGACCCCAATTTCCATGGGGAAAATGAAGTCATGTCCCCAGGGTCTGGGTGTCAGATGAAAGCTGGCCTTTAAGGCTCTAAGGACTTGCAAGCTCCTAGTTGCCAACAGCTTTAGTTGTGGAGGAATCCAGCAAAGTCTGCAAATTTCTCACTGGGCACTGCCCTGTTGGCTATGGCAAATGGCTGAAAAGAGAGAGGCCATTTTGCATGGGAAAAAGAAGTCCTTTCCCCAGGGTCTGGGTGTCAGATGAAAGGTGGCCTTTTGGGCTCTTAGGACTTGCAGGGTACTTCTTACTGGCAGCTTTAGATTTGGAGAAATCCAGCAAAGATTGCAAATTTCTTGCTGGGCACCACCCTATTGGTCAGGGCGAGAGGCCAGAAATGGGGGCCATTTTCCCTGGGGAAAATGAAGTCATTGGCCCAGAGTCTGCGTATCAGATGAATGGTCGCATCTGGGGCCCTGAGAAGTTGCAGGGTCCTTGTCGCTAGCAGCTTTAGTTTTGGAGAAAATCAGCCAGGTTGGCAAATTTCACACCAGGAACGATGCAGATGGCCAGGGCAAGTGGCCTCAAACTGACCCGATTTTCCCTGGGGAAAATGAAGTCCAGTCCCCCGGGTCTGGGTGTTAGATGAAAGCTGGACTTTGGGGCTCTAAGGACTTGCAAGCTCCTAGTTGCCAACAGCTTTAGTAGTGGAAGAATCCAGCAAAGTTTTCAAATTTCTCACTGGGAACTGCCCGGTTGCCTAGGGCAAATGGCTGCAAAGGAGGCCATTTTACATGGGAAAAAGAAGTCCTTTCCCCAGGGTCTGGGTGTCAGATGAAAGGTGGCCTTTGGGGCTCTAAGGACTTGCAAGCTCCTAGTTGCCAACAGCTTTAGTAGTGGAGGAATCCAGCACAGATTGCAAATTTCTCACTGGGTACTGCCCTGTTGGAAGGGCAAATGGCTGAAAAGAGAGAGGCCATTTTGCATGGGAAAAAGAAGTCCTTTCCCCAGGGTCTGGGTGTCAGATGAAAGGTGGCCTTTGGGGCTCTAAGGACTTGCAAGCTCCTAGTTGCCAACAGCTTTAGTAGTGGAGGAATCCAGCACAGATTGCAAATTTCTCACTGGGCACTTCCCTGTTGGATATGGCAAATTGCTGCAAAGAGAGGCCATTTTCCATGGGAAAAAGAAGTCCTTTCCCCAGGGTCTGGGAATCAGATGAAAGGTGGCCTTAGCGGCTCCAAGGACTTCCAGTTTCCTCGTTGCCAGCAGCTTTACTTTTGGAGAAAATCAGCCAAGTTGCAAATTTCACACCGGGAACGATGCAGATGGCCAGGGCGAGTGGCCTCAAACTGACCCCATTTTCCACGGGGAAAATGAAGTCATGTCCCCAGGGTCTGGGTGTCAGATGAAAGGTGGCCTTTGGGGCTCTAAGGACTTCAAAGTCCTAGTTGCCAACAGCTTTAGTAGTGGAGGAATCCAGCACAGATTGCAAATTTCTCACTGGGCACTGCCCTGTTGCCTAGGGCAAATGGCTGAAAAGAGAGGCCATTTTCATGGGAAAAAGAAGTCCTTTCCCCAGGGTCTGGGTGTCAGATGAAAGGTGGCCTTTTGAGCTCTTAGGACTTGCAGGGTACTTCTTACTGGCAGCTTTAGATTTGGAGAAATCCAGCAAAGATTACAAATTTCTTGCTGGGCACCACCCTATTGGTTAGGGCGAGAGGCCAGAAATGGGGGCCATTTTCCTTGGGGAAAATGAAGTCATTGGCGCAGGGTCTGCGTATCAGATGAAAGGTGGCTTTGGGGCCCTGAGGAGTTGCAGGGTCCTTGTCGCTAGCAGCTTTAGTTTTGGAGAAAATCAGCCATGATTGCAAATTTCACACCGGGAACGATGCAGATGGCCAGGGCGAGTGGCCTCAAACTGACCCCATATTCCACGGGGAAAATTAAGTCATGTCCCCCGGGTCTGCGTGTCAGATGAAAGGTGGCCTTTAAGGCTCAAAGGACTTGCAAGCTCCTAGTTGCCAACAGCGTTAGTTCTTTAGGAATCCAGCAATGTTTAAAAATTTCTCACTGCGCACTGCCCTGTTGTCTATGGCAAATGGCTGCAAAGAGAGGCCATTTTGCATGGGAAAAAGAAGTCCTTTCCCCAGGGTTTGGGAATCAGATTAAAGGTGGCCTTAGTGGCTCCAAGGACTTCCAGTGTCCTCGTTGCCAGCAGCTTTACTTTTGGAGAAAATCAGCCAAGTTGCAAATTTCACACCGGGAACGATGCAGATGGCCAGGGCGAGTGGCCTCAAACTGACCCCATTTTCCCTGGGGAAAATGAAGTCATGTCCCCAGGGTCTGGGTGTCAGATGAAAGGTGGCCTTTGGGGCTCTAAGGACTTCAAAGTCCTTGTTGCCAACAGCTTTAGTTGTGGAGGAATCCAGAAAAGTTTTCAAATTTCTTACAAGGAACTGCCCTGTTGCCTAGGGCAAATGGCTGCAAAGAGAGGCCATTTTGCATGGGAAAAAGAAGTCCTTTCCCCTGGGTCTGGGTTTCAGATGAAAGGTGGCCTTTGGGGCTCCAAGGACTTCCAGGGTGCTCGTTTGCAGCAGCTTTAGTTTTGGAGAAAATCAGCCATGATTGCAAATTTCACACCGGGAACGAGGCAGATGGCCAGGGCGAGTGGCCTCAAACTGACCCCATTTTCCACGGGGAAAATGAAGTCATGTCCCCAGGGTCTGGGTGTCAGATGAAAGCTGCCCTTTAAGGCTCTAAGGACTTGCAAGCCCTAGTTGCCAACAGCTTTAGTTGTGAAGGAATCCAGCACAGATTGCAAATTTCTCACTGGGCACTGCCCTGTTGCCTAGGGCAAATGGCTGCAAAGAGAGAGGCCATTTTGCATGGGAAAAAGAAGTCCTTTCCCCAGGGTCTGGGTGTCAGATGAAAGGTGGCCTTTGGGGCTCCAAGGATTTCCAGTGTCCTCGTTGCCAGCAGTTTTACTTTTGGAAAAATAAGCCAAGTTGGAAAATTTCACACCGGGAACGATGCAGATGGCCAGGGCAAGTGGCCTCAAACTGACCCCATTTTCCCTGGGGAAAATGAAGTCATGTCCCCAGGGTCTGGGTGTCAGATGAAAGGTGGCCTTTTGGGCTCTTAGGACTTGCAGGGTACTTCTTACTGGCAGCTTTAGATTTGGAGAAATCCAGCAAAGATTACAAATTTCTTGCTGGGCACCACCCTATTGGTCAGGGCGAGAGGCCAGAAATGGGGGCCATTTTCCATGGGGAAAATGAAGTCATTGGCGAAGGGTCTGCGTATCAGATGAAAGGTGGCTTTGGGGCCCTAAGGAGTTGCAGGGTCCTCGTTGCCAGCAGCTTTAGTTTTGGAGAAAATCAGCCATGATTGCAAATTTCACACCGGGAACGATGCAGATGGCCAGGGCGAGTGGCCTCAAACTGACCCCATTTTCCCGGGGGAAAATGAAGTCATGTCCCCAGCGTCTGGATGTCAGATGAAAGGTGGCCTTTGGGACTCCAAGGATTTCCGGTGTCCTCGTTGCCAGCAGTTTTACTTTTTGAAAAATAAGCCAAGTTGGCAAATTTCACACCGGGAACGATGCAGATGGCCAGGGCGAGTGGCCTCAAACTGACCCCATTTTCCCTGGGGAAAATTAAGTCATGTGCCCCGGGTCTGCGTGTCAGATGAAAGGTGGCCTTTGGGGCTCTAAGGACTTGCAAGCTCCTAGTTGCCAACAGCTTTAGTAGTGAAGGAATCCAGCACAGATTGCAAATTTCTCACTGGGCACTTCCCTGTTGGATATGGCAAATTGCTGCAAAGAGAGGCCATTTTCCATGGGAAAAAGAAGTCCTTTCCCCAGGGTCTGGGAATCAGATGAAAGGTGGCCTTAGCGGCTCCAAGGACTTCCAGTTTCCTCGTTGCCAGCAGCTTTACTTTTGGAGAAAATCAGCCAAGTTGCAAATTTCACACCGGGAACGATGCAGATGGCCAGGGCGAGTGGCCTCAAACTGACCCCATTTTCCACGGGGCAAATGAAGTCATGTCCCCAGGGTCTGGGTGTCAGATGAAAGGTGGCCTTTGGGGCTCTAAGGACTTCAAAGTCCTTGTTGCCAACAGCTTTAGTAGTGGAGGAATCCAGCACAGATTGCAAATTTCTCACTGGGCACTGCCCTGTTGCCTAGGGCAAATGGCTGAAAAGAGAGGCCATTTTCATGGGAAAAAGAAGTCCTTTCCCCAGGGTCTGGGTGTCAGATGAAAGGTGGCCTTTTGAGCTCTTAGGACTTGCAGGGTACTTCTTACTGGCAGCTTTAGATTTGGAGAAATCCAGCAAAGATTACAAATTTCTTGCTGGGCACCACCCTATTGGTTAGGGCGAGAGGCCAGAAATGGGGGCCATTTTCCATGGGGAAAATGAAGTCATTGGCGAAGGGTCTGCGTATCAGAAGAAAGGTGGCTTTGGGGCCCTGAGGAGTTGCAGGGTCCTTGTCGCTAGCAGCTTTAGTTTTGGAGAAAATCAGCCATGATTGCAAATTTCACACCGGGAACGATGCAGATGGCCAGGGCGAGTGGCCTCAAACTGACCCCATATTCCACGGGGAAAATTAAGTCATGTCCCCCGGGTCTGCGTGTCAGATGAAAGGTGGCCTTTAAGGCTCAAAGGACTTGCAAGCTCCTAGTTGCCAACAGCGTTAGTTCTTTAGGAATCCAGCAATGTTTAAAAATTTCTCACTGCGCACTGCCCTGTTGTCTATGGGAAATGGCTGCAAAGAGAGGCCATTTTGCATGGGAAAAAGAAGTCCTTTCCCCAGGGTTTGGGAATCAGATGAAAGGTGGCCTTAGTGGCTCCAAGGACTTCCAGTGTCCTCGTTGCCAGCAGCTTTACTTTTGGAGAAAATCAGCCAAGTTGCAAATTTCACACCGGGAACGATGCAGATGGCCAGGGCAAGTGGCCTCAAACTGACCCCATTTTCCACGGGGAAAATTAAGTCATGTCCCCAGGGTCTGGGTGTCAGATGAAAGGTGGCCTTTGGGGCTCTAAGGACTTCAAAGTCCTTGTTGCCAACAGCTTTAGTTGTGGAGGAATCCAGAAAAGTTTTCAAATTTCTTACAAGGAACTGCCCTGTTGCCTAGGGCAAATGGCTGCAAAGAGAGGCCATTTTGCATGGGAAAAAGAAGTCCTTTCCCCTGGGTCTGGGTTTCAGATGAAAGGTGGCCTTTGGGGCTCCAAGGACTTCCAGGGTGCTCGTTTGCAGCAGCTTTAGTTTTGGAGAAAATCAGCCATGATTGCAAATTTCACACCGGGAACGAGGCAGATGGCCAGGGCGAGTGGCCTCAAACTGACCCCATTTTCCACGGGGCAAATGAAGTCATGTCCCCAGGGTCTGGGTGTCAGATGAAAGGTGGCCTTTAAGGCTCTAAGGACTTGCAAGCCCTAGTTGCCAACAGCTTTAGTTGTGGAGGAATCCAGCACAGATTGCAAATTTCTCACTGGGCACTGCCCTGTTGCCTAGGGCAAATGGCTGCAAAGAGAGAGGCCATTTTGCATGGGAAAAAGAAGTCCTTTCCCCAGGGTCTGGGTGTCAGATGAAAGGTGGCCTTTGGGGCTCCAAGGATTTCCAGTGTCCTCGTTGCCAGCAGTTTTACTTTTGGAAAAATAAGCCAAGTTGGAAAATTTCACACCGGGAACGATGCAGATGGCCAGGGCAAGTGGCCTCAAACTGACCCCATTTTCCCTGGGGAAAATGAAGTCATGTCCCCAGGGTCTGGGTGTCAGATGAAAGGTGGCCTTTGGGGCTCTAAGGACTTCAAAGTCCTTGTTGCCAACAGCTTTAGTTGTGGAGGAATCCAGAAAAGTTTTCAAATTTCTTACAAGGAACTGCCCTGTTGCCTAGGGCAAATGGCTGCAAAGAGAGGCCATTTTGCATGGGAAAAAGAAGTCCTTTCCCCTGGGTCTGGGTTTCAGATGAAAGGTGGCCTTTGGGGCTCCAAGGACTTCCAGGGTGCTCGTTTGCAGCAGCTTTAGTTTTGGAGAAAATCAGCCATGATTGCAAATTTCACACCGGGAACGAGGCAGATGGCCAGGGCGAGTGGCCTCAAACTGACCCCATTTTCCACGGGGAAAATGAAGTCATGTCCCCAGGGTCTGGGTGTCAGATGAAAGGTGGCCTTTAAGGCTCTAAGGACTTGCAAGCCCTAGTTGCCAACAGCTTTAGTTGTGAAGGAATCCAGCACAGATTGCAAATTTCTCACTGGGCACTGCCCTGTTGCCTAGGGCAAATGGCTGAAAAGAGAGAGGCCATTTTGCATGGGAAAAAGAAGTCCTTTCCCCAGGGTCTGGGTGTCAGATGAAAGGTGGCCTTTGGGGCTCCAAGGATTTCCAGTGTCCTCGTTGCCAGCAGTTTTACTTTTGGAAAAATAAGCCAAGTTGGAAAATTTCACACCGGGAACGATGCAGATGGCCAGGGCAAGTGGCCTCAAACTGACCCCATTTTCCACGGGGAAAATTAAGTCATGTCCCCAGGGTCTGGGTGTCAGATGAAAGGTGGCCTTTTGGGCTCTTAGGACTTGCAGGGTACTTCTTACTGGCAGCTTTAGATTTGGAGAAATCCAGCAAAGATTACAAATTTCTTGCTGGGCACCACCCTATTGGTCAGGGCGAGAGGCCAGAAATGGGGGCCATTTTCCATGGGGAAAATGAAGTCATTGGCGAAGGGTCTGCGTATCAGATGAAAGGTGGCTTTGGGGCCCTAAGGAGTTGCAGGGTCCTCGTTGCCAGCAGCTTTAGTTTTGGAGAAAATCAGCCATGATTGCAAATTTCACACCGGGAACGATGCAGATGGCCAGGGCGAGTGGCCTCAAACTGACCCCATTTTCCCGGGGGAAAATTAAGTCATGTCCCCAGCGTCTGGATGTCAGATGAAAGGTGGCCTTTGGGACTCCAAGGATTTCCGGTGTCCTCGTTGCCAGCAGTTTTACTTTTTGAAAAATAAGCCAAGTTGGCAAATTTCACACCGGGAACGATGCAGATGGCCAGGGCGAGTGGCCTAAAACTGACCCCATTTTCCCTGGGGAAAATTAAGTCATGTGCCCCGGGTCTGCGTGTCAGATGAAAGGTGGCCTTTGGGGCTCTAAGGACTTGCAAGCTCCTAGTTGCCAACAGCTTTAGTAGTGGAGGAATCCAGCACAGATTGCAAATTTCTCACTGGGCACTTCCCTGTTGGATATGGCAAATTGCTGCAAAGAGAGGCCATTTTCCATGGGAAAAAGACGTCCTTTCCCCAGGGTCTGGGAATCAGATGAAAGGTGGCCTTAGCGGCTCCAAGGACTTCCAGTTTCCTCGTTGCCAGCAGCTTTACTTTTGGAGAAAATCAGCCAAGTTGCAAATTTCACACCGGGAACGATGCAGATGGCCAGGGCGAGTGGCCTCAAACTGACCCCATTTTCCACGGGGAAAATGAAGTCATGTCCCCAGGGTCTGGGTGTCAGATGAAAGGTGGCCTTTGGGGCTCTAAGGACTTCAAAGTCCTAGTTGCCAACAGCTTTAGTAGTGGAGGAATCCAGCACAGATTGCAAATTTCTCACTGGGCACTGCCCTGTTGCCTAGGGCAAATGGCTGAAAAGAGAGGCCATTTTCATGGGAAAAAGAAGTCCTTTCCCCAGGGTCTGGGTGTCAGATGAAAGGTGGCCTTTTGAGCTCTTAGGACTTGCAGGGTACTTCTTACTGGCAGCTTTAGATTTGGAGAAATCCAGCAAAGATTACAAATTTCTTGCTGGGCACCACCCTATTGGTTAGGGCGAGAGGCCAGAAATGGGGGCCATTTTCCATGGGGAAAATGAAGTCATTGGCGAAGGGTCTGCGTATCAGAAGAAAGGTGGCTTTGGGGCCCTGAGGAGTTGCAGGGTCCTTGTCGCTAGCAGCTTTAGTTTTGGAGAAAATCAGCCATGATTGCAAATTTCACACCGGGAACGATGCAGATGGCCAGGGCGAGTGGCCTCAAACTGACCCCATATTCCACGGGGAAAATTAAGTCATGTCCCCCGGGTCTGCGTGTCAGATGAAAGGTGGCCTTTAAGGCTCAAAGGACTTGCAAGCTCCTAGTTGCCAACAGCGTTAGTTCTTTAGGAATCCAGCAATGTTTAAAAATTTCTCACTGCGCACTGCCCTGTTGTCTATGGCAAATGGCTGCAAAGAGAGGCCATTTTGCATGGGAAAAAGAAGTCCTTTCCCCAGGGTTTGGGAATCAGATGAAAGGTGGCCTTAGTGGCTCCAAGGACTTCCAGTGTCCTCGTTGCCAGCAGCTTTACTTTTGGAGAAAATCAGCCAAGTTGGAAATTTCACACCGGGAACGATGCAGATGGCCAGGGCAAGTGGCCTCAAACTGACCCCATTTTCCCTGGGGAAAATGAAGTCATGTCCCCAGGGTCTGGGTGTCAGATGAAAGGTGGCCTTTGGGGCTCTAAGGACTTCAAAGTCCTTGTTGCCAACAGCTTTAGTTGTGGAGGAATCCAGAAAAGTTTTCAAATTTCTTACAAGGAACTGCCCTGTTGCCTAGGGCAAATGGCTGCAAAGAGAGGCCATTTTGCATGGGAAAAAGAAGTCCTTTCCCCTGGGTCTGGGTTTCAGATGAAAGGTGGCCTTTGGGGCTCCAAGGACTTCCAGGGTGCTCGTTTGCAGCAGCTTTAGTTTTGGAGAAAATCAGCCATGATTGCAAATTTCACACCGGGAACGAGGCAGATGGCCAGGGCGAGTGGCCTCAAACTGACCCCATTTTCCACGGGGCAAATGAAGTCATGTCCCCAGGGTCTGGGTGTCAGATGAAAGGTGGCCTTTAAGGCTCTAAGGACTTGCAAGCCCTAGTTGCCAACAGCTTTAGTTGTGGAGGAATCCAGCACAGATTGCAAATTTCTCACTGGGCACTGCCCTGTTGCCTAGGGCAAATGGCTGCAAAGAGAGAGGCCATTTTGCATGGGAAAAAGAAGTCCTTTCCCCAGGGTCTGGGTGTCAGATGAAAGGTGGCCTTTGGGGCTCCAAGGATTTCCAGTGTCCTCGTTGCCAGCAGTTTTACTTTTGGAAAAATAAGCCAAGTTGGAAAATTTCACACCGGGAACGATGCAGATGGCCAGGGCAAGTGGCCTCAAACTGACCCCATTTTCCACGGGGAAAATGAAGTCATGTCCCCAGGGTCTGGGTGTCAGATGAAAGGTGGCCTTTGGGGCTCTAAGGACTTCAAAGTCCTTGTTGCCAACAGCTTTAGTTGTGGAGGAATCCAGAAAAGTTTTCAAATTTCTTACAAGGAACTGCCCTGTTGCCTAGGGCAAATGGCTGCAAAGAGAGGCCATTTTGCATGGGAAAAAGAAGTCCTTTCCCCTGGGTCTGGGTTTCAGATGAAAGGTGGCCTTTGGGGCTCCAAGGACTTCCAGGGTGCTCGTTTGCAGCAGCTTTAGTTTTGGAGAAAATCAGCCATGATTGCAAATTTCACACCGGGAACGAGGCAGATGGCCAGGGCGAGTGGCCTCAAACTGACCCCATTTTCCACGGGGAAAATGAAGTCATGTCCCCAGGGTCTGGGTGTCAGATGAAAGCTGCCCTTTAAGGCTCTAAGGACTTGCAAGCCCTAGTTGCCAACAGCTTTAGTTGTGAAGGAATCCAGCACAGATTGCAAATTTCTCACTGGGCACTGCCCTGTTGCCTAGGGCAAATGGCTGAAAAGAGAGAGGCCATTTTGCATGGGAAAAAGAAGTCCTTTCCCCAGGGTCTGGGTGTCAGATGAAAGGTGGCCTTTGGGGCTCCAAGGATTTCCAGTGTCCTCGTTGCCAGCAGTTTTACTTTTGGAAAAATAAGCCAAGTTGGAAAATTTCACACCGGGAACGATGCAGATGGCCAGGGCAAGTGGCCTCAAACTGACCCCATTTTCCCTGGGGAAAATGAAGTCATGTCCCCAGGGTCTGGGTGTCAGATGAAAGGTGGCCTTTTGGGCTCTTAGGACTTGCAGGGTACTTCTTACTGGCAGCTTTAGATTTGGAGAAATCCAGCAAAGATTACAAATTTCTTGCTGGGCACCACCCTATTGGTCAGGGCGAGAGGCCAGAAATGGGGGCCATTTTCCATGGGGAAAATGAAGTCATTGGCGAAGGGTCTGCGTATCAGATGAAAGGTGGCTTTGGGGCCCTAAGGAGTTGCAGGGTCCTCGTTGCCAGCAGCTTTAGTTTTGGAGAAAATCAGCCATGATTGCAAATTTCACACCGGGAACGATGCAGATGGCCAGGGCGAGTGGCCTCAAACTGACCCCATTTTCCCGGGGGAAAATGAAGTCATGTCCCCAGCGTCTGGATGTCAGATGAAAGGTGGCCTTTGGGACTCCAAGGATTTCCGGTGTCCTCGTTGCCAGCAGTTTTACTTTTTGAAAAATAAGCCAAGTTGGCAAATTTCACACCGGGAACGATGCAGATGGCCAGGGCGAGTGGCCTCAAACTGACCCCATTTTCCCTGGGGAAAATTAAGTCATGTGCCCCGGGTCTGCGTGTCAGATGAAAGGTGGCCTTTGGGGCTCTAAGGACTTGCAAGCTCCTAGTTGCCAACAGCTTTAGTAGTGAAGGAATCCAGCACAGATTGCAAATTTCTCACTGGGCACTTCCCTGTTGGATATGGCAAATTGCTGCAAAGAGAGGCCATTTTCCATGGGAAAAAGAAGTCCTTTCCCCAGGGTCTGGGAATCAGATGAAAGGTGGCCTTAGCGGCTCCAAGGACTTCCAGTTTCCTCGTTGCCAGCAGCTTTACTTTTGGAGAAAATCAGCCAAGTTGCAAATTTCACACCGGGAACGATGCAGATGGCCAGGGCGAGTGGCCTCAAACTGACCCCATTTTCCACGGGGCAAATGAAGTCATGTCCCCAGGGTCTGGGTGTCAGATGAAAGGTGGCCTTTGGGGCTCTAAGGACTTCAAAGTCCTTGTTGCCAACAGCTTTAGTAGTGGAGGAATCCAGCACAGATTGCAAATTTCTCACTGGGCACTGCCCTGTTGCCTAGGGCAAATGGCTGAAAAGAGAGGCCATTTTCATGGGAAAAAGAAGTCCTTTCCCCAGGGTCTGGGTGTCAGATGAAAGGTGGCCTTTTGAGCTCTTAGGACTTGCAGGGTACTTCTTACTGGCAGCTTTAGATTTGGAGAAATCCAGCAAAGATTACAAATTTCTTGCTGGGCACCACCCTATTGGTTAGGGCGAGAGGCCAGAAATGGGGGCCATTTTCCATGGGGAAAATGAAGTCATTGGCGAAGGGTCTGCGTATCAGAAGAAAGGTGGCTTTGGGGCCCTGAGGAGTTGCAGGGTCCTTGTCGCTAGCAGCTTTAGTTTTGGAGAAAATCAGCCATGATTGCAAATTTCACACCGGGAACGATGCAGATGGCCAGGGCGAGTGGCCTCAAACTGACCCCATATTCCACGGGGAAAATTAAGTCATGTCCCCCGGGTCTGCGTGTCAGATGAAAGGTGGCCTTTAAGGCTCAAAGGACTTGCAAGCTCCTAGTTGCCAACAGCGTTAGTTCTTTAGGAATCCAGCAATGTTTAAAAATTTCTCACTGCGCACTGCCCTGTTGTCTATGGGAAATGGCTGCAAAGAGAGGCCATTTTGCATGGGAAAAAGAAGTCCTTTCCCCAGGGTTTGGGAATCAGATGAAAGGTGGCCTTAGTGGCTCCAAGGACTTCCAGTGTCCTCGTTGCCAGCAGCTTTACTTTTGGAGAAAATCAGCCAAGTTGCAAATTTCACACCGGGAACGATGCAGATGGCCAGGGCAAGTGGCCTCAAACTGACCCCATTTTCCACGGGGAAAATTAAGTCATGTCCCCAGGGTCTGGGTGTCAGATGAAAGGTGGCCTTTGGGGCTCTAAGGACTTCAAAGTCCTTGTTGCCAACAGCTTTAGTTGTGGAGGAATCCAGAAAAGTTTTCAAATTTCTTACAAGGAACTGCCCTGTTGCCTAGGGCAAATGGCTGCAAAGAGAGGCCATTTTGCATGGGAAAAAGAAGTCCTTTCCCCTGGGTCTGGGTTTCAGATGAAAGGTGGCCTTTGGGGCTCCAAGGACTTCCAGGGTGCTCGTTTGCAGCAGCTTTAGTTTTGGAGAAAATCAGCCATGATTGCAAATTTCACACCGGGAACGAGGCAGATGGCCAGGGCGAGTGGCCTCAAACTGACCCCATTTTCCACGGGGCAAATGAAGTCATGTCCCCAGGGTCTGGGTGTCAGATGAAAGGTGGCCTTTAAGGCTCTAAGGACTTGCAAGCCCTAGTTGCCAACAGCTTTAGTTGTGGAGGAATCCAGCACAGATTGCAAATTTCTCACTGGGCACTGCCCTGTTGCCTAGGGCAAATGGCTGCAAAGAGAGAGGCCATTTTGCATGGGAAAAAGAAGTCCTTTCCCCAGGGTCTGGGTGTCAGATGAAAGGTGGCCTTTGGGGCTCCAAGGATTTCCAGTGTCCTCGTTGCCAGCAGTTTTACTTTTGGAAAAATAAGCCAAGTTGGAAAATTTCACACCGGGAACGATGCAGATGGCCAGGGCAAGTGGCCTCAAACTGACCCCATTTTCCCTGGGGAAAATGAAGTCATGTCCCCAGGGTCTGGGTGTCAGATGAAAGGTGGCCTTTGGGGCTCTAAGGACTTCAAAGTCCTTGTTGCCAACAGCTTTAGTTGTGGAGGAATCCAGAAAAGTTTTCAAATTTCTTACAAGGAACTGCCCTGTTGCCTAGGGCAAATGGCTGCAAAGAGAGGCCATTTTGCATGGGAAAAAGAAGTCCTTTCCCCTGGGTCTGGGTTTCAGATGAAAGGTGGCCTTTGGGGCTCCAAGGACTTCCAGGGTGCTCGTTTGCAGCAGCTTTAGTTTTGGAGAAAATCAGCCATGATTGCAAATTTCACACCGGGAACGAGGCAGATGGCCAGGGCGAGTGGCCTCAAACTGACCCCATTTTCCACGGGGCAAATGAAGTCATGTCCCCAGGGTCTGGGTGTCAGATGAAAGGTGGCCTTTAAGGCTCTAAGGACTTGCAAGCCCTAGTTGCCAACAGCTTTAGTTGTGAAGGAATCCAGCACAGATTGCAAATTTCTCACTGGGCACTGCCCTGTTGCCTAGGGCAAATGGCTGAAAAGAGAGAGGCCATTTTGCATGGGAAAAAGAAGTCCTTTCCCCAGGGTCTGGGTGTCAGATGAAAGGTGGCCTTTGGGGCTCCAAGGATTTCCAGTGTCCTCGTTGCCAGCAGTTTTACTTTTGGAAAAATAAGCCAAGTTGGAAAATTTCACACCGGGAACGATGCAGATGGCCAGGGCAAGTGGCCTCAAACTGACCCCATTTTCCACGGGGAAAATTAAGTCATGTCCCCAGGGTCTGGGTGTCAGATGAAAGGTGGCCTTTTGGGCTCTTAGGACTTGCAGGGTACTTCTTACTGGCAGCTTTAGATTTGGAGAAATCCAGCAAAGATTACAAATTTCTTGCTGGGCACCACCCTATTGGTCAGGGCGAGAGGCCAGAAATGGGGGCCATTTTCCATGGGGAAAATGAAGTCATTGGCGAAGGGTCTGCGTATCAGATGAAAGGTGGCTTTGGGGCCCTAAGGAGTTGCAGGGTCCTCGTTGCCAGCAGCTTTAGTTTTGGAGAAAATCAGCCATGATTGCAAATTTCACACCGGGAACGATGCAGATGGCCAGGGCGAGTGGCCTCAAACTGACCCCATTTTCCCGGGGGAAAATTAAGTCATGTCCCCAGCGTCTGGATGTCAGATGAAAGGTGGCCTTTGGGACTCCAAGGATTTCCGGTGTCCTCGTTGCCAGCAGTTTTACTTTTTGAAAAATAAGCCAAGTTGGCAAATTTCACACCGGGAACGATGCAGATGGCCAGGGCGAGTGGCCTAAAACTGACCCCATTTTCCCTGGGGAAAATTAAGTCATGTGCCCCGGGTCTGCGTGTCAGATGAAAGGTGGCCTTTGGGGCTCTAAGGACTTGCAAGCTCCTAGTTGCCAACAGCTTTAGTAGTGGAGGAATCCAGCACAGATTGCAAATTTCTCACTGGGCACTTCCCTGTTGGATATGGCAAATTGCTGCAAAGAGAGGCCATTTTCCATGGGAAAAAGACGTCCTTTCCCCAGGGTCTGGGAATCAGATGAAAGGTGGCCTTAGCGGCTCCAAGGACTTCCAGTTTCCTCGTTGCCAGCAGCTTTACTTTTGGAGAAAATCAGCCAAGTTGCAAATTTCACACCGGGAACGATGCAGATGGCCAGGGCGAGTGGCCTCAAACTGACCCCATTTTCCACGGGGAAAATGAAGTCATGTCCCCAGGGTCTGGGTGTCAGATGAAAGGTGGCCTTTGGGGCTCTAAGGACTTCAAAGTCCTAGTTGCCAACAGCTTTAGTAGTGGAGGAATCCAGCACAGATTGCAAATTTCTCACTGGGCACTGCCCTGTTGCCTAGGGCAAATGGCTGAAAAGAGAGGCCATTTTCATGGGAAAAAGAAGTCCTTTCCCCAGGGTCTGGGTGTCAGATGAAAGGTGGCCTTTTGAGCTCTTAGGACTTGCAGGGTACTTCTTACTGGCAGCTTTAGATTTGGAGAAATCCAGCAAAGATTACAAATTTCTTGCTGGGCACCACCCTATTGGTTAGGGCGAGAGGCCAGAAATGGGGGCCATTTTCCATGGGGAAAATGAAGTCATTGGCGAAGGGTCTGCGTATCAGAAGAAAGGTGGCTTTGGGGCCCTGAGGAGTTGCAGGGTCCTTGTCGCTAGCAGCTTTAGTTTTGGAGAAAATCAGCCATGATTGCAAATTTCACACCGGGAACGATGCAGATGGCCAGGGCGAGTGGCCTCAAACTGACCCCATATTCCACGGGGAAAATTAAGTCATGTCCCCCGGGTCTGCGTGTCAGATGAAAGGTGGCCTTTAAGGCTCAAAGGACTTGCAAGCTCCTAGTTGCCAACAGCGTTAGTTCTTTAGGAATCCAGCAATGTTTAAAAATTTCTCACTGCGCACTGCCCTGTTGTCTATGGCAAATGGCTGCAAAGAGAGGCCATTTTGCATGGGAAAAAGAAGTCCTTTCCCCAGGGTTTGGGAATCAGATGAAAGGTGGCCTTAGTGGCTCCAAGGACTTCCAGTGTCCTCGTTGCCAGCAGCTTTACTTTTGGAGAAAATCAGCCAAGTTGGAAATTTCACACCGGGAACGATGCAGATGGCCAGGGCAAGTGGCCTCAAACTGACCCCATTTTCCCTGGGGAAAATGAAGTCATGTCCCCAGGGTCTGGGTGTCAGATGAAAGGTGGCCTTTGGGGCTCTAAGGACTTCAAAGTCCTTGTTGCCAACAGCTTTAGTTGTGGAGGAATCCAGAAAAGTTTTCAAATTTCTTACAAGGAACTGCCCTGTTGCCTAGGGCAAATGGCTGCAAAGAGAGGCCATTTTGCATGGGAAAAAGAAGTCCTTTCCCCTGGGTCTGGGTTTCAGATGAAAGGTGGCCTTTGGGGCTCCAAGGACTTCCAGGGTGCTCGTTTGCAGCAGCTTTAGTTTTGGAGAAAATCAGCCATGATTGCAAATTTCACACCGGGAACGAGGCAGATGGCCAGGGCGAGTGGCCTCAAACTGACCCCATTTTCCACGGGGCAAATGAAGTCATGTCCCCAGGGTCTGGGTGTCAGATGAAAGGTGGCCTTTAAGGCTCTAAGGACTTGCAAGCCCTAGTTGCCAACAGCTTTAGTTGTGGAGGAATCCAGCACAGATTGCAAATTTCTCACTGGGCACTGCCCTGTTGCCTAGGGCAAATGGCTGCAAAGAGAGAGGCCATTTTGCATGGGAAAAAGAAGTCCTTTCCCCAGGGTCTGGGTGTCAGATGAAAGGTGGCCTTTGGGGCTCCAAGGATTTCCAGTGTCCTCGTTGCCAGCAGTTTTACTTTTGGAAAAATAAGCCAAGTTGGAAAATTTCACACCGGGAACGATGCAGATGGCCAGGGCAAGTGGCCTCAAACTGACCCCATTTTCCACGGGGAAAATGAAGTCATGTCCCCAGGGTCTGGGTGTCAGATGAAAGGTGGCCTTTGGGGCTCTAAGGACTTCAAAGTCCTTGTTGCCAACAGCTTTAGTTGTGGAGGAATCCAGAAAAGTTTTCAAATTTCTTACAAGGAACTGCCCTGTTGCCTAGGGCAAATGGCTGCAAAGAGAGGCCATTTTGCATGGGAAAAAGAAGTCCTTTCCCCTGGGTCTGGGTTTCAGATGAAAGGTGGCCTTTGGGGCTCCAAGGACTTCCAGGGTGCTCGTTTGCAGCAGCTTTAGTTTTGGAGAAAATCAGCCATGATTGCAAATTTCACACCGGGAACGAGGCAGATGGCCAGGGCGAGTGGCCTCAAACTGACCCCATTTTCCACGGGGAAAATGAAGTCATGTCCCCAGGGTCTGGGTGTCAGATGAAAGCTGCCCTTTAAGGCTCTAAGGACTTGCAAGCCCTAGTTGCCAACAGCTTTAGTTGTGAAGGAATCCAGCACAGATTGCAAATTTCTCACTGGGCACTGCCCTGTTGCCTAGGGCAAATGGCTGAAAAGAGAGAGGCCATTTTGCATGGGAAAAAGAAGTCCTTTCCCCAGGGTCTGGGTGTCAGATGAAAGGTGGCCTTTGGGGCTCCAAGGATTTCCAGTGTCCTCGTTGCCAGCAGTTTTACTTTTGGAAAAATAAGCCAAGTTGGAAAATTTCACACCGGGAACGATGCAGATGGCCAGGGCAAGTGGCCTCAAACTGACCCCATTTTCCCTGGGGAAAATGAAGTCATGTCCCCAGGGTCTGGGTGTCAGATGAAAGGTGGCCTTTTGGGCTCTTAGGACTTGCAGGGTACTTCTTACTGGCAGCTTTAGATTTGGAGAAATCCAGCAAAGATTACAAATTTCTTGCTGGGCACCACCCTATTGGTCAGGGCGAGAGGCCAGAAATGGGGGCCATTTTCCATGGGGAAAATGAAGTCATTGGCGAAGGGTCTGCGTATCAGATGAAAGGTGGCTTTGGGGCCCTAAGGAGTTGCAGGGTCCTCGTTGCCAGCAGCTTTAGTTTTGGAGAAAATCAGCCATGATTGCAAATTTCACACCGGGAACGATGCAGATGGCCAGGGCGAGTGGCCTCAAACTGACCCCATTTTCCCGGGGGAAAATGAAGTCATGTCCCCAGCGTCTGGATGTCAGATGAAAGGTGGCCTTTGGGACTCCAAGGATTTCCGGTGTCCTCGTTGCCAGCAGTTTTACTTTTTGAAAAATAAGCCAAGTTGGCAAATTTCACACCGGGAACGATGCAGATGGCCAGGGCGAGTGGCCTCAAACTGACCCCATTTTCCCTGGGGAAAATTAAGTCATGTGCCCCGGGTCTGCGTGTCAGATGAAAGGTGGCCTTTGGGGCTCTAAGGACTTGCAAGCTCCTAGTTGCCAACAGCTTTAGTAGTGAAGGAATCCAGCACAGATTGCAAATTTCTCACTGGGCACTTCCCTGTTGGATATGGCAAATTGCTGCAAAGAGAGGCCATTTTCCATGGGAAAAAGAAGTCCTTTCCCCAGGGTCTGGGAATCAGATGAAAGGTGGCCTTAGCGGCTCCAAGGACTTCCAGTTTCCTCGTTGCCAGCAGCTTTACTTTTGGAGAAAATCAGCCAAGTTGCAAATTTCACACCGGGAACGATGCAGATGGCCAGGGCGAGTGGCCTCAAACTGACCCCATTTTCCACGGGGCAAATGAAGTCATGTCCCCAGGGTCTGGGTGTCAGATGAAAGGTGGCCTTTGGGGCTCTAAGGACTTCAAAGTCCTTGTTGCCAACAGCTTTAGTAGTGGAGGAATCCAGCACAGATTGCAAATTTCTCACTGGGCACTGCCCTGTTGCCTAGGGCAAATGGCTGAAAAGAGAGGCCATTTTCATGGGAAAAAGAAGTCCTTTCCCCAGGGTCTGGGTGTCAGATGAAAGGTGGCCTTTTGAGCTCTTAGGACTTGCAGGGTACTTCTTACTGGCAGCTTTAGATTTGGAGAAATCCAGCAAAGATTACAAATTTCTTGCTGGGCACCACCCTATTGGTTAGGGCGAGAGGCCAGAAATGGGGGCCATTTTCCATGGGGAAAATGAAGTCATTGGCGAAGGGTCTGCGTATCAGAAGAAAGGTGGCTTTGGGGCCCTGAGGAGTTGCAGGGTCCTTGTCGCTAGCAGCTTTAGTTTTGGAGAAAATCAGCCATGATTGCAAATTTCACACCGGGAACGATGCAGATGGCCAGGGCGAGTGGCCTCAAACTGACCCCATATTCCACGGGGAAAATTAAGTCATGTCCCCCGGGTCTGCGTGTCAGATGAAAGGTGGCCTTTAAGGCTCAAAGGACTTGCAAGCTCCTAGTTGCCAACAGCGTTAGTTCTTTAGGAATCCAGCAATGTTTAAAAATTTCTCACTGCGCACTGCCCTGTTGTCTATGGGAAATGGCTGCAAAGAGAGGCCATTTTGCATGGGAAAAAGAAGTCCTTTCCCCAGGGTTTGGGAATCAGATGAAAGGTGGCCTTAGTGGCTCCAAGGACTTCCAGTGTCCTCGTTGCCAGCAGCTTTACTTTTGGAGAAAATCAGCCAAGTTGCAAATTTCACACCGGGAACGATGCAGATGGCCAGGGCAAGTGGCCTCAAACTGACCCCATTTTCCACGGGGAAAATTAAGTCATGTCCCCAGGGTCTGGGTGTCAGATGAAAGGTGGCCTTTGGGGCTCTAAGGACTTCAAAGTCCTTGTTGCCAACAGCTTTAGTTGTGGAGGAATCCAGAAAAGTTTTCAAATTTCTTACAAGGAACTGCCCTGTTGCCTAGGGCAAATGGCTGCAAAGAGAGGCCATTTTGCATGGGAAAAAGAAGTCCTTTCCCCTGGGTCTGGGTTTCAGATGAAAGGTGGCCTTTGGGGCTCCAAGGACTTCCAGGGTGCTCGTTTGCAGCAGCTTTAGTTTTGGAGAAAATCAGCCATGATTGCAAATTTCACACCGGGAACGAGGCAGATGGCCAGGGCGAGTGGCCTCAAACTGACCCCATTTTCCACGGGGCAAATGAAGTCATGTCCCCAGGGTCTGGGTGTCAGATGAAAGGTGGCCTTTAAGGCTCTAAGGACTTGCAAGCCCTAGTTGCCAACAGCTTTAGTTGTGGAGGAATCCAGCACAGATTGCAAATTTCTCACTGGGCACTGCCCTGTTGCCTAGGGCAAATGGCTGCAAAGAGAGAGGCCATTTTGCATGGGAAAAAGAAGTCCTTTCCCCAGGGTCTGGGTGTCAGATGAAAGGTGGCCTTTGGGGCTCCAAGGATTTCCAGTGTCCTCGTTGCCAGCAGTTTTACTTTTGGAAAAATAAGCCAAGTTGGAAAATTTCACACCGGGAACGATGCAGATGGCCAGGGCAAGTGGCCTCAAACTGACCCCATTTTCCCTGGGGAAAATGAAGTCATGTCCCCAGGGTCTGGGTGTCAGATGAAAGGTGGCCTTTGGGGCTCTAAGGACTTCAAAGTCCTTGTTGCCAACAGCTTTAGTTGTGGAGGAATCCAGAAAAGTTTTCAAATTTCTTACAAGGAACTGCCCTGTTGCCTAGGGCAAATGGCTGCAAAGAGAGGCCATTTTGCATGGGAAAAAGAAGTCCTTTCCCCTGGGTCTGGGTTTCAGATGAAAGGTGGCCTTTGGGGCTCCAAGGACTTCCAGGGTGCTCGTTTGCAGCAGCTTTAGTTTTGGAGAAAATCAGCCATGATTGCAAATTTCACACCGGGAACGAGGCAGATGGCCAGGGCGAGTGGCCTCAAACTGACCCCATTTTCCCTGGGGAAAATGAAGTCATGTCCCCAGGGTCTGGGTGTCAGATGAAAGGTGGCCTTTTGGGCTCTTAGGACTTGCAGGGTACTTCTTACTGGCAGCTTTAGATTTGGAGAAATCCAGCAAAGATTACAAATTTCTTGCTGGGCACCACCCTATTGGTCAGGGCGAGAGGCCAGAAATGGGGGCCATTTTCCATGGGGAAAATGAAGTCATTGGCGAAGGGTCTGCGTATCAGATGAAAGGTGGCTTTGGGGCCCTAAGGAGTTGCAGGGTCCTCGTTGCCAGCAGCTTTAGTTTTGGAGAAAATCAGCCATGATTGCAAATTTCACACCGGGAACGATGCAGATGGCCAGGGCGAGTGGCCTCAAACTGACCCCATTTTCCCGGGGGAAAATTAAGTCATGTCCCCAGCGTCTGGATGTCAGATGAAAGGTGGCCTTTGGGACTCCAAGGATTTCCGGTGTCCTCGTTGCCAGCAGTTTTACTTTTTGAAAAATAAGCCAAGTTGGCAAATTTCACACCGGGAACGATGCAGATGGCCAGGGCGAGTGGCCTAAAACTGACCCCATTTTCCCTGGGGAAAATTAAGTCATGTGCCCCGGGTCTGCGTGTCAGATGAAAGGTGGCCTTTGGGGCTCTAAGGACTTGCAAGCTCCTAGTTGCCAACAGCTTTAGTAGTGGAGGAATCCAGCACAGATTGCAAATTTCTCACTGGGCACTTCCCTGTTGGATATGGCAAATTGCTGCAAAGAGAGGCCATTTTCCATGGGAAAAAGACGTCCTTTCCCCAGGGTCTGGGAATCAGATGAAAGGTGGCCTTAGCGGCTCCAAGGACTTCCAGTTTCCTCGTTGCCAGCAGCTTTACTTTTGGAGAAAATCAGCCAAGTTGCAAATTTCACACCGGGAACGATGCAGATGGCCAGGGCGAGTGGCCTCAAACTGACCCCATTTTCCACGGGGAAAATGAAGTCATGTCCCCAGGGTCTGGGTGTCAGATGAAAGGTGGCCTTTGGGGCTCTAAGGACTTCAAAGTCCTAGTTGCCAACAGCTTTAGTAGTGGAGGAATCCAGCACAGATTGCAAATTTCTCACTGGGCACTGCCCTGTTGCCTAGGGCAAATGGCTGAAAAGAGAGGCCATTTTCATGGGAAAAAGAAGTCCTTTCCCCAGGGTCTGGGTGTCAGATGAAAGGTGGCCTTTTGAGCTCTTAGGACTTGCAGGGTACTTCTTACTGGCAGCTTTAGATTTGGAGAAATCCAGCAAAGATTACAAATTTCTTGCTGGGCACCACCCTATTGGTTAGGGCGAGAGGCCAGAAATGGGGGCCATTTTCCATGGGGAAAATGAAGTCATTGGCGAAGGGTCTGCGTATCAGAAGAAAGGTGGCTTTGGGGCCCTGAGGAGTTGCAGGGTCCTTGTCGCTAGCAGCTTTAGTTTTGGAGAAAATCAGCCATGATTGCAAATTTCACACCGGGAACGATGCAGATGGCCAGGGCGAGTGGCCTCAAACTGACCCCATATTCCACGGGGAAAATTAAGTCATGTCCCCCGGGTCTGCGTGTCAGATGAAAGGTGGCCTTTAAGGCTCAAAGGACTTGCAAGCTCCTAGTTGCCAACAGCGTTAGTTCTTTAGGAATCCAGCAATGTTTAAAAATTTCTCACTGCGCACTGCCCTGTTGTCTATGGCAAATGGCTGCAAAGAGAGGCCATTTTGCATGGGAAAAAGAAGTCCTTTCCCCAGGGTTTGGGAATCAGATGAAAGGTGGCCTTAGTGGCTCCAAGGACTTCCAGTGTCCTCGTTGCCAGCAGCTTTACTTTTGGAGAAAATCAGCCAAGTTGGAAATTTCACACCGGGAACGATGCAGATGGCCAGGGCGAGTGGCCTCAAACTGACCCCATTTTCCACGGGGAAAATGAAGTCATGTCCCCAGGGTCTGGGTGTCAGATGAAAGGTGGCCTTTGGGGCTCTAAGGACTTCAAAGTCCTTGTTGCCAACAGCTTTAGTTGTGGAGGAATCCAGAAAAGTTTTCAAATTTCTTACAAGGAACTGCCCTGTTGCCTAGGGCAAATGGCTGCAAAGAGAGGCCATTTTGCATGGGAAAAAGAAGTCCTTTCCCCTGGGTCTGGGTTTCAGATGAAAGGTGGCCTTTGGGGCTCCAAGGACTTCCAGGGTGCTCGTTTGCAGCAGCTTTAGTTTTGGAGAAAATCAGCCATGATTGCAAATTTCACACCGGGAACGAGGCAGATGGCCAGGGCGAGTGGCCTCAAACTGACCCCATTTTCCACGGGGAAAATGAAGTCATGTCCCCAGGGTCTGGGTGTCAGATGAAAGCTGCCCTTTAAGGCTCTAAGGACTTGCAAGCCCTAGTTGCCAACAGCTTTAGTTGTGAAGGAATCCAGCACAGATTGCAAATTTCTCACTGGGCACTGCCCTGTTGCCTAGGGCAAATGGCTGAAAAGAGAGAGGCCATTTTGCATGGGAAAAAGAAGTCCTTTCCCCAGGGTCTGGGTGTCAGATGAAAGGTGGCCTTTGGGGCTCCAAGGATTTCCAGTGTCCTCGTTGCCAGCAGTTTTACTTTTGGAAAAATAAGCCAAGTTGGAAAATTTCACACCGGGAACGATGCAGATGGCCAGGGCAAGTGGCCTCAAACTGACCCCATTTTCCCTGGGGAAAATGAAGTCATGTCCCCAGGGTCTGGGTGTCAGATGAAAGGTGGCCTTTTGGGCTCTTAGGACTTGCAGGGTACTTCTTACTGGCAGCTTTAGATTTGGAGAAATCCAGCAAAGATTACAAATTTCTTGCTGGGCACCACCCTATTGGTCAGGGCGAGAGGCCAGAAATGGGGGCCATTTTCCATGGGGAAAATGAAGTCATTGGCGAAGGGTCTGCGTATCAGATGAAAGGTGGCTTTGGGGCCCTAAGGAGTTGCAGGGTCCTCGTTGCCAGCAGCTTTAGTTTTGGAGAAAATCAGCCATGATTGCAAATTTCACACCGGGAACGATGCAGATGGCCAGGGCGAGTGGCCTCAAACTGACCCCATTTTCCCGGGGGAAAATGAAGTCATGTCCCCAGCGTCTGGATGTCAGATGAAAGGTGGCCTTTGGGACTCCAAGGATTTCCGGTGTCCTCGTTGCCAGCAGTTTTACTTTTTGAAAAATAAGCCAAGTTGGCAAATTTCACACCGGGAACGATGCAGATGGCCAGGGCGAGTGGCCTCAAACTGACCCCATTTTCCCTGGGGAAAATTAAGTCATGTGCCCCGGGTCTGCGTGTCAGATGAAAGGTGGCCTTTGGGGCTCTAAGGACTTGCAAGCTCCTAGTTGCCAACAGCTTTAGTAGTGAAGGAATCCAGCACAGATTGCAAATTTCTCACTGGGCACTTCCCTGTTGGATATGGCAAATTGCTGCAAAGAGAGGCCATTTTCCATGGGAAAAAGAAGTCCTTTCCCCAGGGTCTGGGAATCAGATGAAAGGTGGCCTTAGCGGCTCCAAGGACTTCCAGTTTCCTCGTTGCCAGCAGCTTTACTTTTGGAGAAAATCAGCCAAGTTGCAAATTTCACACCGGGAACGATGCAGATGGCCAGGGCGAGTGGCCTCAAACTGACCCCATTTTCCACGGGGCAAATGAAGTCATGTCCCCAGGGTCTGGGTGTCAGATGAAAGGTGGCCTTTGGGGCTCTAAGGACTTCAAAGTCCTTGTTGCCAACAGCTTTAGTAGTGGAGGAATCCAGCACAGATTGCAAATTTCTCACTGGGCACTGCCCTGTTGCCTAGGGCAAATGGCTGAAAAGAGAGGCCATTTTCATGGGAAAAAGAAGTCCTTTCCCCAGGGTCTGGGTGTCAGATGAAAGGTGGCCTTTTGAGCTCTTAGGACTTGCAGGGTACTTCTTACTGGCAGCTTTAGATTTGGAGAAATCCAGCAAAGATTACAAATTTCTTGCTGGGCACCACCCTATTGGTTAGGGCGAGAGGCCAGAAATGGGGGCCATTTTCCATGGGGAAAATGAAGTCATTGGCGAAGGGTCTGCGTATCAGAAGAAAGGTGGCTTTGGGGCCCTGAGGAGTTGCAGGGTCCTTGTCGCTAGCAGCTTTAGTTTTGGAGAAAATCAGCCATGATTGCAAATTTCACACCGGGAACGATGCAGATGGCCAGGGCGAGTGGCCTCAAACTGACCCCATATTCCACGGGGAAAATTAAGTCATGTCCCCCGGGTCTGCGTGTCAGATGAAAGGTGGCCTTTAAGGCTCAAAGGACTTGCAAGCTCCTAGTTGCCAACAGCGTTAGTTCTTTAGGAATCCAGCAATGTTTAAAAATTTCTCACTGCGCACTGCCCTGTTGTCTATGGGAAATGGCTGCAAAGAGAGGCCATTTTGCATGGGAAAAAGAAGTCCTTTCCCCAGGGTTTGGGAATCAGATGAAAGGTGGCCTTAGTGGCTCCAAGGACTTCCAGTGTCCTCGTTGCCAGCAGCTTTACTTTTGGAGAAAATCAGCCAAGTTGCAAATTTCACACCGGGAACGATGCAGATGGCCAGGGCAAGTGGCCTCAAACTGACCCCATTTTCCACGGGGAAAATTAAGTCATGTCCCCAGGGTCTGGGTGTCAGATGAAAGGTGGCCTTTGGGGCTCTAAGGACTTCAAAGTCCTTGTTGCCAACAGCTTTAGTTGTGGAGGAATCCAGAAAAGTTTTCAAATTTCTTACAAGGAACTGCCCTGTTGCCTAGGGCAAATGGCTGCAAAGAGAGGCCATTTTGCATGGGAAAAAGAAGTCCTTTCCCCTGGGTCTGGGTTTCAGATGAAAGGTGGCCTTTGGGGCTCCAAGGACTTCCAGGGTGCTCGTTTGCAGCAGCTTTAGTTTTGGAGAAAATCAGCCATGATTGCAAATTTCACACCGGGAACGAGGCAGATGGCCAGGGCGAGTGGCCTCAAACTGACCCCATTTTCCACGGGGCAAATGAAGTCATGTCCCCAGGGTCTGGGTGTCAGATGAAAGGTGGCCTTTAAGGCTCTAAGGACTTGCAAGCCCTAGTTGCCAACAGCTTTAGTTGTGGAGGAATCCAGCACAGATTGCAAATTTCTCACTGGGCACTGCCCTGTTGCCTAGGGCAAATGGCTGCAAAGAGAGAGGCCATTTTGCATGGGAAAAAGAAGTCCTTTCCCCAGGGTCTGGGTGTCAGATGAAAGGTGGCCTTTGGGGCTCCAAGGATTTCCAGTGTCCTCGTTGCCAGCAGTTTTACTTTTGGAAAAATAAGCCAAGTTGGAAAATTTCACACCGGGAACGATGCAGATGGCCAGGGCAAGTGGCCTCAAACTGACCCCATTTTCCACGGGGAAAATGAAGTCATGTCCCCAGGGTCTGGGTGTCAGATGAAAGGTGGCCTTTGGGGCTCTAAGGACTTCAAAGTCCTTGTTGCCAACAGCTTTAGTTGTGGAGGAATCCAGAAAAGTTTTCAAATTTCTTACAAGGAACTGCCCTGTTGCCTAGGGCAAATGGCTGCAAAGAGAGGCCATTTTGCATGGGAAAAAGAAGTCCTTTCCCCTGGGTCTGGGTTTCAGATGAAAGGTGGCCTTTGGGGCTCCAAGGACTTCCAGGGTGCTCGTTTGCAGCAGCTTTAGTTTTGGAGAAAATCAGCCATGATTGCAAATTTCACACCGGGAACGAGGCAGATGGCCAGGGCGAGTGGCCTCAAACTGACCCCATTTTCCACGGGGAAAATGAAGTCATGTCCCCAGGGTCTGGGTGTCAGATGAAAGGTGGCCTTTAAGGCTCTAAGGACTTGCAAGCCCTAGTTGCCAACAGCTTTAGTTGTGAAGGAATCCAGCACAGATTGCAAATTTCTCACTGGGCACTGCCCTGTTGCCTAGGGCAAATGGCTGAAAAGAGAGAGGCCATTTTGCATGGGAAAAAGAAGTCCTTTCCCCAGGGTCTGGGTGTCAGATGAAAGGTGGCCTTTGGGGCTCCAAGGATTTCCAGTGTCCTCGTTGCCAGCAGTTTTACTTTTGGAAAAATAAGCCAAGTTGGAAAATTTCACACCGGGAACGATGCAGATGGCCAGGGCAAGTGGCCTCAAACTGACCCCATTTTCCACGGGGAAAATTAAGTCATGTCCCCAGGGTCTGGGTGTCAGATGAAAGGTGGCCTTTTGGGCTCTTAGGACTTGCAGGGTACTTCTTACTGGCAGCTTTAGATTTGGAGAAATCCAGCAAAGATTACAAATTTCTTGCTGGGCACCACCCTATTGGTCAGGGCGAGAGGCCAGAAATGGGGGCCATTTTCCATGGGGAAAATGAAGTCATTGGCGAAGGGTCTGCGTATCAGATGAAAGGTGGCTTTGGGGCCCTAAGGAGTTGCAGGGTCCTCGTTGCCAGCAGCTTTAGTTTTGGAGAAAATCAGCCATGATTGCAAATTTCACACCGGGAACGATGCAGATGGCCAGGGCGAGTGGCCTCAAACTGACCCCATTTTCCCGGGGGAAAATTAAGTCATGTCCCCAGCGTCTGGATGTCAGATGAAAGGTGGCCTTTGGGACTCCAAGGATTTCCGGTGTCCTCGTTGCCAGCAGTTTTACTTTTTGAAAAATAAGCCAAGTTGGCAAATTTCACACCGGGAACGATGCAGATGGCCAGGGCGAGTGGCCTAAAACTGACCCCATTTTCCCTGGGGAAAATTAAGTCATGTGCCCCGGGTCTGCGTGTCAGATGAAAGGTGGCCTTTGGGGCTCTAAGGACTTGCAAGCTCCTAGTTGCCAACAGCTTTAGTAGTGGAGGAATCCAGCACAGATTGCAAATTTCTCACTGGGCACTTCCCTGTTGGATATGGCAAATTGCTGCAAAGAGAGGCCATTTTCCATGGGAAAAAGACGTCCTTTCCCCAGGGTCTGGGAATCAGATGAAAGGTGGCCTTAGCGGCTCCAAGGACTTCCAGTTTCCTCGTTGCCAGCAGCTTTACTTTTGGAGAAAATCAGCCAAGTTGCAAATTTCACACCGGGAACGATGCAGATGGCCAGGGCGAGTGGCCTCAAACTGACCCCATTTTCCACGGGGAAAATGAAGTCATGTCCCCAGGGTCTGGGTGTCAGATGAAAGGTGGCCTTTGGGGCTCTAAGGACTTCAAAGTCCTAGTTGCCAACAGCTTTAGTAGTGGAGGAATCCAGCACAGATTGCAAATTTCTCACTGGGCACTGCCCTGTTGCCTAGGGCAAATGGCTGAAAAGAGAGGCCATTTTCATGGGAAAAAGAAGTCCTTTCCCCAGGGTCTGGGTGTCAGATGAAAGGTGGCCTTTTGAGCTCTTAGGACTTGCAGGGTACTTCTTACTGGCAGCTTTAGATTTGGAGAAATCCAGCAAAGATTACAAATTTCTTGCTGGGCACCACCCTATTGGTTAGGGCGAGAGGCCAGAAATGGGGGCCATTTTCCATGGGGAAAATGAAGTCATTGGCGAAGGGTCTGCGTATCAGAAGAAAGGTGGCTTTGGGGCCCTGAGGAGTTGCAGGGTCCTTGTCGCTAGCAGCTTTAGTTTTGGAGAAAATCAGCCATGATTGCAAATTTCACACCGGGAACGATGCAGATGGCCAGGGCGAGTGGCCTCAAACTGACCCCATATTCCACGGGGAAAATTAAGTCATGTCCCCCGGGTCTGCGTGTCAGATGAAAGGTGGCCTTTAAGGCTCAAAGGACTTGCAAGCTCCTAGTTGCCAACAGCGTTAGTTCTTTAGGAATCCAGCAATGTTTAAAAATTTCTCACTGCGCACTGCCCTGTTGTCTATGGCAAATGGCTGCAAAGAGAGGCCATTTTGCATGGGAAAAAGAAGTCCTTTCCCCAGGGTTTGGGAATCAGATGAAAGGTGGCCTTAGTGGCTCCAAGGACTTCCAGTGTCCTCGTTGCCAGCAGCTTTACTTTTGGAGAAAATCAGCCAAGTTGGAAATTTCACACCGGGAACGATGCAGATGGCCAGGGCAAGTGGCCTCAAACTGACCCCATTTTCCCTGGGGAAAATGAAGTCATGTCCCCAGGGTCTGGGTGTCAGATGAAAGGTGGCCTTTGGGGCTCTAAGGACTTCAAAGTCCTTGTTGCCAACAGCTTTAGTTGTGGAGGAATCCAGAAAAGTTTTCAAATTTCTTACAAGGAACTGCCCTGTTGCCTAGGGCAAATGGCTGCAAAGAGAGGCCATTTTGCATGGGAAAAAGAAGTCCTTTCCCCTGGGTCTGGGTTTCAGATGAAAGGTGGCCTTTGGGGCTCCAAGGACTTCCAGGGTGCTCGTTTGCAGCAGCTTTAGTTTTGGAGAAAATCAGCCATGATTGCAAATTTCACACCGGGAACGAGGCAGATGGCCAGGGCGAGTGGCCTCAAACTGACCCCATTTTCCCTGGGGAAAATTAAGTCATGTGCCCCGGGTCTGCGTGTCAGATGAAAGGTGGCCTTTGGGGCTCTAAGGACTTGCAAGCTCCTAGTTGCCAACAGCTTTAGTAGTGAAGGAATCCAGCACAGATTGCAAATTTCTCACTGGGCACTTCCCTGTTGGATATGGCAAATTGCTGCAAAGAGAGGCCATTTTCCATGGGAAAAAGAAGTCCTTTCCCCAGGGTCTGGGAATCAGATGAAAGGTGGCCTTAGCGGCTCCAAGGACTTCCAGTTTCCTCGTTGCCAGCAGCTTTACTTTTGGAGAAAATCAGCCAAGTTGCAAATTTCACACCGGGAACGATGCAGATGGCCAGGGCGAGTGGCCTCAAACTGACCCCATTTTCCACGGGGCAAATGAAGTCATGTCCCCAGGGTCTGGGTGTCAGATGAAAGGTGGCCTTTGGGGCTCTAAGGACTTCAAAGTCCTTGTTGCCAACAGCTTTAGTAGTGGAGGAATCCAGCACAGATTGCAAATTTCTCACTGGGCACTGCCCTGTTGCCTAGGGCAAATGGCTGAAAAGAGAGGCCATTTTCATGGGAAAAAGAAGTCCTTTCCCCAGGGTCTGGGTGTCAGATGAAAGGTGGCCTTTTGAGCTCTTAGGACTTGCAGGGTACTTCTTACTGGCAGCTTTAGATTTGGAGAAATCCAGCAAAGATTACAAATTTCTTGCTGGGCACCACCCTATTGGTTAGGGCGAGAGGCCAGAAATGGGGGCCATTTTCCATGGGGAAAATGAAGTCATTGGCGAAGGGTCTGCGTATCAGAAGAAAGGTGGCTTTGGGGCCCTGAGGAGTTGCAGGGTCCTTGTCGCTAGCAGCTTTAGTTTTGGAGAAAATCAGCCATGATTGCAAATTTCACACCGGGAACGATGCAGATGGCCAGGGCGAGTGGCCTCAAACTGACCCCATATTCCACGGGGAAAATTAAGTCATGTCCCCCGGGTCTGCGTGTCAGATGAAAGGTGGCCTTTAAGGCTCAAAGGACTTGCAAGCTCCTAGTTGCCAACAGCGTTAGTTCTTTAGGAATCCAGCAATGTTTAAAAATTTCTCACTGCGCACTGCCCTGTTGTCTATGGGAAATGGCTGCAAAGAGAGGCCATTTTGCATGGGAAAAAGAAGTCCTTTCCCCAGGGTTTGGGAATCAGATGAAAGGTGGCCTTAGTGGCTCCAAGGACTTCCAGTGTCCTCGTTGCCAGCAGCTTTACTTTTGGAGAAAATCAGCCAAGTTGCAAATTTCACACCGGGAACGATGCAGATGGCCAGGGCAAGTGGCCTCAAACTGACCCCATTTTCCACGGGGAAAATTAAGTCATGTCCCCAGGGTCTGGGTGTCAGATGAAAGGTGGCCTTTGGGGCTCTAAGGACTTCAAAGTCCTTGTTGCCAACAGCTTTAGTTGTGGAGGAATCCAGAAAAGTTTTCAAATTTCTTACAAGGAACTGCCCTGTTGCCTAGGGCAAATGGCTGCAAAGAGAGGCCATTTTGCATGGGAAAAAGAAGTCCTTTCCCCTGGGTCTGGGTTTCAGATGAAAGGTGGCCTTTGGGGCTCCAAGGACTTCCAGGGTGCTCGTTTGCAGCAGCTTTAGTTTTGGAGAAAATCAGCCATGATTGCAAATTTCACACCGGGAACGAGGCAGATGGCCAGGGCGAGTGGCCTCAAACTGACCCCATTTTCCACGGGGCAAATGAAGTCATGTCCCCAGGGTCTGGGTGTCAGATGAAAGGTGGCCTTTAAGGCTCTAAGGACTTGCAAGCCCTAGTTGCCAACAGCTTTAGTTGTGGAGGAATCCAGCACAGATTGCAAATTTCTCACTGGGCACTGCCCTGTTGCCTAGGGCAAATGGCTGCAAAGAGAGAGGCCATTTTGCATGGGAAAAAGAAGTCCTTTCCCCAGGGTCTGGGTGTCAGATGAAAGGTGGCCTTTGGGGCTCCAAGGATTTCCAGTGTCCTCGTTGCCAGCAGTTTTACTTTTGGAAAAATAAGCCAAGTTGGAAAATTTCACACCGGGAACGATGCAGATGGCCAGGGCAAGTGGCCTCAAACTGACCCCATTTTCCACGGGGAAAATGAAGTCATGTCCCCAGGGTCTGGGTGTCAGATGAAAGGTGGCCTTTGGGGCTCTAAGGACTTCAAAGTCCTTGTTGCCAACAGCTTTAGTTGTGGAGGAATCCAGAAAAGTTTTCAAATTTCTTACAAGGAACTGCCCTGTTGCCTAGGGCAAATGGCTGCAAAGAGAGGCCATTTTGCATGGGAAAAAGAAGTCCTTTCCCCTGGGTCTGGGTTTCAGATGAAAGGTGGCCTTTGGGGCTCCAAGGACTTCCAGGGTGCTCGTTTGCAGCAGCTTTAGTTTTGGAGAAAATCAGCCATGATTGCAAATTTCACACCGGGAACGAGGCAGATGGCCAGGGCGAGTGGCCTCAAACTGACCCCATTTTCCACGGGGAAAATGAAGTCATGTCCCCAGGGTCTGGGTGTCAGATGAAAGGTGGCCTTTAAGGCTCTAAGGACTTGCAAGCCCTAGTTGCCAACAGCTTTAGTTGTGAAGGAATCCAGCACAGATTGCAAATTTCTCACTGGGCACTGCCCTGTTGCCTAGGGCAAATGGCTGAAAAGAGAGAGGCCATTTTGCATGGGAAAAAGAAGTCCTTTCCCCAGGGTCTGGGTGTCAGATGAAAGGTGGCCTTTGGGGCTCCAAGGATTTCCAGTGTCCTCGTTGCCAGCAGTTTTACTTTTGGAAAAATAAGCCAAGTTGGAAAATTTCACACCGGGAACGATGCAGATGGCCAGGGCAAGTGGCCTCAAACTGACCCCATTTTCCACGGGGAAAATTAAGTCATGTCCCCAGGGTCTGGGTGTCAGATGAAAGGTGGCCTTTTGGGCTCTTAGGACTTGCAGGGTACTTCTTACTGGCAGCTTTAGATTTGGAGAAATCCAGCAAAGATTACAAATTTCTTGCTGGGCACCACCCTATTGGTCAGGGCGAGAGGCCAGAAATGGGGGCCATTTTCCATGGGGAAAATGAAGTCATTGGCGAAGGGTCTGCGTATCAGATGAAAGGTGGCTTTGGGGCCCTAAGGAGTTGCAGGGTCCTCGTTGCCAGCAGCTTTAGTTTTGGAGAAAATCAGCCATGATTGCAAATTTCACACCGGGAACGATGCAGATGGCCAGGGCGAGTGGCCTCAAACTGACCCCATTTTCCCGGGGGAAAATTAAGTCATGTCCCCAGCGTCTGGATGTCAGATGAAAGGTGGCCTTTGGGACTCCAAGGATTTCCGGTGTCCTCGTTGCCAGCAGTTTTACTTTTTGAAAAATAAGCCAAGTTGGCAAATTTCACACCGGGAACGATGCAGATGGCCAGGGCGAGTGGCCTAAAACTGACCCCATTTTCCCTGGGGAAAATTAAGTCATGTGCCCCGGGTCTGCGTGTCAGATGAAAGGTGGCCTTTGGGGCTCTAAGGACTTGCAAGCTCCTAGTTGCCAACAGCTTTAGTAGTGGAGGAATCCAGCACAGATTGCAAATTTCTCACTGGGCACTTCCCTGTTGGATATGGCAAATTGCTGCAAAGAGAGGCCATTTTCCATGGGAAAAAGACGTCCTTTCCCCAGGGTCTGGGAATCAGATGAAAGGTGGCCTTAGCGGCTCCAAGGACTTCCAGTTTCCTCGTTGCCAGCAGCTTTACTTTTGGAGAAAATCAGCCAAGTTGCAAATTTCACACCGGGAACGATGCAGATGGCCAGGGCGAGTGGCCTCAAACTGACCCCATTTTCCACGGGGAAAATGAAGTCATGTCCCCAGGGTCTGGGTGTCAGATGAAAGGTGGCCTTTGGGGCTCTAAGGACTTCAAAGTCCTAGTTGCCAACAGCTTTAGTAGTGGAGGAATCCAGCACAGATTGCAAATTTCTCACTGGGCACTGCCCTGTTGCCTAGGGCAAATGGCTGAAAAGAGAGGCCATTTTCATGGGAAAAAGAAGTCCTTTCCCCAGGGTCTGGGTGTCAGATGAAAGGTGGCCTTTTGAGCTCTTAGGACTTGCAGGGTACTTCTTACTGGCAGCTTTAGATTTGGAGAAATCCAGCAAAGATTACAAATTTCTTGCTGGGCACCACCCTATTGGTTAGGGCGAGAGGCCAGAAATGGGGGCCATTTTCCATGGGGAAAATGAAGTCATTGGCGAAGGGTCTGCGTATCAGAAGAAAGGTGGCTTTGGGGCCCTGAGGAGTTGCAGGGTCCTTGTCGCTAGCAGCTTTAGTTTTGGAGAAAATCAGCCATGATTGCAAATTTCACACCGGGAACGATGCAGATGGCCAGGGCGAGTGGCCTCAAACTGACCCCATATTCCACGGGGAAAATTAAGTCATGTCCCCCGGGTCTGCGTGTCAGATGAAAGGTGGCCTTTAAGGCTCAAAGGACTTGCAAGCTCCTAGTTGCCAACAGCGTTAGTTCTTTAGGAATCCAGCAATGTTTAAAAATTTCTCACTGCGCACTGCCCTGTTGTCTATGGCAAATGGCTGCAAAGAGAGGCCATTTTGCATGGGAAAAAGAAGTCCTTTCCCCAGGGTTTGGGAATCAGATGAAAGGTGGCCTTAGTGGCTCCAAGGACTTCCAGTGTCCTCGTTGCCAGCAGCTTTACTTTTGGAGAAAATCAGCCAAGTTGGAAATTTCACACCGGGAACGATGCAGATGGCCAGGGCAAGTGGCCTCAAACTGACCCCATTTTCCCTGGGGAAAATGAAGTCATGTCCCCAGGGTCTGGGTGTCAGATGAAAGGTGGCCTTTGGGGCTCTAAGGACTTCAAAGTCCTTGTTGCCAACAGCTTTAGTTGTGGAGGAATCCAGAAAAGTTTTCAAATTTCTTACAAGGAACTGCCCTGTTGCCTAGGGCAAATGGCTGCAAAGAGAGGCCATTTTGCATGGGAAAAAGAAGTCCTTTCCCCTGGGTCTGGGTTTCAGATGAAAGGTGGCCTTTGGGGCTCCAAGGACTTCCAGGGTGCTCGTTTGCAGCAGCTTTAGTTTTGGAGAAAATCAGCCATGATTGCAAATTTCACACCGGGAACGAGGCAGATGGCCAGGGCGAGTGGCCTCAAACTGACCCCATTTTCCACGGGGCAAATGAAGTCATGTCCCCAGGGTCTGGGTGTCAGATGAAAGGTGGCCTTTAAGGCTCTAAGGACTTGCAAGCCCTAGTTGCCAACAGCTTTAGTTGTGGAGGAATCCAGCACAGATTGCAAATTTCTCACTGGGCACTGCCCTGTTGCCTAGGGCAAATGGCTGCAAAGAGAGAGGCCATTTTGCATGGGAAAAAGAAGTCCTTTCCCCAGGGTCTGGGTGTCAGATGAAAGGTGGCCTTTGGGGCTCCAAGGATTTCCAGTGTCCTCGTTGCCAGCAGTTTTACTTTTGGAAAAATAAGCCAAGTTGGAAAATTTCACACCGGGAACGATGCAGATGGCCAGGGCAAGTGGCCTCAAACTGACCCCATTTTCCACGGGGAAAATGAAGTCATGTCCCCAGGGTCTGGGTGTCAGATGAAAGGTGGCCTTTGGGGCTCTAAGGACTTCAAAGTCCTTGTTGCCAACAGCTTTAGTTGTGGAGGAATCCAGAAAAGTTTTCAAATTTCTTACAAGGAACTGCCCTGTTGCCTAGGGCAAATGGCTGCAAAGAGAGGCCATTTTGCATGGGAAAAAGAAGTCCTTTCCCCTGGGTCTGGGTTTCAGATGAAAGGTGGCCTTTGGGGCTCCAAGGACTTCCAGGGTGCTCGTTTGCAGCAGCTTTAGTTTTGGAGAAAATCAGCCATGATTGCAAATTTCACACCGGGAACGAGGCAGATGGCCAGGGCGAGTGGCCTCAAACTGACCCCATTTTCCACGGGGAAAATGAAGTCATGTCCCCAGGGTCTGGGTGTCAGATGAAAGGTGGCCTTTAAGGCTCTAAGGACTTGCAAGCCCTAGTTGCCAACAGCTTTAGTTGTGAAGGAATCCAGCACAGATTGCAAATTTCTCACTGGGCACTGCCCTGTTGCCTAGGGCAAATGGCTGAAAAGAGAGAGGCCATTTTGCATGGGAAAAAGAAGTCCTTTCCCCAGGGTCTGGGTGTCAGATGAAAGGTGGCCTTTGGGGCTCCAAGGATTTCCAGTGTCCTCGTTGCCAGCAGTTTTACTTTTGGAAAAATAAGCCAAGTTGGAAAATTTCACACCGGGAACGATGCAGATGGCCAGGGCAAGTGGCCTCAAACTGACCCCATTTTCCACGGGGAAAATTAAGTCATGTCCCCAGGGTCTGGGTGTCAGATGAAAGGTGGCCTTTTGGGCTCTTAGGACTTGCAGGGTACTTCTTACTGGCAGCTTTAGATTTGGAGAAATCCAGCAAAGATTACAAATTTCTTGCTGGGCACCACCCTATTGGTCAGGGCGAGAGGCCAGAAATGGGGGCCATTTTCCATGGGGAAAATGAAGTCATTGGCGAAGGGTCTGCGTATCAGATGAAAGGTGGCTTTGGGGCCCTAAGGAGTTGCAGGGTCCTCCTTGCCAGCAGCTTTAGTTTTGGAGAAAATCAGCCATGATTGCAAATTTCACACCGGGAACGATGCAGATGGCCAGGGCGAGTGGCCTCAAACTGACCCCATTTTCCCGGGGGAAAATTAAGTCATGTCCCCAGCGTCTGGATGTCAGATGAAAGGTGGCCTTTGGGACTCCAAGGATTTCCGGTGTCCTCGTTGCCAGCAGTTTTACTTTTTGAAAAATAAGCCAAGTTGGCAAATTTCACACCGGGAACGATGCAGATGGCCAGGGCGAGTGGCCTCAAACTGACCCCATTTTCCCTGGGGAAAATTAAGTCATGTGCCCCGGGTCTGCGTGTCAGATGAAAGGTGGCCTTTGGGGCTCTAAGGACTTGCAAGCTCCTAGTTGCCAACAGCTTTAGTAGTGGAGGAATCCAGCACAGATTGCAAATTTCTCACTGGGCACTTCCCTGTTGGATATGGCAAATTGCTGCAAAGAGAGGCCATTTTCCATGGGAAAAAGACGTCCTTTCCCCAGGGTCTGGGAATCAGATGAAAGGTGGCCTTAGCGGCTCCAAGGACTTCCAGTTTCCTCGTTGCCAGCAGCTTTACTTTTGGAGAAAATCAGCCAAGTTGCAAATTTCACACCGGGAACGATGCAGATGGCCAGGGCGAGTGGCCTCAAACTGACCCCATTTTCCACGGGGAAAATGAAGTCATGTCCCCAGGGTCTGGGTGTCAGATGAAAGGTGGCCTTTGGGGCTCTAAGGACTTCAAAGTCCTAGTTGCCAACAGCTTTAGTAGTGGAGGAATCCAGCACAGATTGCAAATTTCTCACTGGGCACTGCCCTGTTGCCTAGGGCAAATGGCTGAAAAGAGAGGCCATTTTCATGGGAAAAAGAAGTCCTTTCCCCAGGGTCTGGGTGTCAGATGAAAGGTGGCCTTTTGAGCTCTTAGGACTTGCAGGGTACTTCTTACTGGCAGCTTTAGATTTGGAGAAATCCAGCAAAGATTACAAATTTCTTGCTGGGCACCACCCTATTGGTTAGGGCGAGAGGCCAGAAATGGGGGCCATTTTCCATGGGGAAAATGAAGTCATTGGCGCAGGGTCTGCGTATCAGATGAAAGGTGGCTTTGGGGCCCTGAGGAGTTGCAGGGTCCTTGTCGCTAGCAGCTTTAGTTTTGGAGAAAATCAGCCATGATTGCAAATTTCACACCGGGAACGATGCAGATGGCCAGGGCGAGTGGCCTCAAACTGACCCCATATTCCACGGGGAAAATTAAGTCATGTCCCCCGGGTCTGCGTGTCAGATGAAAGGTGGCCTTTAAGGCTCAAAGGACTTGCAAGCTCCTAGTTGCCAACAGCGTTAGTTCTTTAGGAATCCAGCAATGTTTAAAAATTTCTCACTGCGCACTGCCCTGTTGTCTATGGCAAATGGCTGCAAAGAGAGGCCATTTTGCATGGGAAAAAGAAGTCCTTTCCCCAGGGTTTGGGAATCAGATGAAAGGTGGCCTTAGTGGCTCCAAGGACTTCCAGTGTCCTCGTTGCCAGCAGCTTTACTTTTGGAGAAAATCAGCCAAGTTGCAAATTTCACACCGGGAACGATGCAGATGGCCAGGGCGAGTGGCCTCAAACTGACCCCATTTTCCCTGGGGAAAATGAAGTCATGTCCCCAGGGTCTGGGTGTCAGATGAAAGGTGGCCTTTGGGGCTCTAAGGACTTCAAAGTCCTTGTTGCCAACAGCTTTAGTTGTGGAGGAATCCAGAAAAGTTTTCAAATTTCTTACAAGGAACTGCCCTGTTGCCTAGGGCAAATGGCTGCAAAGAGAGGCCATTTTGCATGGGAAAAAGAAGTCCTTTCCCCTGGGTCTGGGTTTCAGATGAAAGGTGGCCTTTGGGGCTCCAAGGACTTCCAGGGTGCTCGTTTGCAGCAGCTTTAGTTTTGGAGAAAATCAGCCATGATTGCAAATTTCACACCGGGAACGAGGCAGATGGCCAGGGCGAGTGGCCTCAAACTGACCCCATTTTCCACGGGGAAAATGAAGTCATGTCCCCAGGGTCTGGGTGTCAGATGAAAGGTGGCCTTTAAGGCTCTAAGGACTTGCAAGCCCTAGTTGCCAACAGCTTTAGTTGTGAAGGAATCCAGCACAGATTGCAAATTTCTCACTGGGCACTGCCCTGTTGCCTAGGGCAAATGGCTGCAAAGAGAGGCCATTTTCATGGGAAAAAGAAGTCCTTTCCCCAGGGTCTGGGTGTCAGATGAAAGGTGGCCTTAGCGGCTCCAAGGACTTCCAGGGTGCTCGTTCGCAGCAGCTTTAGTTTTGGAGAAAATCAGCCATGATTGCAAATTTCACACCGGGAACGATGCAGATGGCCAGGGCGAGTGGCCTCAAACTGACCCCAATTTCCATGGGGAAAATGAAGTCATGTCCCCAGGGTCTGGGTGTCAGATGAAAGCTGGCCTTTAAGGCTCTAAGGACTTGCAAGCTCCTAGTTGCCAACAGCTTTAGTTGTGGAGGAATCCAGCAAAGTCTGCAAATTTCTCACTGGGCACTGCCCTGTTGGCTATGGCAAATGGCTGAAAAGAGAGAGGCCATTTTGCATGGGAAAAAGAAGTCCTTTCCCCAGGGTCTGGGTGTCAGATGAAAGGTGGCCTTTTGGGCTCTTAGGACTTGCAGGGTACTTCTTACTGGCAGCTTTAGATTTGGAGAAATCCAGCAAAGATTGCAAATTTCTTGCTGGGCACCACCCTATTGGTCAGGGCGAGAGGCCAGAAATGGGGGCCATTTTCCCTGGGGAAAATGAAGTCATTGGCCCAGAGTCTGCGTATCAGATGAATGGTCGCATCTGGGGCCCTGAGAAGTTGCAGGGTCCTTGTCGCTAGCAGCTTTAGTTTTGGAGAAAATCAGCCAGGTTGGCAAATTTCACACCAGGAACGATGCAGATGGCCAGGGCAAGTGGCCTCAAACTGACCCGATTTTCCCTGGGGAAAATGAAGTCCAGTCCCCCGGGTCTGGGTGTTAGATGAAAGCTGGACTTTGGGGCTCTAAGGACTTGCAAGCTCCTAGTTGCCAACAGCTTTAGTAGTGGAAGAATCCAGCAAAGTTTTCAAATTTCTCACTGGGAACTGCCCGGTTGCCTAGGGCAAATGGCTGCAAAGGAGGCCATTTTACATGGGAAAAAGAAGTCCTTTCCCCAGGGTCTGGGTGTCAGATGAAAGGTGGCCTTTGGGGCTCTAAGGACTTGCAAGCTCCTAGTTGCCAACAGCTTTAGTAGTGGAGGAATCCAGCACAGATTGCAAATTTCTCACTGGGTACTGCCCTGTTGGAAGGGCAAATGGCTGAAAAGAGAGAGGCCATTTTGCATGGGAAAAAGAAGTCCTTTCCCCAGGGTCTGGGTGTCAGATGAAAGGTGGCCTTTGGGGCTCTAAGGACTTGCAAGCTCCTAGTTGCCAACAGCTTTAGTAGTGGAGGAATCCAGCACAGATTGCAAATTTCTCACTGGGCACTTCCCTGTTGGATATGGCAAATTGCTGCAAAGAGAGGCCATTTTCCATGGGAAAAAGAAGTCCTTTCCCCAGGGTCTGGGAATCAGATGAAAGGTGGCCTTAGCGGCTCCAAGGACTTCCAGTTTCCTCGTTGCCAGCAGCTTTACTTTTGGAGAAAATCAGCCAAGTTGCAAATTTCACACCGGGAACGATGCAGATGGCCAGGGCGAGTGGCCTCAAACTGACCCCATTTTCCACGGGGAAAATGAAGTCATGTCCCCAGGGTCTGGGTGTCAGATGAAAGGTGGCCTTTGGGGCTCTAAGGACTTCAAAGTCCTAGTTGCCAACAGCTTTAGTAGTGGAGGAATCCAGCACAGATTGCAAATTTCTCACTGGGCACTGCCCTGTTGCCTAGGGCAAATGGCTGAAAAGAGAGGCCATTTTCATGGGAAAAAGAAGTCCTTTCCCCAGGGTCTGGGTGTCAGATGAAAGGTGGCCTTTTGAGCTCTTAGGACTTGCAGGGTACTTCTTACTGGCAGCTTTAGATTTGGAGAAATCCAGCAAAGATTACAAATTTCTTGCTGGGCACCACCCTATTGGTTAGGGCGAGAGGCCAGAAATGGGGGCCATTTTCCTTGGGGAAAATGAAGTCATTGGCGCAGGGTCTGCGTATCAGATGAAAGGTGGCTTTGGGGCCCTGAGGAGTTGCAGGGTCCTTGTCGCTAGCAGCTTTAGTTTTGGAGAAAATCAGCCATGATTGCAAATTTCACACCGGGAACGATGCAGATGGCCAGGGCGAGTGGCCTCAAACTGACCCCATATTCCACGGGGAAAATTAAGTCATGTCCCCCGGGTCTGCGTGTCAGATGAAAGGTGGCCTTTAAGGCTCAAAGGACTTGCAAGCTCCTAGTTGCCAACAGCGTTAGTTCTTTAGGAATCCAGCAATGTTTAAAAATTTCTCACTGCGCACTGCCCTGTTGTCTATGGCAAATGGCTGCAAAGAGAGGCCATTTTGCATGGGAAAAAGAAGTCCTTTCCCCAGGGTTTGGGAATCAGATGAAAGGTGGCCTTAGTGGCTCCAAGGACTTCCAGTGTCCTCGTTGCCAGCAGCTTTACTTTTGGAGAAAATCAGCCAAGTTGCAAATTTCACACCGGGAACGATGCAGATGGCCAGGGCGAGTGGCCTCAAACTGACCCCATTTTCCCTGGGGAAAATGAAGTCATGTCCCCAGGGTCTGGGTGTCAGATGAAAGGTGGCCTTTGGGGCTCTAAGGACTTCAAAGTCCTTGTTGCCAACAGCTTTAGTTGTGGAGGAATCCAGAAAAGTTTTCAAATTTCTTACAAGGAACTGCCCTGTTGCCTAGGGCAAATGGCTGCAAAGAGAGGCCATTTTGCATGGGAAAAAGAAGTCCTTTCCCCTGGGTCTGGGTTTCAGATGAAAGGTGGCCTTTGGGGCTCCAAGGACTTCCAGGGTGCTCGTTTGCAGCAGCTTTAGTTTTGGAGAAAATCAGCCATGATTGCAAATTTCACACCGGGAACGAGGCAGATGGCCAGGGCGAGTGGCCTCAAACTGACCCCATTTTCCACGGGGAAAATGAAGTCATGTCCCCAGGGTCTGGGTGTCAGATGAAAGCTGCCCTTTAAGGCTCTAAGGACTTGCAAGCCCTAGTTGCCAACAGCTTTAGTTGTGAAGGAATCCAGCACAGATTGCAAATTTCTCACTGGGCACTGCCCTGTTGCCTAGGGCAAATGGCTGAAAAGAGAGAGGCCATTTTGCATGGGAAAAAGAAGTCCTTTCCCCAGGGTCTGGGTGTCAGATGAAAGGTGGCCTTTGGGGCTCCAAGGATTTCCAGTGTCCTCGTTGCCAGCAGTTTTACTTTTGGAAAAATAAGCCAAGTTGGAAAATTTCACACCGGGAACGATGCAGATGGCCAGGGCAAGTGGCCTCAAACTGACCCCATTTTCCACGGGGAAAATTAAGTCATGTCCCCAGGGTCTGGGTGTCAGATGAAAGGTGGCCTTTTGGGCTCTTAGGACTTGCAGGGTACTTCTTACTGGCAGCTTTAGATTTGGAGAAATCCAGCAAAGATTACAAATTTCTTGCTGGGCACCACCCTATTGGTCAGGGCGAGAGGCCAGAAATGGGGGCCATTTTCCATGGGGAAAATGAAGTCATTGGCGAAGGGTCTGCGTATCAGATGAAAGGTGGCTTTGGGGCCCTAAGGAGTTGCAGGGTCCTCGTTGCCAGCAGCTTTAGTTTTGGAGAAAATCAGCCATGATTGCAAATTTCACACCGGGAACGATGCAGATGGCCAGGGCGAGTGGCCTCAAACTGACCCCATTTTCCCGGGGGAAAATGAAGTCATGTCCCCAGCGTCTGGATGTCAGATGAAAGGTGGCCTTTGGGACTCCAAGGATTTCCGGTGTCCTCGTTGCCAGCAGTTTTACTTTTTGAAAAATAAGCCAAGTTGGCAAATTTCACACCGGGAACGATGCAGATGGCCAGGGCGAGTGGCCTCAAACTGACCCCATTTTCCCTGGGGAAAATTAAGTCATGTGCCCAGGGTCTGCGTGTCAGATGAAAGGTGGCCTTTGGGGCTCTAAGGACTTGCAAGCTCCTAGTTGCCAACAGCTTTAGTAGTGGAGGAATCCAGCACAGATTGCAAATTTCTCACTGGGCACTTCCCTGTTGGATATGGCAAATTGCTGCAAAGAGAGGCCATTTTCCATGGGAAAAAGAAGTCCTTTCCCCAGGGTCTGGGAATCAGATGAAAGGTGGCCTTAGCGGCTCCAAGGACTTCCAGTTTCCTCGTTGCCAGCAGCTTTACTTTTGGAGAAAATCAGCCAAGTTGCAAATTTCACACCGGGAACGATGCAGATGGCCAGGGCGAGTGGCCTCAAACTGACCCCATTTTCCACGGGGCAAATGAAGTCATGTCCCCAGGGTCTGGGTGTCAGATGAAAGGTGGCCTTTGGGGCTCTAAGGACTTCAAAGTCCTTGTTGCCAACAGCTTTAGTTGTGGAGGAATCCAGAAAAGTTTTCAAATTTCTTACAAGGAACTGCCCTGTTGCCTAGGGCAAATGGCTGCAAAGAGAGGCCATTTTGCATGGGAAAAAGAAGTCCTTTCCCCTGGGTCTGGGTTTCAGATGAAAGGTGGCCTTTGGGGCTCCAAGGACTTCCAGGGTGCTCGTTTGCAGCAGCTTTAGTTTTGGAGAAAATCAGCCATGATTGCAAATTTCACACCGGGAACGAGGCAGATGGCCAGGGCGAGTGGCCTCAAACTGACCCCATTTTCCACGGGGCAAATGAAGTCATGTCCCCAGGGTCTGGGTGTCAGATGAAAGGTGGCCTTTAAGGCTCTAAGGACTTGCAAGCCCTAGTTGCCAACAGCTTTAGTTGTGGAGGAATCCAGCACAGATTGCAAATTTCTCACTGGGCACTGCCCTGTTGCCTAGGGCAAATGGCTGCAAAGAGAGAGGCCATTTTGCATGGGAAAAAGAAGTCCTTTCCCCAGGGTCTGGGTGTCAGATGAAAGGTGGCCTTTGGGGCTCCAAGGATTTCCAGTGTCCTCGTTGCCAGCAGTTTTACTTTTGGAAAAATAAGCCAAGTTGGAAAATTTCACACCGGGAACGATGCAGATGGCCAGGGCAAGTGGCCTCAAACTGACCCCATTTTCCCTGGGGAAAATTAAGTCATGTCCCCAGGGTCTGGGTGTCAGATGAAAGGTGGCCTTTGGGGCACTAAGGACTTCAAAGTCCTTGTTGCCAACAGCTTTAGTTGTGGAGGAATCCAGAAAAGTTTTCAAATTTCTTACAAGGAACTGCCCTGTTGCCTAGGGCAAATGGCTGCAAAGAGAGGCCATTTTGCATGGGAAAAAGAAGTCCTTTCCCCTGGGTCTGGGTTTCAGATGAAAGGTGGCCTTTGGGGCTCCAAGGACTTCCAGGGTGCTCGTTTGCAGCAGCTTTAGTTTTGGAGAAAATCAGCCATGATTGCAAATTTCACACCGGGAACGAGGCAGATGGCCAGGGCGAGTGGCCTCAAACTGACCCCATTTTCCACGGGGAAAATGAAGTCATGTCCCCAGGGTCTGGGTGTCAGATGAAAGGTGGCCTTTAAGGCTCTAAGGACTTGCAAGCCCTAGTTGCCAACAGCTTTAGTTGTGAAGGAATCCAGCACAGATTGCAAATTTCTCACTGGGCACTGCCCTGTTGCCTAGGGCAAATGGCTGAAAAGAGAGAGGCCATTTTGCATGGGAAAAAGAAGTCCTTTCCCCAGGGTCTGGGTGTCAGATGAAAGGTGGCCTTTGGGGCTCCAAGGATTTCCAGTGTCCTCGTTGCCAGCAGTTTTACTTTTGGAAAAATAAGCCAAGTTGGAAAATTTCACACCGGGAACGATGCAGATGGCCAGGGCAAGTGGCCTCAAACTGACCCCATTTTCCACGGGGAAAATTAAGTCATGTCCCCAGGGTCTGGGTGTCAGATGAAAGGTGGCCTTTTGGGCTCTTAGGACTTGCAGGGTACTTCTTACTGGCAGCTTTAGATTTGGAGAAATCCAGCAAAGATTACAAATTTCTTGCTGGGCACCACCCTATTGGTCAGGGCGAGAGGCCAGAAATGGGGGCCATTTTCCATGGGGAAAATGAAGTCATTGGCGAAGGGTCTGCGTATCAGATGAAAGGTGGCTTTGGGGCCCTAAGGAGTTGCAGGGTCCTTGTCGCTAGCAGCTTTAGTTTTGGAGAAAATCAGCCATGATTGCAAATTTCACACCGGGAACGATGCAGATGGCCAGGGCGAGTGGCCTCAAACTGACCCCATATTCCACGGGGAAAATGAAGTCATGTCCCCCGGGTCTGCGTGTCAGATGAAAGCTGGACTTTGGGGCTCAAAGGACTTGCAAGCTCCTAGTTGCCAACAGCGTTAGTTCTTTAGGAATCCAGCAATGTTTAAAAATTTCTCACTGCGCACTGCCCTGTTGTCTATGGCAAATGGCTGCAAAGAGAGGCCATTTTGCATGGGAAAAAGAAGTCCTTTCCCCAGGGTTTGGGAATCAGATGAAAGGTGGCCTTAGTGGCTCCAAGGACTTCCAGTGTCCTCGTTGCCAGCAGCTTTACTTTTGGAGAAAATCAGCCAAGTTGCAAATTTCACACCGGGAACGATGCAGATGGCCAGGGCGAGTGGCCTCAAACTGACCCCATTTTCCACGGGGAAAATGAAGTCATGTCCCCAGGGTCTGGGTGTCAGATGAAAGGTGGCCTTTAAGGCTCTAAGGACTTGCAAGCCCTAGTTGCCAACAGCTTTAGTTGTGAAGGAATCCAGCACAGATTGCAAATTTCTCACTGGGCACTGCCCTGTTGCCTAGGGCAAATGGCTGAAAAGAGAGAGGCCATTTTGCATGGGAAAAAGAAGTCCTTTCCCCAGGGTCTGGGTGTCAGATGAAAGGTGGCCTTTGGGGCTCCAAGGATTTCCAGTGTCCTCGTTGCCAGCAGTTTTACTTTTGGAAAAATAAGCCAAGTTGGAAAATTTCACACCGGGAACGATGCAGATGGCCAGGGCAAGTGGCCTCAAACTGACCCCATTTTCCACGGGGAAAATGAAGTCATGTCCCCAGGGTCTGGGTGTCAGATGAAAGGTGGCCTTTGGGGCTCTAAGGACTTCAAAGTCCTAGTTGCCAACAGCTTTAGTAGTGGAGGAATCCAGCACAGATTGCAAATTTCTCACTGGGCACTGCCCTGTTGCCTTGGGCAAATGGCTGCAAAGAGATGCCATTTTCATGGGAAAAAGAAGTCCTTTCCCCAGGGTCTGGGAATCAGATGAAAGGTGGCCTTAGCGGCTCCAAGGACTTCCAGGGTGCTCGTTCGCAGCAGCTTTAGTTTTGGAGAAAATCAGCCATGATTGCAAATTTCACACCGGGAACGATGCAGATGGCCAGGGCGAGTGGCCTCAAACTGACCCCAATTTCCATGGGGAAAATGAAGTCATGTCCCCAGCGTCTGGGTGTCAGATGAAAGCTGGCCTTTAAGGCTCTAAGGACTTGCAAGCTCCTAGTTGCCAACAGCTTTAGTTGTGGAGGAATCCAGCAAAGTCTGCAAATTTCTCACTGGGCACTGCCCTGTTGGCTATGGCAAATGGCTGAAAAGAGAGAGGCCATTTTGCATGGGAAAAAGAAGTCCTTTCCCCAGGGTCTGGGTGTCAGATGAAAGGTGGCCTTTTGGGCTCTTAGGACTTGCAGGGTACTTCTTACTGGCAGCTTTAGATTTGGAGAAATCCAGCAAAGATTGCAAATTTCTTGCTGGGCACCACCCTATTGGTCAGGGCGAGAGGCCAGAAATGGGGGCCATTTTCCCTGGGGAAAATGAAGTCATTGGCCCAGAGTCTGCGTATCAGATGAATAGTCGCATCTGGGGCCCTGAGAAGTTGCAGGGTCCTTGTCGCTAGCAGCTTTAGTTTTGGAGAAAATCAGCCAGGTTGGCAAATTTCACACCAGGAACGATGCAGATGGCCAGGGCAAGTGGCCTCAAACTGACCCGATTTTCCCTGGGGAAAATGAAGTCCAGTCCCCCGGGTCTGGGTGTTAGATGAAAGCTGGACTTTGGGGCTCTAAGGACTTGCAAGCTCCTAGTTGCCAACAGCTTTAGTAGTGGAAGAATCCAGCAAAGTTTTCAAATTTCTCACAGGGAACTGCCCGGTTGCCTAGGGCAAATGGCTGCAAAGGAGGCCATTTTACATGGGAAAAAGAAGTCCTTTCCCCAGGGTCTGGGTTTCAGATGAAAGGTGGCCTTTGGGGCTCCAAGGACTTCCAGGGTGCTCGTTTGCAGCAGCTTTAGTTTTGGAGAAAATCAGCCATGATTGCAAATTTCACACCGGGAACGAGGCAGATGGCCAGGGCGAGTGGCCTCAAACTGACCCCATTTTCCACGGGGAAAATGAAGTCATGTCCCCAGGGTCTGGGTGTCAGATGAAAGGTGGCCTTTAAGGCTCTAAGGACTTGCAAGCCCTAGTTGCCAACAGCTTTAGTTGTGAAGGAATCCAGCACAGATTGCAAATTTCTCACTGGGCACTGCCCTGTTGCCTAGGGCAAATGGCTGAAAAGAGAGAGGCCATTTTGCATGGGAAAAAGAAGTCCTTTCCCCAGGGTCTGGGTGTCAGATGAAAGGTGGCCTTTGGGGCTCCAAGGATTTCCAGTGTCCTCGTTGCCAGCAGTTTTACTTTTGGAAAAATAAGCCAAGTTGGAAAATTTCACACCGGGAACGATGCAGATGGCCAGGGCAAGTGGCCTCAAACTGACCCCATTTTCCACGGGGCAAATGAAGTCATGTCCCCAGGGTCTGGGTGTCAGATGAAAGGTGGCCTTTGGGGCTCTAAGGACTTGCAAGCTCCTAGTTGCCAACAGCTTTAGTAGTGGAGGAATCCAGCACAGATTGCAAATTTCTCACTGGGTACTGCCCTGTTGGAAGGGCAAATGGCTTAAAAGGGAGAGGCCATTTTGCATGGGAAAAAGAAGTCCTTTCCCCAGGGTCTGGGTGTCAGATGAAAGGTGGCCTTTTGAGCTCTTAGGACTTGCAGGGTACTTCTTACTGGCAGCTTTAGATTTGGAGAAATCCAGCAAAGATTACAAATTTCTTGCTGGGCACCACCCTATTGGTTAGGGCGAGAGGCCAGAAATGGGGGCCATTTTCCATGGGGAAAATGAAGTCATTGGCGCAGGGTCTGCGTATCAGATGAAAGGTGGCTTTGGGGCCCTGAGGAGTTGCAGGGTCCTTGTCGCTAGCAGCTTTAGTTTTGGAGAAAATCAGCCATGATTGCAAATTTCACACCGGGAACGATGCAGATGGCCAGGGCGAGTGGCCTCAAACTGACCCCATATTCCACGGGGAAAATTAAGTCATGTCCCCCGGGTCTGGGTGTCAGATGAAAGCTGGACTTTGGGGCTCAAAGGACTTGCAAGCTCCTAGGTGCCAACAGCGTTAGTTCTTTAGGAATCCAGCAATGTTTAAAAATTTCTCACTGCGCACTGCCCTGTTGTCTATGGCAAATGGCTGCAAAGAGAGGCCATTTTGCATGGGAAAAAGAAGTCCTTTCCCCAGGGTTTGGGAATCAGATGAAAGGTGGCCTTAGTGGCTCCAAGGACTTCCAGTGTCCTCGTTGCCAGCAGCTTTACTTTTGGAGAAAATCAGCCAAGTTGCAAATTTCACACCGGGAACGATGCAGATGGCCAGGGCGAGTGGCCTCAAACTGACCCCATTTTCCCTGGGGAAAATGAAGTCATGTCCCCAGGGTCTGGGTGTCAGATGAAAGGTGGCCTTTGGGGCTCTAAGGACTTCAAAGTCCTTGTTGCCAACAGCTTTAGTTGTGGAGGAATCCAGAAAAGTTTTCAAATTTCTTACAAGGAACTGCCCTGTTGCCTAGGGCAAATGGCTGCAAAGAGAGGCCATTTTGCATGGGAAAAAGAAGTCCTTTCCCCTGGGTCTGGGTTTCAGATGAAAGGTGGCCTTTGGGGCTCCAAGGACTTCCAGGGTGCTCGTTTGCAGCAGCTTTAGTTTTGGAGAAAATCAGCCATGATTGCAAATTTCACACCGGGAACGAGGCAGATGGCCAGGGCGAGTGGCCTCAAACTGACCCCATTTTCCACGGGGAAAATGAAGTCATGTCCCCAGGGTCTGGGTGTCAGATGAAAGGTGGCCTTTAAGGCTCTAAGGACTTGCAAGCCCTAGTTGCCAACAGCTTTAGTTGTGAAGGAATCCAGCACAGATTGCAAATTTCTCACTGGGCACTGCCCTGTTGCCTAGGGCAAATGGCTGAAAAGAGAGAGGCCATTTTGCATGGGAAAAAGAAGTCCTTTCCCCAGGGTCTGGGTGTCAGGTGAAAGGTGGCCTTTGGGGCTCCAAGGATTTCCAGTGTCCTCGTTGCCAGCAGTTTTACTTTTGGAAAAATAAGCCAAGTTGGAAAATTTCACACCGGGAACGATGCAGATGGCCAGGGCAAGTGGCCTCAAACTGACCCCATTTTCCACGGGGAAAATTAAGTCATGTCCCCAGGGTCTGGGTGTCAGATGAAAGGTGGCCTTTTGGGCTCTTAGGACTTGCAGGGTACTTCTTACTGGCAGCTTTAGATTTGGAGAAATCCAGCAAAGATTACAAATTTCTTGCTGGGCACCACCCTATTGGTCAGGGCGAGAGGCCAGAAATGGGGGCCATTTTCCATGGGGAAAATGAAGTCATTGGCGAAGGGTCTGCGTATCAGATGAAAGGTGGCTTTGGGGCCCTAAGGAGTTGCAGGGTCCTCGTTGCCAGCAGCTTTAGTTTTGGAGAAAATCAGCCATGATTGCAAATTTCACACCGGGAACGATGCAGATGGCCAGGGCGAGTGGCCTCAAACTGACCCCATTTTCCCGGGGGAAAATGAAGTCATGTCCCCAGCGTCTGGATGTCAGATGAAAGGTGGCCTTTGGGACTCCAAGGATTTCCGGTGTCCTCGTTGCCAGCAGTTTTACTTTTTGAAAAATAAGCCAAGTTGGCAAATTTCACACTGGGAACGATGCAGATGGCCAGGGCGAGTGGCCTCAAACTGACCCCATTTTCCCTGGGGAAAATTAAGTCATGTGCCCCGGGTCTGCGTGTCAGATGAAAGGTGGCCTTTGGGGCTCTAAGGACTTGCAAGCTCCTAGTTGCCAACAGCTTTAGTAGTGAAGGAATCCAGCACAGATTGCAAATTTCTCACTGGGCACTGCCCTGTTGCCTAGGGCAAATGGCTGAAAAGAGAGGCCATTTTCATGGGAAAAAGAAGTCCTTTCCCCAGGGTCTGGGTGTCAGATGAAAGGTGGCCTTTTGAGCTCTTAGGACTTGCAGGGTACTTCTTACTGGCAGCTTTAGATTTGGAGAAATCCAGCAAAGATTACAAATTTCTTGCTGGGCACCACCCTATTGGTTAGGACGAGAGGCCAGAAATGGGGGCCATTTTCCATGGGGAAAATGAAGTCATTGGCGCAGGGTCTGCGTATCAGATGAAAGGTGGCTTTGGGGCCCTGAGGAGTTGCAGGGTCCTTGTCGCTAGCAGCTTTAGTTTTGGAGAAAATCAGCCATGATTGCAAATTTCACACCGGGAACGATGCAGATGGCCAGGGCGAGTGGCCTCAAACTGACCCCATATTCCACGGGGAAAATTAAGTCATGTCCCCCGGGTCTGCGTGTCAGATGAAAGGTGGCCTTTAAGGCTCAAAGGACTTGCAAGCTCCTAGTTGCCAACAGCGTTAGTTCTTTAGGAATCCAGCAATGTTTAAAAATTTCTCACTGCGCACTGCCCTGTTGTCTATGGCAAATGGCTGCAAAGAGAGGCCATTTTGCATGGGAAAAAGAAGTCCTTTCCCCAGGGTTTGGGAATCAGATGAAAGGTGGCCTTAGTGGCTCCAAGGACTTCCAGTGTCCTCGTTGCCAGCAGCTTTACTTTTGGAGAAAATCAGCCAAGTTGCAAATTTCACACCGGGAACGATGCAGATGGCCAGGGCGAGTGGCCTCAAACTGACCCCATTTTCCCTGGGGAAAATGAAGTCATGTCCCCAGGGTCTGGGTGTCAGATGAAAGGTGGCCTTTGGGGCTCTAAGGACTTCAAAGTCCTTGTTGCCAACAGCTTTAGTTGTGGAGGAATCCAGAAAAGTTTTCAAATTTCTTACAAGGAACTGCCCTGTTGCCTAGGGCAAATGGCTGCAAAGAGAGGCCATTTTGCATGGGAAAAAGAAGTCCTTTCCCCTGGGTCTGGGTTTCAGATGAAAGGTGGCCTTTGGGGCTCCAAGGACTTCCAGGGTGCTCGTTTGCAGCAGCTTTAGTTTTGGAGAAAATCAGCCATGATTGCAAATTTCACACCGGGAACGAGGCAGATGGCCAGGGCGAGTGGCCTCAAACTGACCCCATTTTCCACGGGGCAAATGAAGTCATGTCCCCAGGGTCTGGGTGTCAGATGAAAGGTGGCCTTTAAGGCTCTAAGGACTTGCAAGCCCTAGTTGCCAACAGCTTTAGTTGTGGAGGAATCCAGCACAGATTGCAAATTTCTCACTGGGCACTGCCCTGTTGCCTAGGGCAAATGGCTGAAAAGAGAGAGGCCATTTTGCATGGGAAAAAGAAGTCCTTTCCCCAGGGTCTGGGTGTCAGATGAAAGGTGGCCTTTGGGGCTCCAAGGATTTCCAGTGTCCTCGTTGCCAGCAGTTTTACTTTTGGAAAAATAAGCCAAGTTGGAAAATTTCACACCGGGAACGATGCAGATGGCCAGGGCAAGTGGCCTCAAACTGACCCCATTTTCCCTGGGGAAAATGAAGTCATGTCCCCAGGGTCTGGGTGTCAGATGAAAGGTGGCCTTTTGGGCTCTTAGGACTTGCAGGGTACTTCTTACTGGCAGCTTTAGATTTGGAGAAATCCAGCAAAGATTACAAATTTCTTGCTGGGCACCACTCTATTGGTCAGGGCGAGAGGCCAGAAATGGGGGCCATTTTCCATGGGGAAAATGAAGTCATTGGCGAAGGGTCTGCGTATCAGATGAAAGGTGGCTTTGGGGCCCTAAGGAGTTGCAGGGTCCTCGTTGCCAGCAGCTTTAGTTTTGGAGAAAATCAGCCATGATTGCAAATTTCACACCGGGAACGATGCAGATGGCCAGGGCGAGTGGCCTCAAACTGACCCCATTTTCCCAGGGGAAAATGAAGTCATGTCCCCAGCGTCTGGATGTCAGATGAAAGGTGGCCTTTGGGACTCCAAGGATTTCCGGTGTCCTCGTTGCCAGCAGTTTTACTTTTTGAAAAATAAGCCAAGTTGGCAAATTTCACACCGGGAACGATGCAGATGGCCAGGGCGAGTGGCCTCAAACTGACCCCATTTTCCCTGGGGAAAATTAAGTCATGTGCCCCGGGTCTGCGTGTCAGATGAAAGGTGGCCTTTGGGGCTCTAAGGACTTGCAAGCTCCTAGTTGCCAACAGCTTTAGTTGTGGAGGAATCCAGCACAGATTGCAAATTTCTCACTGGGCACTTCCCTGTTGGATATGGCAAATGGCTGCAAAGAGAGGCCATTTTCCATGGGAAAAAGAAGTCCTTTCCCCAGGGTCTGGGAATCAGATGAAAGGTGGCCTTAGCGGCTCCAAGGACTTCCAGTTTCCTCGTTGCCAGCAGCTTTACTTTTGGAGAAAATCAGCCAAGTTGCAAATTTCACACCGGGAACGATGCAGATGGCCAGGGCGAGTGGCCTCAAACTGACCCCATTTTCCACGGGGAAAATGAAGTCATGTCCCCAGGGTCTGGGTGTCAGATGAAAGGTGGCCTTTGGGGCTCTAAGGACTTCAAAGTCCTAGTTGCCAACAGCTTTAGTAGTGGAGGAATCCAGCACAGATTGCAAATTTCTCACTGGGCACTGCCCTGTTGCCTAGGGCAAATGGCTGAAAAGAGAGGCCATTTTCATGGGAAAAAGAAGTCCTTTCCCCAGGGTCTGGGTGTCAGATGAAAGGTGGCCTTTTGAGCTCTTAGGACTTGCAGGGTACTTCTTACTGGCAGCTTTAGATTTGGAGAAATCCAGCAAAGATTACAAATTTCTTGCTGGGCACCACCCTATTGGTTAGGGCGAGAGGCCAGAAATGGGGGCCATTTTCCATGGGGAAAATGAAGTCATTGGCGAAGGGTCTGCGTATCAGAAGAAAGGTGGCTTTGGGGCCCTGAGGAGTTGCAGGGTCCTTGTCGCTAGCAGCTTTAGTTTTGGAGAAAATCAGCCATGATTGCAAATTTCACACCGGGAACGATGCAGATGGCCAGGGCGAGTGGCCTCAAACTGACCCCATATTCCACGGGGAAAATTAAGTCATGTGCCCCGGGTCTGCGTGTCAGATGAAAGGTGGCCTTTAAGGCTCAAAGGACTTGCAAGCTCCTAGTTGCCAACAGCGTTAGTTCTTTAGGAATCCAGCAATGTTTAAAAATTTCTCACTGCGCACTGCCCTGTTGTCTATGGCAAATGGCTGCAAAGAGAGGCCATTTTGCATGGGAAAAAGAAGTCCTTTCCCCAGGGTTTGGGAATCAGATGAAAGGTGGCCTTAGTGGCTCCAAGGACTTCCAGTGTCCTCGTTGCCAGCAGCTTTACTTTTGGAGAAAATCAGCCAAGTTGCAAATTTCACACCGGGAACGATGCAGATGGCCAGGGCAAGTGGCCTCAAACTGACCCCATTTTCCACGGGGAAAATTAAGTCATGTCCCCAGGGTCTGGGTGTCAGATGAAAGGTGGCCTTTGGGGCTCTAAGGACTTCAAAGTCCTTGTTGCCAACAGCTTTAGTTGTGGAGGAATCCAGAAAAGTTTTCAAATTTCTTACAAGGAACTGCCCTGTTGCCTAGGGCAAATGGCTGCAAAGAGAGGCCATTTTGCATGGGAAAAAGAAGTCCTTTCCCCTGGGTCTGGGTTTCAGATGAAAGGTGGCCTTTGGGGCTCCAAGGACTTCCAGGGTGCTCGTTTGCAGCAGCTTTAGTTTTGGAGAAAATCAGCCATGATTGCAAATTTCACACCGGGAACGAGGCAGATGGCCAGGGCGAGTGGCCTCAAACTGACCCCATTTTCCACGGGGCAAATGAAGTCATGTCCCCAGGGTCTGGGTGTCAGATGAAAGGTGGCCTTTAAGGCTCTAAGGACTTGCAAGCCCTAGTTGCCAACAGCTTTAGTTGTGGAGGAATCCAGCACAGATTGCAAATTTCTCACTGGGCACTGCCCTGTTGCCTAGGGCAAATGGCTGCAAAGAGAGAGGCCATTTTGCATGGGAAAAAGAAGTCCTTTCCCCAGGGTCTGGGTGTCAGATGAAAGGTGGCCTTTGGGGCTCCAAGGATTTCCAGTGTCCTCGTTGCCAGCAGTTTTACTTTTGGAAAAATAAGCCAAGTTGGAAAATTTCACACCGGGAACGATGCAGATGGCCAGGGCAAGTGGCCTCAAACTGACCCGATTTTCCCTGGGGAAAATGAAGTCATGTCCCCAGGGTCTGGGTGTCAGATGAAAGGTGGCCTTTGGGGCTCTAAGGACTTCAAAGTCCTTGTTGCCAACAGCTTTAGTTGTGGAGGAATCCAGAAAAGTTTTCAAATTTCTTACAAGGAACTGCCCTGTTGCCTAGGGCAAATGGCTGCAAAGAGAGGCCATTTTGCATGGGAAAAAGAAGTCCTTTCCCCTGGGTCTGGGTTTCAGATGAAAGGTGGCCTTTGGGGCTCCAAGGACTTCCAGGGTGCTCGTTTGCAGCAGCTTTAGTTTTGGAGAAAATCAGCCATGATTGCAAATTTCACACCGGGAACGAGGCAGATGGCCAGGGCGAGTGGCCTCAAACTGACCCCATTTTCCACGGGGAAAATGAAGTCATGTCCCCAGGGTCTGGGTGTCAGATGAAAGGTGGCCTTTAAGGCTCTAAGGACTTGCAAGCCCTAGTTGCCAACAGCTTTAGTTGTGAAGGAATCCAGCACAGATTGCAAATTTCTCACTGGGCACTGCCCTGTTGCCTAGGGCAAATGGCTGAAAAGAGAGAGGCCATTTTGCATGGGAAAAAGAAGTCCTTTCCCCAGGGTCTGGGTGTCAGATGAAAGGTGGCCTTTGGGGCTCCAAGGATTTCCAGTGTCCTCGTTGCCAGCAGTTTTACTTTTGGAAAAATAAGCCAAGTTGGAAAATTTCACACCGGGAACGATGCAGATGGCCAGGGCAAGTGGCCTCAAACTGACCCCATTTTCCACGGGGAAAATTAAGTCATGTCCCCAGGGTCTGGGTGTCAGATGAAAGGTGGCCTTTTGGGCTCTTAGGACTTGCAGGGTACTTCTTACTGGCAGCTTTAGATTTGGAGAAATCCAGCAAAGATTACAAATTTCTTGCTGGGCACCACCCTATTGGTCAGGGCGAGAGGCCAGAAATGGGGGCCATTTTCCATGGGGAAAATGAAGTCATTGGCGAAGGGTCTGCGTATCAGATGAAAGGTGGCTTTGGGGCCCTAAGGAGTTGCAGGGTCCTCGTTGCCAGCAGCTTTAGTTTTGGAGAAAATCAGCCATGATTGCAAATTTCACACCGGGAACGATGCAGATGGCCAGGGCGAGTGGCCTCAAACTGACCCCATTTTCCCGGGGGAAAATGAAGTCATGTCCCCAGCGTCTGGATGTCAGATGAAAGGTGGCCTTTGGGACTCCAAGGATTTCCGGTGTCCTCGTTGCCAGCAGTTTTACTTTTTGAAAAATAAGCCAAGTTGGCAAATTTCACACCGGGAACGATGCAGATGGCCAGGGCGAGTGGCCTCAAACTGACCCCATTTTCCCTGGGGAAAATTAAGTCATGTGCCCCGGGTCTGCGTGTCAGATGAAAGGTGGCCTTTGGGGCTCTAAGGACTTGCAAGCTCCTAGTTGCCAACAGCTTTAGTAGTGGAGGAATCCAGCACAGATTGCAAATTTCTCACTGGGCACTTCCCTGTTGGATATGGCAAATTGCTGCAAAGAGAGGCCATTTTCCATGGGAAAAAGACGTCCTTTCCCCAGGGTCTGGGAATCAGATGAAAGGTGGCCTTAGCGGCTCCAAGGACTTCCAGTTTCCTCGTTGCCAGCAGCTTTACTTTTGGAGAAAATCAGCCAAGTTGCAAATTTCACACCGGGAACGATGCAGATGGCCAGGGCGAGTGGCCTCAAACTGACCCCATTTTCCACGGGGAAAATGAAGTCATGTCCCCAGGGTCTGGGTGTCAGATGAAAGGTGGCCTTTGGGGCTCTAAGGACTTCAAAGTCCTAGTTGCCAACAGCTTTAGTAGTGGAGGAATCCAGCACAGATTGCAAATTTCTCACTGGGCACTGCCCTGTTGCCTAGGGCAAATGGCTGAAAAGAGAGGCCATTTTCATGGGAAAAAGAAGTCCTTTCCCCAGGGTCTGGGTGTCAGATGAAAGGTGGCCTTTTGAGCTCTTAGGACTTGCAGGGTACTTCTTACTGGCAGCTTTAGATTTGGAGAAATCCAGCAAAGATTACAAATTTCTTGCTGGGCACCACCCTATTGGTTAGGGCGAGAGGCCAGAAATGGGGGCCATTTTCCATGGGGAAAATGAAGTCATTGGCGAAGGGTCTGCGTATCAGAAGAAAGGTGGCTTTGGGGCCCTGAGGAGTTGCAGGGTCCTTGTCGCTAGCAGCTTTAGTTTTGGAGAAAATCAGCCATGATTGCAAATTTCACACCGGGAACGATGCAGATGGCCAGGGCGAGTGGCCTCAAACTGACCCCATATTCCACGGGGAAAATTAAGTCATGTCCCCCGGGTCTGCGTGTCAGATGAAAGGTGGCCTTTAAGGCTCAAAGGACTTGCAAGCTCCTAGTTGCCAACAGCGTTAGTTCTTTAGGAATCCAGCAATGTTTAAAAATTTCTCACTGCGCACTGCCCTGTTGTCTATGGCAAATGGCTGCAAAGAGAGGCCATTTTGCATGGGAAAAAGAAGTCCTTTCCCCTGGGTCTGGGAATCAGATGAAAGGTGGCCTTAGTGGCTCCAAGGACTTCCAGTGTCCTCGTTGCCAGCAGCTTTACTTTTGGAGAAAATCAGCCAAGTTGCAAATTTCACACCGGGAACGATGCAGATGGCCAGGGCAAGTGGCCTCAAACTGACCCCATTTTCCCTGGGGAAAATGAAGTCATGTCCCCAGGGTCTGGGTGTCAGATGAAAGGTGGCCTTTGGGGCTCTAAGGACTTCAAAGTCCTTGTTGCCAACAGCTTTAGTTGTGGAGGAATCCAGAAAAGTTTTCAAATTTCTTACAAGGAACTGCCCTGTTGCCTAGGGCAAATGGCTGCAAAGAGAGGCCATTTTGCATGGGAAAAAGAAGTCCTTTCCCCTGGGTCTGGGTTTCAGATGAAAGGTGGCCTTTGGGGCTCCAAGGACTTCCAGGGTGCTCGTTTGCAGCAGCTTTAGTTTTGGAGAAAATCAGCCATGATTGCAAATTTCACACCGGGAACGAGGCAGATGGCCAGGGCGAGTGGCCTCAAACTGACCCCATTTTCCACGGGGCAAATGAAGTCATGTCCCCAGGGTCTGGGTGTCAGATGAAAGGTGGCCTTTAAGGCTCTAAGGACTTGCAAGCCCTAGTTGCCAACAGCTTTAGTTGTGGAGGAATCCAGCACAGATTGCAAATTTCTCACTGGGCACTGCCCTGTTGCCTAGGGCAAATGGCTGCAAAGAGAGAGGCCATTTTGCATGGGAAAAAGAAGTCCTTTCCCCAGGGTCTGGGTGTCAGATGAAAGGTGGCCTTTGGGGCTCCAAGGATTTCCAGTGTCCTCGTTGCCAGCAGTTTTACTTTTGGAAAAATAAGCCAAGTTGGAAAATTTCACACCGGGAACGATGCAGATGGCCAGGGCAAGTGGCCTCAAACTGACCCCATTTTCCCTGGGGAAAATGAAGTCATGTCCCCAGGGTCTGGGTGTCAGATGAAAGGTGGCCTTTGGGGCTCTAAGGACTTCAAAGTCCTTGTTGCCAACAGCTTTAGTTGTGGAGGAATCCAGAAAAGTTTTCAAATTTCTTACAAGGAACTGCCCTGTTGCCTAGGGCAAATGGCTGCAAAGAGAGGCCATTTTGCATGGGAAAAAGAAGTCCTTTCCCCTGGGTCTGGGTTTCAGATGAAAGGTGGCCTTTGGGGCTCCAAGGACTTCCAGGGTGCTCGTTTGCAGCAGCTTTAGTTTTGGAGAAAATCAGCCATGATTGCAAATTTCACACCGGGAACGAGGCAGATGGCCAGGGCGAGTGGCCTCAAACTGACCCCATTTTCCACGGGGAAAATGAAGTCATGTCCCCAGGGTCTGGGTGTCAGATGCAAGCTGCCCTTTAAGGCTCTAAGGACTTGCAAGCCCTAGTTGCCAACAGCTTTAGTTGTGAAGGAATCCAGCACAGATTGCAAATTTCTCACTGGGCACTGCCCTGTTGCCTAGGGCAAATGGCTGAAAAGAGAGAGGCCATTTTGCATGGGAAAAAGAAGTCCTTTCCCCAGGGTCTGGGTGTCAGATGAAAGGTGGCCTTTGGGGCTCCAAGGATTTCCAGTGTCCTCGTTGCCAGCAGTTTTACTTTTGGAAAAATAAGCCAAGTTGGAAAATTTCACACCGGGAACGATGCAGATGGCCAGGGCAAGTGGCCTCAAACTGACCCCATTTTCCCTGGGGAAAATTAAGTCATGTCCCCAGGGTCTGGGTGTCAGATGAAAGGTGGCCTTTTGGGCTCTTAGGACTTGCAGGGTACTTCTTACTGGCAGCTTTAGATTTGGAGAAATCCAGCAAAGATTACAAATTTCTTGCTGGGCACCACCCTATTGGTCAGGGCGAGAGGCCAGAAATGGGGGCCATTTTCCATGGGGAAAATGAAGTCATTGGCGAAGGGTCTGCGTATCAGATGAAAGGTGGCTTTGGGGCCCTAAGGAGTTGCAGGGTCCTCCTTGCCAGCAGCTTTAGTTTTGGAGAAAATCAGCCATGATTGCAAATTTCACACCGGGAACGATGCAGATGGCCAGGGCGAGTGGCCTCAAACTGACCCCATTTTCCCGGGGGAAAATGAAGTCATGTCCCCAGCGTCTGGATGTCAGATGAAAGGTGGCCTTTGGGACTCCAAGGATTTCCGGTGTCCTCGTTGCCAGCAGTTTTACTTTTTGAAAAATAAGCCAAGTTGGCAAATTTCACACCGGGAACGATGCAGATGGCCAGGGCGAGTGGCCTCAAACTGACCCCATTTTCCCTGGGGAAAATTAAGTCATGTGCCCCGGGTCTGCGTGTCAGATGAAAGGTGGCCTTTGGGGCTCTAAGGACTTGCAAGCTCCTAGTTGCCAACAGCTTTAGTAGTGGAGGAATCCAGCACAGATTGCAAATTTCTCACTGGGCACTTCCCTGTTGGATATGGCAAATTGCTGCAAAGAGAGGCCATTTTCCATGGGAAAAAGACGTCCTTTCCCCAGGGTCTGGGAATCAGATGAAAGGTGGCCTTAGCGGCTCCAAGGACTTCCAGTTTCCTCGTTGCCAGCAGCTTTACTTTTGGAGAAAATCAGCCAAGTTGCAAATTTCACACCGGGAACGATGCAGATGGCCAGGGCGAGTGGCCTCAAACTGACCCCATTTTCCACGGGGAAAATGAAGTCATGTCCCCAGGGTCTGGGTGTCAGATGAAAGGTGGCCTTTGGGGCTCTAAGGACTTCAAAGTCCTAGTTGCCAACAGCTTTAGTAGTGGAGGAATCCAGCACAGATTGCAAATTTCTCACTGGGCACTGCCCTGTTGCCTAGGGCAAATGGCTGAAAAGAGAGGCCATTTTCATGGGAAAAAGAAGTCCTTTCCCCAGGGTCTGGGTGTCAGATGAAAGGTGGCCTTTTGAGCTCTTAGGACTTGCAGGGTACTTCTTACTGGCAGCTTTAGATTTGGAGAAATCCAGCAAAGATTACAAATTTCTTGCTGGGCACCACCCTATTGGTTAGGGCGAGAGGCCAGAAATGGGGGCCATTTTCCATGGGGAAAATGAAGTCATTGGCGAAGGGTCTGCGTATCAGAAGAAAGGTGGCTTTGGGGCCCTGAGGAGTTGCAGGGTCCTTGTCGCTAGCAGCTTTAGTTTTGGAGAAAATCAGCCATGATTGCAAATTTCACACCGGGAACGATGCAGATGGCCAGGGCGAGTGGCCTCAAACTGACCCCATATTCCACGGGGAAAATTAAGTCATGTCCCCCGGGTCTGCGTGTCAGATGAAAGGTGGCCTTTAAGGCTCAAAGGACTTGCAAGCTCCTAGTTGCCAACAGCGTTAGTTCTTTAGGAATCCAGCAATGTTTAAAAATTTCTCACTGCGCACTGCCCTGTTGTCTATGGCAAATGGCTGCAAAGAGAGGCCATTTTGCATGGGAAAAAGAAGTCCTTTCCCCTGGGTCTGGGAATCAGATGAAAGGTGGCCTTAGTGGCTCCAAGGACTTCCAGTGTCCTCGTTGCCAGCAGCTTTACTTTTGGAGAAAATCAGCCAAGTTGCAAATTTCACACCGGGAACGATGCAGATGGCCAGGGCAAGTGGCCTCAAACTGACCCCATTTTCCCTGGGGAAAATGAAGTCATGTCCCCAGGGTCTGGGTGTCAGATGAAAGGTGGCCTTTGGGGCTCTAAGGACTTCAAAGTCCTTGTTGCCAACAGCTTTAGTTGTGGAGGAATCCAGAAAAGTTTTCAAATTTCTTACAAGGAACTGCCCTGTTGCCTAGGGCAAATGGCTGCAAAGAGAGGCCATTTTGCATGGGAAAAAGAAGTCCTTTCCCCTGGGTCTGGGTTTCAGATGAAAGGTGGCCTTTGGGGCTCCAAGGACTTCCAGGGTGCTCGTTTGCAGCAGCTTTAGTTTTGGAGAAAATCAGCCATGATTGCAAATTTCACACCGGGAACGAGGCAGATGGCCAGGGCGAGTGGCCTCAAACTGACCCCATTTTCCACGGGGCAAATGAAGTCATGTCCCCAGGGTCTGGGTGTCAGATGAAAGGTGGCCTTTAAGGCTCTAAGGACTTGCAAGCCCTAGTTGCCAACAGCTTTAGTTGTGGAGGAATCCAGCACAGATTGCAAATTTCTCACTGGGCACTGCCCTGTTGCCTAGGGCAAATGGCTGCAAAGAGAGAGGCCATTTTGCATGGGAAAAAGAAGTCCTTTCCCCAGGGTCTGGGTGTCAGATGAAAGGTGGCCTTTGGGGCTCCAAGGATTTCCAGTGTCCTCGTTGCCAGCAGTTTTACTTTTGGAAAAATAAGCCAAGTTGGAAAATTTCACACCGGGAACGATGCAGATGGCCAGGGCAAGTGGCCTCAAACTGACCCCATTTTCCCTGGGGAAAATGAAGTCATGTCCCCAGGGTCTGGGTGTCAGATGAAAGGTGGCCTTTGGGGCTCTAAGGACTTCAAAGTCCTTGTTGCCAACAGCTTTAGTTGTGGAGGAATCCAGAAAAGTTTTCAAATTTCTTACAAGGAACTGCCCTGTTGCCTAGGGCAAATGGCTGCAAAGAGAGGCCATTTTGCATGGGAAAAAGAAGTCCTTTCCCCTGGGTCTGGGTTTCAGATGAAAGGTGGCCTTTGGGGCTCCAAGGACTTCCAGGGTGCTCGTTTGCAGCAGCTTTAGTTTTGGAGAAAATCAGCCATGATTGCAAATTTCACACCGGGAACGAGGCAGATGGCCAGGGCGAGTGGCCTCAAACTGACCCCATTTTCCACGGGGAAAATGAAGTCATGTCCCCAGGGTCTGGGTGTCAGATGAAAGGTGGCCTTTAAGGCTCTAAGGACTTGCAAGCCCTAGTTGCCAACAGCTTTAGTTGTGAAGGAATCCAGCACAGATTGCAAATTTCTCACTGGGCACTGCCCTGTTGCCTAGGGCAAATGGCTGAAAAGAGAGAGGCCATTTTGCATGGGAAAAAGAAGTCCTTTCCCCAGGGTCTGGGTGTCAGATGAAAGGTGGCCTTTGGGGCTCCAAGGATTTCCAGTGTCCTCGTTGCCAGCAGTTTTACTTTTGGAAAAATAAGCCAAGTTGGAAAATTTCACACCGGGAACGATGCAGATGGCCAGGGCAAGTGGCCTCAAACTGACCCCATTTTCCCTGGGGAAAATTAAGTCATGTCCCCAGGGTCTGGGTGTCAGATGAAAGGTGGCCTTTTGGGCTCTTAGGACTTGCAGGGTACTTCTTACTGGCAGCTTTAGATTTGGAGAAATCCAGCAAAGATTACAAATTTCTTGCTGGGCACCACCCTATTGGTCAGGGCGAGAGGCCAGAAATGGGGGCCATTTTCCATGGGGAAAATGAAGTCATTGGCGAAGGGTCTGCGTATCAGATGAAAGGTGGCTTTGGGGCCCTAAGGAGTTGCAGGGTCCTCCTTGCCAGCAGCTTTAGTTTTGGAGAAAATCAGCCATGATTGCAAATTTCACACCGGGAACGATGCAGATGGCCAGGGCGAGTGGCCTCAAACTGACCCCATTTTCCCGGGGGAAAATTAAGTCATGTCCCCAGCGTCTGGATGTCAGATGAAAGGTGGCCTTTGGGACTCCAAGGATTTCCGGTGTCCTCGTTGCCAGCAGTTTTACTTTTTGAAAAATAAGCCAAGTTGGCAAATTTCACACCGGGAACGATGCAGATGGCCAGGGCGAGTGGCCTCAAACTGACCCCATTTTCCCTGGGGAAAATTAAGTCATGTGCCCCGGGTCTGCGTGTCAGATGAAAGGTGGCCTTTGGGGCTCTAAGGACTTGCAAGCTCCTAGTTGCCAACAGCTTTAGTAGTGGAGGAATCCAGCACAGATTGCAAATTTCTCACTGGGCACTTCCCTGTTGGATATGGCAAATTGCTGCAAAGAGAGGCCATTTTCCATGGGAAAAAGACGTCCTTTCCCCAGGGTCTGGGAATCAGATGAAAGGTGGCCTTAGCGGCTCCAAGGACTTCCAGTTTCCTCGTTGCCAGCAGCTTTACTTTTGGAGAAAATCAGCCAAGTTGCAAATTTCACACCGGGAACGATGCAGATGGCCAGGGCGAGTGGCCTCAAACTGACCCCATTTTCCACGGGGAAAATGAAGTCATGTCCCCAGGGTCTGGGTGTCAGATGAAAGGTGGCCTTTGGGGCTCTAAGGACTTCAAAGTCCTAGTTGCCAACAGCTTTAGTAGTGGAGGAATCCAGCACAGATTGCAAATTTCTCACTGGGCACTGCCCTGTTGCCTAGGGCAAATGGCTGAAAAGAGAGGCCATTTTCATGGGAAAAAGAAGTCCTTTCCCCAGGGTCTGGGTGTCAGATGAAAGGTGGCCTTTTGAGCTCTTAGGACTTGCAGGGTACTTCTTACTGGCAGCTTTAGATTTGGAGAAATCCAGCAAAGATTACAAATTTCTTGCTGGGCACCACCCTATTGGTTAGGGCGAGAGGCCAGAAATGGGGGCCATTTTCCATGGGGAAAATGAAGTCATTGGCGCAGGGTCTGCGTATCAGATGAAAGGTGGCTTTGGGGCCCTGAGGAGTTGCAGGGTCCTTGTCGCTAGCAGCTTTAGTTTTGGAGAAAATCAGCCATGATTGCAAATTTCACACCGGGAACGATGCAGATGGCCAGGGCGAGTGGCCTCAAACTGACCCCATATTCCACGGGGAAAATTAAGTCATGTCCCCCGGGTCTGCGTGTCAGATGAAAGGTGGCCTTTAAGGCTCAAAGGACTTGCAAGCTCCTAGTTGCCAACAGCGTTAGTTCTTTAGGAATCCAGCAATGTTTAAAAATTTCTCACTGCGCACTGCCCTGTTGTCTATGGCAAATGGCTGCAAAGAGAGGCCATTTTGCATGGGAAAAAGAAGTCCTTTCCCCAGGGTTTGGGAATCAGATGAAAGGTGGCCTTAGTGGCTCCAAGGACTTCCAGTGTCCTCGTTGCCAGCAGCTTTACTTTTGGAGAAAATCAGCCAAGTTGCAAATTTCACACCGGGAACGATGCAGATGGCCAGGGCGAGTGGCCTCAAACTGACCCCATTTTCCCTGGGGAAAATGAAGTCATGTCCCCAGGGTCTGGGTGTCAGATGAAAGGTGGCCTTTGGGGCTCTAAGGACTTCAAAGTCCTTGTTGCCAACAGCTTTAGTTGTGGAGGAATCCAGAAAAGTTTTCAAATTTCTTACAAGGAACTGCCCTGTTGCCTAGGGCAAATGGCTGCAAAGAGAGGCCATTTTGCATGGGAAAAAGAAGTCCTTTCCCCTGGGTCTGGGTTTCAGATGAAAGGTGGCCTTTGGGGCTCCAAGGACTTCCAGGGTGCTCGTTTGCAGCAGCTTTAGTTTTGGAGAAAATCAGCCATGATTGCAAATTTCACACCGGGAACGAGGCAGATGGCCAGGGCGAGTGGCCTCAAACTGACCCCATTTTCCACGGGGAAAATGAAGTCATGTCCCCAGGGTCTGGGTGTCAGATGAAAGGTGGCCTTTAAGGCTCTAAGGACTTGCAAGCCCTAGTTGCCAACAGCTTTAGTTGTGAAGGAATCCAGCACAGATTGCAAATTTCTCACTGGGCACTGCCCTGTTGCCTAGGGCAAATGGCTGCAAAGAGAGGCCATTTTCATGGGAAAAAGAAGTCCTTTCCCCAGGGTCTGGGTGTCAGATGAAAGGTGGCCTTAGCGGCTCCAAGGACTTCCAGGGTGCTCGTTCGCAGCAGCTTTAGTTTTGGAGAAAATCAGCCATGATTGCAAATTTCACACCGGGAACGATGCAGATGGCCAGGGCGAGTGGCCTCAAACTGACCCCAATTTCCATGGGGAAAATGAAGTCATGTCCCCAGGGTCTGGGTGTCAGATGAAAGCTGGCCTTTAAGGCTCTAAGGACTTGCAAGCTCCTAGTTGCCAACAGCTTTAGTTGTGGAGGAATCCAGCAAAGTCTGCAAATTTCTCACTGGGCACTGCCCTGTTGGCTATGGCAAATGGCTGAAAAGAGAGAGGCCATTTTGCATGGGAAAAAGAAGTCCTTTCCCCAGGGTCTGGGTGTCAGATGAAAGGTGGCCTTTTGGGCTCTTAGGACTTGCAGGGTACTTCTTACTGGCAGCTTTAGATTTGGAGAAATCCAGCAAAGATTGCAAATTTCTTGCTGGGCACCACCCTATTGGTCAGGGCGAGAGGCCAGAAATGGGGGCCATTTTCCCTGGGGAAAATGAAGTCATTGGCCCAGAGTCTGCGTATCAGATGAATGGTCGCATCTGGGGCCCTGAGAAGTTGCAGGGTCCTTGTCGCTAGCAGCTTTAGTTTTGGAGAAAATCAGCCAGGTTGGCAAATTTCACACCAGGAACGATGCAGATGGCCAGGGCAAGTGGCCTCAAACTGACCCGATTTTCCCTGGGGAAAATGAAGTCCAGTCCCCCGGGTCTGGGTGTTAGATGAAAGCTGGACTTTGGGGCTCTAAGGACTTGCAAGCTCCTAGTTGCCAACAGCTTTAGTAGTGGAAGAATCCAGCAAAGTTTTCAAATTTCTCACTGGGAACTGCCCGGTTGCCTAGGGCAAATGGCTGCAAAGGAGGCCATTTTACATGGGAAAAAGAAGTCCTTTCCCCAGGGTCTGGGTGTCAGATGAAAGGTGGCCTTTGGGGCTCTAAGGACTTGCAAGCTCCTAGTTGCCAACAGCTTTAGTAGTGGAGGAATCCAGCACAGATTGCAAATTTCTCACTGGGTACTGCCCTGTTGGAAGGGCAAATGGCTGAAAAGAGAGAGGCCATTTTGCATGGGAAAAAGAAGTCCTTTCCCCAGGGTCTGGGTGTCAGATGAAAGGTGGCCTTTGGGGCTCTAAGGACTTGCAAGCTCCTAGTTGCCAACAGCTTTAGTAGTGGAGGAATCCAGCACAGATTGCAAATTTCTCACTGGGCACTTCCCTGTTGGATATGGCAAATTGCTGCAAAGAGAGGCCATTTTCCATGGGAAAAAGAAGTCCTTTCCCCAGGGTCTGGGAATCAGATGAAAGGTGGCCTTAGCGGCTCCAAGGACTTCCAGTTTCCTCGTTGCCAGCAGCTTTACTTTTGGAGAAAATCAGCCAAGTTGCAAATTTCACACCGGGAACGATGCAGATGGCCAGGGCGAGTGGCCTCAAACTGACCCCATTTTCCACGGGGAAAATGAAGTCATGTCCCCAGGGTCTGGGTGTCAGATGAAAGGTGGCCTTTGGGGCTCTAAGGACTTCAAAGTCCTAGTTGCCAACAGCTTTAGTAGTGGAGGAATCCAGCACAGATTGCAAATTTCTCACTGGGCACTGCCCTGTTGCCTAGGGCAAATGGCTGAAAAGAGAGGCCATTTTCATGGGAAAAAGAAGTCCTTTCCCCAGGGTCTGGGTGTCAGATGAAAGGTGGCCTTTTGAGCTCTTAGGACTTGCAGGGTACTTCTTACTGGCAGCTTTAGATTTGGAGAAATCCAGCAAAGATTACAAATTTCTTGCTGGGCACCACCCTATTGGTTAGGGCGAGAGGCCAGAAATGGGGGCCATTTTCCTTGGGGAAAATGAAGTCATTGGCGCAGGGTCTGCGTATCAGATGAAAGGTGGCTTTGGGGCCCTGAGGAGTTGCAGGGTCCTTGTCGCTAGCAGCTTTAGTTTTGGAGAAAATCAGCCATGATTGCAAATTTCACACCGGGAACGATGCAGATGGCCAGGGCGAGTGGCCTCAAACTGACCCCATATTCCACGGGGAAAATTAAGTCATGTCCCCCGGGTCTGCGTGTCAGATGAAAGGTGGCCTTTAAGGCTCAAAGGACTTGCAAGCTCCTAGTTGCCAACAGCGTTAGTTCTTTAGGAATCCAGCAATGTTTAAAAATTTCTCACTGCGCACTGCCCTGTTGTCTATGGCAAATGGCTGCAAAGAGAGGCCATTTTGCATGGGAAAAAGAAGTCCTTTCCCCAGGGTTTGGGAATCAGATGAAAGGTGGCCTTAGTGGCTCCAAGGACTTCCAGTGTCCTCGTTGCCAGCAGCTTTACTTTTGGAGAAAATCAGCCAAGTTGCAAATTTCACACCGGGAACGATGCAGATGGCCAGGGCGAGTGGCCTCAAACTGACCCCATTTTCCCTGGGGAAAATGAAGTCATGTCCCCAGGGTCTGGGTGTCAGATGAAAGGTGGCCTTTGGGGCTCTAAGGACTTCAAAGTCCTTGTTGCCAACAGCTTTAGTTGTGGAGGAATCCAGAAAAGTTTTCAAATTTCTTACAAGGAACTGCCCTGTTGCCTAGGGCAAATGGCTGCAAAGAGAGGCCATTTTGCATGGGAAAAAGAAGTCCTTTCCCCTGGGTCTGGGTTTCAGATGAAAGGTGGCCTTTGGGGCTCCAAGGACTTCCAGGGTGCTCGTTTGCAGCAGCTTTAGTTTTGGAGAAAATCAGCCATGATTGCAAATTTCACACCGGGAACGAGGCAGATGGCCAGGGCGAGTGGCCTCAAACTGACCCCATTTTCCACGGGGAAAATGAAGTCATGTCCCCAGGGTCTGGGTGTCAGATGCAAGCTGCCCTTTAAGGCTCTAAGGACTTGCAAGCCCTAGTTGCCAACAGCTTTAGTTGTGAAGGAATCCAGCACAGATTGCAAATTTCTCACTGGGCACTGCCCTGTTGCCTAGGGCAAATGGCTGCAAAGAGAGAGGCCATTTTGCATGGGAAAAAGAAGTCCTTTCCCCAGGGTCTGGGTGTCAGATGAAAGGTGGCCTTTGGGGCTCCAAGGATTTCCAGTGTCCTCGTTGCCAGCAGTTTTACTTTTGGAAAAATAAGCCAAGTTGGAAAATTTCACACCGGGAACGATGCAGATGGCCAGGGCAAGTGGCCTCAAACTGACCCCATTTTCCACGGGGAAAATTAAGTCATGTCCCCAGGGTCTGGGTGTCAGATGAAAGGTGGCCTTTTGGGCTCTTAGGACTTGCAGGGTACTTCTTACTGGCAGCTTTAGATTTGGAGAAATCCAGCAAAGATTACAAATTTCTTGCTGGGCACCACCCTATTGGTCAGGGCGAGAGGCCAGAAATGGGGGCCATTTTCCATGGGGAAAATGAAGTCATTGGCGAAGGGTCTGCGTATCAGATGAAAGGTGGCTTTGGGGCCCTAAGGAGTTGCAGGGTCCTCGTTGCCAGCAGCTTTAGTTTTGGAGAAAATCAGCCATGATTGCAAATTTCACACCGGGAACGATGCAGATGGCCAGGGCGAGTGGCCTCAAACTGACCCCATTTTCCCGGGGGAAAATGAAGTCATGTCCCCAGCGTCTGGATGTCAGATGAAAGGTGGCCTTTGGGACTCCAAGGATTTCCGGTGTCCTCGTTGCCAGCAGTTTTACTTTTTGAAAAATAAGCCAAGTTGGCAAATTTCACACCGGGAACGATGCAGATGGCCAGGGCGAGTGGCCTCAAACTGACCCCATATTCCACGGGGAAAATTAAGTCATGTCCCCCGGGTCTGGGTGTCAGATGAAAGCTGGACTTTGGGGCTCAAAGGACTTGCAAGCTCCTAGTTGCCAACAGCTTTAGTAGTGAAGGAATACAGCACAGATTGCAAATTTCTCACTGGGCACTTCCCTGTTGGATATGGCAAATTGCTGCAAAGAGAGGCCATTTTCCATGGGAAAAAGAAGTCCTTTCCCCAGGGTCTGGGAATCAGATGAAAGGTGGCCTTAGCGGCTCCAAGGACTTCCAGTTTCCTCGTTGCCAGCAGCTTTACTTTTGGAGAAAATCAGCCAAGTTGCAAATTTCACACCGGGAACGATGCAGATGGCCAGGGCGAGTGGCCTCAAACTGACCCCATTTTCCACGGGGCAAATGAAGTCATGTCCCCAGGGTCTGGGTGTCAGATGAAAGGTGGCCTTTGGGGCTCTAAGGACTTCAAAGTCCTTGTTGCCAACAGCTTTAGTTGTGGAGGAATCCAGAAAAGTTTTCAAATTTCTTACATGGAACTGCCCTGTTGCCTAGGGCAAATGGCTGCAAAGAGAGGCCATTTTGCATGGGAAAAAGAAGTCCTTTCCCCTGGGTCTGGGTTTCAGATGAAAGGTGGCCTTTGGGGCTCCAAGGACTTCCAGGGTGCTCGTTTGCAGCAGCTTTAGTTTTGGAGAAAATCAGCCATGATTGCAAATTTCACACCGGGAACGAGGCAGATGGCCAGGGCGAGTGGCCTCAAACTGACCCCATTTTCCACGGGGCAAATGAAGTCATGTCCCCAGGGTCTGGGTGTCAGATGAAAGGTGGCCTTTAAGGCTCTAAGGACTTGCAAGCCCTAGTTGCCAACAGCTTTAGTTGTGGAGGAATCCAGCACAGATTGCAAATTTCTCACTGGGCACTGCCCTGTTGCCTAGGGCAAATGGCTGCAAAGAGAGAGGCCATTTTGCATGGGAAAAAGAAGTCCTTTCCCCAGGGTCTGGGTGTCAGATGAAAGGTGGCCTTTGGGGCTCCAAGGATTTCCAGTGTCCTCGTTGCCAGCAGTTTTACTTTTGGAAAAATAAGCCAAGTTGGAAAATTTCACACCGGGAACGATGCAGATGGCCAGGGCAAGTGGCCTCAAACTGACCCCATTTTCCCTGGGGAAAATGAAGTCATGTCCCCAGGGTCTGGGTGTCAGATGAAAGGTGGCCTTTGGGGCTCTAAGGACTTCAAAGTCCTTGTTGCCAACAGCTTTAGTTGTGGAGGAATCCAGAAAAGTTTTCAAATTTCTTACAAGGAACTGCCCTGTTGCCTAGGGCAAATGGCTGCAAAGAGAGGCCATTTTGCATGGGAAAAAGAAGTCCTTTCCCCTGGGTCTGGGTTTCAGATGAAAGGTGGCCTTTGGGGCTCCAAGGACTTCCAGGGTGCTCGTTTGCAGCAGCTTTAGTTTTGGAGAAAATCAGCCATGATTGCAAATTTCACACCGGGAACGAGGCAGATGGCCAGGGCGAGTGGCCTCAAACTGACCCCATTTTCCACGGGGAAAATGAAGTCATGTCCCCAGGGTCTGGGTGTCAGATGAAAGGTGGCCTTTAAGGCTCTAAGGACTTGCAAGCCCTAGTTGCCAACAGCTTTAGTTGTGAAGGAATCCAGCACAGATTGCAAATTTCTCACTGGGCACTGCCCTGTTGCCTAGGGCAAATGGCTGAAAAGAGAGAGGCCATTTTGCATGGGAAAAAGAAGTCCTTTCCCCAGGGTCTGGGTGTCAGATGAAAGGTGGCCTTTGGGGCTCCAAGGATTTCCAGTGTCCTCGTTGCCAGCAGTTTTACTTTTGGAAAAATAAGCCAAGTTGGAAAATTTCACACCGGGAACGATGCAGATGGCCAGGGCAAGTGGCCTCAAACTGACCCCATTTTCCACGGGGCAAATGAAGTCATGTCCCCAGGGTCTGGGTGTCAGATGAAAGGTGGCCTTTTGGGCTCTTAGGACTTGCAGGGTACTTCTTACTGGCAGCTTTAGATTTGGAGAAATCCAGCAAAGATTACAAATTTCTTGCTGGGCACCACCCTATTGGTCAGGGCGAGAGGCCAGAAATGGGGGCCATTTTCCATGGGGAAAATGAAGTCATTGGCGAAGGGTCTGCGTATCAGATGAAAGGTGGCTTTGGGGCCCTAAGGAGTTGCAGGGTCCTCGTTGCCAGCAGCTTTAGTTTTGGAGAAAATCAGCCATGATTGCAAATTTCACACCGGGAACGATGCAGATGGCCAGGGCGAGTGGCCTCAAACTGACCCCATATTCCACGGGGAAAATTAAGTCATGTCCCCCGGGTCTGCGTGTCAGATGAAAGCTGGACTTTGGGGCTCAAAGGACTTGCAAGCTCCTAGTTGCCAACAGCGTTAGTTCTTTAGGAATCCAGCAATGTTTAAAAATTTCTCACTGCGCACTGCCCTGTTGTCTATGGCAAATGGCTGCAAAGAGAGGCCATTTTGCATGGGAAAAAGAAGTCCTTTCCCCAGGGTTTGGGAATCAGATGAAAGGTGGCCTTAGTGGCTCCAAGGACTTCCAGTGTCCTCGTTGCCAGCAGCTTTACTTTTGGAGAAAATCAGCCAAGTTGCAAATTTCACACCGGGAACGATGCAGATGGCCAGGGCGAGTGGCCTCAAACTGACCCCATTTTCCACGGGGAAAATGAAGTCATGTCCCCAGGGTCTGGGTGTCAGATGAAAGGTGGCCTTTAAGGCTCTAAGGACTTGCAAGCCCTAGTTGCCAACAGCTTTAGTTGTGAAGGAATCCAGCACAGATTGCAAATTTCTCACTGGGCACTGCCCTGTTGCCTAGGGCAAATGGCTGAAAAGAGAGAGGCCATTTTGCATGGGAAAAAGAAGTCCTTTCCCCAGGGTCTGGGTGTCAGATGAAAGGTGGCCTTTGGGGCTCCAAGGATTTCCAGTGTCCTCGTTGCCAGCAGTTTTACTTTTGGAAAAATAAGCCAAGTTGGAAAATTTCACACCGGGAACGATGCAGATGGCCAGGGCAAGTGGCCTCAAACTGACCCCATTTTCCCTGGGGAAAATTAAGTCATGTCCCCAGGGTCTGGGTGTCAGATGAAAGGTGGCCTTTTGGGCTCTTAGGACTTGCAGGGTACTTCTTACTGGCAGCTTTAGATTTGGAGAAATCCAGCAAAGATTACAAATTTCTTGCTGGGCACCACCCTATTGGTCAGGGCGAGAGGCCAGAAATGGGGGCCATTTTCCATGGGGAAAATGAAGTCATTGGCGAAGGGTCTGCGTATCAGATGAAAGGTGGCTTTGGGGCCCTAAGGAGTTGCAGGGTCCTCCTTGCCAGCAGCTTTAGTTTTGGAGAAAATCAGCCATGATTGCAAATTTCACACCGGGAACGATGCAGATGGCCAGGGCGAGTGGCCTCAAACTGACCCCATTTTCCCGGGGGAAAATTAAGTCATGTCCCCAGCGTCTGGATGTCAGATGAAAGGTGGCCTTTGGGACTCCAAGGATTTCCGGTGTCCTCGTTGCCAGCAGTTTTACTTTTTGAAAAATAAGCCAAGTTGGCAAATTTCACACCGGGAACGATGCAGATGGCCAGGGCGAGTGGCCTCAAACTGACCCCATTTTCCCTGGGGAAAATTAAGTCATGTGCCCCGGGTCTGCGTGTCAGATGAAAGGTGGCCTTTGGGGCTCTAAGGACTTGCAAGCTCCTAGTTGCCAACAGCTTTAGTAGTGGAGGAATCCAGCACAGATTGCAAATTTCTCACTGGGCACTTCCCTGTTGGATATGGCAAATTGCTGCAAAGAGAGGCCATTTTCCATGGGAAAAAGACGTCCTTTCCCCAGGGTCTGGGAATCAGATGAAAGGTGGCCTTAGCGGCTCCAAGGACTTCCAGTTTCCTCGTTGCCAGCAGCTTTACTTTTGGAGAAAATCAGCCAAGTTGCAAATTTCACACCGGGAACGATGCAGATGGCCAGGGCGAGTGGCCTCAAACTGACCCCATTTTCCACGGGGAAAATGAAGTCATGTCCCCAGGGTCTGGGTGTCAGATGAAAGGTGGCCTTTGGGGCTCTAAGGACTTCAAAGTCCTAGTTGCCAACAGCTTTAGTAGTGGAGGAATCCAGCACAGATTGCAAATTTCTCACTGGGCACTGCCCTGTTGCCTAGGGCAAATGGCTGAAAAGAGAGGCCATTTTCATGGGAAAAAGAAGTCCTTTCCCCAGGGTCTGGGTGTCAGATGAAAGGTGGCCTTTTGAGCTCTTAGGACTTGCAGGGTACTTCTTACTGGCAGCTTTAGATTTGGAGAAATCCAGCAAAGATTACAAATTTCTTGCTGGGCACCACCCTATTGGTTAGGGCGAGAGGCCAGAAATGGGGGCCATTTTCCATGGGGAAAATGAAGTCATTGGCGCAGGGTCTGCGTATCAGATGAAAGGTGGCTTTGGGGCCCTGAGGAGTTGCAGGGTCCTTGTCGCTAGCAGCTTTAGTTTTGGAGAAAATCAGCCATGATTGCAAATTTCACACCGGGAACGATGCAGATGGCCAGGGCGAGTGGCCTCAAACTGACCCCATATTCCACGGGGAAAATTAAGTCATGTCCCCCGGGTCTGCGTGTCAGATGAAAGGTGGCCTTTAAGGCTCAAAGGACTTGCAAGCTCCTAGTTGCCAACAGCGTTAGTTCTTTAGGAATCCAGCAATGTTTAAAAATTTCTCACTGCGCACTGCCCTGTTGTCTATGGCAAATGGCTGCAAAGAGAGGCCATTTTGCATGGGAAAAAGAAGTCCTTTCCCCAGGGTTTGGGAATCAGATGAAAGGTGGCCTTAGTGGCTCCAAGGACTTCCAGTGTCCTCGTTGCCAGCAGCTTTACTTTTGGAGAAAATCAGCCAAGTTGCAAATTTCACACCGGGAACGATGCAGATGGCCAGGGCGAGTGGCCTCAAACTGACCCCATTTTCCCTGGGGAAAATGAAGTCATGTCCCCAGGGTCTGGGTGTCAGATGAAAGGTGGCCTTTGGGGCTCTAAGGACTTCAAAGTCCTTGTTGCCAACAGCTTTAGTTGTGGAGGAATCCAGAAAAGTTTTCAAATTTCTTACAAGGAACTGCCCTGTTGCCTAGGGCAAATGGCTGCAAAGAGAGGCCATTTTGCATGGGAAAAAGAAGTCCTTTCCCCTGGGTCTGGGTTTCAGATGAAAGGTGGCCTTTGGGGCTCCAAGGACTTCCAGGGTGCTCGTTTGCAGCAGCTTTAGTTTTGGAGAAAATCAGCCATGATTGCAAATTTCACACCGGGAACGAGGCAGATGGCCAGGGCGAGTGGCCTCAAACTGACCCCATTTTCCACGGGGAAAATGAAGTCATGTCCCCAGGGTCTGGGTGTCAGATGAAAGGTGGCCTTTAAGGCTCTAAGGACTTGCAAGCCCTAGTTGCCAACAGCTTTAGTTGTGAAGGAATCCAGCACAGATTGCAAATTTCTCACTGGGCACTGCCCTGTTGCCTAGGGCAAATGGCTGCAAAGAGAGGCCATTTTCATGGGAAAAAGAAGTCCTTTCCCCAGGGTCTGGGTGTCAGATGAAAGGTGGCCTTAGCGGCTCCAAGGACTTCCAGGGTGCTCGTTCGCAGCAGCTTTAGTTTTGGAGAAAATCAGCCATGATTGCAAATTTCACACCGGGAACGATGCAGATGGCCAGGGCGAGTGGCCTCAAACTGACCCCAATTTCCATGGGGAAAATGAAGTCATGTCCCCAGGGTCTGGGTGTCAGATGAAAGCTGGCCTTTAAGGCTCTAAGGACTTGCAAGCTCCTAGTTGCCAACAGCTTTAGTTGTGGAGGAATCCAGCAAAGTCTGCAAATTTCTCACTGGGCACTGCCCTGTTGGCTATGGCAAATGGCTGAAAAGAGAGAGGCCATTTTGCATGGGAAAAAGAAGTCCTTTCCCCAGGGTCTGGGTGTCAGATGAAAGGTGGCCTTTTGGGCTCTTAGGACTTGCAGGGTACTTCTTACTGGCAGCTTTAGATTTGGAGAAATCCAGCAAAGATTGCAAATTTCTTGCTGGGCACCACCCTATTGGTCAGGGCGAGAGGCCAGAAATGGGGGCCATTTTCCCTGGGGAAAATGAAGTCATTGGCCCAGAGTCTGCGTATCAGATGAATGGTCGCATCTGGGGCCCTGAGAAGTTGCAGGGTCCTTGTCGCTAGCAGCTTTAGTTTTGGAGAAAATCAGCCAGGTTGGCAAATTTCACACCAGGAACGATGCAGATGGCCAGGGCAAGTGGCCTCAAACTGACCCGATTTTCCCTGGGGAAAATGAAGTCCAGTCCCCCGGGTCTGGGTGTTAGATGAAAGCTGGACTTTGGGGCTCTAAGGACTTGCAAGCTCCTAGTTGCCAACAGCTTTAGTAGTGGAAGAATCCAGCAAAGTTTTCAAATTTCTCACTGGGAACTGCCCGGTTGCCTAGGGCAAATGGCTGCAAAGGAGGCCATTTTACATGGGAAAAAGAAGTCCTTTCCCCAGGGTCTGGGTGTCAGATGAAAGGTGGCCTTTGGGGCTCTAAGGACTTGCAAGCTCCTAGTTGCCAACAGCTTTAGTAGTGGAGGAATCCAGCACAGATTGCAAATTTCTCACTGGGTACTGCCCTGTTGGAAGGGCAAATGGCTGAAAAGAGAGAGGCCATTTTGCATGGGAAAAAGAAGTCCTTTCCCCAGGGTCTGGGTGTCAGATGAAAGGTGGCCTTTGGGGCTCTAAGGACTTGCAAGCTCCTAGTTGCCAACAGCTTTAGTAGTGGAGGAATCCAGCACAGATTGCAAATTTCTCACTGGGCACTTCCCTGTTGGATATGGCAAATTGCTGCAAAGAGAGGCCATTTTCCATGGGAAAAAGAAGTCCTTTCCCCAGGGTCTGGGAATCAGATGAAAGGTGGCCTTAGCGGCTCCAAGGACTTCCAGTTTCCTCGTTGCCAGCAGCTTTACTTTTGGAGAAAATCAGCCAAGTTGCAAATTTCACACCGGGAACGATGCAGATGGCCAGGGCGAGTGGCCTCAAACTGACCCCATTTTCCACGGGGAAAATTAAGTCATGTCCCCAGGGTCTGGGTGTCAGATGAAAGGTGGCCTTTGGGGCTCTAAGGACTTCAAAGTCCTAGTTGCCAACAGCTTTAGTAGTGGAGGAATCCAGCACAGATTGCAAATTTCTCACTGGGCACTGCCCTGTTGCCTAGGGCAAATGGCTGAAAAGAGATGCCATTTTCATGGGAAAAAGAAGTCCTTTCCCCAGGGTCTGGGTGTCAGATGAAAGGTGGCCTTTTGAGCTCTTAGGACTTGCAGGGTACTTCTTACTGGCAGCTTTAGATTTGGAGAAATCCAGCAAAGATTACAAATTTCTTGCTGGGCACCACCCTATTGGTTAGGGCGAGAGGCCAGAAATGGGGGCCATTTTCCTTGGGGAAAATGAAGTCATTGGCGCAGGGTCTGCGTATCAGATGAAAGGTGGCTTTGGGGCCCTGAGGAGTTGCAGGGTCCTTGTCGCTAGCAGCTTTAGTTTTGGAGAAAATCAGCCATGATTGCAAATTTCACACCGGGAACGATGCAGATGGCCAGGGCGAGTGGCCTCAAACTGACCCCATATTCCACGGGGAAAATTAAGTCATGTCCCCCGGGTCTGCGTGTCAGATGAAAGGTGGCCTTTAAGGCTCAAAGGACTTGCAAGCTCCTAGTTGCCAACAGCGTTAGTTCTTTAGGAATCCAGCAATGTTTAAAAATTTCTCACTGCGCACTGCCCTGTTGTCTATGGCAAATGGCTGCAAAGAGAGGCCATTTTGCATGGGAAAAAGAAGTCCTTTCCCCAGGGTTTGGGAATCAGATGAAAGGTGGCCTTAGTGGCTCCAAGGACTTCCAGTGTCCTCGTTGCCAGCAGCTTTACTTTTGGAGAAAATCAGCCAAGTTGCAAATTTCACACCGGGAACGATGCAGATGGCCAGGGCGAGTGGCCTCAAACTGACCCCATTTTCCCTGGGGAAAATGAAGTCATGTCCCCAGGGTCTGGGTGTCAGATGAAAGGTGGCCTTTGGGGCTCTAAGGACTTCAAAGTCCTTGTTGCCAACAGCTTTAGTTGTGGAGGAATCCAGAAAAGTTTTCAAATTTCTTACAAGGAACTGCCCTGTTGCCTAGGGCAAATGGCTGCAAAGAGAGGCCATTTTGCATGGGAAAAAGAAGTCCTTTCCCCTGGGTCTGGGTTTCAGATGAAAGGTGGCCTTTGGGGCTCCAAGGACTTCCAGGGTGCTCGTTTGCAGCAGCTTTAGTTTTGGAGAAAATCAGCCATGATTGCAAATTTCACACCGGGAACGAGGCAGATGGCCAGGGCGAGTGGCCTCAAACTGACCCCATTTTCCACGGGGAAAATGAAGTCATGTCCCCAGGGTCTGGGTGTCAGATGCAAGCTGCCCTTTAAGGCTCTAAGGACTTGCAAGCCCTAGTTGCCAACAGCTTTAGTTGTGAAGGAATCCAGCACAGATTGCAAATTTCTCACTGGGCACTGCCCTGTTGCCTAGGGCAAATGGCTGAAAAGAGAGAGGCCATTTTGCATGGGAAAAAGAAGTCCTTTCCCCAGGGTCTGGGTGTCAGATGAAAGGTGGCCTTTGGGGCTCCAAGGATTTCCAGTGTCCTCGTTGCCAGCAGTTTTACTTTTGGAAAAATAAGCCAAGTTGGAAAATTTCACACCGGGAACGATGCAGATGGCCAGGGCAAGTGGCCTCAAACTGACCCCATTTTCCACGGGGAAAATTAAGTCATGTCCCCAGGGTCTGGGTGTCAGATGAAAGGTGGCCTTTTGGGCTCTTAGGACTTGCAGGGTACTTCTTACTGGCAGCTTTAGATTTGGAGAAATCCAGCAAAGATTACAAATTTCTTGCTGGGCACCACCCTATTGGTCAGGGCGAGAGGCCAGAAATGGGGGCCATTTTCCATGGGGAAAATGAAGTCATTGGCGAAGGGTCTGCGTATCAGATGAAAGGTGGCTTTGGGGCCCTAAGGAGTTGCAGGGTCCTCGTTGCCAGCAGCTTTAGTTTTGGAGAAAATCAGCCATGATTGCAAATTTCACACCGGGAACGATGCAGATGGCCAGGGCGAGTGGCCTCAAACTGACCCCATTTTCCCGGGGGAAAATGAAGTCATGTCCCCAGCGTCTGGATGTCAGATGAAAGGTGGCCTTTGGGACTCCAAGGATTTCCGGTGTCCTCGTTGCCAGCAGTTTTACTTTTTGAAAAATAAGCCAAGTTGGCAAATTTCACACCGGGAACGATGCAGATGGCCAGGGCGAGTGGCCTCAAACTGACCCCATATTCCACGGGGAAAATTAAGTCATGTCCCCCGGGTCTGGGTGTCAGATGAAAGCTGGACTTTGGGGCTCAAAGGACTTGCAAGCTCCTAGTTGCCAACAGCTTTAGTAGTGAAGGAATACAGCACAGATTGCAAATTTCTCACTGGGCACTTCCCTGTTGGATATGGCAAATTGCTGCAAAGAGAGGCCATTTTCCATGGGAAAAAGAAGTCCTTTCCCCAGGGTCTGGGAATCAGATGAAAGGTGGCCTTAGCGGCTCCAAGGACTTCCAGTTTCCTCGTTGCCAGCAGCTTTACTTTTGGAGAAAATCAGCCAAGTTGCAAATTTCACACCGGGAACGATGCAGATGGCCAGGGCGAGTGGCCTCAAACTGACCCCATTTTCCACGGGGCAAATGAAGTCATGTCCCCAGGGTCTGGGTGTCAGATGAAAGGTGGCCTTTGGGGCTCTAAGGACTTCAAAGTCCTTGTTGCCAACAGCTTTAGTTGTGGAGGAATCCAGAAAAGTTTTCAAATTTCTTACATGGAACTGCCCTGTTGCCTAGGGCAAATGGCTGCAAAGAGAGGCCATTTTGCATGGGAAAAAGAAGTCCTTTCCCCTGGGTCTGGGTTTCAGATGAAAGGTGGCCTTTGGGGCTCCAAGGACTTCCAGGGTGCTCGTTTGCAGCAGCTTTAGTTTTGGAGAAAATCAGCCATGATTGCAAATTTCACACCGGGAACGAGGCAGATGGCCAGGGCGAGTGGCCTCAAACTGACCCCATTTTCCACGGGGCAAATGAAGTCATGTCCCCAGGGTCTGGGTGTCAGATGAAAGGTGGCCTTTAAGGCTCTAAGGACTTGCAAGCCCTAGTTGCCAACAGCTTTAGTTGTGGAGGAATCCAGCACAGATTGCAAATTTCTCACTGGGCACTGCCCTGTTGCCTAGGGCAAATGGCTGCAAAGAGAGAGGCCATTTTGCATGGGAAAAAGAAGTCCTTTCCCCAGGGTCTGGGTGTCAGATGAAAGGTGGCCTTTGGGGCTCCAAGGATTTCCAGTGTCCTCGTTGCCAGCAGTTTTACTTTTGGAAAAATAAGCCAAGTTGGAAAATTTCACACCGGGAACGATGCAGATGGCCAGGGCAAGTGGCCTCAAACTGACCCCATTTTCCCTGGGGAAAATGAAGTCATGTCCCCAGGGTCTGGGTGTCAGATGAAAGGTGGCCTTTGGGGCTCTAAGGACTTCAAAGTCCTTGTTGCCAACAGCTTTAGTTGTGGAGGAATCCAGAAAAGTTTTCAAATTTCTTACAAGGAACTGCCCTGTTGCCTAGGGCAAATGGCTGCAAAGAGAGGCCATTTTGCATGGGAAAAAGAAGTCCTTTCCCCTGGGTCTGGGTTTCAGATGAAAGGTGGCCTTTGGGGCTCCAAGGACTTCCAGGGTGCTCGTTTGCAGCAGCTTTAGTTTTGGAGAAAATCAGCCATGATTGCAAATTTCACACCGGGAACGAGGCAGATGGCCAGGGCGAGTGGCCTCAAACTGACCCCATTTTCCACGGGGAAAATGAAGTCATGTCCCCAGGGTCTGGGTGTCAGATGAAAGGTGGCCTTTAAGGCTCTAAGGACTTGCAAGCCCTAGTTGCCAACAGCTTTAGTTGTGAAGGAATCCAGCACAGATTGCAAATTTCTCACTGGGCACTGCCCTGTTGCCTAGGGCAAATGGCTGAAAAGAGAGAGGCCATTTTGCATGGGAAAAAGAAGTCCTTTCCCCAGGGTCTGGGTGTCAGATGAAAGGTGGCCTTTGGGGCTCCAAGGATTTCCATTGTCCTCGTTGCCAGCAGTTTTACTTTTGGAAAAATAAGCCAAGTTGGAAAATTTCACACCGGGAACGATGCAGATGGCCAGGGCAAGTGGCCTCAAACTGACCCCATTTTCCACGGGGCAAATGAAGTCATGTCCCCAGGGTCTGGGTGTCAGATGAAAGGTGGCCTTTTGGGCTCTTAGGACTTGCAGGGTACTTCTTACTGGCAGCTTTAGATTTGGAGAAATCCAGCAAAGATTACAAATTTCTTGCTGGGCACCACCCTATTGGTCAGGGCGAGAGGCCAGAAATGGGGGCCATTTTCCATGGGGAAAATGAAGTCATTGGCGAAGGGTCTGCGTATCAGATGAAAGGTGGCTTTGGGGCCCTAAGGAGTTGCAGGGTCCTCGTTGCCAGCAGCTTTAGTTTTGGAGAAAATCAGCCATGATTGCAAATTTCACACCGGGAACGATGCAGATGGCCAGGGCGAGTGGCCTCAAACTGACCCCATATTCCACGGGGAAAATTAAGTCATGTCCCCCGGGTCTGCGTGTCAGATGAAAGCTGGACTTTGGGGCTCAAAGGACTTGCAAGCTCCTAGTTGCCAACAGCGTTAGTTCTTTAGGAATCCAGCAATGTTTAAAAATTTCTCACTGCGCACTGCCCTGTTGTCTATGGCAAATGGCTGCAAAGAGAGGCCATTTTGCATGGGAAAAAGAAGTCCTTTCCCCAGGGTTTGGGAATCAGATGAAAGGTGGCCTTAGTGGCTCCAAGGACTTCCAGTGTCCTCGTTGCCAGCAGCTTTACTTTTGGAGAAAATCAGCCAAGTTGGAAATTTCACACCGGGAACGATGCAGATGGCCAGGGCGAGTGGCCTCAAACTGACCCCATTTTCCACGGGGAAAATGAAGTCATGTCCCCAGGGTCTGGGTGTCAGATGCAAGCTGCCCTTTAAGGCTCTAAGGACTTGCAAGCCCTAGTTGCCAACAGCTTTAGTTGTGAAGGAATCCAGCACAGATTGCAAATTTCTCACTGGGCACTGCCCTGTTGCCTAGGGCAAATGGCTGAAAAGAGAGAGGCCATTTTGCATGGGAAAAAGAAGTCCTTTCCCCAGGGTCTGGGTGTCAGATGAAAGGTGGCCTTTGGGGCTCCAAGGATTTCCAGTGTCCTCGTTGCCAGCAGTTTTACTTTTGGAAAAATAAGCCAAGTTGGAAAATTTCACACCGGGAACGATGCAGATGGCCAGGGCAAGTGGCCTCAAACTGACCCCATTTTCCACGGGGAAAATTAAGTCATGTCCCCAGGGTCTGGGTGTCAGATGAAAGGTGGCCTTTTGGGCTCTTAGGACTTGCAGGGTACTTCTTACTGGCAGCTTTAGATTTGGAGAAATCCAGCAAAGATTACAAATTTCTTGCTGGGCACCACCCTATTGGTCAGGGCGAGAGGCCAGAAATGGGGGCCATTTTCCATGGGGAAAATGAAGTCATTGGCGAAGGGTCTGCGTATCAGATGAAAGGTGGCTTTGGGGCCCTAAGGAGTTGCAGGGTCCTCGTTGCCAGCAGCTTTAGTTTTGGAGAAAATCAGCCATGATTGCAAATTTCACACCGGGAACGATGCAGATGGCCAGGGCGAGTGGCCTCAAACTGACCCCATTTTCCCGGGGGAAAATGAAGTCATGTCCCCAGCGTCTGGATGTCAGATGAAAGGTGGCCTTTGGGACTCCAAGGATTTCCGGTGTCCTCGTTGCCAGCAGTTTTACTTTTTGAAAAATAAGCCAAGTTGGCAAATTTCACACCGGGAACGATGCAGATGGCCAGGGCGAGTGGCCTCAAACTGACCCCATATTCCACGGGGAAAATTAAGTCATGTCCCCCGGGTCTGGGTGTCAGATGAAAGCTGGACTTTGGGGCTCAAAGGACTTGCAAGCTCCTAGTTGCCAACAGCTTTAGTAGTGAAGGAATACAGCACAGATTGCAAATTTCTCACTGGGCACTTCCCTGTTGGATATGGCAAATTGCTGCAAAGAGAGGCCATTTTCCATGGGAAAAAGAAGTCCTTTCCCCAGGGTCTGGGAATCAGATGAAAGGTGGCCTTAGCGGCTCCAAGGACTTCCAGTTTCCTCGTTGCCAGCAGCTTTACTTTTGGAGAAAATCAGCCAAGTTGCAAATTTCACACCGGGAACGATGCAGATGGCCAGGGCGAGTGGCCTCAAACTGACCCCATTTTCCACGGGGCAAATGAAGTCATGTCCCCAGGGTCTGGGTGTCAGATGAAAGGTGGCCTTTGGGGCTCTAAGGACTTCAAAGTCCTTGTTGCCAACAGCTTTAGTTGTGGAGGAATCCAGAAAAGTTTTCAAATTTCTTACATGGAACTGCCCTGTTGCCTAGGGCAAATGGCTGCAAAGAGAGGCCATTTTGCATGGGAAAAAGAAGTCCTTTCCCCTGGGTCTGGGTTTCAGATGAAAGGTGGCCTTTGGGGCTCCAAGGACTTCCAGGGTGCTCGTTTGCAGCAGCTTTAGTTTTGGAGAAAATCAGCCATGATTGCAAATTTCACACCGGGAACGAGGCAGATGGCCAGGGCGAGTGGCCTCAAACTGACCCCATTTTCCACGGGGCAAATGAAGTCATGTCCCCAGGGTCTGGGTGTCAGATGAAAGGTGGCCTTTAAGGCTCTAAGGACTTGCAAGCCCTAGTTGCCAACAGCTTTAGTTGTGGAGGAATCCAGCACAGATTGCAAATTTCTCACTGGGCACTGCCCTGTTGCCTAGGGCAAATGGCTGCAAAGAGAGAGGCCATTTTGCATGGGAAAAAGAAGTCCTTTCCCCAGGGTCTGGGTGTCAGATGAAAGGTGGCCTTTGGGGCTCCAAGGATTTCCAGTGTCCTCGTTGCCAGCAGTTTTACTTTTGGAAAAATAAGCCAAGTTGGAAAATTTCACACCGGGAACGATGCAGATGGCCAGGGCAAGTGGCCTCAAACTGACCCCATTTTCCCTGGGGAAAATGAAGTCATGTCCCCAGGGTCTGGGTGTCAGATGAAAGGTGGCCTTTGGGGCTCTAAGGACTTCAAAGTCCTTGTTGCCAACAGCTTTAGTTGTGGAGGAATCCAGAAAAGTTTTCAAATTTCTTACAAGGAACTGCCCTGTTGCCTAGGGCAAATGGCTGCAAAGAGAGGCCATTTTGCATGGGAAAAAGAAGTCCTTTCCCCTGGGTCTGGGTTTCAGATGAAAGGTGGCCTTTGGGGCTCCAAGGACTTCCAGGGTGCTCGTTTGCAGCAGCTTTAGTTTTGGAGAAAATCAGCCATGATTGCAAATTTCACACCGGGAACGAGGCAGATGGCCAGGGCGAGTGGCCTCAAACTGACCCCATTTTCCACGGGGAAAATGAAGTCATGTCCCCAGGGTCTGGGTGTCAGATGAAAGGTGGCCTTTAAGGCTCTAAGGACTTGCAAGCCCTAGTTGCCAACAGCTTTAGTTGTGAAGGAATCCAGCACAGATTGCAAATTTCTCACTGGGCACTGCCCTGTTGCCTAGGGCAAATGGCTGAAAAGAGAGAGGCCATTTTGCATGGGAAAAAGAAGTCCTTTCCCCAGGGTCTGGGTGTCAGATGAAAGGTGGCCTTTGGGGCTCCAAGGATTTCCATTGTCCTCGTTGCCAGCAGTTTTACTTTTGGAAAAATAAGCCAAGTTGGAAAATTTCACACCGGGAACGATGCAGATGGCCAGGGCAAGTGGCCTCAAACTGACCCCATTTTCCACGGGGCAAATGAAGTCATGTCCCCAGGGTCTGGGTGTCAGATGAAAGGTGGCCTTTTGGGCTCTTAGGACTTGCAGGGTACTTCTTACTGGCAGCTTTAGATTTGGAGAAATCCAGCAAAGATTACAAATTTCTTGCTGGGCACCACCCTATTGGTCAGGGCGAGAGGCCAGAAATGGGGGCCATTTTCCATGGGGAAAATGAAGTCATTGGCGAAGGGTCTGCGTATCAGATGAAAGGTGGCTTTGGGGCCCTAAGGAGTTGCAGGGTCCTCGTTGCCAGCAGCTTTAGTTTTGGAGAAAATCAGCCATGATTGCAAATTTCACACCGGGAACGATGCAGATGGCCAGGGCGAGTGGCCTCAAACTGACCCCATATTCCACGGGGAAAATTAAGTCATGTCCCCCGGGTCTGCGTGTCAGATGAAAGCTGGACTTTGGGGCTCAAAGGACTTGCAAGCTCCTAGTTGCCAACAGCGTTAGTTCTTTAGGAATCCAGCAATGTTTAAAAATTTCTCACTGCGCACTGCCCTGTTGTCTATGGCAAATGGCTGCAAAGAGAGGCCATTTTGCATGGGAAAAAGAAGTCCTTTCCCCAGGGTTTGGGAATCAGATGAAAGGTGGCCTTAGTGGCTCCAAGGACTTCCAGTGTCCTCGTTGCCAGCAGCTTTACTTTTGGAGAAAATCAGCCAAGTTGGAAATTTCACACCGGGAACGATGCAGATGGCCAGGGCGAGTGGCCTCAAACTGACCCCATTTTCCACGGGGAAAATGAAGTCATGTCCCCAGGGTCTGGGTGTCAGATGCAAGCTGCCCTTTAAGGCTCTAAGGACTTGCAAGCCCTAGTTGCCAACAGCTTTAGTTGTGAAGGAATCCAGCACAGATTGCAAATTTCTCACTGGGCACTGCCCTGTTGCCTAGGGCAAATGGCTGAAAAGAGAGAGGCCATTTTGCATGGGAAAAAGAAGTCCTTTCCCCAGGGTCTGGGTGTCAGATGAAAGGTGGCCTTTGGGGCTCCAAGGATTTCCAGTGTCCTCGTTGCCAGCAGTTTTACTTTTGGAAAAATAAGCCAAGTTGGAAAATTTCACACCGGGAACGATGCAGATGGCCAGGGCAAGTGGCCTCAAACTGACCCCATTTTCCACGGGGAAAATTAAGTCATGTCCCCAGGGTCTGGGTGTCAGATGAAAGGTGGCCTTTTGGGCTCTTAGGACTTGCAGGGTACTTCTTACTGGCAGCTTTAGATTTGGAGAAATCCAGCAAAGATTACAAATTTCTTGCTGGGCACCACCCTATTGGTCAGGGCGAGAGGCCAGAAATGGGGGCCATTTTCCATGGGGAAAATGAAGTCATTGGCGAAGGGTCTGCGTATCAGATGAAAGGTGGCTTTGGGGCCCTAAGGAGTTGCAGGGTCCTCGTTGCCAGCAGCTTTAGTTTTGGAGAAAATCAGCCATGATTGCAAATTTCACACCGGGAACGATGCAGATGGCCAGGGCGAGTGGCCTCAAACTGACCCCATTTTCCCGGGGGAAAATGAAGTCATGTCCCCAGCGTCTGGATGTCAGATGAAAGGTGGCCTTTGGGACTCCAAGGATTTCCGGTGTCCTCGTTGCCAGCAGTTTTACTTTTTGAAAAATAAGCCAAGTTGGCAAATTTCACACCGGGAACGATGCAGATGGCCAGGGCGAGTGGCCTCAAACTGACCCCATATTCCACGGGGAAAATTAAGTCATGTCCCCCGGGTCTGGGTGTCAGATGAAAGCTGGACTTTGGGGCTCAAAGGACTTGCAAGCTCCTAGTTGCCAACAGCTTTAGTAGTGAAGGAATACAGCACAGATTGCAAATTTCTCACTGGGCACTTCCCTGTTGGATATGGCAAATTGCTGCAAAGAGAGGCCATTTTCCATGGGAAAAAGAAGTCCTTTCCCCAGGGTCTGGGAATCAGATGAAAGGTGGCCTTAGCGGCTCCAAGGACTTCCAGTTTCCTCGTTGCCAGCAGCTTTACTTTTGGAGAAAATCAGCCAAGTTGCAAATTTCACACCGGGAACGATGCAGATGGCCAGGGCGAGTGGCCTCAAACTGACCCCATTTTCCACGGGGCAAATGAAGTCATGTCCCCAGGGTCTGGGTGTCAGATGAAAGGTGGCCTTTGGGGCTCTAAGGACTTCAAAGTCCTTGTTGCCAACAGCTTTAGTTGTGGAGGAATCCAGAAAAGTTTTCAAATTTCTTACATGGAACTGCCCTGTTGCCTAGGGCAAATGGCTGCAAAGAGAGGCCATTTTGCATGGGAAAAAGAAGTCCTTTCCCCTGGGTCTGGGTTTCAGATGAAAGGTGGCCTTTGGGGCTCCAAGGACTTCCAGGGTGCTCGTTTGCAGCAGCTTTAGTTTTGGAGAAAATCAGCCATGATTGCAAATTTCACACCGGGAACGAGGCAGATGGCCAGGGCGAGTGGCCTCAAACTGACCCCATTTTCCACGGGGCAAATGAAGTCATGTCCCCAGGGTCTGGGTGTCAGATGAAAGGTGGCCTTTAAGGCTCTAAGGACTTGCAAGCCCTAGTTGCCAACAGCTTTAGTTGTGGAGGAATCCAGCACAGATTGCAAATTTCTCACTGGGCACTGCCCTGTTGCCTAGGGCAAATGGCTGCAAAGAGAGAGGCCATTTTGCATGGGAAAAAGAAGTCCTTTCCCCAGGGTCTGGGTGTCAGATGAAAGGTGGCCTTTGGGGCTCCAAGGATTTCCAGTGTCCTCGTTGCCAGCAGTTTTACTTTTGGAAAAATAAGCCAAGTTGGAAAATTTCACACCGGGAACGATGCAGATGGCCAGGGCAAGTGGCCTCAAACTGACCCCATTTTCCCTGGGGAAAATGAAGTCATGTCCCCAGGGTCTGGGTGTCAGATGAAAGGTGGCCTTTGGGGCTCTAAGGACTTCAAAGTCCTTGTTGCCAACAGCTTTAGTTGTGGAGGAATCCAGAAAAGTTTTCAAATTTCTTACAAGGAACTGCCCTGTTGCCTAGGGCAAATGGCTGCAAAGAGAGGCCATTTTGCATGGGAAAAAGAAGTCCTTTCCCCTGGGTCTGGGTTTCAGATGAAAGGTGGCCTTTGGGGCTCCAAGGACTTCCAGGGTGCTCGTTTGCAGCAGCTTTAGTTTTGGAGAAAATCAGCCATGATTGCAAATTTCACACCGGGAACGAGGCAGATGGCCAGGGCGAGTGGCCTCAAACTGACCCCATTTTCCACGGGGAAAATGAAGTCATGTCCCCAGGGTCTGGGTGTCAGATGAAAGGTGGCCTTTAAGGCTCTAAGGACTTGCAAGCCCTAGTTGCCAACAGCTTTAGTTGTGAAGGAATCCAGCACAGATTGCAAATTTCTCACTGGGCACTGCCCTGTTGCCTAGGGCAAATGGCTGAAAAGAGAGAGGCCATTTTGCATGGGAAAAAGAAGTCCTTTCCCCAGGGTCTGGGTGTCAGATGAAAGGTGGCCTTTGGGGCTCCAAGGATTTCCATTGTCCTCGTTGCCAGCAGTTTTACTTTTGGAAAAATAAGCCAAGTTGGAAAATTTCACACCGGGAACGATGCAGATGGCCAGGGCAAGTGGCCTCAAACTGACCCCATTTTCCACGGGGCAAATGAAGTCATGTCCCCAGGGTCTGGGTGTCAGATGAAAGGTGGCCTTTTGGGCTCTTAGGACTTGCAGGGTACTTCTTACTGGCAGCTTTAGATTTGGAGAAATCCAGCAAAGATTACAAATTTCTTGCTGGGCACCACCCTATTGGTCAGGGCGAGAGGCCAGAAATGGGGGCCATTTTCCATGGGGAAAATGAAGTCATTGGCGAAGGGTCTGCGTATCAGATGAAAGGTGGCTTTGGGGCCCTAAGGAGTTGCAGGGTCCTCGTTGCCAGCAGCTTTAGTTTTGGAGAAAATCAGCCATGATTGCAAATTTCACACCGGGAACGATGCAGATGGCCAGGGCGAGTGGCCTCAAACTGACCCCATATTCCACGGGGAAAATTAAGTCATGTCCCCCGGGTCTGCGTGTCAGATGAAAGCTGGACTTTGGGGCTCAAAGGACTTGCAAGCTCCTAGTTGCCAACAGCGTTAGTTCTTTAGGAATCCAGCAATGTTTAAAAATTTCTCACTGCGCACTGCCCTGTTGTCTATGGCAAATGGCTGCAAAGAGAGGCCATTTTGCATGGGAAAAAGAAGTCCTTTCCCCAGGGTTTGGGAATCAGATGAAAGGTGGCCTTAGTGGCTCCAAGGACTTCCAGTGTCCTCGTTGCCAGCAGCTTTACTTTTGGAGAAAATCAGCCAAGTTGGAAATTTCACACCGGGAACGATGCAGATGGCCAGGGCGAGTGGCCTCAAACTGACCCCATTTTCCACGGGGAAAATGAAGTCATGTCCCCAGGGTCTGGGTGTCAGATGAAAGGTGGCCTTTAAGGCTCTAAGGACTTGCAAGCCCTAGTTTCCAACAGCTTTAGTTGTGAAGGAATCCAGCACAGATTGCAAATTTCTCACTGGGCACTGCCCTGTTGCCTAGGGCAAATGGCTGAAAAGAGAGAGGCCATTTTGCATGGGAAAAAGAAGTCCTTTCCCCAGGGTCTGGGTGTCAGATGAAAGGTGGCCTTTGGGGCTCCAAGGATTTCCAGTGTCCTCGTTGCCAGCAGTTTTACTTTTGGAAAAATAAGCCAAGTTGGAAAATTTCACACCGGGAACGATGCAGATGGCCAGGGCAAGTGGCCTCAAACTGACCCCATTTTCCACGGGGAAAATGAAGTCATGTCCCCAGGGTCTGGGTGTCAGATGAAAGGTGGCCTTTGGGGCTCTAAGGACTTCAAAGTCCTAGTTGCCAACAGCTTTAGTAGTGGAGGAATCCAGCACAGATTGCAAATTTCTCACTGGGCACTGCCCTGTTGCCTTGGGCAAATGGCTGCAAAGAGATGCCATTTTCATGGGAAAAAGAAGTCCTTTCCCCAGGGTCTGGGAATCAGATGAAAGGTGGCCTTAGCGGCTCCAAGGACTTCCAGGGTGCTCGTTCGCAGCAGCTTTAGTTTTGGAGAAAATCAGCCATGATTGCAAATTTCACACCGGGAACGATGCAGATGGCCAGGGCGAGTGGCCTCAAACTGACCCCAATTTCCATGGGGAAAATGAAGTCATGTCCCCAGGGTCTGGGTGTCAGATGAAAGCTGGCCTTTAAGGCTCTAAGGACTTGCAAGCTCCTAGTTGCCAACAGCTTTAGTTGTGGAGGAATCCAGCAAAGTCTGCAAATTTCTCACTGGGCACTGCCCTGTTGGCTATGGCAAATGGCTGAAAAGAGAGAGGCCATTTTGCATGGGAAAAAGAAGTCCTTTCCCCAGGGTCTGGGTGTCAGATGAAAGGTGGCCTTTTGGGCTCTTAGGACTTGCAGGGTACTTCTTACTGGCAGCTTTAGATTTGGAGAAATCCAGCAAAGATTGCAAATTTCTTGCTGGGCACCACCCTATTGGTCAGGGCGAGAGGCCAGAAATGGGGGCCATTTTCCCTGGGGAAAATGAAGTCATTGGCCCAGAGTCTGCGTATCAGATGAATAGTCGCATCTGGGGCCCTGAGAAGTTGCAGGGTCCTTGTCGCTAGCAGCTTTAGTTTTGGAGAAAATCAGCCAGGTTGGCAAATTTCACACCAGGAACGATGCAGATGGCCAGGGCAAGTGGCCTCAAACTGACCCGATTTTCCCTGGGGAAAATGAAGTCCAGTCCCCCGGGTCTGGGTGTTAGATGAAAGCTGGACTTTGGGGCTCTAAGGACTTGCAAGCTCCTAGTTGCCAACAGCTTTAGTAGTGGAAGAATCCAGCAAAGTTTTCAAATTTCTCACAGGGAACTGCCCGGTTGCCTAGGGCAAATGGCTGCAAAGGAGGCCATTTTACATGGGAAAAAGAAGTCCTTTCCCCTGGGTCTGGGTTTCAGATGAAAGGTGGCCTTTGGGGCTCCAAGGACTTCCAGGGTGCTCGTTTGCAGCAGCTTTAGTTTTGGAGAAAATCAGCCATGATTGCAAATTTCACACCGGGAACGAGGCAGATGGCCAGGGCGAGTGGCCTCAAACTGACCCCATTTTCCACGGGGAAAATGAAGTCATGTCCCCAGGGTCTGGGTGTCAGATGAAAGGTGGCCTTTAAGGCTCTAAGGACTTGCAAGCCCTAGTTGCCAACAGCTTTAGTTGTGAAGGAATCCAGCACAGATTGCAAATTTCTCACTGGGCACTGCCCTGTTGCCTAGGGCAAATGGCTGCAAAGAGAGAGGCCATTTTGCATGGGAAAAAGAAGTCCTTTCCCCAGGGTCTGGGTGTCAGATGAAAGGTGGCCTTTGGGGCTCCAAGGATTTCCAGTGTCCTCGTTGCCAGCAGTTTTACTTTTGGAAAAATAAGCCAAGTTGGAAAATTTCACACCGGGAACGATGCAGATGGCCAGGGCAAGTGGCCTCAAACTGACCCCATTTTCCACGGGGCAAATGAAGTCATGTCCCCAGGGTCTGGGTGTCAGATGAAAGGTGGCCTTTGGGGCTCTAAGGACTTCAAAGTCCTAGTTGCCAACAGCTTTAGTAGTGGAGGAATCCAGCACAGATTGCAAATTTCTCACTGGGCACTGCCCTGTTGCCTAGGGCAAATGGCTGAAAAGAGAGGCCATTTTCATGGGAAAAAGAAGTCCTTTCCCCAGGGTCTGGGTGTCAGATGAAAGGTGGCCTTTTGAGCTCTTAGGACTTGCAGGGTACTTCTTACTGGCAGCTTTAGATTTGGAGAAATCCAGCAAAGATTACAAATTTCTTGCTGGGCACCACCCTATTGGTTAGGGCGAGAGGCCAGAAATGGGGGCCATTTTCCTTGGGGAAAATGAAGTCATTGGCGCAGGGTCTGCGTATCAGATGAAAGGTGGCTTTGGGGCCCTGAGGAGTTGCAGGGTCCTTGTCGCTAGCAGCTTTAGTTTTGGAGAAAATCAGCCATGATTGCAAATTTCACACCGGGAACGATGCAGATGGCCAGGGCGAGTGGCCTCAAACTGACCCCATATTCCACGGGGAAAATTAAGTCATGTCCCCCGGGTCTGCGTGTCAGATGAAAGGTGGCCTTTAAGGCTCAAAGGACTTGCAAGCTCCTAGTTGCCAACAGCGTTAGTTCTTTAGGAATCCAGCAATGTTTAAAAATTTCTCACTGCGCACTGCCCTGTTGTCTATGGCAAATGGCTGCAAAGAGAGGCCATTTTGCATGGGAAAAAGAAGTCCTTTCCCCAGGGTTTGGGAATCAGATGAAAGGTGGCCTTAGTGGCTCCAAGGACTTCCAGTGTCCTCGTTGCCAGCAGCTTTACTTTTGGAGAAAATCAGCCAAGTTGCAAATTTCACACCGGGAACGATGCAGATGGCCAGGGCGAGTGGCCTCAAACTGACCCCATTTTCCCTGGGGAAAATGAAGTCATGTCCCCAGGGTCTGGGTGTCAGATGAAAGGTGGCCTTTGGGGCTCTAAGGACTTCAAAGTCCTTGTTGCCAACAGCTTTAGTTGTGGAGGAATCCAGAAAAGTTTTCAAATTTCTTACAAGGAACTGCCCTGTTGCCTAGGGCAAATGGCTGCAAAGAGAGGCCATTTTGCATGGGAAAAAGAAGTCCTTTCCCCTGGGTCTGGGTTTCAGATGAAAGGTGGCCTTTGGGGCTCCAAGGACTTCCAGGGTGCTCGTTTGCAGCAGCTTTAGTTTTGGAGAAAATCAGCCATGATTGCAAATTTCACACCGGGAACGAGGCAGATGGCCAGGGCGAGTGGCCTCAAACTGACCCCATTTTCCACGGGGAAAATGAAGTCATGTCCCCAGGGTCTGGGTGTCAGATGCAAGCTGCCCTTTAAGGCTCTAAGGACTTGCAAGCCCTAGTTGCCAACAGCTTTAGTTGTGAAGGAATCCAGCACAGATTGCAAATTTCTCACTGGGCACTGCCCTGTTGCCTAGGGCAAATGGCTGAAAAGAGAGAGGCCATTTTGCATGGGAAAAAGAAGTCCTTTCCCCAGGGTCTGGGTGTCAGATGAAAGGTGGCCTTTGGGGCTCCAAGGATTTCCAGTGTCCTCGTTGCCAGCAGTTTTACTTTTGGAAAAATAAGCCAAGTTGGAAAATTTCACACCGGGAACGATGCAGATGGCCAGGGCAAGTGGCCTCAAACTGACCCCATTTTCCACGGGGAAAATTAAGTCATGTCCCCAGGGTCTGGGTGTCAGATGAAAGGTGGCCTTTTGGGCTCTTAGGACTTGCAGGGTACTTCTTACTGGCAGCTTTAGATTTGGAGAAATCCAGCAAAGATTACAAATTTCTTGCTGGGCACCACCCTATTGGTCAGGGCGAGAGGCCAGAAATGGGGGCCATTTTCCATGGGGAAAATGAAGTCATTGGCGAAGGGTCTGCGTATCAGATGAAAGGTGGCTTTGGGGCCCTAAGGAGTTGCAGGGTCCTCGTTGCCAGCAGCTTTAGTTTTGGAGAAAATCAGCCATGATTGCAAATTTCACACCGGGAACGATGCAGATGGCCAGGGCGAGTGGCCTCAAACTGACCCCATTTTCCCGGGGGAAAATGAAGTCATGTCCCCAGCGTCTGGATGTCAGATGAAAGGTGGCCTTTGGGACTCCAAGGATTTCCGGTGTCCTCGTTGCCAGCAGTTTTACTTTTTGAAAAATAAGCCAAGTTGGCAAATTTCACACCGGGAACGATGCAGATGGCCAGGGCGAGTGGCCTCAAACTGACCCCATATTCCACGGGGAAAATTAAGTCATGTCCCCCGGGTCTGGGTGTCAGATGAAAGCTGGACTTTGGGGCTCAAAGGACTTGCAAGCTCCTAGTTGCCAACAGCTTTAGTAGTGAAGGAATACAGCACAGATTGCAAATTTCTCACTGGGCACTTCCCTGTTGGATATGGCAAATTGCTGCAAAGAGAGGCCATTTTCCATGGGAAAAAGAAGTCCTTTCCCCAGGGTCTGGGAATCAGATGAAAGGTGGCCTTAGCGGCTCCAAGGACTTCCAGTTTCCTCGTTGCCAGCAGCTTTACTTTTGGAGAAAATCAGCCAAGTTGCAAATTTCACACCGGGAACGATGCAGATGGCCAGGGCGAGTGGCCTCAAACTGACCCCATTTTCCACGGGGCAAATGAAGTCATGTCCCCAGGGTCTGGGTGTCAGATGAAAGGTGGCCTTTGGGGCTCTAAGGACTTCAAAGTCCTTGTTGCCAACAGCTTTAGTTGTGGAGGAATCCAGAAAAGTTTTCAAATTTCTTACATGGAACTGCCCTGTTGCCTAGGGCAAATGGCTGCAAAGAGAGGCCATTTTGCATGGGAAAAAGAAGTCCTTTCCCCTGGGTCTGGGTTTCAGATGAAAGGTGGCCTTTGGGGCTCCAAGGACTTCCAGGGTGCTCGTTTGCAGCAGCTTTAGTTTTGGAGAAAATCAGCCATGATTGCAAATTTCACACCGGGAACGAGGCAGATGGCCAGGGCGAGTGGCCTCAAACTGACCCCATTTTCCACGGGGCAAATGAAGTCATGTCCCCAGGGTCTGGGTGTCAGATGAAAGGTGGCCTTTAAGGCTCTAAGGACTTGCAAGCCCTAGTTGCCAACAGCTTTAGTTGTGGAGGAATCCAGCACAGATTGCAAATTTCTCACTGGGCACTGCCCTGTTGCCTAGGGCAAATGGCTGCAAAGAGAGAGGCCATTTTGCATGGGAAAAAGAAGTCCTTTCCCCAGGGTCTGGGTGTCAGATGAAAGGTGGCCTTTGGGGCTCCAAGGATTTCCAGTGTCCTCGTTGCCAGCAGTTTTACTTTTGGAAAAATAAGCCAAGTTGGAAAATTTCACACCGGGAACGATGCAGATGGCCAGGGCAAGTGGCCTCAAACTGACCCCATTTTCCCTGGGGAAAATGAAGTCATGTCCCCAGGGTCTGGGTGTCAGATGAAAGGTGGCCTTTGGGGCTCTAAGGACTTCAAAGTCCTTGTTGCCAACAGCTTTAGTTGTGGAGGAATCCAGAAAAGTTTTCAAATTTCTTACAAGGAACTGCCCTGTTGCCTAGGGCAAATGGCTGCAAAGAGAGGCCATTTTGCATGGGAAAAAGAAGTCCTTTCCCCTGGGTCTGGGTTTCAGATGAAAGGTGGCCTTTGGGGCTCCAAGGACTTCCAGGGTGCTCGTTTGCAGCAGCTTTAGTTTTGGAGAAAATCAGCCATGATTGCAAATTTCACACCGGGAACGAGGCAGATGGCCAGGGCGAGTGGCCTCAAACTGACCCCATTTTCCACGGGGAAAATGAAGTCATGTCCCCAGGGTCTGGGTGTCAGATGAAAGGTGGCCTTTAAGGCTCTAAGGACTTGCAAGCCCTAGTTGCCAACAGCTTTAGTTGTGAAGGAATCCAGCACAGATTGCAAATTTCTCACTGGGCACTGCCCTGTTGCCTAGGGCAAATGGCTGAAAAGAGAGAGGCCATTTTGCATGGGAAAAAGAAGTCCTTTCCCCAGGGTCTGGGTGTCAGATGAAAGGTGGCCTTTGGGGCTCCAAGGATTTCCATTGTCCTCGTTGCCAGCAGTTTTACTTTTGGAAAAATAAGCCAAGTTGGAAAATTTCACACCGGGAACGATGCAGATGGCCAGGGCAAGTGGCCTCAAACTGACCCCATTTTCCACGGGGCAAATGAAGTCATGTCCCCAGGGTCTGGGTGTCAGATGAAAGGTGGCCTTTTGGGCTCTTAGGACTTGCAGGGTACTTCTTACTGGCAGCTTTAGATTTGGAGAAATCCAGCAAAGATTACAAATTTCTTGCTGGGCACCACCCTATTGGTCAGGGCGAGAGGCCAGAAATGGGGGCCATTTTCCATGGGGAAAATGAAGTCATTGGCGAAGGGTCTGCGTATCAGATGAAAGGTGGCTTTGGGGCCCTAAGGAGTTGCAGGGTCCTCGTTGCCAGCAGCTTTAGTTTTGGAGAAAATCAGCCATGATTGCAAATTTCACACCGGGAACGATGCAGATGGCCAGGGCGAGTGGCCTCAAACTGACCCCATATTCCACGGGGAAAATTAAGTCATGTCCCCCGGGTCTGCGTGTCAGATGAAAGCTGGACTTTGGGGCTCAAAGGACTTGCAAGCTCCTAGTTGCCAACAGCGTTAGTTCTTTAGGAATCCAGCAATGTTTAAAAATTTCTCACTGCGCACTGCCCTGTTGTCTATGGCAAATGGCTGCAAAGAGAGGCCATTTTGCATGGGAAAAAGAAGTCCTTTCCCCAGGGTTTGGGAATCAGATGAAAGGTGGCCTTAGTGGCTCCAAGGACTTCCAGTGTCCTCGTTGCCAGCAGCTTTACTTTTGGAGAAAATCAGCCAAGTTGCAAATTTCACACCGGGAACGATGCAGATGGCCAGGGCGAGTGGCCTCAAACTGACCCCATTTTCCACGGGGAAAATGAAGTCATGTCCCCAGGGTCTGGGTGTCAGATGAAAGGTGGCCTTTAAGGCTCTAAGGACTTGCAAGCCCTAGTTGCCAACAGCTTTAGTTGTGAAGGAATCCAGCACAGATTGCAAATTTCTCACTGGGCACTGCCCTGTTGCCTAGGGCAAATGGCTGAAAAGAGAGAGGCCATTTTGCATGGGAAAAAGAAGTCCTTTCCCCAGGGTCTGGGTGTCAGATGAAAGGTGGCCTTTGGGGCTCCAAGGATTTCCAGTGTCCTCGTTGCCAGCAGTTTTACTTTTGGAAAAATAAGCCAAGTTGGAAAATTTCACACCGGGAACGATGCAGATGGCCAGGGCAAGTGGCCTCAAACTGACCCCATTTTCCACGGGGAAAATGAAGTCATGTCCCCAGGGTCTGGGTGTCAGATGAAAGGTGGCCTTTGGGGCTCTAAGGACTTCAAAGTCCTAGTTGCCAACAGCTTTAGTAGTGGAGGAATCCAGCACAGATTGCAAATTTCTCACTGGGCACTGCCCTGTTGCCTTGGGCAAATGGCTGCAAAGAGATGCCATTTTCATGGGAAAAAGAAGTCCTTTCCCCAGGGTCTGGGAATCAGATGAAAGGTGGCCTTAGCGGCTCCAAGGACTTCCAGGGTGCTCGTTCGCAGCAGCTTTAGTTTTGGAGAAAATCAGCCATGATTGCAAATTTCACACCGGGAACGATGCAGATGGCCAGGGCGAGTGGCCTCAAACTGACCCCAATTTCCATGGGGAAAATGAAGTCATGTCCCCAGGGTCTGGGTGTCAGATGAAAGCTGGCCTTTAAGGCTCTAAGGACTTGCAAGCTCCTAGTTGCCAACAGCTTTAGTTGTGGAGGAATCCAGCAAAGTCTGCAAATTTCTCACTGGGCACTGCCCTGTTGGCTATGGCAAATGGCTGAAAAGAGAGAGGCCATTTTGCATGGGAAAAAGAAGTCCTTTCCCCAGGGTCTGGGTGTCAGATGAAAGGTGGCCTTTTGGGCTCTTAGGACTTGCAGGGTACTTCTTACTGGCAGCTTTAGATTTGGAGAAATCCAGCAAAGATTGCAAATTTCTTGCTGGGCACCACCCTATTGGTCAGGGCGAGAGGCCAGAAATGGGGGCCATTTTCCCTGGGGAAAATGAAGTCATTGGCCCAGAGTCTGCGTATCAGATGAATAGTCGCATCTGGGGCCCTGAGAAGTTGCAGGGTCCTTGTCGCTAGCAGCTTTAGTTTTGGAGAAAATCAGCCAGGTTGGCAAATTTCACACCAGGAACGATGCAGATGGCCAGGGCAAGTGGCCTCAAACTGACCCGATTTTCCCTGGGGAAAATGAAGTCCAGTCCCCCGGGTCTGGGTGTTAGATGAAAGCTGGACTTTGGGGCTCTAAGGACTTGCAAGCTCCTAGTTGCCAACAGCTTTAGTAGTGGAAGAATCCAGCAAAGTTTTCAAATTTCTCACAGGGAACTGCCCGGTTGCCTAGGGCAAATGGCTGCAAAGGAGGCCATTTTACATGGGAAAAAGAAGTCCTTTCCCCTGGGTCTGGGTTTCAGATGAAAGGTGGCCTTTGGGGCTCCAAGGACTTCCAGGGTGCTCGTTTGCAGCAGCTTTAGTTTTGGAGAAAATCAGCCATGATTGCAAATTTCACACCGGGAACGAGGCAGATGGCCAGGGCGAGTGGCCTCAAACTGACCCCATTTTCCACGGGGAAAATGAAGTCATGTCCCCAGGGTCTGGGTGTCAGATGAAAGGTGGCCTTTAAGGCTCTAAGGACTTGCAAGCCCTAGTTGCCAACAGCTTTAGTTGTGAAGGAATCCAGCACAGATTGCAAATTTCTCACTGGGCACTGCCCTGTTGCCTAGGGCAAATGGCTGAAAAGAGAGAGGCCATTTTGCATGGGAAAAAGAAGTCCTTTCCCCAGGGTCTGGGTGTCAGATGAAAGGTGGCCTTTGGGGCTCCAAGGATTTCCAGTGTCCTCGTTGCCAGCAGTTTTACTTTTGGAAAAATAAGCCAAGTTGGAAAATTTCACACCGGGAACGATGCAGATGGCCAGGGCAAGTGGCCTCAAACTGACCCCATTTTCCACGGGGCAAATGAAGTCATGTCCCCAGGGTCTGGGTGTCAGATGAAAGGTGGCCTTTGGGGCTCTAAGGACTTGCAAGCTCCTAGTTGCCAACAGCTTTAGTAGTGGAGGAATCCAGCACAGATTGCAAATTTCTCACTGGGTACTGCCCTGTTGGAAGGGCAAATGGCTTAAAAGGGAGAGGCCATTTTGCATGGGAAAAAGAAGTCCTTTCCCCAGGGTCTGGGTGTCAGATGAAAGGTGGCCTTTTGAGCTCTTAGGACTTGCAGGGTACTTCTTACTGGCAGCTTTAGATTTGGAGAAATCCAGCAAAGATTACAAATTTCTTGCTGGGCACCACCCTATTGGTTAGGGCGAGAGGCCAGAAATGGGGGCCATTTTCCATGGGGAAAATGAAGTCATTGGCGCAGGGTCTGCGTATCAGATGAAAGGTGGCTTTGGGGCCCTGAGGAGTTGCAGGGTCCTTGTCGCTAGCAGCTTTAGTTTTGGAGAAAATCAGCCATGATTGCAAATTTCACACCGGGAACGATGCAGATGGCCAGGGCGAGTGGCCTCAAACTGACCCCATATTCCACGGGGAAAATTAAGTCATGTCCCCCGGGTCTGGGTGTCAGATGAAAGCTGGACTTTGGGGCTCAAAGGACTTGCAAGCTCCTAGTTGCCAACAGCGTTAGTTCTTTAGGAATCCAGCAATGTTTAAAAATTTCTCACTGCGCACTGCCCTGTTGTCTATGGCAAATGGCTGCAAAGAGAGGCCATTTTGCATGGGAAAAAGAAGTCCTTTCCCCAGGGTTTGGGAATCAGATGAAAGGTGGCCTTAGTGGCTCCAAGGACTTCCAGTGTCCTCGTTGCCAGCAGCTTTACTTTTGGAGAAAATCAGCCAAGTTGCAAATTTCACACCGGGAACGATGCAGATGGCCAGGGCGAGTGGCCTCAAACTGACCCCATTTTCCCTGGGGAAAATGAAGTCATGTCCCCAGGGTCTGGGTGTCAGATGAAAGGTGGCCTTTGGGGCTCTAAGGACTTCAAAGTCCTTGTTGCCAACAGCTTTAGTTGTGGAGGAATCCAGAAAAGTTTTCAAATTTCTTACAAGGAACTGCCCTGTTGCCTAGGGCAAATGGCTGCAAAGAGAGGCCATTTTGCATGGGAAAAAGAAGTCCTTTCCCCTGGGTCTGGGTTTCAGATGAAAGGTGGCCTTTGGGGCTCCAAGGACTTCCAGGGTGCTCGTTTGCAGCAGCTTTAGTTTTGGAGAAAATCAGCCATGATTGCAAATTTCACACCGGGAACGAGGCAGATGGCCAGGGCGAGTGGCCTCAAACTGACCCCATTTTCCACGGGGAAAATGAAGTCATGTCCCCAGGGTCTGGGTGTCAGATGAAAGGTGGCCTTTAAGGCTCTAAGGACTTGCAAGCCCTAGTTGCCAACAGCTTTAGTTGTGAAGGAATCCAGCACAGATTGCAAATTTCTCACTGGGCACTGCCCTGTTGCCTAGGGCAAATGGCTGAAAAGAGAGAGGCCATTTTGCATGGGAAAAAGAAGTCCTTTCCCCAGGGTCTGGGTGTCAGGTGAAAGGTGGCCTTTGGGGCTCCAAGGATTTCCAGTGTCCTCGTTGCCAGCAGTTTTACTTTTGGAAAAATAAGCCAAGTTGGAAAATTTCACACCGGGAACGATGCAGATGGCCAGGGCAAGTGGCCTCAAACTGACCCCATTTTCCACGGGGAAAATTAAGTCATGTCCCCAGGGTCTGGGTGTCAGATGAAAGGTGGCCTTTTGGGCTCTTAGGACTTGCAGGGTACTTCTTACTGGCAGCTTTAGATTTGGAGAAATCCAGCAAAGATTACAAATTTCTTGCTGGGCACCACCCTATTGGTCAGGGCGAGAGGCCAGAAATGGGGGCCATTTTCCATGGGGAAAATGAAGTCATTGGCGAAGGGTCTGCGTATCAGATGAAAGGTGGCTTTGGGGCCCTAAGGAGTTGCAGGGTCCTCGTTGCCAGCAGCTTTAGTTTTGGAGAAAATCAGCCAGGTTGGCAAATTTCACACCGGGAACGATGCAGATGGCCAGGGCGAGTGGCCTCAAACTGACCCCATTTTCCCGGGGGATAATGAAGTCATGTCCCCAGCGTCTGGATGTCAGATGAAAGGTGGCCTTTGGGACTCCAAGGATTTCCGGTGTCCTCGTTGCCAGCAGTTTTACTTTTTGAAAAATAAGCCAAGTTGGCAAATTTCACACTGGGAACGATGCAGATGGCCAGGGCGAGTGGCCTCAAACTGACCCCATTTTCCCTGGGGAAAATTAAGTCATGTGCCCCGGGTCTGCGTGTCAGATGAAAGGTGGCCTTTGGGGCTCTAAGGACTTGCAAGCTCCTAGTTGCCAACAGCTTTAGTAGTGAAGGAATCCAGCACAGATTGCAAATTTCTCACTGGGCACTTCCCTGTTGGATATGGCAAATTGCTGCAAAGAGAGGCCATTTTCCATGGGAAAAAGAAGTCCTTTCCGCAGGGTCTGGGAATCAGATGAAAGGTGGCCTTAGCGGCTCCAAGGACTTCCAGTTTCCTCGTTGCCAGCAGCTTTACTTTTGGAGAAAATCAGCCAAGTTGCAAATTTCACACCGGGAACGATGCAGATGGCCAGGGCGAGTGGCCTCAAACTGACCCCATTTTCCACGGGGAAAATGAAGTCATGTCCCCAGGGTCTGGGTGTCAGATGAAAGGTGGCCTTTGGGGCTCTAAGGACTTCAAAGTCCTTGTTGCCAACAGCTTTAGTTGTGGAGGAATCCAGAAAAGTTTTCAAATTTCTTACAAGGAACTGCCCTGTTGCCTAGGGCAAATGGCTGCAAAGAGAGGCCATTTTGCATGGGAAAAAGAAGTCCTTTCCCCTGGGTCTGGGTTTCAGATGAAAGGTGGCCTTTGGGGCTCCAAGGACTTCCAGGGTGCTCATTTGCAGCAGCTTTAGTTTTGGAGAAAATCAGCCATGATTGCAAATTTCACACCGGGAACGAGGCAGATGGCCAGGGCGAGTGGCCTCAAACTGACCCCATTTTCCACGGGGCAAATGAAGTCATGTCCCCAGGGTCTGGGTGTCAGATGAAAGGTGGCCTTTAAGGCTCTAAGGACTTGCAAGCCCTAGTTGCCAACAGCTTTAGTTGTGGAGGAATCCAGCACAGATTGCAAATTTCTCACTGGGCACTGCCCTGTTGCCTAGGGCAAATGGCTGCAAAGAGAGAGGCCATTTTGCATGGGAAAAAGAAGTCCTTTCCCCAGGGTCTGGGTGTCAGATGAAAGGTGGCCTTTGGGGCTCCAAGGATTTCCAGTGTCCTCGTTGCCAGCAGTTTTACTTTTGGAAAAATAAGCCAAGTTGGAAAATTTCACACCGGGAACGATGCAGATGGCCAGGGCAAGTGGCCTCAAACTGACCCCATTTTCCACGGGGAAAATTAAGTCATGTCCCCAGGGTCTGGGTGTCAGATGAAAGGTGGCCTTTTGGGCTTTTAGGACTTGCAGGGTACTTCTTACTGGCAGCTTTAGATTTGGAGAAATCCAGCACAGATTACAAATTTCTTGCTGGGCACCACCCTATTGGTCAGGGCGAGAGGCCAGAAATGGGGGCCATTTTCCATGGGGAAAATGAAGTCATTGGCGAAGGGTCTGCGTATCAGATGAAAGGTGGCTTTGGGGCCCTAAGGAGTTGCAGGGTCCTCGTTGCCAGCAGCTTTAGTTTTGGAGAAAATCAGCCATGATTGCAAATTTCACACCGGGAACGATGCAGATGGCCAGGGCGAGTGGCCTCAAACTGACCCCATTTTCCCGGGGGAAAATGAAGTCATGTCCCCAGCGTCTGGATGTCAGATGAAAGGTGGCCTTTGGGACTCCAAGGATTTCCGGTGTCCTCGTTGCCAGCCGTTTTACTTTTTGAAAAATAAGCCAAGTTGGCAAATTTCACACCGGGAACGAGGCAGATGGCCAGGGCGAGTGGCCTCAAACTGACCCCATTTTCCCTGGGGAAAATTAAGTCATGTGCCCCGGGTCTGCGTGTCAGATGAAAGGTGGCCTTTGGGGCTCTAAGGACTTGCAAGCTCCTAGTTGCCAACAGCTTTAGTTGTGGAGGAATCCAGCACAGATTGCAAATTTCTCACTGGGCACTTCCCTGTTGGATATGGCAAATGGCTGCAAAGAGAGGCCATTTTCCATGGGAAAAAGAAGTCCTTTCCCCAGGGTCTGGGAATCAGATGAAAGGTGGCCTTAGCGGCTCCAAGGACTTCCAGTTTCCTCGTTGCCAGCAGCTTTACTTTTGGAGAAAATCAGCCAAGTTGCAAATTTCACACCGGGAACGATGCAGATGGCCAGGGCGAGTGGCCTCAAACTGACCCCATTTTCCACGGGGAAAATGAAGTCATGTCCCCAGGGTCTGGGTGTCAGATGAAAGGTGGCCTTTGGGGCTCTAAGGACTTCAAAGTCCTAGTTGCCAACAGCTTTAGTAGTGGAGGAATCCAGCACAGATTGCAAATTTCTCACTGGGCACTGCCCTGTTGCCTAGGGCAAATGGCTGAAAAGAGAGGCCATTTTCATGGGAAAAAGAAGTCCTTTCCCCAGGGTCTGGGTGTCAGATGAAAGGTGGCCTTTTGAGCTCTTAGGACTTGCAGGGTACTTCTTACTGGCAGCTTTAGATTTGGAGAAATCCAGCAAAGATTACAAATTTCTTGCTGGGCACCACCCTATTGGTTAGGGCGAGAGGCCAGAAATGGGGGCCATTTTCCATGGGGAAAATGAAGTCATTGGCGCAGGGTCTGCGTATCAGATGAAAGGTGGCTTTGGGGCCCTGAGGAGTTGCAGGGTCCTTGTCGCTAGCAGCTTTAGTTTTGGAGAAAATCAGCCATGATTGCAAATTTCACACCGGGAACGATGCAGATGGCCAGGGCGAGTGGCCTCAAACTGACCCCATATTCCACGGGGAAAATTAAGTCATGTCCCCCGGGTCTGGGTGTCAGATGAAAGCTGGACTTTGGGGCTCAAAGGACTTGCAAGCTCCTAGTTGCCAACAGCGTTAGTTCTTTAGGAATCCAGCAATGTTTAAAAATTTCTCACTGCGCACTGCCCTGTTGTCTATGGCAAATGGCTGCAAAGAGAGGCCATTTTGCATGGGAAAAAGAAGTCCTTTCCCCAGGGTTTGGGAATCAGATGAAAGGTGGCCTTAGTGGCTCCAAGGACTTCCAGTGTCCTCGTTGCCAGCAGCTTTACTTTTGGAGAAAATCAGCCAAGTTGCAAATTTCACACCGGGAACGATGCAGATGGCCAGGGCGAGTGGCCTCAAACTGACCCCATTTTCCCTGGGGAAAATGAAGTCATGTCCCCAGGGTCTGGGTGTCAGATGAAAGGTGGCCTTTGGGGCTCTAAGGACTTCAAAGTCCTTGTTGCCAACAGCTTTAGTTGTGGAGGAATCCAGAAAAGTTTTCAAATTTCTTACAAGGAACTGCCCTGTTGCCTAGGGCAAATGGCTGCAAAGAGAGGCCATTTTGCATGGGAAAAAGAAGTCCTTTCCCCTGGGTCTGGGTTTCAGATGAAAGGTGGCCTTTGGGGCTCCAAGGACTTCCAGGGTGCTCGTTTGCAGCAGCTTTAGTTTTGGAGAAAATCAGCCATGATTGCAAATTTCACACCGGGAACGAGGCAGATGGCCAGGGCGAGTGGCCTCAAACTGACCCCATTTTCCACGGGGAAAATGAAGTCATGTCCCCAGGGTCTGGGTGTCAGATGAAAGGTGGCCTTTAAGGCTCTAAGGACTTGCAAGCCCTAGTTGCCAACAGCTTTAGTTGTGAAGGAATCCAGCACAGATTGCAAATTTCTCACTGGGCACTGCCCTGTTGCCTAGGGCAAATGGCTGAAAAGAGAGAGGCCATTTTGCATGGGAAAAAGAAGTCCTTTCCCCAGGGTCTGGGTGTCAGGTGAAAGGTGGCCTTTGGGGCTCCAAGGATTTCCAGTGTCCTCGTTGCCAGCAGTTTTACTTTTGGAAAAATAAGCCAAGTTGGAAAATTTCACACCGGGAACGATGCAGATGGCCAGGGCAAGTGGCCTCAAACTGACCCCATTTTCCACGGGGAAAATTAAGTCATGTCCCCAGGGTCTGGGTGTCAGATGAAAGGTGGCCTTTTGGGCTCTTAGGACTTGCAGGGTACTTCTTACTGGCAGCTTTAGATTTGGAGAAATCCAGCAAAGATTACAAATTTCTTGCTGGGCACCACCCTATTGGTCAGGGCGAGAGGCCAGAAATGGGGGCCATTTTCCATGGGGAAAATGAAGTCATTGGCGAAGGGTCTGCGTATCAGATGAAAGGTGGCTTTGGGGCCCTAAGGAGTTGCAGGGTCCTCGTTGCCAGCAGCTTTAGTTTTGGAGAAAATCAGCCATGATTGCAAATTTCACACCGGGAACGAGGCAGATGGCCAGGGCGAGTGGCCTCAAACTGACCCCATTTTCCCGGGGGAAAATGAAGTCATGTCCCCAGCGTCTGGATGTCAGATGAAAGGTGGCCTTTGGGACTCCAAGGATTTCCGGTGTCCTCGTTGCCAGCAGTTTTACTTTTTGAAAAATAAGCCAAGTTGGCAAATTTCACACTGGGAACGATGCAGATGGCCAGGGCGAGTGGCCTCAAACTGACCCCATTTTCCCTGGGGAAAATTAAGTCATGTGCCCCGGGTCTGCGTGTCAGATGAAAGGTGGCCTTTGGGGCTCTAAGGACTTGCAAGCTCCTAGTTGCCAACAGCTTTAGTAGTGAAGGAATCCAGCACAGATTGCAAATTTCTCACTGGGCACTTCCCTGTTGGATATGGCAAATTGCTGCAAAGAGAGGCCATTTTCCATGGGAAAAAGAAGTCCTTTCCGCAGGGTCTGGGAATCAGATGAAAGGTGGCCTTAGCGGCTCCAAGGACTTCCAGTTTCCTCGTTGCCAGCAGCTTTACTTTTGGAGAAAATCAGCCAAGTTGCAAATTTCACACCGGGAACGATGCAGATGGCCAGGGCGAGTGGCCTCAAACTGACCCCATTTTCCACGGGGAAAATGAAGTCATGTCCCCAGGGTCTGGGTGTCAGATGAAAGGTGGCCTTTGGGGCTCTAAGGACTTCAAAGTCCTTGTTGCCAACAGCTTTAGTTGTGGAGGAATCCAGAAAAGTTTTCAAATTTCTTACAAGGAACTGCCCTGTTGCCTAGGGCAAATGGCTGCAAAGAGAGGCCATTTTGCATGGGAAAAAGAAGTCCTTTCCCCTGGGTCTGGGTTTCAGATGAAAGGTGGCCTTTGGGGCTCCAAGGACTTCCAGGGTGCTCATTTGCAGCAGCTTTAGTTTTGGAGAAAATCAGCCATGATTGCAAATTTCACACCGGGAACGAGGCAGATGGCCAGGGCGAGTGGCCTCAAACTGACCCCATTTTCCACGGGGCAAATGAAGTCATGTCCCCAGGGTCTGGGTGTCAGATGAAAGGTGGCCTTTAAGGCTCTAAGGACTTGCAAGCCCTAGTTGCCAACAGCTTTAGTTGTGGAGGAATCCAGCACAGATTGCAAATTTCTCACTGGGCACTGCCCTGTTGCCTAGGGCAAATGGCTGCAAAGAGAGAGGCCATTTTGCATGGGAAAAAGAAGTCCTTTCCCCAGGGTCTGGGTGTCAGATGAAAGGTGGCCTTTGGGGCTCCAAGGATTTCCAGTGTCCTCGTTGCCAGCAGTTTTACTTTTGGAAAAATAAGCCAAGTTGGAAAATTTCACACCGGGAACGATGCAGATGGCCAGGGCAAGTGGCCTCAAACTGACCCCATTTTCCACGGGGAAAATTAAGTCATGTCCCCAGGGTCTGGGTGTCAGATGAAAGGTGGCCTTTTGGGCTTTTAGGACTTGCAGGGTACTTCTTACTGGCAGCTTTAGATTTGGAGAAATCCAGCACAGATTACAAATTTCTTGCTGGGCACCACCCTATTGGTCAGGGCGAGAGGCCAGAAATGGGGGCCATTTTCCATGGGGAAAATGAAGTCATTGGCGAAGGGTCTGCGTATCAGATGAAAGGTGGCTTTGGGGCCCTAAGGAGTTGCAGGGTCCTCGTTGCCAGCAGCTTTAGTTTTGGAGAAAATCAGCCATGATTGCAAATTTCACACCGGGAACGATGCAGATGGCCAGGGCGAGTGGCCTCAAACTGACCCCATTTTCCCGGGGGAAAATGAAGTCATGTCCCCAGCGTCTGGATGTCAGATGAAAGGTGGCCTTTGGGACTCCAAGGATTTCCGGTGTCCTCGTTGCCAGCCGTTTTACTTTTTGAAAAATAAGCCAAGTTGGCAAATTTCACACCGGGAACGAGGCAGATGGCCAGGGCGAGTGGCCTCAAACTGACCCCATTTTCCCTGGGGAAAATTAAGTCATGTGCCCCGGGTCTGCGTGTCAGATGAAAGGTGGCCTTTGGGGCTCTAAGGACTTGCAAGCTCCTAGTTGCCAACAGCTTTAGTTGTGGAGGAATCCAGCACAGATTGCAAATTTCTCACTGGGCACTTCCCTGTTGGATATGGCAAATGGCTGCAAAGAGAGGCCATTTTCCATGGGAAAAAGAAGTCCTTTCCCCAGGGTCTGGGAATCAGATGAAAGGTGGCCTTAGCGGCTCCAAGGACTTCCAGTTTCCTCGTTGCCAGCAGCTTTACTTTTGGAGAAAATCAGCCAAGTTGCAAATTTCACACCGGGAACGATGCAGATGGCCAGGGCGAGTGGCCTCAAACTGACCCCATTTTCCACGGGGAAAATGAAGTCATGTCCCCAGGGTCTGGGTGTCAGATGAAAGGTGGCCTTTGGGGCTCTAAGGACTTCAAAGTCCTAGTTGCCAACAGCTTTAGTAGTGGAGGAATCCAGCACAGATTGCAAATTTCTCACTGGGCACTGCCCTGTTGCCTAGGGCAAATGGCTGAAAAGAGAGGCCATTTTCATGGGAAAAAGAAGTCCTTTCCCCAGGGTCTGGGTGTCAGATGAAAGGTGGCCTTTTGAGCTCTTAGGACTTGCAGGGTACTTCTTACTGGCAGCTTTAGATTTGGAGAAATCCAGCAAAGATTACAAATTTCTTGCTGGGCACCACCCTATTGGTTAGGGCGAGAGGCCAGAAATGGGGGCCATTTTCCATGGGGAAAATGAAGTCATTGGCGAAGGGTCTGCGTATCAGATGAAAGGTGGCTTTGGGGCCCTGAGGAGTTGCAGGGTCCTTGTCGCTAGCAGCTTTAGTTTTGGAGAAAATCAGCCATGATTGCAAATTTCACACCGGGAACGATGCAGATGGCCAGGGCGAGTGGCCTCAAACTGACCCCATATTCCACGGGGAAAATTAAGTCATGTCCCCCGGGTCTGCGTGTCAGATGAAAGGTGGCCTTTAAGGCTCAAAGGACTTGCAAGCTCCTAGTTGCCAACAGCGTAAGTTCTTTAGGAATCCAGCAATGTTTAAAAATTTCTCACTGCGCACTGCCCTGTTGTCTATGGCAAATGGCTGCAAAGAGAGGCCATTTTGCATGGGAAAAAGAAGTCCTTTCCCCAGGGTTTGGGAATCAGATGAAAGGTGGCCTTAGTGGCTCCAAGGACTTCCAGTGTCCTCGTTGCCAGCAGCTTTACTTTTGGAGAAAATCAGCCAAGTTGCAAATTTCACACCGGGAACGAGGCAGATGGCCAGGGCAAGTGGCCTCAAACTGACCCCATTTTCCCTGGGGAAAATGAAGTCATGTCCCCAGGGTCTGGGTGTCAGATGAAAGGTGGCCTTTGGGGCTCTAAGGACTTCAAAGTCCTTGTTGCCAACAGCTTTAGTTGTGGAGGAATCCAGAAAAGTTTTCAAATTTCTTACAAGGAACTGCCCTGTTGCCTAGGGCAAATGGCTGCAAAGAGAGGCCATTTTGCATGGGAAAAAGAAGTCCTTTCCCCTGGGTCTGGGTTTCAGATGAAAGGTGGCCTTTGGGGCTCCAAGGACTTCCAGGGTGCTCGTTTGCAGCAGCTTTAGTTTTGGAGAAAATCAGCCATGATTGCAAATTTCACACCGGGAACGAGGCAGATGGCCAGGGCGAGTGGCCTCAAACTGACCCCATTTTCCACGGGGCAAATGAAGTCATGTCCCCAGGGTCTGGGTGTCAGATGAAAGGTGGCCTTTAAGGCTCTAAGGACTTGCAAGCCCTAGTTGCCAACAGCTTTAGTTGTGAAGGAATCCAGCACAGATTGCAAATTTCTCACTGGGCACTGCCCTGTTGCCTAGGGCAAATGGCTGAAAAGAGAGAGGCCATTTTGCATGGGAAAAAGAAGTCCTTTCCCCAGGGTCTGGGTGTCAGATGAAAGGTGGCCTTTGGGGCTCCAAGGATTTCCAGTGTCCTCGTTGCCAGCAGTTTTACTTTTGGAAAAATAAGCCAAGTTGGAAAATTTCACACCGGGAACGATGCAGATGGCCAGGGCAAGTGGCCTCAAACTGACCCCATTTTCCACGGGGAAAATTAAGTCATGTCCCCAGGGTCTGGGTGTCAGATGAAAGGTGGCCTTTTGGGCTCTTAGGACTTGCAGGGTACTTCTTACTGGCAGCTTTAGATTTGGAGAAATCCAGCAAAGATTACAAATTTCTTGCTGGGCACCACCCTATTGGTCAGGGCGAGAGGCCAGAAATGGGGGCCATTTTCCATGGGGAAAATGAAGTCATTGGCGAAGGGTCTGCGTATCAGATGAAAGGTGGCTTTGGGGCCCTAAGGAGTTGCAGGGTCCTCGTTGCCAGCAGCTTTAGTTTTGGAGAAAATCAGCCATGATTGCAAATTTCACACCGGGAACGATGCAGATGGCCAGGGCGAGTGGCCTCAAACTGACCCCATTTTCCCGGGGGAAAATTAAGTCATGTCCTCAGCGTCTGGATGTCAGATGAAAGGTGGCCTTTGGGACTCCAAGGATTTCCGGTGTCCTCGTTGCCAGCAGTTTTACTTTTTGAAAAATAAGCCAAGTTGGCAAATTTCACACCGGGAACGATGCAGATGGCCAGGGCGAGTGGCCTCAAACTGACCCCATTTTCCCTGGGGAAAATTAAGTCATGTGCCCCGGGTCTGCGTGTCAGATGAAAGGTGGCCTTTGGGGCTCTAAGGACTTGCAAGCTCCTAGTTGCCAACAGCTTTAGTAGTGGAGGAATCCAGCACAGATTGCAAATTTCTCACTGGGCACTTCCCTGTTGGATATGGCAAATTGCTGCAAAGAGAGGCCATTTTCCATGGGAAAAAGACGTCCTTTCCCCAGGGTCTGGGAATCAGATGAAAGGTGGCCTTAGCGGCTCCAAGGACTTCCAGTTTCCTCGTTGCCAGCAGCTTTACTTTTGGAGAAAATCAGCCAAGTTGCAAATTTCACACCGGGAACGATGCAGATGGCCAGGGCGAGTGGCCTCAAACTGACCCCATTTTCCACGGGGAAAATGAAGTCATGTCCCCAGGGTCTGGGTGTCAGATGAAAGGTGGCCTTTGGGGCTCTAAGGACTTCAAAGTCCTAGTTGCCAACAGCTTTAGTAGTGGAGGAATCCAGCACAGATTGCAAATTTCTCACTGGGCACTGCCCTGTTGCCTAGGGCAAATGGCTGAAAAGAGAGGCCATTTTCATGGGAAAAAGAAGTCCTTTCCCCAGGGTCTGGGTGTCAGATGAAAGGTGGCCTTTTGAGCTCTTAGGACTTGCAGGGTACTTCTTACTGGCAGCTTTAGATTTGGAGAAATCCAGCAAAGATTACAAATTTCTTGCTGGGCACCACCCTATTGGTTAGGGCGAGAGGCCAGAAATGGGGGCCATTTTCCATGGGGAAAATGAAGTCATTGGCGCAGGGTCTGCGTATCAGATGAAAGGTGGCTTTGGGGCCCTGAGGAGTTGCAGGGTCCTTGTCGCTAGCAGCTTTAGTTTTGGAGAAAATCAGCCATGATTGCAAATTTCACACCGGGAACGATGCAGATGGCCAGGGCGAGTGGCCTCAAACTGACCCCATATTCCACGGGGAAAATTAAGTCATGTCCCCCGGGTCTGCGTGTCAGATGAAAGGTGGCCTTTAAGGCTCAAAGGACTTGCAAGCTCCTAGTTGCCAACAGCGTTAGTTCTTTAGGAATCCAGCAATGTTTAAAAATTTCTCACTGCGCACTGCCCTGTTGTCTATGGCAAATGGCTGCAAAGAGAGGCCATTTTGCATGGGAAAAAGAAGTCCTTTCCCCAGGGTTTGGGAATCAGATGAAAGGTGGCCTTAGTGGCTCCAAGGACTTCCAGTGTCCTCGTTGCCAGCAGCTTTACTTTTGGAGAAAATCAGCCAAGTTGCAAATTTCACACTGGGAACGATGCAGATGGCCAGGGCGAGTGGCCTCAAACTGACCCCATTTTCCCTGGGGAAAATGAAGTCATGTCCCCAGGGTCTGGGTGTCAGATGAAAGGTGGCCTTTGGGGCTCTAAGGACTTCAAAGTCCTTGTTGCCAACAGCTTTAGTTGTGGAGGAATCCAGAAAAGTTTTCAAATTTCTTACAAGGAACTGCCCTGTTGCCTAGGGCAAATGGCTGCAAAGAGAGGCCATTTTGCATGGGAAAAAGAAGTCCTTTCCCCTGGGTCTGGGTTTCAGATGAAAGGTGGCCTTTGGGGCTCCAAGGACTTCCAGGGTGCTCGTTTGCAGCAGCTTTAGTTTTGGAGAAAATCAGCCATGATTGCAAATTTCACACCGGGAACGAGGCAGATGGCCAGGGCGAGTGGCCTCAAACTGACCCCATTTTCCACGGGGAAAATGAAGTCATGTCCCCAGGGTCTGGGTGTCAGATGAAAGGTGGCCTTTAAGGCTCTAAGGACTTGCAAGCCCTAGTTGCCAACAGCTTTAGTTGTGAAGGAATCCAGCACAGATTGCAAATTTCTCACTGGGCACTGCCTGTTGCCTAGGGCAAATGGCTGCAAAGAGAGGCCATTTTCATGGGAAAAAGAAGTCCTTTCCCCAGGGTCTGGGTGTCAGATGAAAGGTGGCCTTAGCGGCTCCAAGGACTTCCAGGGTGCTCGTTCGCAGCAGCTTTAGTTTTGGAGAAAATCAGCCATGATTGCAAATTTCACACCGGGAACGATGCAGATGGCCAGGGCGAGTGGCCTCAAACTGACCCCAATTTCCATGGGGAAAATGAAGTCATGTCCCCAGGGTCTGGGTGTCAGATGAAAGCTGGCCTTTAAGGCTCTAAGGACTTGCAAGCTCCTAGTTGCCAACAGCTTTAGTTGTGGAGGAATCCAGCAAAGTCTGCAAATTTCTCACTGGGCACTGCCCTGTTGGCTATGGCAAATGGCTGAAAAGAGAGAGGCCATTTTGCATGGGAAAAAGAAGTCCTTTCCCCAGGGTCTGGGTGTCAGATGAAAGGTGGCCTTTTGGGCTCTTAGGACTTGCAGGGTACTTCTTACTGGCAGCTTTAGATTTGGAGAAATCCAGCAAAGATTGCAAATTTCTTGCTGGGCACCACCCTATTGGTCAGGGCGAGAGGCCAGAAATGGGGGCCATTTTCCCTGGGGAAAATGAAGTCATTGGCCCAGAGTCTGCGTATCAGATGAATGGTCGCATCTGGGGCCCTGAGAAGTTGCAGGGTCCTTGTCGCTAGCAGCTTTAGTTTTGGAGAAAATCAGCCAGGCTGGCAAATTTCACACCAGGAACGATGCAGATGGCCAGGGCAAGTGGCCTCAAACTGACCCGATTTTCCCTGGGGAAAATGAAGTCCAGTCCCCCGGGTCTGGGTGTTAGATGAAAGCTGGACTTTGGGGCTCTAAGGACTTGCAAGCTCCTAGTTGCCAACAGCTTTAGTAGTGGAAGAATCCAGCAAAGTTTTCAAATTTCTCACTGGGAACTGCCCGGTTGCCTAGGGCAAATGGCTGCAAAGGAGGCCATTTTACATGGGAAAAAGAAGTCCTTTCCCCAGGGTCTGGGTGTCAGATGAAAGGTGGCCTTTGGGGCTCTAAGGACTTGCAAGCTCCTAGTTGCCAACAGCTTTAGTAGTGGAGGAATCCAGCACAGATTGCAAATTTCTCACTGGGTACTGCCCTGTTGGAAGGGCAAATGGCTGAAAAGAGAGAGGCCATTTTGCATGGGAAAAAGAAGTCCTTTCCCCAGGGTCTGGGTGTCAGATGAAAGGTGGCCTTTGGGGCTCTAAGGACTTGCAAGCTCCTAGTTGCCAACAGCTTTAGTAGTGGAGGAATCCAGCACAGATTGCAAATTTCTCACTGGGCACTTCCCTGTTGGATATGGCAAATTGCTGCAAAGAGAGGCCATTTTCCATGGGAAAAAGAAGTCCTTTCCCCAGGGTCTGGGAATCAGATGAAAGGTGGCCTTAGCGGCTCCAAGGACTTCCAGTTTCCTCGTTGCCAGCAGCTTTACTTTTGGAGAAAATCAGCCAAGTTGCAAATTTCACACCGGGAACGAGGCAGATGGCCAGGGCGAGTGGCCTCAAACTGACCCCATTTTCCCTGGGGAAAATGAAGTCATGTCCCCAGGGTCTGGGTGTCAGATGAAAGGTGGCCTTTGGGGCTCTAAGGACTTCAAAGTCCTAGTTGCCAACAGCTTTAGTAGTGGAGGAATCCAGCACAGATTGCAAATTTCTCACTGGGCACTGCCCTGTTGCCTAGGGCAAATGGCTGAAAAGAGAGGGCATTTTCATGGGAAAAAGAAGTCCTTTCCCCAGGGTCTGGGTGTCAGATGAAAGGTGGCCTTTTGAGCTCTTAGGACTTGCAGGGTACTTCTTACTGGCAGCTTTAGATTTGGAGAAATCCAGCAAAGATTACAAATTTCTTGCTGGGCACCACCCTATTGGTTAGGGCGAGAGGCCAGAAATGGGGGCCATTTTCCTTGGGGAAAATGAAGTCATTGGCGCAGGGTCTGCGTATCAGATGAAAGGTGGCTTTGGGGCCCTGAGGAGTTGCAGGGTCCTTGTCGTTAGCAGCTTTAGTTTTGGAGAAAATCAGCCATGATTGCAAATTTCACACCGGGAACGATGCAGATGGCCAGGGCGAGTGGCCTCAAACTGACCCCATATTCCACGGGGAAAATTAAGTCATGTCCCCCGGGTCTGCGTGTCAGATGAAAGGTGGCCTTTAAGGCTCAAAGGACTTGCAAGCTCCTAGTTGCCAACAGCGTTAGTTCTTTAGGAATCCAGCAATGTTTAAAAATTTCTCACTGCGCACTGCCCTGTTGTCTATGGCAAATGGCTGCAAAGAGAGGCCATTTTGCATGGGAAAAAGAAGTCCTTTCCCCAGGGTTTGGGAATCAGATGAAAGGTGGCCTTAGTGGCTCCAAGGACTTCCAGTGTCCTCGTTGCCAGCAGCTTTACTTTTGGAGAAAATCAGCCAAGTTGCAAATTTCACACCGGGAACGATGCAGATGGCCAGGGCGAGTGGCCTCAAACTGACCCCATTTTCCCTGGGGAAAATGAAGTCATGTCCCCAGGGTCTGGGTGTCAGATGAAAGGTGGCCTTTGGGGCTCTAAGGACTTCAAAGTCCTTGTTGCCAACAGCTTTAGTTGTGGAGGAATCCAGAAAAGTTTTCAAATTTCTTACAAGGAACTGCCCTGTTGCCTAGGGCAAATGGCTGCAAAGAGAGGCCATTTTGCATGGGAAAAAGAAGTCCTTTCCCCTGGGTCTGGGTTTCAGATGAAAGGTGGCCTTTGGGGCTCCAAGGACTTCCAGGGTGCTCGTTTGCAGCAGCTTTAGTTTTGGAGAAAATCAGCCATGATTGCAAATTTCACACCGGGAACGAGGCAGATGGCCAGGGCGAGTGGCCTCAAACTGACCCCATTTTCCACGGGGAAAATGAAGTCATGTCCCCAGGGTCTGGGTGTCAGATGAAAGCTGCCCTTTAAGGCTCTAAGGACTTGCAAGCCCTAGTTGCCAACAGCTTTAGTTGTGAAGGAATCCAGCACAGATTGCAAATTTCTCATTGGGCACTGCCCTGTTGCCTAGGGCAAATGGCTGCAAAGAGAGAGGCCATTTTGCATGGGAAAAAGAAGTCCTTTCCCCAGGGTCTGGGTGTCAGATGAAAGGTGGCCTTTGGGGCTCCAAGGATTTCCAGTGTCCTCGTTGCCAGCAGTTTTACTTTTGGAAAAATAAGCCAAGTTGGAAAATTTCACACCGGGAACGATGCAGATGGCCAGGGCAAGTGGCCTCAAACTGACCCCATTTTCCCTGGGGAAAATGAAGTCATGTCCCCAGGGTCTGGGTGTCAGATGAAAGGTGGCCTTTTGGGCTCTTAGGACTTGCAGGGTACTTCTTACTGGCAGCTTTAGATTTGGAGAAATCCAGCAAAGATTACAAATTTCTTGCTGGGCACCACCCTATTGGTCAGGGCGAGAGGCCAGAAATGGGGGCCATTTTCCATGGGGAAAATGAAGTCATTGGCGAAGGGTCTGCGTATCAGATGAAAGGTGGCTTTGGGGCCCTAAGGAGTTGCAGGGTCCTCGTTGCCAGCAGCTTTAGTTTTGGAGAAAATCAGCCATGATTGCAAATTTCACACCGGGAACGATGCAGATGGCCAGGGCGAGTGGCCTCAAACTGACCCCATTTTCCCGGGGGAAAATGAAGTCATGTCCCCAGCGTCTGGATGTCAGATGAAAGGTGGCCTTTGGGACTCCAAGGATTTCCGGTGTCCTCGTTGCCAGCAGTTTTACTTTTTGAAAAATAAGCCAAGTTGGCAAATTTCACACCGGGAACGATGCAGATGGCCAGGGCGAGTGGCCTCAAACTGACCCCATTTTCCCTGGGGAAAATTAAGTCATGTGCCCCGGGTCTGCGTGTCAGATGAAAGGTGGCCTTTGGGGCTCTAAGGACTTGCAAGCTCCTAGTTGCCAACAGCTTTAGTAGTGAAGGAATCCAGCACAGATTGCAAATTTCTCACTGGGCACTTCCCTGTTGGATATGGCAAATTGCTGCAAAGAGAGGCCATTTTCCATGGGAAAAAGAAGTCCTTTCCCCAGGGTCTGGGAATCAGATGAAAGGTGGCCTTAGCGGCTCCAAGGACTTCCAGTTTCCTCGTTGCCAGCAGCTTTACTTTTGGAGAAAATCAGCCAAGTTGCAAATTTCACACCGGGAACGATGCAGATGGCCAGGGCGAGTGGCCTCAAACTGACCCCATTTTCCACGGGGAAAATGAAGTCATGTCCCCAGGGTCTGGGTGTCAGATGAAAGGTGGCCTTTGGGGCTCTAAGGACTTCAAAGTCCTTGTTGCCAACAGCTTTAGTTGTGGAGGAATCCAGAAAAGTTTTCAAATTTCTTACATGGAACTGCCCTGTTGCCTAGGGCAAATGGCTGCAAAGAGAGGCCATTTTGCATGGGAAAAAGAAGTCCTTTCCCCTGGGTCTGGGTTTCAGATGAAAGGTGGCCTTTGGGGCTCCAAGGACTTCCAGGGTGCTCGTTTGCAGCAGCTTTAGTTTTGGAGAAAATCAGCCATGATTGCAAATTTCACACCGGGAACGAGGCAGATGGCCAGGGCGAGTGGCCTGCAACTGACCCCATTTTCCACGGGGCAAATGAAGTCATGTCCCCAGGGTCTGGGTGTCAGATGAAAGGTGGCCTTTAAGGCTCTAAGGACTTGCAAGCCCTAGTTGCCAACAGCTTTAGTTGTGGAGGAATCCAGCACAGATTGCAAATTTCTCACTGGGCACTGCCCTGTTGCCTAGGGCAAATGGCTGCAAAGAGAGAGGCCATTTTGCATGGGAAAAAGAAGTCCTTTCCCCAGGGTCTGGGTGTCAGATGAAAGGTGGCCTTTGGGGCTCCAAGGATTTCCAGTGTCCTCGTTGCCAGCAGTTTTACTTTTGGAAAAATAAGCCAAGTGTGAAAATTTCACACCGGGAACGATGCAGATGGCCAGGGCAAGTGGCCTCAAACTGACCCCATTTTCCCTGGGGAAAATGAAGTCATGTCCCCAGGGTCTGGGTGTCAGATGAAAGGTGGCCTTTGGGGCTCTAAGGACTTCAAAGTCCTTGTTGCCAACAGCTTTAGTTGTGGAGGAATCCAGAAAAGTTTTCAAATTTCTTACAAGGAACTGCCCTGTTGCCTAGGGCAAATGGCTGCAAAGAGAGGCCATTTTGCATGGGAAAAAGAAGTCCTTTCCCCTGGGTCTGGGTTTCAGATGAAAGGTGGCCTTTGGGGCTCCAAGGACTTCCAGGGTGCTCGTTTGCAGCAGCTTTAGTTTTGGAGAAAATCAGCCATGATTGCAAATTTCACACCGGGAACGATGCAGATGGCCAGGGCGAGTGGCCTCAAACTGACCCCATTTTCCACGGGGAAAATGAAGTCATGTCCCCAGGGTCTGGGTGTCAGATGAAAGGTGGCCTTTAAGGCTCTAAGGACTTGCAAGCCCTAGTTGCCAACAGCTTTAGTTGTGAAGGAATCCAGCACAGATTGCAAATTTCTCACTGGGCACTGCCCTGTTGCCTAGGGCAAATGGCTGAAAAGAGAGAGGCCATTTTGCATGGGAAAAAGAAGTCCTTTCCCCAGGGTCTGGGTGTCAGATGAAAGGTGGCCTTTGGGGCTCCAAGGATTTCCAGTGTCCTCGTTGCCAGCAGTTTTACTTTTGGAAAAATAAGCCAAGTTGGAAAATTTCACACCGGGAACGATGCAGATGGCCAGGGCAAGTGGCCTCAAACTGACCCCATTTTCCACGGGGAAAATTAAGTCATGTCCCCAGGGTCTGGGTGTCAGATGAAAGGTGGCCTTTTGGGCTCTTAGGACTTGCAGGGTACTTCTTACTGGCAGCTTTAGATTTGGAGAAATCCAGCAAAGATTACAAATTTCTTGCTGGGCACCACCCTATTGGTCAGGGCGAGAGGCCAGAAATGGGGGCCATTTTCCATGGGGAAAATGAAGTCATTGGCGAAGGGTCTGCGTATCAGATGAAAGGTGGCTTTGGGGCCCTAAGGAGTTGCAGGGTCCTCGTTGCCAGCAGCTTTAGTTTTGGAGAAAATCAGCCATGATTGCAAATTTCACACCGGGAACGATGCAGATGGCCAGGGCGAGTGGCCTCAAACTGACCCCATATTCCACGGGGAAAATTAAGTCATGTCCCCCGGGTCTGCGTGTCAGATGAAAGCTGGACTTTGGGGCTCAAAGGACTTGCAAGCTCCTAGTTGCCAACAGCGTTAGTTCTTTAGGAATCCAGCAATGTTTAAAAATTTCTCACTGCGCACTGCCCTGTTGTCTATGGCAAATGGCTGCAAAGAGAGGCCATTTTGCATGGGAAAAAGAAGTCCTTTCCCCAGGGTTTGGGAATCAGATGAAAGGTGGCCTTAGTGGCTCCAAGGACTTCCAGTGTCCTCGTTGCCAGCAGCTTTACTTTTGGAGAAAATCAGCCAAGTTGCAAATTTCACACCGGGAACGATGCAGATGGCCAGGGCGAGTGGCCTCAAACTGACCCCATTTTCCACGGGGAAAATGAAGTCATGTCCCCAGGGTCTGGGTGTCAGATGAAAGGTGGCCTTTAAGGCTCTAAGGACTTGCAAGCCCTAGTTGCCAACAGCTTTAGTTGTGAAGGAATCCAGCACAGATTGCAAATTTCTCACTGGGCACTGCCCTGTTGCCTAGGGCAAATGGCTGAAAAGAGAGAGGCCATTTTGCATGGGAAAAAGAAGTCCTTTCCCCAGGGTCTGGGAATCAGATGAAAGGTGGCCTTTGGGGCTCCAAGGATTTCCAGTGTCCTCGTTGCCAGCAGTTTTACTTTTGGAAAAATAAGCCAAGTTGGAAAATTTCACACCGGGAACGATGCAGATGGCCAGGGCAAGTGGCCTCAAACTGACCCCATTTTCCACGGGGAAAATGAAGTCATGTCCCCAGGGTCTGGGTGTCAGATGAAAGGTGGCCTTTGGGGCTCTAAGGACTTCAAAGTCCTAGTTGCCAACAGCTTTAGTAGTGGAGGAATCCAGCACAGATTGCAAATTTCTCACTGGGCACTGCCCTGTTGCCTAGGGCAAATGGCTGCAAAGAGAGGCCATTTTCATGGGAAAAAGAAGTCCTTTCCCCAGGGTCTGGGAATCAGATGAAAGGTGGCCTTAGCGGCTCCAAGGACTTCCAGGGTGCTCGTTCGCAGCAGCTTTAGTTTTGGAGAAAATCAGCCATGATTGCAAATTTCACACCGGGAACGATGCAGATGGCCAGGGCGAGTGGCCTCAAACTGACCCCAATTTCCATGGGGAAAATGAAGTCATGTCCCCAGGGTCTGGGTGTCAGATGAAAGCTGCCCTTTAAGGCTCTAAGGACTTGCAAGCTCCTAGTTGCCAACAGCTTTAGTTGTGGAGGAATCCAGCAAAGTCTGCAAATTTCTCACTGGGCACTGCCCTGTTGGCTATGGCAAATGGCTGAAAAGAGAGAGGCCATTTTGCATGGGAAAAAGAAGTCCTTTCCCCAGGGTCTGGGTTTCAGATGAAAGGTGGCCTTTTGGGCTCTTAGGACTTGCAGGGTACTTCTTACTGGCAGCTTTAGATTTGGAGAAATCCAGCAAAGATTGCAAATTTCTTGCTGGGCACCACCCTATTGGTCAGGGCGAGAGGCCAGAAATGGGGGCCATTTTCCCTGGGGAAAATGAAGTCATTGGCCCAGAGTCTGCGTATCAGATGAATGGTCGCATCTGGGGCCCTGAGAAGTTGCAGGGTCCTTGTCGCTAGCAGCTTTAGTTTTGGAGAAAATCAGCCAGGTTGGCAAATTTCACACCAGGAACGATGCAGATGGCCAGGGCAAGTGGCCTCAAACTGACCCGATTTTCCCTGGGGAAAATGAAGTCCAGTCCCCCGGGTCTGGGTGTTAGATGAAAGCTGGACTTTGGGGCTCTAAGGACTTGCAAGCTCCTAGTTGCCAACAGCTTTAGTAGTGGAAGAATCCAGCAAAGTTTTCAAATTTCTCACTGGGAACTGCCCGGTTGCCTAGGGCAAATGGCTGCAAAGGAGGCCATTTTACATGGGAAAAAGAAGTCCTTTCCCCAGGGTCTGGGTGTCAGATGAAAGGTGGCCTTTGGGGCTCTAAGGACTTGCAAGCTCCTAGTTGCCAACAGCTTTAGTAGTGGAGGAATCCAGCACAGATTGCAAATTTCTCACTGGGTACTGCCCTGTTGGAAGGGCAAATGGCTGAAAAGGGAGAGGCCATTTTGCATGGGAAAAAGAAGTCCTTTCCCCAGGGTCTGGGTGTCAGATGAAAGGTGGCCTTTTGAGCTCTTAGGACTTGCAGGGTACTTCTTACTGGCAGCTTTAGATTTGGAGAAATCCAGCAAAGATTACAAATTTCTTGCTGGGCACCACCCTATTGGTTAGGGCGAGAGGCCAGAAATGGGGGCCATTTTCCATGGGGAAAATGAAGTCATTGGCGCAGGGTCTGCGTATCAGATGAAAGGTGGCTTTGGGGCCCTGAGGAGTTGCAGGGTCCTTGTCGCTAGCAGCTTTAGTTTTGGAGAAAATCAGCCATGATTGCAAATTTCACACCGGGAACGATGCAGATGGCCAGGGCGAGTGGCCTCAAACTGACCCCATATTCCACGGGGAAAATTAAGTCATGTCCCCCGGGTCTGGGTGTCAGATGAAAGCTGGACTTTGGGGCTCAAAGGACTTGCAAGCTCCTAGGTGCCAACAGCGTTAGTTCTTTAGGAATCCAGCAATGTTTAAAAATTTCTCACTGCGCACTGCCCTGTTGTCTATGGCAAATGGCTGCAAAGAGAGGCCATTTTGCATGGGAAAAAGAAGTCCTTTCCCCAGGGTTTGGGAATCAGATGAAAGGTGGCCTTAGTGGCTCCAAGGACTTCCAGTGTCCTCGTTGCCAGCAGCTTTACTTTTGGAGAAAATCAGCCAAGTTGCAAATTTCACACCGGGAACGAGGCAGATGGCCAGGGCAAGTGGCCTCAAACTGACCCCATTTTCCCTGGGGAAAATGAAGTCATGTCCCCAGGGTCTGGGTGTCAGATGAAAGGTGGCCTTTGGGGCTCTAAGGACTTCAAAGTCCTTGTTGCCAACAGCTTTAGTTGTGGAGGAATCCAGAAAAGTTTTCAAATTTCTTACAAGGAACTGCCCTGTTGCCTAGGGCAAATGGCTGCAAAGAGAGGCCATTTTGCATGGGAAAAAGAAGTCCTTTCCCCTGGGTCTGGGTTTCAGATGAAAGGTGGCCTTTGGGGCTCCAAGGACTTCCAGGGTGCTCGTTTGCAGCAGCTTTAGTTTTGGAGAAAATCAGCCATGATTGCAAATTTCACACCGGGAACGAGGCAGATGGCCAGGGCGAGTGGCCTCAAACTGACCCCATTTTCCACGGGGAAAATGAAGTCATGTCCCCAGGGTCTGGGTGTCAGATGAAAGGTGGCCTTTAAGGCTCTAAGGACTTGCAAGCCCTAGTTGCCAACAGCTTTAGTTGTGAAGGAATCCAGCACAGATTGCAAATTTCTCACTGGGCACTGCCCTGTTGCCTAGGGCAAATGGCTGAAAAGAGAGAGGCCATTTTGCATGGGAAAAAGAAGTCCTTTCCCCAGGGTCTGGGTGTCAGGTGAAAGGTGGCCTTTGGGGCTCCAAGGATTTCCAGTGTCCTCGTTGCCAGCAGTTTTACTTTTGGAAAAATAAGCCAAGTTGGAAAATTTCACACCGGGAACGATGCAGATGGCCAGGGCAAGTGGCCTCAAACTGACCCCATTTTCCACGGGGAAAATTAAGTCATGTCCCCAGGGTCTGGGTGTCAGATGAAAGGTGGCCTTTTGGGCTCTTAGGACTTGCAGGGTACTTCTTACTGGCAGCTTTAGATTTGGAGAAATCCAGCAAAGATTACAAATTTCTTGCTGGGCACCACCCTATTGGTCAGGGCGAGAGGCCAGAAATGGGGGCCATTTTCCATGGGGAAAATGAAGTCATTGGCGAAGGGTCTGCGTATCAGATGAAAGGTGGCTTTGGGGCCCTAAGGAGTTGCAGGGTCCTCGTTGCCAGCAGCTTTAGTTTTGGAGAAAATCAGCCATGATTGCAAATTTCACACCAGGAACGATGCAGATGGCCAGGGCGAGTGGCCTCAAACTGACCCCATTTTCCCTGGGGAAAATTAAGTCATGTGCCCCGGGTCTGCGTGTCAGATGAAAGGTGGCCTTTGGGGCTCTAAGGACTTGCAAGCTCCTAGTTGCCAACAGCTTTAGTAGTGAAGGAATCCAGCACAGATTGCAAATTTCTCACTGGGCACTTCCCTGTTGGATATGGCAAATTGCTGCAAAGAGAGGCCATTTTCCATGGGAAAAAGAAGTCCTTTCCCCAGGGTCTGGGAATCAGATGAAAGGTGGCCTTAGCGGCTCCAAGGACTTCCAGTTTCCTCGTTGCCAGCAGCTTTACTTTTGGAGAAAATCAGCCAAGTTGCAAATTTCACACCGGGAACGATGCAGATGGCCAGGGCGAGTGGCCTCAAACTGACCCCATTTTCCACGGGGAAAATGAAGTCATGTCCCCAGGGTCTGGGTGTCAGATGAAAGGTGGCCTTTGGGGCTCTAAGGACTTCAAAGTCCTTGTTGCCAACAGCTTTAGTTGTGGAGGAATCCAGAAAAGTTTTCAAATTTCTTACAAGGAACTGCCCTGTTGCCTAGGGCAAATGGCTGCAAAGAGAGGCCATTTTGCATGGGAAAAAGAAGTCCTTTCCCCTGGGTCTGGGTTTCAGATGAAAGGTGGCCTTTGGGGCTCCAAGGACTTCCAGGGTGCTCGTTTGCAGCAGCTTTAGTTTTGGAGAAAATCAGCCATGATTGCAAATTTCACACCGGGAACGAGGCAGATGGCCAGGGCGAGTGGCCTCAAACTGACCCCATTTTCCACGGGGCAAATGAAGTCATGTCCCCAGGGTCTGGGTGTCAGATGAAAGGTGGCCTTTAAGGCTCTAAGGACTTGCAAGCCCTAGTTGCCAACAGCTTTAGTTGTGGAGGAATCCAGCACAGATTGCAAATTTCTCACTGGGCACTGCCCTGTTGCCTAGGGCAAATGGCTGCAAAGAGAGAGGCCATTTTGCATGGGAAAAAGAAGTCCTTTCCCCAGGGTCTGGGTGTCAGATGAAAGGTGGCCTTTGGGGCTCCAAGGATTTCCAGTGTCCTCGTTGCCAGCAGTTTTACTTTTGGAAAAATAAGCCAAGTTGGAAAATTTCACACCGGGAACGATGCAGATGGCCAGGGCAAGTGGCCTCAAACTGACCCCATTTTCCACGGGGAAAATTAAGTCATGTCCCCAGGGTCTGGGTGTCAGATGAAAGGTGGCCTTTTGGGCTTTTAGGACTTGCAGGGTACTTCTTACTGGCAGCTTTAGATTTGGAGAAATCCAGCACAGATTACAAATTTCTTGCTGGGCACCACCCTATTGGTCAGGGCGAGAGGCCAGAAATGGGGGCCATTTTCCATGGGGAAAATGAAGTCATTGGCGAAGGGTCTGCGTATCAGATGAAAGGTGGCTTTGGGGCCCTAAGGAGTTGCAGGGTCCTCGTTGCCAGCAGCTTTAGTTTTGGAGAAAATCAGCCATGATTGCAAATTTCACACCGGGAACGATGCAGATGGCCAGGGCGAGTGGCCTCAAACTGACCCCATTTTCCCGGGGGAAAATGAAGTCATGTCCCCAGCGTCTGGATGTCAGATGAAAGGTGGCCTTTGGGACTCCAAGGATTTCCGGTGTCCTCGTTGCCAGCAGTTTTACTTTTTGAAAAATAAGCCAAGTTGGCAAATTTCACACCGGGAACGATGCAGATGGCCAGGGCGAGTGGCCTCAAACTGACCCCATTTTCCCTGGGGAAAATTAAGTCATGTGCCCCGGGTCTGCGTGTCAGATGAAAGGTGGCCTTTGGGGCTCTAAGGACTTGCAAGCTCCTAGTTGCCAACAGCTTTAGTTGTGGAGGAATCCAGCACAGATTGCAAATTTCTCACTGGGCACTTCCCTGTTGGATATGGCAAATGGCTGCAAAGAGAGGCCATTTTCCATGGGAAAAAGAAGTCCTTTCCCCAGGGTCTGGGAATCAGATGAAAGGTGGCCTTAGCGGCTCCAAGGACTTCCAGTTTCCTCGTTGCCAGCAGCTTTACTTTTGGAGAAAATCAGCCAAGTTGCAAATTTCACACCGGGAACGATGCAGATGGCCAGGGCGAGTGGCCTCAAACTGACCCCATTTTCCACGGGGAAAATGAAGTCATGTCCCCAGGGTCTGGGTGTCAGATGAAAGGTGGCCTTTGGGGCTCTAAGGACTTCAAAGTCCTAGTTGCCAACAGCTTTAGTAGTGGAGGAATCCAGCACAGATTGCAAATTTCTCACTGGGCACTGCCCTGTTGCCTAGGGCAAATGGCTGAAAAGAGAGGCCATTTTCATGGGAAAAAGAAGTCCTTTCCCCAGGGTCTGGGTGTCAGATGAAAGGTGGCCTTTTGAGCTCTTAGGACTTGCAGGGTACTTCTTACTGGCAGCTTTAGATTTGGAGAAATCCAGCAAAGATTACAAATTTCGTGCTGGGCACCACCCTATTGGTTAGGGCGAGAGGCCAGAAATGGGGGCCATTTTCCATGGGGAAAATGAAGTCATTGGCGCAGGGTCTGCGTATCAGATGAAAGGTGGCTTTGGGGCCCTGAGGAGTTGCAGGGTCCTTGTCGCTAGCAGCTTTAGTTTTGGAGAAAATCAGCCATGATTGCAAATTTCACACCGGGAACGATGCAGATGGCCAGGGCGAGTGGCCTCAAACTGACCCCATATTCCACGGGGAAAATTAAGTCATGTCCCCCGGGTCTGCGTGTCAGATGAAAGCTGGACTTTGGGGCTCAAAGGACTTGCAAGCTCCTAGTTGCCAACAGCGTTAGTTCTTTAGGAATCCAGCAATGTTTAAAAATTTCTCACTGCGCACTGCCCTGTTGTCTATGGCAAATGGCTGCAAAGAGAGGCCATTTTGCATGGGAAAAAGAAGTCCTTTCCCCAGGGTTTGGGAATCAGATGAAAGGTGGCCTTAGTGGCTCCAAGGACTTCCAGTGTCCTCGTTGCCAGCAGCTTTACTTTTGGAGAAAATCAGCCAAGTTGCAAATTTCACACCGGGAACGATGCAGATGGCCAGGGCAAGTGGCCTCAAACTGACCCCATTTTCCCTGGGGAAAATGAAGTCATGTCCCCAGGGTCTGGGTGTCAGATGAAAGGTGGCCTTTGGGGCTCTAAGGACTTCAAAGTCCTTGTTGCCAACAGCTTTAGTTGTGGAGGAATCCAGAAAAGTTTTCAAATTTCTTACAAGGAACTGCCCTGTTGCCTAGGGCAAATGGCTGCAAAGAGAGGCCATTTTGCATGGGAAAAAGAAGTCCTTTCCCCTGGGTCTGGGTTTCAGATGAAAGGTGGCCTTTGGGGCTCCAAGGACTTCCAGGGTGCTCGTTTGCAGCAGCTTTAGTTTTGGAGAAAATCAGCCATGATTGCAAATTTCACACCGGGAACGAGGCAGATGGCCAGGGCGAGTGGCCTCAAACTGACCCCATTTTCCACGGGGAAAATGAAGTCATGTCCCCAGGGTCTGGGTGTCAGATGAAAGGTGGCCTTTAAGGCTCTAAGGACTTGCAAGCCCTAGTTGCCAACAGCTTTAGTTGTGAAGGAATCCAGCACAGATTGCAAATTTCTCACTGGGCACTGCCCTGTTGCCTAGGGCAAATGGCTGAAAAGAGAGAGGCCATTTTGCATGGGAAAAAGAAGTCCTTTCCCCAGGGTCTGGGTGTCAGATGAAAGGTGGCCTTTGGGGCTCCAAGGATTTCCAGTGTCCTCGTTGCCAGCAGTTTTACTTTTGGAAAAATAAGCCAAGTTGGAAAATTTCACACCGGGAACGATGCAGATGGCCAGGGCAAGTGGCCTCAAACTGACCCCATTTTCCACGGGGAAAATGAAGTCATGTCCCCAGGGTCTGGGTGTCAGATGAAAGGTGGCCTTTGGGGCTCTAAGGACTTAAAGTCCTAGTTGCCAACAGCTTTAGTAGTGGAGGAATCCAGCACAGATTGCAAATTTCTCACTGGGCACTGCCCTGTTGCCTAGGGCAAATGGCTGCAAAGAGAGGCCATTTTCATGGGAAAAAGAAGTCCTTTCCCCAGGGTCTGGGTGTCAGATGAAAGGTGGCCTTAGCGGCTCCAAGGACTTCCAGGGTGCTCGTTCGCAGCAGCTTTAGTTTTGGAGAAAATCAGCCATGATTGCAAATTTCACACCGGGAACGATGCAGATGGCCAGGGCGAGTGGCCTCAAACTGACCCCAATTTCCATGGGGAAAATGAAGTCATGTCCCCAGCGTCTGGGTGTCAGATGAAAGCTGGCCTTTAAGGCTCTAAGGACTTGCAAGCTCCTAGTTGCCAACAGCTTTAGTTGTGGAGGAATCCAGCAAAGTCTGCAAATTTCTCACTGGGCACTGCCCTGTTGGCTATGGCAAATGGCTGAAAAGAGAGAGGCCATTTTGCATGGGAAAAAGAAGTCCTTTCCCCAGGGTCTGGGTGTCAGATGAAAGGTGGCCTTTTGGGCTCTTAGGACTTGCAGGGTACTTCTTACTGGCAGCTTTAGATTTGGAGAAATCCAGCAAAGATTGCAAATTTCTTGCTGGGCACCACCCTATTGGTCAGGGCGAGAGGCCAGAAATGGGGGCCATTTTCCCTGGGGAAAATGAAGTCATTGGCCCAGAGTCTGCGTATCAGATGAATGGTCGCATCTGGGGCCCTGAGAAGTTGCAGGGTCCTTGTCGCTAGCAGCTTTAGTTTTGGAGAAAATCAGCCAGGTTGGCAAATTTCACACCAGGAACGATGCAGATGGCCAGGGCAAGTGGCCTCAAACTGACCCGATTTTCCCTGGGGAAAATGAAGTCCAGTCCCCCGGGTCTGGGTGTTAGATGAAAGCTGGACTTTGGGGCTCTAAGGACTTGCAAGCTCCTAGTTGCCAACAGCTTTAGTAGTGGAAGAATCCAGCAAAGTTTTCAAATTTCTCACTGGGAACTGCCCGGTTGCCTAGGGCAAATGGCTGCAAAGGAGGCCATTTTACATGGGAAAAAGAAGTCCTTTCCCCAGGGTCTGGGTGTCAGATGAAAGGTGGCCTTTGGGGCTCTAAGGACTTGCAAGCTCCTAGTTGCCAACAGCTTTAGTAGTGGAGGAATCCAGCACAGATTGCAAATTTCTCACTGGGTACTGCCCTGTTGGAAGGGCAAATGGCTGAAAAGAGAGAGGCCATTTTGCATGGGAAAAAGAAGTCCTTTCCCCAGGGTCTGGGTGTCAGATGAAAGGTGGCCTTTGGAGCTCTTAGGACTTGCAGGGTACTTCTTACTGGCAGCTTTAGATTTGGAGAAATCCAGCAAAGATTACAAATTTCTTGCTGGGCACCACCCTATTGGTTAGGGCGAGAGGCCAGAAATGGGGGCCATTTTCCATGGGGAAAATGAAGTCATTGGCGCAGGGTCTGCGTATCAGATGAAAGGTGGCTTTGGGGCCCTGAGGAGTTGCAGGGTCCTTGTCGCTAGCAGCTTTAGTTTTGGAGAAAATCAGCCATGATTGCAAATTTCACACCGGGAACGATGCAGATGGCCAGGGCGAGTGGCCTCAAACTGACCCCATATTCCACGGGGAAAATTAAGTCATGTCCCCCGGGTCTGCGTGTCAGATGAAAGCTGGACTTTGGGGCTCAAAGGACTTGCAAGCTCCTAGTTGCCAACAGCGTTAGTTCTTTAGGAATCCAGCAATGTTTAAAAATTTCTCACTGCGCACTGCCCTGTTGTCTATGGCAAATGGCTGCAAAGAGAGGCCATTTTGCATGGGAAAAAGAAGTCCTTTCCCCAGGGTTTGGGAATCAGATGAAAGGTGGCCTTAGTGGCTCCAAGGACTTCCAGTGTCCTCGTTGCCAGCAGCTTTACTTTTGGAGAAAATCAGCCAAGTTGCAAATTTCACACCGGGAACGATGCAGATGGCCAGGGCGAGTGGCCTCAAACTGACCCCATTTTCCCTGGGGAAAATGAAGTCATGTCCCCAGGGTCTGGGTGTCAGATGAAAGGTGGCCTTTGGGGCTCTAAGGACTTCAAAGTCCTTGTTGCCAACAGCTTTAGTTGTGGAGGAATCCAGAAAAGTTTTCAAATTTCTTACAAGGAACTGCCCTGTTGCCTAGGGCAAATGGCTGCAAAGAGAGGCCATTTTGCATGGGAAAAAGAAGTCCTTTCCCCTGGGTCTGGGTTTCAGATGAAAGGTGGCCTTTGGGGCTCCAAGGACTTCCAGGGTGCTCGTTTGCAGCAGCTTTAGTTTTGGAGAAAATCAGCCATGATTGCAAATTTCACACCGGGAACGAGGCAGATGGCCAGGGCGAGTGGCCTCAAACTGACCCCATTTTCCACGGGGAAAATGAAGTCATGTCCCCAGGGTCTGGGTGTCAGATGAAAGGTGGCCTTTAAGGCTCTAAGGACTTGCAAGCCCTAGTTGCCAACAGCTTTAGTTGTGAAGGAATCCAGCACAGATTGCAAATTTCTCACTGGGCACTGCCCTGTTGCCTAGGGCAAATGGCTGAAAAGAGAGAGGCCATTTTGCATGGGAAAAAGAAGTCCTTTCCCCAGGGTCTGGGTGTCAGATGAAAGGTGGCCTTTGGGGCTCCAAGGATTTCCAGTGTCCTCGTTGCCAGCAGTTTTACTTTTGGAAAAATAAGCCAAGTTGGAAAATTTCACACCGGGAACGATGCAGATGGCCAGGGCAAGTGGCCTCAAACTGACCCCATTTTCCACGGGGAAAATTAAGTCATGTCCCCAGGGTCTGGGTGTCAGATGAAAGGTGGCCTTTGGGGCTCTAAGGACTTAAAGTCCTAGTTGCCAACAGCTTTAGTAGTGGAGGAATCCAGCACAGATTGCAAATTTCTCACTGGGCACTGCCCTGTTGCCTAGGGCAAATGGCTGCAAAGAGAGGCCATTTTCATGGGAAAAAGAAGTCCTTTCCCCAGGGTCTGGGAATCAGATGAAAGGTGGCCTTAGCGGCTCCAAGGACTTCCAGGGTGCTCGTTCGCAGCAGCTTTAGTTTTGGAGAAAATCAGCCATGATTGCAAATTTCACACCGGGAACGATGCAGATGGCCAGGGCGAGTGGCCTCAAACTGACCCCATATTCCACGGGGAAATATAAGTCATGTCCCCCGGGTCTGCGTGTCAGATGAAAGCTGGACTTTGGGGCTCAAAGGACTTGCAAGCTCCTAGTTGCCAACAGCGTTAGTTCTTTAGGAATCCAGCAATGTTTAAAAATTTCTCACTGCGCACTGCCCTGTTGTCTATGGCAAATGGCTGCAAAGAGAGGCCATTTTGCATGGGAAAAAGAAGTCCTTTCCCCAGGGTTTGGGAATCAGATGAAAGGTGGCCTTAGTGGCTCCAAGGACTTCCAGGGTGCTCGTTTGCAGCAGCTTTAGTTTTGGAGAAAATCAGCCATGATTGCAAATTTCACACCGGGAACGAGGCAGATGGCCAGGGCGAGTGGCCTCAAACTGACCCCATTTTCCACGGGGAAAATGAAGTCATGTCCCCAGGGTCTGGGTGTCAGATGAAAGGTGGCCTTTAAGGCTCTAAGGACTTGCAAGCCCTAGTTGCCAACAGCTTTAGTTGTGAAGGAATCCAGCACAGATTGCAAATTTCTCACTGGGCACTGCCCTGTTGCCTAGGGCAAATGGCTGCAAAGAGAGAGGCCATTTTGCATGGGAAAAAGAAGTCCTTTCCCCAGGGTCTGGGTGTCAGATGAAAGGTGGCCTTTGGGGCTCCAAGGATTTCCAGTGTCCTCGTTGCCAGCAGTTTTACTTTTGGAAAAATAAGCCAAGTTGGAAAATTTCACACCGGGAACGATGCAGATGGCCAGGGCAAGTGGCCTCAAACTGACCCCATTTTCCACGGGGAAAATTAAGTCATGTCCCCAGGGTCTGGGTGTCAGATGAAAGGTGGCCTTTGGGGCTCTAAGGACTTAAAGTCCTAGTTGCCAACAGCTTTAGTAGTGGAGGAATCCAGCACAGATTGCAAATTTCTCACTGGGCACTGCCCTGTTGCCTAGGGCAAATGGCTGCAAAGAGAGGCCATTTTCATGGGAAAAAGAAGTCCTTTCCCCAGGGTCTGGGAATCAGATGAAAGGTGGCCTTAGCGGCTCCAAGGACTTCCAGGGTGCTCGTTCGCAGCAGCTTTAGTTTTGGAGAAAATCAGCCATGATTGCAAATTTCACACCGGGAACGATGCAGATGGCCAGGGCGAGTGGCCTCAAACTGACCCCATATTCCACGGGGAAATATAAGTCATGTCCCCCGGGTCTGCGTGTCAGATGAAAGCTGGACTTTGGGGCTCAAAGGACTTGCAAGCTCCTAGTTGCCAACAGCGTTAGTTCTTTAGGAATCCAGCAATGTTTAAAAATTTCTCACTGCGCACTGCCCTGTTGTCTATGGCAAATGGCTGCAAAGAGAGGCCATTTTGCATGGGAAAAAGAAGTCCTTTCCCCAGGGTTTGGGAATCAGATGAAAGGTGGCCTTAGTGGCTCCAAGGACTTCCAGTGTCCTCGTTGCCAGCAGCTTTACTTTTGGAGAAAATCAGCCAAGTTGCAAATTTCACACCGGGAACGATGCAGATGGCCAGGGCGAGTGGCCTCAAACTGACCCCATTTTCCCTGGGGAAAATGAAGTCATGTCCCCAGGGTCTGGGTGTCAGATGAAAGGTGGCCTTTGGGGCTCTAAGGACTTCAAAGTCCTTGTTGCCAACAGCTTTAGTTGTGGAGGAATCCAGAAAAGTTTTCAAATTTCTTACAAGGAACTGCCCTGTTGCCTAGGGCAAATGGCTGCAAAGAGAGGCCATTTTGCATGGGAAAAAGAAGTCCTTTCCCCTGGGTCTGGGTTTCAGATGAAAGGTGGCCTTTGGGGCTCCAAGGACTTCCAGGGTGCTCGTTTGCAGCAGCTTTAGTTTTGGAGAAAATCAGCCATGATTGCAAATTTCACACCGGGAACGAGGCAGATGGCCAGGGCGAGTGGCCTCAAACTGACCCCATTTTCCACGGGGAAAATGAAGTCATGTCCCCAGGGTCTGGGTGTCAGATGAAAGGTGGCCTTTAAGGCTCTAAGGACTTGCAAGCCCTAGTTGCCAACAGCTTTAGTTGTGAAGGAATCCAGCACAGATTGCAAATTTCTCACTGGGCACTGCCCTGTTGCCTAGGGCAAATGGCTGAAAAGAGAGAGGCCATTTTGCATGGGAAAAAGAAGTCCTTTCCCCAGGGTCTGGGTGTCAGATGAAAGGTGGCCTTTGGGGCTCCAAGGATTTCCAGTGTCCTCGTTGCCAGCAGTTTTACTTTTGGAAAAATAAGCCAAGTTGGAAAATTTCACACCGGGAACGATGCAGATGGCCAGGGCAAGTGGCCTCAAACTGACCCCATTTTCCACGGGGAAAATTAAGTCATGTCCCCAGGGTCTGGGTGTCAGATGAAAGGTGGCCTTTGGGGCTCTAAGGACTTAAAGTCCTAGTTGCCAACAGCTTTAGTAGTGGAGGAATCCAGCACAGATTGCAAATTTCTCACTGGGCACTGCCCTGTTGCCTAGGGCAAATGGCTGCAAAGAGAGGCCATTTTCATGGGAAAAAGAAGTCCTTTCCCCAGGGTCTGGGTGTCAGATGAAAGGTGGCCTTAGCGGCTCCAAGGACTTCCAGGGTGCTCGTTCGCAGCAGCTTTAGTTTTGGAGAAAATCAGCCATGATTGCAAATTTCACACCGGGAACGATGCAGATGGCCAGGGCGAGTGGCCTCAAACTGACCCCAATTTCCATGGGGAAAATGAAGTCATGTCCCCAGGGTCTGGGTGTCAGATGAAAGCTGGCCTTTAAGGCTCTAAGGACTTGCAAGCTCCTAGTTGCCAACAGCTTTAGTTGTGGAGGAATCCAGCAAAGTCTGCAAATTTCTCACTGGGCACTGCCCTGTTGGCTATGGCAAATGGCTGAAAAGAGAGAGGCCATTTTGCATGGGAAAAAGAAGTCCTTTCCCCAGGGTCTGGGTGTCAGATGAAAGGTGGCCTTTTGGGCTCTTAGGACTTGCAGGGTACTTCTTACTGGCAGCTTTAGATTTGGAGAAATCCAGCAAAGATTGCAAATTTCTTGCTGGGCACCACCCTATTGGTCAGGGCGAGAGGCCAGAAATGGGGGCCATTTTCCCTGGGGAAAATGAAGTCATTGGCCCAGAGTCTGCGTATCAGATGAATGGTCGCATCTGGGGCCCTGAGAAGTTGCAGGGTCCTTGTCGCTAGCAGCTTTAGTTTTGGAGAAAATCAGCCAGGTTGGCAAATTTCACACCAGGAACGATGCAGATGGCCAGGGCAAGTGGCCTCAAACTGACCCGATTTTCCCTGGGGAAAATGAAGTCCAGTCCCCCGGGTCTGGGTGTTAGATGAAAGCTGGACTTTGGGGCTCTAAGGACTTGCAAGCTCCTAGTTGCCAACAGCTTTAGTAGTGGAAGAATCCAGCAAAGTTTTCAAATTTCTCACTGGGAACTGCCCGGTTGCCTAGGGCAAATGGCTGCAAAGGAGGCCATTTTACATGGGAAAAAGAAGTCCTTTCCCCAGGGTCTGGGTGTCAGATGAAAGGTGGCCTTTGGGGCTCTAAGGACTTGCAAGCTCCTAGTTGCCAACAGCTTTAGTAGTGGAGGAATCCAGCACAGATTGCAAATTTCTCACTGGGCACTGCCCTGTTGCCTAGGGCAAATGGCTGCAAAGAGAGAGGCCATTTTGCATGGGAAAAAGAAGTCCTTTCCCCAGGGTCTGGGTGTCAGATGAAAGGTGGCCTTTGGGGCTCCAAGGATTTCCAGTGTCCTCGTTGCCAGCAGTTTTACTTTTGGAAAAATAAGCCAAGTGTGAAAATTTCACACCGGGAACGATGCAGATGGCCAGGGCAAGTGGCCTCAAACTGACCCCATTTTCCCTGGGGAAAATGAAGTCATGTCCCCAGGGTCTGGGTGTCAGATGAAAGGTGGCCTTTGGGGCTCTAAGGACTTCAAAGTCCTTGTTGCCAACAGCTTTAGTTGTGGAGGAATCCAGAAAAGTTTTCAAATTTCTTACAAGGAACTGCCCTGTTGCCTAGGGCAAATGGCTGCAAAGAGAGGCCATTTTGCATGGGAAAAAGAAGTCCTTTCCCCTGGGTCTGGGTTTCAGATGAAAGGTGGCCTTTGGGGCTCCAAGGACTTCCAGGGTGCTCGTTTGCAGCAGCTTTAGTTTTGGAGAAAATCAGCCATGATTGCAAATTTCACACCGGGAACGATGCAGATGGCCAGGGCGAGTGGCCTCAAACTGACCCCATTTTCCACGGGGAAAATGAAGTCATGTCCCCAGGGTCTGGGTGTCAGATGAAAGGTGGCCTTTAAGGCTCTAAGGACTTGCAAGCCCTAGTTGCCAACAGCTTTAGTTGTGAAGGAATCCAGCACAGATTGCAAATTTCTCACTGGGCACTGCCCTGTTGCCTAGGGCAAATGGCTGAAAAGAGAGAGGCCATTTTGCATGGGAAAAAGAAGTCCTTTCCCCAGGGTCTGGGTGTCAGATGAAAGGTGGCCTTTGGGGCTCCAAGGATTTCCAGTGTCCTCGTTGCCAGCAGTTTTACTTTTGGAAAAATAAGCCAAGTTGGAAAATTTCACACCGGGAACGATGCAGATGGCCAGGGCAAGTGGCCTCAAACTGACCCCATTTTCCACGGGGAAAATTAAGTCATGTCCCCAGGGTCTGGGTGTCAGATGAAAGGTGGCCTTTTGGGCTCTTAGGACTTGCAGGGTACTTCTTACTGGCAGCTTTAGATTTGGAGAAATCCAGCAAAGATTACAAATTTCTTGCTGGGCACCACCCTATTGGTCAGGGCGAGAGGCCAGAAATGGGGGCCATTTTCCATGGGGAAAATGAAGTCATTGGCGAAGGGTCTGCGTATCAGATGAAAGGTGGCTTTGGGGCCCTAAGGAGTTGCAGGGTCCTCGTTGCCAGCAGCTTTAGTTTTGGAGAAAATCAGCCATGATTGCAAATTTCACACCGGGAACGATGCAGATGGCCAGGGCGAGTGGCCTCAAACTGACCCCATATTCCACGGGGAAAATTAAGTCATGTCCCCCGGGTCTGCGTGTCAGATGAAAGCTGGACTTTGGGGCTCAAAGGACTTGCAAGCTCCTAGTTGCCAACAGCGTTAGTTCTTTAGGAATCCAGCAATGTTTAAAAATTTCTCACTGCGCACTGCCCTGTTGTCTATGGCAAATGGCTGCAAAGAGAGGCCATTTTGCATGGGAAAAAGAAGTCCTTTCCCCAGGGTTTGGGAATCAGATGAAAGGTGGCCTTAGTGGCTCCAAGGACTTCCAGTGTCCTCGTTGCCAGCAGCTTTACTTTTGGAGAAAATCAGCCAAGTTGCAAATTTCACACCGGGAACGATGCAGATGGCCAGGGCGAGTGGCCTCAAACTGACCCCATTTTCCACGGGGAAAATGAAGTCATGTCCCCAGGGTCTGGGTGTCAGATGAAAGGTGGCCTTTAAGGCTCTAAGGACTTGCAAGCCCTAGTTGCCAACAGCTTTAGTTGTGAAGGAATCCAGCACAGATTGCAAATTTCTCACTGGGCACTGCCCTGTTGCCTAGGGCAAATGGCTGAAAAGAGAGAGGCCATTTTGCATGGGAAAAAGAAGTCCTTTCCCCAGGGTCTGGGAATCAGATGAAAGGTGGCCTTTGGGGCTCCAAGGATTTCCAGTGTCCTCGTTGCCAGCAGTTTTACTTTTGGAAAAATAAGCCAAGTTGGAAAATTTCACACCGGGAACGATGCAGATGGCCAGGGCAAGTGGCCTCAAACTGACCCCATTTTCCACGGGGAAAATGAAGTCATGTCCCCAGGGTCTGGGTGTCAGATGAAAGGTGGCCTTTGGGGCTCTAAGGACTTCAAAGTCCTAGTTGCCAACAGCTTTAGTAGTGGAGGAATCCAGCACAGATTGCAAATTTCTCACTGGGCACTGCCCTGTTGCCTAGGGCAAATGGCTGCAAAGAGAGGCCATTTTCATGGGAAAAAGAAGTCCTTTCCCCAGGGTCTGGGAATCAGATGAAAGGTGGCCTTAGCGGCTCCAAGGACTTCCAGGGTGCTCGTTCGCAGCAGCTTTAGTTTTGGAGAAAATCAGCCATGATTGCAAATTTCACACCGGGAACGATGCAGATGGCCAGGGCGAGTGGCCTCAAACTGACCCCAATTTCCATGGGGAAAATGAAGTCATGTCCCCAGGGTCTGGGTGTCAGATGAAAGCTGCCCTTTAAGGCTCTAAGGACTTGCAAGCTCCTAGTTGCCAACAGCTTTAGTTGTGGAGGAATCCAGCAAAGTCTGCAAATTTCTCACTGGGCACTGCCCTGTTGGCTATGGCAAATGGCTGAAAAGAGAGAGGCCATTTTGCATGGGAAAAAGAAGTCCTTTCCCCAGGGTCTGGGTTTCAGATGAAAGGTGGCCTTTTGGGCTCTTAGGACTTGCAGGGTACTTCTTACTGGCAGCTTTAGATTTGGAGAAATCCAGCAAAGATTGCAAATTTCTTGCTGGGCACCACCCTATTGGTCAGGGCGAGAGGCCAGAAATGGGGGCCATTTTCCCTGGGGAAAATGAAGTCATTGGCCCAGAGTCTGCGTATCAGATGAATGGTCGCATCTGGGGCCCTGAGAAGTTGCAGGGTCCTTGTCGCTAGCAGCTTTAGTTTTGGAGAAAATCAGCCAGGTTGGCAAATTTCACACCAGGAACGATGCAGATGGCCAGGGCAAGTGGCCTCAAACTGACCCGATTTTCCCTGGGGAAAATGAAGTCCAGTCCCCCGGGTCTGGGTGTTAGATGAAAGCTGGACTTTGGGGCTCTAAGGACTTGCAAGCTCCTAGTTGCCAACAGCTTTAGTAGTGGAAGAATCCAGCAAAGTTTTCAAATTTCTCACTGGGAACTGCCCGGTTGCCTAGGGCAAATGGCTGCAAAGGAGGCCATTTTACATGGGAAAAAGAAGTCCTTTCCCCAGGGTCTGGGTGTCAGATGAAAGGTGGCCTTTGGGGCTCTAAGGACTTGCAAGCTCCTAGTTGCCAACAGCTTTAGTAGTGGAGGAATCCAGCACAGATTGCAAATTTCTCACTGGGTACTGCCCTGTTGGAAGGGCAAATGGCTGAAAAGGGAGAGGCCATTTTGCATGGGAAAAAGAAGTCCTTTCCCCAGGGTCTGGGTGTCAGATGAAAGGTGGCCTTTTGAGCTCTTAGGACTTGCAGGGTACTTCTTACTGGCAGCTTTAGATTTGGAGAAATCCAGCAAAGATTACAAATTTCTTGCTGGGCACCACCCTATTGGTTAGGGCGAGAGGCCAGAAATGGGGGCCATTTTCCATGGGGAAAATGAAGTCATTGGCGCAGGGTCTGCGTATCAGATGAAAGGTGGCTTTGGGGCCCTGAGGAGTTGCAGGGTCCTTGTCGCTAGCAGCTTTAGTTTTGGAGAAAATCAGCCATGATTGCAAATTTCACACCGGGAACGATGCAGATGGCCAGGGCGAGTGGCCTCAAACTGACCCCATATTCCACGGGGAAAATTAAGTCATGTCCCCCGGGTCTGGGTGTCAGATGAAAGCTGGACTTTGGGGCTCAAAGGACTTGCAAGCTCCTAGGTGCCAACAGCGTTAGTTCTTTAGGAATCCAGCAATGTTTAAAAATTTCTCACTGCGCACTGCCCTGTTGTCTATGGCAAATGGCTGCAAAGAGAGGCCATTTTGCATGGGAAAAAGAAGTCCTTTCCCCAGGGTTTGGGAATCAGATGAAAGGTGGCCTTAGTGGCTCCAAGGACTTCCAGTGTCCTCGTTGCCAGCAGCTTTACTTTTGGAGAAAATCAGCCAAGTTGCAAATTTCACACCGGGAACGAGGCAGATGGCCAGGGCAAGTGGCCTCAAACTGACCCCATTTTCCCTGGGGAAAATGAAGTCATGTCCCCAGGGTCTGGGTGTCAGATGAAAGGTGGCCTTTGGGGCTCTAAGGACTTCAAAGTCCTTGTTGCCAACAGCTTTAGTTGTGGAGGAATCCAGAAAAGTTTTCAAATTTCTTACAAGGAACTGCCCTGTTGCCTAGGGCAAATGGCTGCAAAGAGAGGCCATTTTGCATGGGAAAAAGAAGTCCTTTCCCCTGGGTCTGGGTTTCAGATGAAAGGTGGCCTTTGGGGCTCCAAGGACTTCCAGGGTGCTCGTTTGCAGCAGCTTTAGTTTTGGAGAAAATCAGCCATGATTGCAAATTTCACACCGGGAACGAGGCAGATGGCCAGGGCGAGTGGCCTCAAACTGACCCCATTTTCCACGGGGAAAATGAAGTCATGTCCCCAGGGTCTGGGTGTCAGATGAAAGGTGGCCTTTAAGGCTCTAAGGACTTGCAAGCCCTAGTTGCCAACAGCTTTAGTTGTGAAGGAATCCAGCACAGATTGCAAATTTCTCACTGGGCACTGCCCTGTTGCCTAGGGCAAATGGCTGAAAAGAGAGAGGCCATTTTGCATGGGAAAAAGAAGTCCTTTCCCCAGGGTCTGGGTGTCAGGTGAAAGGTGGCCTTTGGGGCTCCAAGGATTTCCAGTGTCCTCGTTGCCAGCAGTTTTACTTTTGGAAAAATAAGCCAAGTTGGAAAATTTCACACCGGGAACGATGCAGATGGCCAGGGCAAGTGGCCTCAAACTGACCCCATTTTCCACGGGGAAAATTAAGTCATGTCCCCAGGGTCTGGGTGTCAGATGAAAGGTGGCCTTTTGGGCTCTTAGGACTTGCAGGGTACTTCTTACTGGCAGCTTTAGATTTGGAGAAATCCAGCAAAGATTACAAATTTCTTGCTGGGCACCACCCTATTGGTCAGGGCGAGAGGCCAGAAATGGGGGCCATTTTCCATGGGGAAAATGAAGTCATTGGCGAAGGGTCTGCGTATCAGATGAAAGGTGGCTTTGGGGCCCTAAGGAGTTGCAGGGTCCTCGTTGCCAGCAGCTTTAGTTTTGGAGAAAATCAGCCATGATTGCAAATTTCACACCAGGAACGATGCAGATGGCCAGGGCGAGTGGCCTCAAACTGACCCCATTTTCCCTGGGGAAAATTAAGTCATGTGCCCCGGGTCTGCGTGTCAGATGAAAGGTGGCCTTTGGGGCTCTAAGGACTTGCAAGCTCCTAGTTGCCAACAGCTTTAGTAGTGAAGGAATCCAGCACAGATTGCAAATTTCTCACTGGGCACTTCCCTGTTGGATATGGCAAATTGCTGCAAAGAGAGGCCATTTTCCATGGGAAAAAGAAGTCCTTTCCCCAGGGTCTGGGAATCAGATGAAAGGTGGCCTTAGCGGCTCCAAGGACTTCCAGTTTCCTCGTTGCCAGCAGCTTTACTTTTGGAGAAAATCAGCCAAGTTGCAAATTTCACACCGGGAACGATGCAGATGGCCAGGGCGAGTGGCCTCAAACTGACCCCATTTTCCACGGGGAAAATGAAGTCATGTCCCCAGGGTCTGGGTGTCAGATGAAAGGTGGCCTTTGGGGCTCTAAGGACTTCAAAGTCCTTGTTGCCAACAGCTTTAGTTGTGGAGGAATCCAGAAAAGTTTTCAAATTTCTTACAAGGAACTGCCCTGTTGCCTAGGGCAAATGGCTGCAAAGAGAGGCCATTTTGCATGGGAAAAAGAAGTCCTTTCCCCTGGGTCTGGGTTTCAGATGAAAGGTGGCCTTTGGGGCTCCAAGGACTTCCAGGGTGCTCGTTTGCAGCAGCTTTAGTTTTGGAGAAAATCAGCCATGATTGCAAATTTCACACCGGGAACGAGGCAGATGGCCAGGGCGAGTGGCCTCAAACTGACCCCATTTTCCACGGGGCAAATGAAGTCATGTCCCCAGGGTCTGGGTGTCAGATGAAAGGTGGCCTTTAAGGCTCTAAGGACTTGCAAGCCCTAGTTGCCAACAGCTTTAGTTGTGGAGGAATCCAGCACAGATTGCAAATTTCTCACTGGGCACTGCCCTGTTGCCTAGGGCAAATGGCTGCAAAGAGAGAGGCCATTTTGCATGGGAAAAAGAAGTCCTTTCCCCAGGGTCTGGGTGTCAGATGAAAGGTGGCCTTTGGGGCTCCAAGGATTTCCAGTGTCCTCGTTGCCAGCAGTTTTACTTTTGGAAAAATAAGCCAAGTTGGAAAATTTCACACCGGGAACGATGCAGATGGCCAGGGCAAGTGGCCTCAAACTGACCCCATTTTCCACGGGGAAAATTAAGTCATGTCCCCAGGGTCTGGGTGTCAGATGAAAGGTGGCCTTTTGGGCTTTTAGGACTTGCAGGGTACTTCTTACTGGCAGCTTTAGATTTGGAGAAATCCAGCACAGATTACAAATTTCTTGCTGGGCACCACCCTATTGGTCAGGGCGAGAGGCCAGAAATGGGGGCCATTTTCCATGGGGAAAATGAAGTCATTGGCGAAGGGTCTGCGTATCAGATGAAAGGTGGCTTTGGGGCCCTAAGGAGTTGCAGGGTCCTCGTTGCCAGCAGCTTTAGTTTTGGAGAAAATCAGCCATGATTGCAAATTTCACACCGGGAACGATGCAGATGGCCAGGGCGAGTGGCCTCAAACTGACCCCATTTTCCCGGGGGAAAATGAAGTCATGTCCCCAGCGTCTGGATGTCAGATGAAAGGTGGCCTTTGGGACTCCAAGGATTTCCGGTGTCCTCGTTGCCAGCAGTTTTACTTTTTGAAAAATAAGCCAAGTTGGCAAATTTCACACCGGGAACGATGCAGATGGCCAGGGCGAGTGGCCTCAAACTGACCCCATTTTCCCTGGGGAAAATTAAGTCATGTGCCCCGGGTCTGCGTGTCAGATGAAAGGTGGCCTTTGGGGCTCTAAGGACTTGCAAGCTCCTAGTTGCCAACAGCTTTAGTTGTGGAGGAATCCAGCACAGATTGCAAATTTCTCACTGGGCACTTCCCTGTTGGATATGGCAAATGGCTGCAAAGAGAGGCCATTTTCCATGGGAAAAAGAAGTCCTTTCCCCAGGGTCTGGGAATCAGATGAAAGGTGGCCTTAGCGGCTCCAAGGACTTCCAGTTTCCTCGTTGCCAGCAGCTTTACTTTTGGAGAAAATCAGCCAAGTTGCAAATTTCACACCGGGAACGATGCAGATGGCCAGGGCGAGTGGCCTCAAACTGACCCCATTTTCCACGGGGAAAATGAAGTCATGTCCCCAGGGTCTGGGTGTCAGATGAAAGGTGGCCTTTGGGGCTCTAAGGACTTCAAAGTCCTAGTTGCCAACAGCTTTAGTAGTGGAGGAATCCAGCACAGATTGCAAATTTCTCACTGGGCACTGCCCTGTTGCCTAGGGCAAATGGCTGAAAAGAGAGGCCATTTTCATGGGAAAAAGAAGTCCTTTCCCCAGGGTCTGGGTGTCAGATGAAAGGTGGCCTTTTGAGCTCTTAGGACTTGCAGGGTACTTCTTACTGGCAGCTTTAGATTTGGAGAAATCCAGCAAAGATTACAAATTTCGTGCTGGGCACCACCCTATTGGTTAGGGCGAGAGGCCAGAAATGGGGGCCATTTTCCATGGGGAAAATGAAGTCATTGGCGCAGGGTCTGCGTATCAGATGAAAGGTGGCTTTGGGGCCCTGAGGAGTTGCAGGGTCCTTGTCGCTAGCAGCTTTAGTTTTGGAGAAAATCAGCCATGATTGCAAATTTCACACCGGGAACGATGCAGATGGCCAGGGCGAGTGGCCTCAAACTGACCCCATATTCCACGGGGAAAATTAAGTCATGTCCCCCGGGTCTGCGTGTCAGATGAAAGCTGGACTTTGGGGCTCAAAGGACTTGCAAGCTCCTAGTTGCCAACAGCGTTAGTTCTTTAGGAATCCAGCAATGTTTAAAAATTTCTCACTGCGCACTGCCCTGTTGTCTATGGCAAATGGCTGCAAAGAGAGGCCATTTTGCATGGGAAAAAGAAGTCCTTTCCCCAGGGTTTGGGAATCAGATGAAAGGTGGCCTTAGTGGCTCCAAGGACTTCCAGTGTCCTCGTTGCCAGCAGCTTTACTTTTGGAGAAAATCAGCCAAGTTGCAAATTTCACACCGGGAACGATGCAGATGGCCAGGGCAAGTGGCCTCAAACTGACCCCATTTTCCCTGGGGAAAATGAAGTCATGTCCCCAGGGTCTGGGTGTCAGATGAAAGGTGGCCTTTGGGGCTCTAAGGACTTCAAAGTCCTTGTTGCCAACAGCTTTAGTTGTGGAGGAATCCAGAAAAGTTTTCAAATTTCTTACAAGGAACTGCCCTGTTGCCTAGGGCAAATGGCTGCAAAGAGAGGCCATTTTGCATGGGAAAAAGAAGTCCTTTCCCCTGGGTCTGGGTTTCAGATGAAAGGTGGCCTTTGGGGCTCCAAGGACTTCCAGGGTGCTCGTTTGCAGCAGCTTTAGTTTTGGAGAAAATCAGCCATGATTGCAAATTTCACACCGGGAACGAGGCAGATGGCCAGGGCGAGTGGCCTCAAACTGACCCCATTTTCCACGGGGAAAATGAAGTCATGTCCCCAGGGTCTGGGTGTCAGATGAAAGGTGGCCTTTAAGGCTCTAAGGACTTGCAAGCCCTAGTTGCCAACAGCTTTAGTTGTGAAGGAATCCAGCACAGATTGCAAATTTCTCACTGGGCACTGCCCTGTTGCCTAGGGCAAATGGCTGAAAAGAGAGAGGCCATTTTGCATGGGAAAAAGAAGTCCTTTCCCCAGGGTCTGGGTGTCAGATGAAAGGTGGCCTTTGGGGCTCCAAGGATTTCCAGTGTCCTCGTTGCCAGCAGTTTTACTTTTGGAAAAATAAGCCAAGTTGGAAAATTTCACACCGGGAACGATGCAGATGGCCAGGGCAAGTGGCCTCAAACTGACCCCATTTTCCACGGGGAAAATGAAGTCATGTCCCCAGGGTCTGGGTGTCAGATGAAAGGTGGCCTTTGGGGCTCTAAGGACTTAAAGTCCTAGTTGCCAACAGCTTTAGTAGTGGAGGAATCCAGCACAGATTGCAAATTTCTCACTGGGCACTGCCCTGTTGCCTAGGGCAAATGGCTGCAAAGAGAGGCCATTTTCATGGGAAAAAGAAGTCCTTTCCCCAGGGTCTGGGTGTCAGATGAAAGGTGGCCTTAGCGGCTCCAAGGACTTCCAGGGTGCTCGTTCGCAGCAGCTTTAGTTTTGGAGAAAATCAGCCATGATTGCAAATTTCACACCGGGAACGATGCAGATGGCCAGGGCGAGTGGCCTCAAACTGACCCCAATTTCCATGGGGAAAATGAAGTCATGTCCCCAGCGTCTGGGTGTCAGATGAAAGCTGGCCTTTAAGGCTCTAAGGACTTGCAAGCTCCTAGTTGCCAACAGCTTTAGTTGTGGAGGAATCCAGCAAAGTCTGCAAATTTCTCACTGGGCACTGCCCTGTTGGCTATGGCAAATGGCTGAAAAGAGAGAGGCCATTTTGCATGGGAAAAAGAAGTCCTTTCCCCAGGGTCTGGGTGTCAGATGAAAGGTGGCCTTTTGGGCTCTTAGGACTTGCAGGGTACTTCTTACTGGCAGCTTTAGATTTGGAGAAATCCAGCAAAGATTGCAAATTTCTTGCTGGGCACCACCCTATTGGTCAGGGCGAGAGGCCAGAAATGGGGGCCATTTTCCCTGGGGAAAATGAAGTCATTGGCCCAGAGTCTGCGTATCAGATGAATGGTCGCATCTGGGGCCCTGAGAAGTTGCAGGGTCCTTGTCGCTAGCAGCTTTAGTTTTGGAGAAAATCAGCCAGGTTGGCAAATTTCACACCAGGAACGATGCAGATGGCCAGGGCAAGTGGCCTCAAACTGACCCGATTTTCCCTGGGGAAAATGAAGTCCAGTCCCCCGGGTCTGGGTGTTAGATGAAAGCTGGACTTTGGGGCTCTAAGGACTTGCAAGCTCCTAGTTGCCAACAGCTTTAGTAGTGGAAGAATCCAGCAAAGTTTTCAAATTTCTCACTGGGAACTGCCCGGTTGCCTAGGGCAAATGGCTGCAAAGGAGGCCATTTTACATGGGAAAAAGAAGTCCTTTCCCCAGGGTCTGGGTGTCAGATGAAAGGTGGCCTTTGGGGCTCTAAGGACTTGCAAGCTCCTAGTTGCCAACAGCTTTAGTAGTGGAGGAATCCAGCACAGATTGCAAATTTCTCACTGGGTACTGCCCTGTTGGAAGGGCAAATGGCTGAAAAGAGAGAGGCCATTTTGCATGGGAAAAAGAAGTCCTTTCCCCAGGGTCTGGGTGTCAGATGAAAGGTGGCCTTTGGAGCTCTTAGGACTTGCAGGGTACTTCTTACTGGCAGCTTTAGATTTGGAGAAATCCAGCAAAGATTACAAATTTCTTGCTGGGCACCACCCTATTGGTTAGGGCGAGAGGCCAGAAATGGGGGCCATTTTCCATGGGGAAAATGAAGTCATTGGCGCAGGGTCTGCGTATCAGATGAAAGGTGGCTTTGGGGCCCTGAGGAGTTGCAGGGTCCTTGTCGCTAGCAGCTTTAGTTTTGGAGAAAATCAGCCATGATTGCAAATTTCACACCGGGAACGATGCAGATGGCCAGGGCGAGTGGCCTCAAACTGACCCCATATTCCACGGGGAAAATTAAGTCATGTCCCCCGGGTCTGCGTGTCAGATGAAAGCTGGACTTTGGGGCTCAAAGGACTTGCAAGCTCCTAGTTGCCAACAGCGTTAGTTCTTTAGGAATCCAGCAATGTTTAAAAATTTCTCACTGCGCACTGCCCTGTTGTCTATGGCAAATGGCTGCAAAGAGAGGCCATTTTGCATGGGAAAAAGAAGTCCTTTCCCCAGGGTTTGGGAATCAGATGAAAGGTGGCCTTAGTGGCTCCAAGGACTTCCAGTGTCCTCGTTGCCAGCAGCTTTACTTTTGGAGAAAATCAGCCAAGTTGCAAATTTCACACCGGGAACGATGCAGATGGCCAGGGCGAGTGGCCTCAAACTGACCCCATTTTCCCTGGGGAAAATGAAGTCATGTCCCCAGGGTCTGGGTGTCAGATGAAAGGTGGCCTTTGGGGCTCTAAGGACTTCAAAGTCCTTGTTGCCAACAGCTTTAGTTGTGGAGGAATCCAGAAAAGTTTTCAAATTTCTTACAAGGAACTGCCCTGTTGCCTAGGGCAAATGGCTGCAAAGAGAGGCCATTTTGCATGGGAAAAAGAAGTCCTTTCCCCTGGGTCTGGGTTTCAGATGAAAGGTGGCCTTTGGGGCTCCAAGGACTTCCAGGGTGCTCGTTTGCAGCAGCTTTAGTTTTGGAGAAAATCAGCCATGATTGCAAATTTCACACCGGGAACGAGGCAGATGGCCAGGGCGAGTGGCCTCAAACTGACCCCATTTTCCACGGGGAAAATGAAGTCATGTCCCCAGGGTCTGGGTGTCAGATGAAAGGTGGCCTTTAAGGCTCTAAGGACTTGCAAGCCCTAGTTGCCAACAGCTTTAGTTGTGAAGGAATCCAGCACAGATTGCAAATTTCTCACTGGGCACTGCCCTGTTGCCTAGGGCAAATGGCTGAAAAGAGAGAGGCCATTTTGCATGGGAAAAAGAAGTCCTTTCCCCAGGGTCTGGGTGTCAGATGAAAGGTGGCCTTTGGGGCTCCAAGGATTTCCAGTGTCCTCGTTGCCAGCAGTTTTACTTTTGGAAAAATAAGCCAAGTTGGAAAATTTCACACCGGGAACGATGCAGATGGCCAGGGCAAGTGGCCTCAAACTGACCCCATTTTCCACGGGGAAAATTAAGTCATGTCCCCAGGGTCTGGGTGTCAGATGAAAGGTGGCCTTTGGGGCTCTAAGGACTTAAAGTCCTAGTTGCCAACAGCTTTAGTAGTGGAGGAATCCAGCACAGATTGCAAATTTCTCACTGGGCACTGCCCTGTTGCCTAGGGCAAATGGCTGCAAAGAGAGGCCATTTTCATGGGAAAAAGAAGTCCTTTCCCCAGGGTCTGGGAATCAGATGAAAGGTGGCCTTAGCGGCTCCAAGGACTTCCAGGGTGCTCGTTCGCAGCAGCTTTAGTTTTGGAGAAAATCAGCCATGATTGCAAATTTCACACCGGGAACGATGCAGATGGCCAGGGCGAGTGGCCTCAAACTGACCCCATATTCCACGGGGAAATATAAGTCATGTCCCCCGGGTCTGCGTGTCAGATGAAAGCTGGACTTTGGGGCTCAAAGGACTTGCAAGCTCCTAGTTGCCAACAGCGTTAGTTCTTTAGGAATCCAGCAATGTTTAAAAATTTCTCACTGCGCACTGCCCTGTTGTCTATGGCAAATGGCTGCAAAGAGAGGCCATTTTGCATGGGAAAAAGAAGTCCTTTCCCCAGGGTTTGGGAATCAGATGAAAGGTGGCCTTAGTGGCTCCAAGGACTTCCAGGGTGCTCGTTTGCAGCAGCTTTAGTTTTGGAGAAAATCAGCCATGATTGCAAATTTCACACCGGGAACGAGGCAGATGGCCAGGGCGAGTGGCCTCAAACTGACCCCATTTTCCACGGGGAAAATGAAGTCATGTCCCCAGGGTCTGGGTGTCAGATGAAAGGTGGCCTTTAAGGCTCTAAGGACTTGCAAGCCCTAGTTGCCAACAGCTTTAGTTGTGAAGGAATCCAGCACAGATTGCAAATTTCTCACTGGGCACTGCCCTGTTGCCTAGGGCAAATGGCTGCAAAGAGAGAGGCCATTTTGCATGGGAAAAAGAAGTCCTTTCCCCAGGGTCTGGGTGTCAGATGAAAGGTGGCCTTTGGGGCTCCAAGGATTTCCAGTGTCCTCGTTGCCAGCAGTTTTACTTTTGGAAAAATAAGCCAAGTTGGAAAATTTCACACCGGGAACGATGCAGATGGCCAGGGCAAGTGGCCTCAAACTGACCCCATTTTCCACGGGGAAAATTAAGTCATGTCCCCAGGGTCTGGGTGTCAGATGAAAGGTGGCCTTTGGGGCTCTAAGGACTTAAAGTCCTAGTTGCCAACAGCTTTAGTAGTGGAGGAATCCAGCACAGATTGCAAATTTCTCACTGGGCACTGCCCTGTTGCCTAGGGCAAATGGCTGCAAAGAGAGGCCATTTTCATGGGAAAAAGAAGTCCTTTCCCCAGGGTCTGGGAATCAGATGAAAGGTGGCCTTAGCGGCTCCAAGGACTTCCAGGGTGCTCGTTCGCAGCAGCTTTAGTTTTGGAGAAAATCAGCCATGATTGCAAATTTCACACCGGGAACGATGCAGATGGCCAGGGCGAGTGGCCTCAAACTGACCCCATATTCCACGGGGAAATATAAGTCATGTCCCCCGGGTCTGCGTGTCAGATGAAAGCTGGACTTTGGGGCTCAAAGGACTTGCAAGCTCCTAGTTGCCAACAGCGTTAGTTCTTTAGGAATCCAGCAATGTTTAAAAATTTCTCACTGCGCACTGCCCTGTTGTCTATGGCAAATGGCTGCAAAGAGAGGCCATTTTGCATGGGAAAAAGAAGTCCTTTCCCCAGGGTTTGGGAATCAGATGAAAGGTGGCCTTAGTGGCTCCAAGGACTTCCAGTGTCCTCGTTGCCAGCAGCTTTACTTTTGGAGAAAATCAGCCAAGTTGCAAATTTCACACCGGGAACGATGCAGATGGCCAGGGCGAGTGGCCTCAAACTGACCCCATTTTCCCTGGGGAAAATGAAGTCATGTCCCCAGGGTCTGGGTGTCAGATGAAAGGTGGCCTTTGGGGCTCTAAGGACTTCAAAGTCCTTGTTGCCAACAGCTTTAGTTGTGGAGGAATCCAGAAAAGTTTTCAAATTTCTTACAAGGAACTGCCCTGTTGCCTAGGGCAAATGGCTGCAAAGAGAGGCCATTTTGCATGGGAAAAAGAAGTCCTTTCCCCTGGGTCTGGGTTTCAGATGAAAGGTGGCCTTTGGGGCTCCAAGGACTTCCAGGGTGCTCGTTTGCAGCAGCTTTAGTTTTGGAGAAAATCAGCCATGATTGCAAATTTCACACCGGGAACGAGGCAGATGGCCAGGGCGAGTGGCCTCAAACTGACCCCATTTTCCACGGGGAAAATGAAGTCATGTCCCCAGGGTCTGGGTGTCAGATGAAAGGTGGCCTTTAAGGCTCTAAGGACTTGCAAGCCCTAGTTGCCAACAGCTTTAGTTGTGAAGGAATCCAGCACAGATTGCAAATTTCTCACTGGGCACTGCCCTGTTGCCTAGGGCAAATGGCTGAAAAGAGAGAGGCCATTTTGCATGGGAAAAAGAAGTCCTTTCCCCAGGGTCTGGGTGTCAGATGAAAGGTGGCCTTTGGGGCTCCAAGGATTTCCAGTGTCCTCGTTGCCAGCAGTTTTACTTTTGGAAAAATAAGCCAAGTTGGAAAATTTCACACCGGGAACGATGCAGATGGCCAGGGCAAGTGGCCTCAAACTGACCCCATTTTCCACGGGGAAAATTAAGTCATGTCCCCAGGGTCTGGGTGTCAGATGAAAGGTGGCCTTTGGGGCTCTAAGGACTTAAAGTCCTAGTTGCCAACAGCTTTAGTAGTGGAGGAATCCAGCACAGATTGCAAATTTCTCACTGGGCACTGCCCTGTTGCCTAGGGCAAATGGCTGCAAAGAGAGGCCATTTTCATGGGAAAAAGAAGTCCTTTCCCCAGGGTCTGGGTGTCAGATGAAAGGTGGCCTTAGCGGCTCCAAGGACTTCCAGGGTGCTCGTTCGCAGCAGCTTTAGTTTTGGAGAAAATCAGCCATGATTGCAAATTTCACACCGGGAACGATGCAGATGGCCAGGGCGAGTGGCCTCAAACTGACCCCAATTTCCATGGGGAAAATGAAGTCATGTCCCCAGGGTCTGGGTGTCAGATGAAAGCTGGCCTTTAAGGCTCTAAGGACTTGCAAGCTCCTAGTTGCCAACAGCTTTAGTTGTGGAGGAATCCAGCAAAGTCTGCAAATTTCTCACTGGGCACTGCCCTGTTGGCTATGGCAAATGGCTGAAAAGAGAGAGGCCATTTTGCATGGGAAAAAGAAGTCCTTTCCCCAGGGTCTGGGTGTCAGATGAAAGGTGGCCTTTTGGGCTCTTAGGACTTGCAGGGTACTTCTTACTGGCAGCTTTAGATTTGGAGAAATCCAGCAAAGATTGCAAATTTCTTGCTGGGCACCACCCTATTGGTCAGGGCGAGAGGCCAGAAATGGGGGCCATTTTCCCTGGGGAAAATGAAGTCATTGGCCCAGAGTCTGCGTATCAGATGAATGGTCGCATCTGGGGCCCTGAGAAGTTGCAGGGTCCTTGTCGCTAGCAGCTTTAGTTTTGGAGAAAATCAGCCAGGTTGGCAAATTTCACACCAGGAACGATGCAGATGGCCAGGGCAAGTGGCCTCAAACTGACCCGATTTTCCCTGGGGAAAATGAAGTCCAGTCCCCCGGGTCTGGGTGTTAGATGAAAGCTGGACTTTGGGGCTCTAAGGACTTGCAAGCTCCTAGTTGCCAACAGCTTTAGTAGTGGAAGAATCCAGCAAAGTTTTCAAATTTCTCACTGGGAACTGCCCGGTTGCCTAGGGCAAATGGCTGCAAAGGAGGCCATTTTACATGGGAAAAAGAAGTCCTTTCCCCAGGGTCTGGGTGTCAGATGAAAGGTGGCCTTTGGGGCTCTAAGGACTTGCAAGCTCCTAGTTGCCAACAGCTTTAGTAGTGGAGGAATCCAGCACAGATTGCAAATTTCTCACTGGGTACTGCCCTGTTGGAAGGGCAAATGGCTGAAAAGAGAGAGGCCATTTTGCATGGGAAAAAGAAGTCCTTTCCCCAGGGTCTGGGTGTCAGATGAAAGGTGGCCTTTGGAGCTCTTAGGACTTGCAGGGTACTTCTTACTGGCAGCTTTAGATTTGGAGAAATCCAGCAAAGATTACAAATTTCTTGCTGGGCACCACCCTATTGGTTAGGGCGAGAGGCCAGAAATGGGGGCCATTTTCCATGGGGAAAATGAAGTCATTGGCGCAGGGTCTGCGTATCAGATGAAAGGTGGCTTTGGGGCCCTGAGGAGTTGCAGGGTCCTTGTCGCTAGCAGCTTTAGTTTTGGAGAAAATCAGCCATGATTGCAAATTTCACACCGGGAACGATGCAGATGGCCAGGGCGAGTGGCCTCAAACTGACCCCATATTCCACGGGGAAAATTAAGTCATGTCCCCCGGGTCTGCGTGTCAGATGAAAGCTGGACTTTGGGGCTCAAAGGACTTGCAAGCTCCTAGTTGCCAACAGCGTTAGTTCTTTAGGAATCCAGCAATGTTTAAAAATTTCTCACTGCGCACTGCCCTGTTGTCTATGGCAAATGGCTGCAAAGAGAGGCCATTTTGCATGGGAAAAAGAAGTCCTTTCCCCAGGGTTTGGGAATCAGATGAAAGGTGGCCTTAGTGGCTCCAAGGACTTCCAGTGTCCTCGTTGCCAGCAGCTTTAGTTTTGGAGAAAATCAGCCAAGTTGCAAATTTCACACCGGGAACGATGCAGATGGCCAGGGCGAGTGGCCTCAAACTGACCCCATTTTCCACGGGGAAAATTAAGTCATGTCCCCAGGGTCTGGGTGTCAGATGAAAGGTGGCCTTTGGGGCTCTAAGGACTTCAAAGTCCTTGTTGCCAACAGCTTTAGTTGTGGAGGAATCCAGAAAAGTTTTCAAATTTCTTACAAGGAACTGCCCTGTTGCCTAGGGCAAATGGCTGCAAAGAGAGGCCATTTTGCATGGGAAAAAGAAGTCCTTTCCCCTGGGTCTGGGTTTCAGATGAAAGGTGGCCTTTGGGGCTCCAAGGACTTCCAGGGTGCTCGTTTGCAGCAGCTTTAGTTTTGGAGAAAATCAGCCATGATTGCAAATTTCACACCGGGAACGAGGCAGATGGCCAGGGCGAGTGGCCTCAAACTGACCCCATTTTCCACGGGGAAAATGAAGTCATGTCCCCAGGGTCTGGGTGTCAGATGAAAGGTGGCCTTTAAGGCTCTAAGGACTTGCAAGCCCTAGTTGCCAACAGCTTTAGTTGTGAAGGAATCCAGCACAGATTGCAAATTTCTCACTGGGCACTGCCCTGTTGCCTAGGGCAAATGGCTGAAAAGAGAGAGGCCATTTTGCATGGGAAAAAGAAGTCCTTTCCCCAGGGTCTGGGTGTCAGATGAAAGGTGGCCTTTGGGGCTCCAAGGATTTCCAGTGTCCTCGTTGCCAGCAGTTTTACTTTTGGAAAAATAAGCCAAGTTGGAAAATTTCACACCGGGAACGATGCAGATGGCCAGGGCAAGTGGCCTCAAACTGACCCCATTTTCCACGGGGAAAATTAAGTCATGTCCCCAGGGTCTGGGTGTCAGATGAAAGGTGGCCTTTTGGGCTCTTAGGACTTGCAGGGTACTTCTTACTGGCAGCTTTAGATTTGGAGAAATCCAGCAAAGATTACAAATTTCTTGCTGGGCACCACCCTATTGGTCAGGGCGAGAGGCCAGAAATGGGGGCCATTTTCCATGGGGAAAATGAAGTCATTGGCGAAGGGTCTGCGTATCAGATGAAAGGTGGCTTTGGGGCCCAAAGGAGTTGCAGGGTCCTCGTTGCCAGCAGCTTTAGTTTTGGAGAAAATCAGCCATGATTGCAAATTTCACACCGGGAACGATGCAGATGGCCAGGGCGAGTGGCCTCAAACTGACCCCATTTTCCCGGGGGAAAATGAAGTCATGTCCCCAGCGTCTGGATGTCAGATGAAAGGTGGCCTTTGGGACTCCAAGGATTTCCGGTGTCCTCGTTGCCAGCAGTTTTACTTTTTGAAAAATAAGCCAAGTTGGCAAATTTCACACCGGGAACGATGCAGATGGCCAGGGCGAGTGGCCTCAAACTGACCCCATTTTCCCTGGGGAAAATTAAGTCATGTGCCCCGGGTCTGCGTGTCAGATGAAAGGTGGCCTTTGGGGCTCTAAGGACTTGCAAGCTCCTAGTTGCCAACAGCTTTAGTTGTGGAGGAATCCAGCACAGATTGCAAATTTCTCACTGGGCACTTCCCTGTTGGATATGGCAAATGGCTGCAAAGAGAGGCCATTTTCCATGGGAAAAAGAAGTCCTTTCCCCAGGGTCTGGGAATCAGATGAAAGGTGGCCTTAGCGGCTCCAAGGACTTCCAGTTTCCTCGTTGCCAGCAGCTTTACTTTTGGAGAAAATCAGCCAAGTTGCAAATTTCACACCGGGAACGATGCAGATGGCCAGGGCGAGTGGCCTCAAACTGACCCCATTTTCCACGGGGCAAATGAAGTCATGTCCCCAGGGTCTGGGTGTCAGATGAAAGGTGGCCTTTGGGGCTCTAAGGACTTCAAAGTCCTTGTTGCCAACAGCTTTAGTTGTGGAGGAATCCAGAAAAGTTTTCAAATTTCTTACAAGGAACTGCCCTGTTGCCTAGGGCAAATGGCTGCAAAGAGAGGCCATTTTGCATGGGAAAAAGAAGTCCTTTCCCCTGGGTCTGGGTTTCAGATGAAAGGTGGCCTTTGGGGCTCCAAGGACTTCCAGTGTCCTCGTTGCCAGCAGTTTTACTTTTGGAAAAATAAGCCAAGTTGGAAAATTTCACACCGGGAACGATGCAGATGGCCAGGGCAAGTGGCCTCAAACTGACCCCATTTTCCACGGGGAAAATTAAGTCATGTCCCCAGGGTCTGGGTGTCAGATGAAAGGTGGCCTTTTGGGCTCTTAGGACTTGCAGGGTACTTCTTACTGGCAGCTTTAGATTTGGAGAAATCCAGCACAGATTACAAATTTCTTGCTGGGCACCACCCTATTGGTCAGGGCGAGAGGCCAGAAATGGGGGCCATTTTCCCTGGGGAAAATGAAGTCATTGTCCCAGAGTCTGCGTATCAGATGAATGGTCGCATCTGGGGCCCTGAGAAGTTGCAGGGTCCTTGTCGCTAGCAGCTTTAGTTTTGGAGAAAATCAGCCAGGTTGGCAAATTTCACACCAGGAACGATGCAGATGGCCAGGGCAAGTGGCCTCAAACTGACCCGATTTTCCCTGGGGAAAATGAAGTCCAGTCCCCCGGGTCTGGGTGTCAGATGAAAGCTGGACTTTGGGGCTCTAAGGACTTGCAAGCTCCTAGTTGCCAACAGCTTTAGTAGTGGAAGAATCCAGCAAAGTTTTCAAATTTCTCACTGGGAACTGCCCGGTTGCCTAGGGCAAATGGCTGCAAAGGAGGCCATTTTACATGGGAAAAAGAAGTCCTTTCCCCAGGGTCTGGGTGTCAGATGAAAGGTGGCCTTTGGGGCTCTAAGGACTTGCAAGCTCCTAGTTGCCAACAGCTTTAGTAGTGGAGGAATCCAGCACAGATTGCAAATTTCTCACTGGGTACTGCCCTGTTGGAAGGGCAAATGGCTGAAAAGAGAGAGGCCATTTTGCATGGGAAAAAGAAGTCCTTTCCCCAGGGTCTGGGTGTCAGATGAAAGGTGGCCTTTTGAGCTCTTAGGACTTGCAGGGTACTTCTTACTGGCAGCTTTAGATTTGGAGAAATCCAGCAAAGATTACAAATTTCTTGCTGGGCACCACCCTATTGGTTAGGGCGAGAGGCCAGAAATGGGGGCCATTTTCCATGGGGAAAATGAAGTCATTGGCGCAGGGTCTGCGTATCAGATGAAAGGTGGCTTTGGGGCCCTGAGGAGTTGCAGGGTCCTTGTCGCTAGCAGCTTTAGTTTTGGAGAAAATCAGCCATGATTGCAAATTTCACACCGGGAACGATGCAGATGGCCAGGGCGAGTGGCCTCAAACTGACCCCATATTCCACGGGGAAAATTAAGTCATGTCCCCCGGGTCTGCGTGTCAGATGAAAGCTGGACTTTGGGGCTCAAAGGACTTGCAAGCTCCTAGTTGCCAACAGCGTTAGTTCTTTAGGAATCCAGCAATGTTTAAAAATTTCTCACTGCGCACTGCCCTGTTGTCTATGGCAAATGGCTGCAAAGAGAGGCCATTTTGCATGGGAAAAAGAAGTCCTTTCCCCAGGGTTTGGGAATCAGATGAAAGGTGGCCTTAGTGGCTCCAAGGACTTCCAGTGTCCTCGTTGCCAGCAGCTTTACTTTTGGAGAAAATCAGCCAAGTTGCAAATTTCACACCGGGAACGATGCAGATGGCCAGGGCGAGTGGCCTCAAACTGACCCCATTTTCCCTGGGGAAAATGAAGTCATGTCCCCAGGGTCTGGGTGTCAGATGAAAGGTGGCCTTTGGGGCTCTAAGGACTTCAAAGTCCTTGTTGCCAACAGCTTTAGTTGTGGAGGAATCCAGAAAAGTTTTCAAATTTCTTACAAGGAACTGCCCTGTTGCCTAGGGCAAATGGCTGCAAAGAGAGGCCATTTTGCATGGGAAAAAGAAGTCCTTTCCCCTGGGTCTGGGTTTCAGATGAAAGGTGGCCTTTGGGGCTCCAAGGACTTCCAGGGTGCTCGTTTGCAGCAGCTTTAGTTTTGGAGAAAATCAGCCATGATTGCAAATTTCACACCGGGAACGAGGCAGATGGCCAGGGCGAGTGGCCTCAAACTGACCCCATTTTCCACGGGGAAAATGAAGTCATGTCCCCAGGGTCTGGGTGTCAGATGAAAGGTGGCCTTTAAGGCTCTAAGGACTTGCAAGCCCTAGTTGCCAACAGCTTTAGTTGTGAAGGAATCCAGCACAGATTGCAAATTTCTCACTGGGCACTGCCCTGTTGCCTAGGGCAAATGGCTGAAAAGAGAGAGGCCATTTTGCATGGGAAAAAGAAGTCCTTTCCCCAGGGTCTGGGTGTCAGATGAAAGGTGGCCTTTGGGGCTCCAAGGATTTCCAGTGTCCTCGTTGCCAGCAGTTTTACTTTTGGAAAAATAAGCCAAGTTGGAAAATTTCACACCGGGAACGATGCAGATGGCCAGGGCAAGTGGCCTCAAACTGACCCCATTTTCCACGGGGAAAATTAAGTCATGTCCCCAGGGTCTGGGTGTCAGATGAAAGGTGGCCTTTTGGGCTCTTAGGACTTGCAGGGTACTTCTTACTGGCAGCTTTAGATTTGGAGAAATCCAGCAAAGATTACAAATTTCTTGCTGGGCACCACCCTATTGGTCAGGGCGAGAGGCCAGAAATGGGGGCCATTTTCCATGGGGAAAATGAAGTCATTGGCGAAGGGTCTGCGTATCAGATGAAAGGTGGCTTTGGGGCCCTAAGGAGTTGCAGGGTCCTTGTTGCCAGCAGCTTTAGTTTTGGAGAAAATCAGCCATGATTGCAAATTTCACACCGGGAACGATGCAGATGGCCAGGGCGAGTGGCCTCAAACTGACCCCATTTTCCCGGGGGAAAATGAAGTCATGTCCCCAGCGTCTGGATGTCAGATGAAAGGTGGCCTTTGGGACTCCAAGGATTTCCGGTGTCCTCGTTGCCAGCAGTTTTACTTTTTGAAAAATAAGCCAAGTTGGCAAATTTCACACCGGGAACGATGCAGATGGCCAGGGCGAGTGGCCTCAAACTGACCCCATTTTCCCTGGGGAAAATTAAGTCATGTGCCCCGGGTCTGCGTGTCAGATGAAAGGTGGCCTTTGGGGCTCTAAGGACTTGCAAGCTCCTAGTTGCCAACAGCTTTAGTTGTGGAGGAATCCAGCACAGATTGCAAATTTCTCACTGGGCACTTCCCTGTTGGATATGGCAAATGGCTGCAAAGAGAGGCCATTTTCCATGGGAAAAAGAAGTCCTTTCCCCAGGGTCTGGGAATCAGATGAAAGGTGGCCTTAGCGGCTCAAAGGACTTCCAGTTTCCTCGTTGCCAGCAGCTTTACTTTTGGAGAAAATCAGCCATGATTGCAAATTTCACACCGGGAACGATGCAGATGGCCAGGGCGAGTGGCCTCAAACTGACCCCATTTTCCACGGGGAAAATGAAGTCATGTCCCCAGGGTCTGGGTGTCAGATGAAAGGTGGCCTTTGGGGCTCTAAGGACTTCAAAGTCCTTGTTGCCAACAGCTTTAGTTGTGGAGGAATCCAGAAAAGTTTTCAAATTTCTTACAAGGAACTGCCCTGTTTCCTAGGGCAAATGGCTGCAAAGAGAGGCCATTTTGCATGGGAAAAAGAAGTCCTTTCCCCTGGGTCTGGGTTTCAGATGAAAGGTGGCCTTTGGGGCTCCAAGGACTTCCAGGGTGCTCATTTGCAGCAGCTTTAGTTTTGGAGAAAATCAGCCATGATTGCAAATTTCACACCGGGAACGAGGCAGATGGCCAGGGCGAGTGGCCTCAAACTGACCCCATTTTCCACGGGGAAAATGAAGTCATGTCCCCAGGGTCTGGGTGTCAGATGAAAGGTGGCCTTTAAGGCTCAAAGGACTTGCAAGCCCTAGTTGCCAACAGCTTTAGTTGTGGAGGAATCCAGCACAGATTGCAAATTTCTCACTGGGCACTGCCCTGTTGCCTAGGGCAAATGGCTGCAAAGAGAGAGGCCATTTTGCATGGGAAAAAGAAGTCCTTTCCCCAGGGTCTGGGTGTCAGATGAAAGGTGGCCTTTGGGGCTCCAAGGATTTCCAGTGTCCTCGTTGCCAGCAGTTTTACTTTTGGAAAAATAAGCCAAGTTGGAAAATTTCACACCGGGAACGATGCAGATGGCCAGGGCAAGTGGCCTCAAACTGACCCCATTTTCCACGGGGAAAATTAAGTCATGTCCCCAGGGTCTGGGTGTCAGATGAAAGGTGGCCTTTGGGGCTCTAAGGACTTCAAAGTCCTTGTTGCCAACAGCTTTAGTTGTGGAGGAATCCAGAAAAGTTTTCAAATTTCTTACAAGGAACTGCCCTGTTGCCTAGGGCAAATGGCTGCAAAGAGAGGCCATTTTGCATGGGAAAAAGAAGTCCTTTCCCCTGGGTCTGGGTTTCAGATGAAAGGTGGCCTTTGGGGCTCCAAGGACTTCCAGGGTGCTCGTTTGCAGCAGCTTTAGTTTTGGAGAAAATCAGCCATGATTGCAAATTTCACACCGGGAACGAGGCAGATGGCCAGGGCGAGTGGCCTCAAACTGACCCCATTTTCCACGGGGAAAATGAAGTCATGTCCCCAGGGTCTGGGTGTCAGATGAAAGGTGGCCTTTAAGGCTCTAAGGACTTGCAAGCCCTAGTTGCCAACAGCTTTAGTTGTGAAGGAATCCAGCACAGATTGCAAATTTCTCACTGGGCACTGCCCTGTTGCCTAGGGCAAATGGCTGCAAAGAGAGAGGCCATTTTGCATGGGAAAAAGAAGTCCTTTCCCCAGGGTCTGGGTGTCAGATGAAAGGTGGCCTTTAGGGCTCCAAGGATTTCCAGTGTCCTCGTTGCCAGCAGTTTTACTTTTGGAAAAATAAGCCAAGTTGGAAAATTTCACACCGGGAACGATGCAGATGGCCAGGGCAAGTGGCCTCAAACTGACCCCATTTTCCACGGGGAAAATGAAGTCATGTCCCCAGGGTCTGGGTGTCAGATGAAAGGTGGCCTTTGGGGCTCTAAGGACTTCAAAGTCCTAGTTGCCAACAGCTTTAGTAGTGGAGGAATCCAGCACAGATTGCAAATTTCTCACTGGGCACTGCCCTGTTGCCTAGGGCAAATGGCTGCAAAGAGAGGCCATTTTCATGGGAAAAAGAAGTCCTTTCCCCAGGGTCTGGGAATCAGATGAAAGGTGGCCTTAGCGGCTCCAAGGACTTCCAGGGTGCTCGTTCGCAGCAGCTTTAGTTTTGGAGAAAATCAGCCATGATTGCAAATTTCACACCGGGAACGATGCAGATGGCCAGGGCGAGTGGCCTCAAACTGACCCCAATTTCCATGGGGAAAATGAAGTCATGTCCCCAGGGTCTGGGTGTCAGATGAAAGCTGGCCTTTAAGGCTCTAAGGACTTGCAAGCTCCTAGTTGCCAACAGCTTTAGTTGTGGAGGAATCCAGCAAAGTCTGCAAATTTCTCACTGGGCACTGCCCTGTTGGCTATGGCAAATGGCTGAAAAGAGAGAGGCCATTTTGCATGGGAAAAAGAAGTCCTTTCCCCAGGGTCTGGGTGTCAGATGAAAGGTGGCCTTTTGGGCTCTTAGGACTTGCAGGGTACTTCTTACTGGCAGCTTTAGATTTGGAGAAATCCAGCAAAGATTGCAAATTTCTTGCTGGGCACCACCCTATTGGTCAGGGCGAGAGGCCAGAAATGGGGGCCATTTTCCCTGGGGAAAATGAAGTCATTGGCCCAGAGTCTGCGTATCAGATGAATGGTCGCATCTGGGGCCCTGAGAAGTTGCAGGGTCCTTGTCGCTAGCAGCTTTAGTTTTGGAGAAAATCAGCCAGGTTGGCAAATTTCACACCAGGAACGATGCAGATGGCCAGGGCAAGTGGCCTCAAACTGACCCGATTTTCCCTGGGGAAAATGAAGTCCAGTCCCCCGGGTCTGGGTGTCAGATGAAAGCTGGACTTTGGGGCTCTAAGGACTTGCAAGCTCCTAGTTGCCAACAGCTTTAGTAGTGGAAGAATCCAGCAAAGTTTTCAAATTTCTCACTGGGAACTGCCCGGTTGCCTAGGGCAAATGGCTGCAAAGGAGGCCATTTTACATGGGAAAAAGAAGTCCTTTCCCCAGGGTCTGGGTGTCAGATGAAAGGTGGCCTTTGGGGCTCTGAGGACTTGCAAGCTCCTAGTTGCCAACAGCTTTAGTAGTGGAGGAATCCAGCACAGATTGCAAATTTCTCACTGGGTACTGCCCTGTTGGAAGGGCAAATGGCTGAAAAGAGAGAGGCCATTTTGCATGGGAAAAAGAAGTCCTTTCCCCAGGGTCTGGGTGTCAGATGAAAGGTGGCCTTTTGAGCTCTTAGGACTTGCAGGGTACTTCTTACTGGCAGCTTTAGATTTGGAGAAATCCAGCAAAGATTACAAATTTCTTGCTGGGCACCACCCTATTGGTTAGGGCGAGAGGCCAGAAATGGGGGCCATTTTCCATGGGGAAAATGAAGTCATTGGCGAAGGGTCTGCGTATCAGATGAAAGGTGGCTTTGGGGCCCTGAGGAGTTGCAGGGTCCTTGTCGCTAGCAGCTTTAGTTTTGGAGAAAATCAGCCATGATTGCAAATTTCACACCGGGAACGATGCAGATGGCCAGGGCGAGTGGCCTCAAACTGACCCCATATTCCACGGGGAAATATAAGTCATGTCCCCCGGGTCTGCGTGTCAGATGAAAGCTGGACTTTGGGGCTCAAAGGACTTGCAAGCTCCTAGTTGCCAACAGCGTTAGTTCTTTAGGAATCCAGCAATGTTTAAAAATTTCTCACTGCGCACTGCCCTGTTGTCTATGGCAAATGGCTGCAAAGAGAGGCCATTTTGCATGGGAAAAAGAAGTCCTTTCCCCAGGGTTTGGGAATCAGATGAAAGGTGGCCTTAGTGGCTCCAAGGACTTCCAGTGTCCTCGTTGCCAGCAGCTTTACTTTTGGAGAAAATCAGCCAAGTTGCAAATTTCACACCGGGAACGATGCAGATGGCCAGGGCGAGTGGCCTCAAACTGACCCCATTTTCCCTGGGGAAAATGAAGTCATGTCCCCAGGGTCTGGGTGTCAGATGAAAGGTGGCCTTTGGGGCTCTAAGGACTTCAAAGTCCTTGTTGCCAACAGCTTTAGTTGTGGAGGAATCCAGAAAAGTTTTCAAATTTCTTACAAGGAACTGCCCTGTTGCCTAGGGCAAATGGCTGCAAAGAGAGGCCATTTTGCATGGGAAAAAGAAGTCCTTTCCCCTGGGTCTGGGTTTCAGATGAAAGGTGGCCTTTGGGGCTCCAAGGACTTCCAGGGTGCTCGTTTGCAGCAGCTTTAGTTTTGGAGAAAATCAGCCATGATTGCAAATTTCACACCGGGAACGAGGCAGATGGCCAGGGCGAGTGGCCTCAAACTGACCCCATTTTCCACGGGGAAAATGAAGTCATGTCCCCAGGGTCTGGGTGTCAGATGAAAGGTGGCCTTTAAGGCTCTAAGGACTTGCAAGCCCTAGTTGCCAACAGCTTTAGTTGTGAAGGAATCCAGCACAGATTGCAAATTTCTCACTGGGCACTGCCCTGTTGCCTAGGGCAAATGGCTGAAAAGAGAGAGGCCATTTTGCATGGGAAAAAGAAGTCCTTTCCCCAGGGTCTGGGTGTCAGATGAAAGGTGGCTTTGGGGCTCCAAGGATTTCCAGTGTCCTCGTTGCCAGCAGTTTTACTTTTGGAAAAATAAGCCAAGTTGGAAAATTTCACACCGGGAACGATGCAGATGGCCAGGGCAAGTGGCCTCAAACTGACCCCATTTTCCACGGGGAAAATGAAGTCATGTCCCCAGGGTCTGGGTGTCAGATGAAAGGTGGCCTTTGGGGCTCTAAGGACTTCAAAGTCCTAGTTGCCAACAGCTTTAGTAGTGGAGGAATCCAGCACAGATTGCAAATTTCTCACTGGGCACTGCCCTGTTGCCTAGGGCAAATGGCTGCAAAGAGAGGCCATTTTCATGGGAAAAAGAAGTCCTTTCCCCAGGGTCTGGGAATCAGATGAAAGGTGGCCTTAGCGGCTCCAAGGACTTCCAGGGTGCTCGTTCGCAGCAGCTTTAGTTTTGGAGAAAATCAGCCATGATTGCAAATTTCACACCGGGAACGATGCAGATGGCCAGGGCGAGTGGCCTCAAACTGACCCCAATTTCCATGGGGAAAATGAAGTCATGTCCCCAGGGTCTGGGTGTCAGATGAAAGCTGGCCTTTAAGGCTCTAAGGACTTGCAAGCTCCTAGTTGCCAACAGCTTTAGTTGTGGAGGAATCCAGCAAAGTCTGCAAATTTCTCACTGGGCACTGCCCTGTTGGCTATGGCAAATGGCTGAAAAGAGAGAGGCCATTTTGCATGGGAAAAAGAAGTCCTTTCCCCAGGGTCTGGGTGTCAGATGAAAGGTGGCCTTTTGGGCTCTTAGGACTTGCAGGGTACTTCTTACTGGCAGCTTTAGATTTGGAGAAATCCAGCAAAGATTGCAAATTTCTTGCTGGGCACCACCCTATTGGTCAGGGCGAGAGGCCAGAAATGGGGGCCATTTTCCCTGGGGAAAATGAAGTCATTGGCCCAGAGTCTGCGTATCAGATGAATGGTCGCATCTGGGGCCCTGAGAAGTTGCAGGGTCCTTGTCGCTAGCAGCTTTAGTTTTGGAGAAAATCAGCCAGGTTGGCAAATTTCACACCAGGAACGATGCAGATGGCCAGGGCAAGTGGCCTCAAACTGACCCGATTTTCCCTGGGGAAAATGAAGTCCAGTCCCCCGGGTCTGGGTGTCAGATGAAAGCTGGACTTTGGGGCTCTAAGGACTTGCAAGCTCCTAGTTGCCAACAGCTTTAGTAGTGGAAGAATCCAGCAAAGTTTTCAAATTTCTCACTGGGAACTGCCCGGTTGCCTAGGGCAAATGGCTGCAAAGGAGGCCATTTTACATGGGAAAAAGAAGTCCTTTCCCCAGGGTCTGGGTGTCAGATGAAAGGTGGCCTTTGGGGCTCTGAGGACTTGCAAGCTCCTAGTTGCCAACAGCTTTAGTAGTGGAGGAATCCAGCACAGATTGCAAATTTCTCACTGGGTACTGCCCTGTTGGCAGGGCAAATGGCTGAAAAGAGAGAGGCCATTTTGCATGGGAAAAAGAAGTCCTTTCCCCAGGGTCTGGGTGTCAGATGAAAGGTGGCCTTTTGAGCTCTTAGGACTTGCAGGGTACTTCTTACTGGCAGCTTTAGATTTGGAGAAATCCAGCAAAGATTACAAATTTCTTGCTGGGCACCACCCTATTGGTTAGGGCGAGAGGCCAGAAATGGGGGCCATTTTCCATGGGGAAAATGAAGTCATTGGCGAAGGGTCTGCGTATCAGATGAAAGGTGGCTTTGGGGCCCTGAGGAGTTGCAGGGTCCTTGTCGCTAGCAGCTTTAGTTTTGGAGAAAATCAGCCATGATTGCAAATTTCACACCGGGAACGATGCAGATGGCCAGGGCGAGTGGCCTCAAACTGACCCCATATTCCACGGGGAAATATAAGTCATGTCCCCCGGGTCTGCGTGTCAGATGAAAGCTGGACTTTGGGGCTCAAAGGACTTGCAAGCTCCTAGTTGCCAACAGCGTTAGTTCTTTAGGAATCCAGCAATGTTTAAAAATTTCTCACTGCGCACTGCCCTGTTGTCTATGGCAAATGGCTGCAAAGAGAGGCCATTTTGCATGGGAAAAAGAAGTCCTTTCCCCAGGGTTTGGGAATCAGATGAAAGGTGGCCTTAGTGGCTCCAAGGACTTCCAGTGTCCTCGTTGCCAGCAGCTTTACTTTTGGAGAAAATCAGCCAAGTTGCAAATTTCACACCGGGAACGATGCAGATGGCCAGGGCGAGTGGCCTCAAACTGACCCCATTTTCCCTGGGGAAAATGAAGTCATGTCCCCAGGGTCTGGGTGTCAGATGAAAGGTGGCCTTTGGGGCTCTAAGGACTTCAAAGTCCTTGTTGCCAACAGCTTTAGTTGTGGAGGAATCCAGAAAAGTTTTCAAATTTCTTACAAGGAACTGCCCTGTTGCCTAGGGCAAATGGCTGCAAAGAGAGGCCATTTTGCATGGGAAAAAGAAGTCCTTTCCCCTGGGTCTGGGTTTCAGATGAAAGGTGGCCTTTGGGGCTCCAAGGACTTCCAGGGTGCTCGTTTGCAGCAGCTTTAGTTTTGGAGAAAATCAGCCATGATTGCAAATTTCACACCGGGAACGAGGCAGATGGCCAGGGCGAGTGGCCTCAAACTGACCCCATTTTCCACGGGGAAAATGAAGTCATGTCCCCAGGGTCTGGGTGTCAGATGAAAGGTGGCCTTTAAGGCTCTAAGGACTTGCAAGCCCTAGTTGCCAACAGCTTTAGTTGTGAAGGAATCCAGCACAGATTGCAAATTTCTCACTGGGCACTGCCCTGTTGCCTAGGGCAAATGGCTGAAAAGAGAGAGGCCATTTTGCATGGGAAAAAGAAGTCCTTTCCCCAGGGTCTGGGTGTCAGATGAAAGGTGGCCTTTGGGGCTCCAAGGATTTCCAGTGTCCTCGTTGCCAGCAGTTTTACTTTTGGAAAAATAAGCCAAGTTGGAAAATTTCACACCGGGAACGATGCAGATGGCCAGGGCAAGTGGCCTCAAACTGACCCCATTTTCCACGGGGAAAATGAAGTCATGTCCCCAGGGTCTGGGTGTCAGATGAAAGGTGGCCTTTGGGGCTCTAAGGACTTCAAAGTCCTAGTTGCCAACAGCTTTAGTAGTGGAGGAATCCAGCACAGATTGCAAATTTCTCACTGGGCACTGCCCTGTTGCCTAGGGCAAATGGCTGCAAAGAGAGGCCATTTTCATGGGAAAAAGAAGTCCTTTCCCCAGGGTCTGGGAATCAGATGAAAGGTGGCCTTAGCGGCTCCAAGGACTTCCAGGGTGCTCGTTCGCAGCAGCTTTAGTTTTGGAGAAAATCAGCCATGATTGCAAATTTCACACCGGGAACGATGCAGATGGCCAGGGCGAGTGGCCTCAAACTGACCCCAATTTCCATGGGGAAAATGAAGTCATGTCCCCAGGGTCTGGGTGTCAGATGAAAGCTGGCCTTTAAGGCTCTAAGGACTTGCAAGCTCCTAGTTGCCAACAGCTTTAGTTGTGGAGGAATCCAGCAAAGTCTGCAAATTTCTCACTGGGCACTGCCCTGTTGGCTATGGCAAATGGCTGAAAAGAGAGAGGCCATTTTGCATGGGAAAAAGAAGTCCTTTCCCCAGGGTCTGGGTGTCAGATGAAAGGTGGCCTTTTGGGCTCTTAGGACTTGCAGGGTACTTCTTACTGGCAGCTTTAGATTTGGAGAAATCCAGCAAAGATTGCAAATTTCTTGCTGGGCACCACCCTATTGGTCAGGGCGAGAGGCCAGAAATGGGGGCCATTTTCCCTGGGGAAAATGAAGTCATTGGCCCAGAGTCTGCGTATCAGATGAATAGTCGCATCTGGGGCCCTGAGAAGTTGCAGGGTCCTTGTCGCTAGCAGCTTTAGTTTTGGAGAAAATCAGCCAGGTTGGCAAATTTCACACCAGGAACGATGCAGATGGCCAGGGCAAGTGGCCTCAAACTGACCCGATTTTCCCTGGGGAAAATGAAGTCCAGTCCCCCGGGTCTGGGTGTCAGATGAAAGCTGGACTTTGGGGCTCTAAGGACTTGCAAGCTCCTAGTTGCCAACAGCTTTAGTAGTGGAAGAATCCAGCAAAGTTTTCAAATTTCTCACTGGGAACTGCCCGGTTGCCTAGGGCAAATGGCTGCAAAGGAGGCCATTTTACATGGGAAAAAGAAGTCCTTTCCCCAGGGTCTGGGTGTCAGATGAAAGGTGGCCTTTGGGGCTCTGAGGACTTGCAAGCTCCTAGTTGCCAACAGCTTTAGTAGTGGAGGAATCCAGCACAGATTGCAAATTTCTCACTGGGTACTGCCCTGTTGGCAGGGCAAATGGCTGAAAAGAGAGAGGCCATTTTGCATGGGAAAAAGAAGTCCTTTCCCCAGGGTCTGGGTGTCAGATGAAAGGTGGCCTTTTGAGCTCTTAGGACTTGCAGGGTACTTCTTACTGGCAGCTTTAGATTTGGAGAAATCCAGCAAAGATTACAAATTTCTTGCTGGGCACCACCCTATTGGTTAGGGCGAGAGGCCAGAAATGGGGGCCATTTTCCATGGGGAAAATGAAGTCATTGGCGAAGGGTCTGCGTATCAGATGAAAGGTGGCTTTGGGGCCCTGAGGAGTTGCAGGGTCCTTGTCGCTAGCAGCTTTAGTTTTGGAGAAAATCAGCCATGATTGCAAATTTCACACCGGGAACGATGCAGATGGCCAGGGCGAGTGGCCTCAAACTGACCCCATATTCCACGGGGAAATATAAGTCATGTCCCCCGGGTCTGCGTGTCAGATGAAAGCTGGACTTTGGGGCTCAAAGGACTTGCAAGCTCCTAGTTGCCAACAGCGTTAGTTCTTTAGGAATCCAGCAATGTTTAAAAATTTCTCACTGCGCACTGCCCTGTTGTCTATGGCAAATGGCTGCAAAGAGAGGCCATTTTGCATGGGAAAAAGAAGTCCTTTCCCCAGGGTTTGGGAATCAGATGAAAGGTGGCCTTAGTGGCTCCAAGGACTTCCAGTGTCCTCGTTGCCAGCAGCTTTACTTTTGGAGAAAATCAGCCAAGTTGCAAATTTCACACCGGGAACGATGCAGATGGCCAGGGCGAGTGGCCTCAAACTGACCCCATTTTCCCTGGGGAAAATGAAGTCATGTCCCCAGGGTCTGGGTGTCAGATGAAAGGTGGCCTTTGGGGCTCTAAGGACTTCAAAGTCCTTGTTGCCAACAGCTTTAGTTGTGGAGGAATCCAGAAAAGTTTTCAAATTTCTTACAAGGAACTGCCCTGTTGCCTAGGGCAAATGGCTGCAAAGAGAGGCCATTTTGCATGGGAAAAAGAAGTCCTTTCCCCTGGGTCTGGGTTTCAGATGAAAGGTGGCCTTTGGGGCTCCAAGGACTTCCAGGGTGCTCGTTTGCAGCAGCTTTAGTTTTGGAGAAAATCAGCCATGATTGCAAATTTCACACCGGGAACGAGGCAGATGGCCAGGGCGAGTGGCCTCAAACTGACCCCATTTTCCACGGGGAAAATGAAGTCATGTCCCCAGGGTCTGGGTGTCAGATGAAAGGTGGCCTTTAAGGCTCTAAGGACTTGCAAGCCCTAGTTGCCAACAGCTTTAGTTGTGAAGGAATCCAGCACAGATTGCAAATTTCTCACTGGGCACTGCCCTGTTGCCTAGGGCAAATGGCTGAAAAGAGAGAGGCCATTTTGCATGGGAAAAAGAAGTCCTTTCCCCAGGGTCTGGGTGTCAGATGAAAGGTGGCCTTTGGGGCTCCAAGGATTTCCAGTGTCCTCGTTGCCAGCAGTTTTACTTTTGGAAAAATAAGCCAAGTTGGAAAATTTCACACCGGGAACGATGCAGATGGCCAGGGCAAGTGGCCTCAAACTGACCCCATTTTCCACGGGGAAAATTAAGTCATGTCCCCAGGGTCTGGGTGTCAGATGAAAGGTGGCCTTTTGGGCTCTTAGGACTTGCAGGGTACTTCTTACTGGCAGCTTTAGATTTGGAGAAATCCAGCAAAGATTACAAATTTCTTGCTGGGCACCACCCTATTGGTCAGGGCGAGAGGCCAGAAATGGGGGCCATTTTCCATGGGGAAAATGAAGTCATTGGCGAAGGGTCTGCGTATCAGATGAAAGGTGGCTTTGGGGCCCTAAGGAGTTGCAGGGTCCTCGTTGCCAGCAGCTTTAGTTTTGGAGAAAATCAGCCATGATTGCAAATTTCACACCGGGAACGATGCAGATGGCCAGGGCGAGTGGCCTCAAACTGACCCCATTTTCCCGGGGGAAAATGAAGTCATGTCCCCAGCGTCTGGATGTCAGATGAAAGGTGGCCTTTGGGACTCCAAGGATTTCCGGTGTCCTCGTTGCCAGCAGTTTTACTTTTTGAAAAATAAGCCAAGTTGGCAAATTTCACACCGGGAACGATGCAGATGGCCAGGGCGAGTGGCCTCAAACTGACCCCATTTTCCCTGGGGAAAATTAAGTCATGTGCCCCGGGTCTGCGTGTCAGATGAAAGGTGGCCTTTGGGGCTCTAAGGACTTGCAAGCTCCTAGTTGCCAACAGCTTTAGTAGTGGAGGAATCCAGCACAGATTGCAAATTTCTCACTGGGCACTTCCCTGTTGGATATGGCAAATGGCTGCAAAGAGAGGCCATTTTCCATGGGAAAAAGAAGTCCTTTCCCCAGGGTCTGGGAATCAGATGAAAGGTGGCCTTAGCGGCTCCAAGGACTTCCAGTTTCCTCGTTGCCAGCAGCTTTACTTTTGGAGAAAATCAGCCAAGTTGCAAATTTCACACCGGGAACGATGCAGATGGCCAGGGCGAGTGGCCTCAAACTGACCCCATTTTCCACGGGGAAAATGAAGTCATGTCCCCAGGGTCTGGGTGTCAGATGAAAGGTGGCCTTTGGGGCTCTAAGGACTTCAAAGTCCTTGTTGCCAACAGCTTTAGTTGTGGAGGAATCCAGAAAAGTTTTCAAATTTCTTACAAGGAACTGCCCTGTTTCCTAGGGCAAATGGCTGCAAAGAGAGGCCATTTTGCATGGGAAAAAGAAGTCCTTTCCCCTGGGTCTGGGTTTCAGATGAAAGGTGGCCTTTGGGGCTCCAAGGACTTCCAGGGTGCTCATTTGCAGCAGCTTTAGTTTTGGAGAAAATCAGCCATGATTGCAAATTTCACACCGGGAACGAGGCAGATGGCCAGGGCGAGTGGCCTCAAACTGACCCCATTTTCCACGGGGAAAATGAAGTCATGTCCCCAGGGTCTGGGTGTCAGATGAAAGGTGGCCTTTAAGGCTCAAAGGACTTGCAAGCCCTAGTTGCCAACAGCTTTAGTTGTGGAGGAATCCAGCACAGATTGCAAATTTCTCACTGGGCACTGCCCTGTTGCCTAGGGCAAATGGCTGCAAAGAGAGAGGCCATTTTGCATGGGAAAAAGAAGTCCTTTCCCCAGGGTCTGGGTGTCAGATGAAAGGTGGCCTTTGGGGCTCCAAGGATTTCCAGTGTCCTCGTTGCCAGCAGTTTTACTTTTGGAAAAATAAGCCAAGTTGGAAAATTTCACACCGGGAACGATGCAGATGGCCAGGGCAAGTGGCCTCAAACTGACCCCATTTTCCACGGGGAAAATTAAGTCATGTCCCCAGGGTCTGGGTGTCAGATGAAAGGTGGCCTTTGGGGCTCTAAGGACTTCAAAGTCCTTGTTGCCAACAGCTTTAGTTGTGGAGGAATCCAGAAAAGTTTTCAAATTTCTTACAAGGAACTGCCCTGTTGCCTAGGGCAAATGGCTGCAAAGAGAGGCCATTTTGCATGGGAAAAAGAAGTCCTTTCCCCTGGGTCTGGGTTTCAGATGAAAGGTGGCCTTTGGGGCTCCAAGGACTTCCAGGGTGCTCGTTTGCAGCAGCTTTAGTTTTGGAGAAAATCAGCCATGATTGCAAATTTCACACCGGGAACGAGGCAGATGGCCAGGGCGAGTGGCCTCAAACTGACCCCATTTTCCACGGGGAAAATGAAGTCATGTCCCCAGGGTCTGGGTGTCAGATGAAAGGTGGCCTTTAAGGCTCTAAGGACTTGCAAGCCCTAGTTGCCAACAGCTTTAGTTGTGAAGGAATCCAGCACAGATTGCAAATTTCTCACTGGGCACTGCCCTGTTGCCTAGGGCAAATGGCTGCAAAGAGAGAGGCCATTTTGCATGGGAAAAAGAAGTCCTTTCCCCAGGGTCTGGGTGTCAGATGAAAGGTGGCCTTTAGGGCTCCAAGGATTTCCAGTGTCCTCGTTGCCAGCAGTTTTACTTTTGGAAAAATAAGCCAAGTTGGAAAATTTCACACCGGGAACGATGCAGATGGCCAGGGCAAGTGGCCTCAAACTGACCCCATTTTCCACGGGGAAAATGAAGTCATGTCCCCAGGGTCTGGGTGTCAGATGAAAGGTGGCCTTTGGGGCTCTAAGGACTTCAAAGTCCTAGTTGCCAACAGCTTTAGTAGTGGAGGAATCCAGCACAGATTGCAAATTTCTCACTGGGCACTGCCCTGTTGCCTAGGGCAAATGGCTGCAAAGAGAGGCCATTTTCATGGGAAAAAGAAGTCCTTTCCCCAGGGTCTGGGAATCAGATGAAAGGTGGCCTTAGCGGCTCCAAGGACTTCCAGGGTGCTCGTTCGCAGCAGCTTTAGTTTTGGAGAAAATCAGCCATGATTGCAAATTTCACACCGGGAACGATGCAGATGGCCAGGGCGAGTGGCCTCAAACTGACCCCAATTTCCATGGGGAAAATGAAGTCATGTCCCCAGGGTCTGGGTGTCAGATGAAAGCTGGCCTTTAAGGCTCTAAGGACTTGCAAGCTCCTAGTTGCCAACAGCTTTAGTTGTGGAGGAATCCAGCAAAGTCTGCAAATTTCTCACTGGGCACTGCCCTGTTGGCTATGGCAAATGGCTGAAAAGAGAGAGGCCATTTTGCATGGGAAAAAGAAGTCCTTTCCCCAGGGTCTGGGTGTCAGATGAAAGGTGGCCTTTTGGGCTCTTAGGACTTGCAGGGTACTTCTTACTGGCAGCTTTAGATTTGGAGAAATCCAGCAAAGATTGCAAATTTCTTGCTGGGCACCACCCTATTGGTCAGGGCGAGAGGCCAGAAATGGGGGCCATTTTCCCTGGGGAAAATGAAGTCATTGGCCCAGAGTCTGCGTATCAGATGAATGGTCGCATCTGGGGCCCTGAGAAGTTGCAGGGTCCTTGTCGCTAGCAGCTTTAGTTTTGGAGAAAATCAGCCAGGTTGGCAAATTTCACACCAGGAACGATGCAGATGGCCAGGGCAAGTGGCCTCAAACTGACCCGATTTTCCCTGGGGAAAATGAAGTCCAGTCCCCCGGGTCTGGGTGTCAGATGAAAGCTGGACTTTGGGGCTCTAAGGACTTGCAAGCTCCTAGTTGCCAACAGCTTTAGTAGTGGAAGAATCCAGCAAAGTTTTCAAATTTCTCACTGGGAACTGCCCGGTTGCCTAGGGCAAATGGCTGCAAAGGAGGCCATTTTACATGGGAAAAAGAAGTCCTTTCCCCAGGGTCTGGGTGTCAGATGAAAGGTGGCCTTTGGGGCTCTGAGGACTTGCAAGCTCCTAGTTGCCAACAGCTTTAGTAGTGGAGGAATCCAGCACAGATTGCAAATTTCTCACTGGGTACTGCCCTGTTGGCAGGGCAAATGGCTGAAAAGAGAGAGGCCATTTTGCATGGGAAAAAGAAGTCCTTTCCCCAGGGTCTGGGTGTCAGATGAAAGGTGGCCTTTTGAGCTCTTAGGACTTGCAGGGTACTTCTTACTGGCAGCTTTAGATTTGGAGAAATCCAGCAAAGATTACAAATTTCTTGCTGGGCACCACCCTATTGGTTAGGGCGAGAGGCCAGAAATGGGGGCCATTTTCCATGGGGAAAATGAAGTCATTGGCGAAGGGTCTGCGTATCAGATGAAAGGTGGCTTTGGGGCCCTGAGGAGTTGCAGGGTCCTTGTCGCTAGCAGCTTTAGTTTTGGAGAAAATCAGCCATGATTGCAAATTTCACACCGGGAACGATGCAGATGGCCAGGGCGAGTGGCCTCAAACTGACCCCATATTCCACGGGGAAATATAAGTCATGTCCCCCGGGTCTGCGTGTCAGATGAAAGCTGGACTTTGGGGCTCAAAGGACTTGCAAGCTCCTAGTTGCCAACAGCGTTAGTTCTTTAGGAATCCAGCAATGTTTAAAAATTTCTCACTGCGCACTGCCCTGTTGTCTATGGCAAATGGCTGCAAAGAGAGGCCATTTTGCATGGGAAAAAGAAGTCCTTTCCCCAGGGTTTGGGAATCAGATGAAAGGTGGCCTTAGTGGCTCCAAGGACTTCCAGTGTCCTCGTTGCCAGCAGCTTTACTTTTGGAGAAAATCAGCCAAGTTGCAAATTTCACACCGGGAACGATGCAGATGGCCAGGGCGAGTGGCCTCAAACTGACCCCATTTTCCCTGGGGAAAATGAAGTCATGTCCCCAGGGTCTGGGTGTCAGATGAAAGGTGGCCTTTGGGGCTCTAAGGACTTCAAAGTCCTTGTTGCCAACAGCTTTAGTTGTGGAGGAATCCAGAAAAGTTTTCAAATTTCTTACAAGGAACTGCCCTGTTGCCTAGGGCAAATGGCTGCAAAGAGAGGCCATTTTGCATGGGAAAAAGAAGTCCTTTCCCCTGGGTCTGGGTTTCAGATGAAAGGTGGCCTTTGGGGCTCCAAGGACTTCCAGGGTGCTCGTTTGCAGCAGCTTTAGTTTTGGAGAAAATCAGCCATGATTGCAAATTTCACACCGGGAACGAGGCAGATGGCCAGGGCGAGTGGCCTCAAACTGACCCCATTTTCCACGGGGAAAATGAAGTCATGTCCCCAGGGTCTGGGTGTCAGATGAAAGGTGGCCTTTAAGGCTCTAAGGACTTGCAAGCCCTAGTTGCCAACAGCTTTAGTTGTGAAGGAATCCAGCACAGATTGCAAATTTCTCACTGGGCACTGCCCTGTTGCCTAGGGCAAATGGCTGAAAAGAGAGAGGCCATTTTGCATGGGAAAAAGAAGTCCTTTCCCCAGGGTCTGGGTGTCAGATGAAAGGTGGCTTTGGGGCTCCAAGGATTTCCAGTGTCCTCGTTGCCAGCAGTTTTACTTTTGGAAAAATAAGCCAAGTTGGAAAATTTCACACCGGGAACGATGCAGATGGCCAGGGCAAGTGGCCTCAAACTGACCCCATTTTCCACGGGGAAAATGAAGTCATGTCCCCAGGGTCTGGGTGTCAGATGAAAGGTGGCCTTTGGGGCTCTAAGGACTTCAAAGTCCTAGTTGCCAACAGCTTTAGTAGTGGAGGAATCCAGCACAGATTGCAAATTTCTCACTGGGCACTGCCCTGTTGCCTAGGGCAAATGGCTGCAAAGAGAGGCCATTTTCATGGGAAAAAGAAGTCCTTTCCCCAGGGTCTGGGAATCAGATGAAAGGTGGCCTTAGCGGCTCCAAGGACTTCCAGGGTGCTCGTTCGCAGCAGCTTTAGTTTTGGAGAAAATCAGCCATGATTGCAAATTTCACACCGGGAACGATGCAGATGGCCAGGGCGAGTGGCCTCAAACTGACCCCAATTTCCATGGGGAAAATGAAGTCATGTCCCCAGGGTCTGGGTGTCAGATGAAAGCTGGCCTTTAAGGCTCTAAGGACTTGCAAGCTCCTAGTTGCCAACAGCTTTAGTTGTGGAGGAATCCAGCAAAGTCTGCAAATTTCTCACTGGGCACTGCCCTGTTGGCTATGGCAAATGGCTGAAAAGAGAGAGGCCATTTTGCATGGGAAAAAGAAGTCCTTTCCCCAGGGTCTGGGTGTCAGATGAAAGGTGGCCTTTTGGGCTCTTAGGACTTGCAGGGTACTTCTTACTGGCAGCTTTAGATTTGGAGAAATCCAGCAAAGATTGCAAATTTCTTGCTGGGCACCACCCTATTGGTCAGGGCGAGAGGCCAGAAATGGGGGCCATTTTCCCTGGGGAAAATGAAGTCATTGGCCCAGAGTCTGCGTATCAGATGAATGGTCGCATCTGGGGCCCTGAGAAGTTGCAGGGTCCTTGTCGCTAGCAGCTTTAGTTTTGGAGAAAATCAGCCAGGTTGGCAAATTTCACACCAGGAACGATGCAGATGGCCAGGGCAAGTGGCCTCAAACTGACCCGATTTTCCCTGGGGAAAATGAAGTCCAGTCCCCCGGGTCTGGGTGTCAGATGAAAGCTGGACTTTGGGGCTCTAAGGACTTGCAAGCTCCTAGTTGCCAACAGCTTTAGTAGTGGAAGAATCCAGCAAAGTTTTCAAATTTCTCACTGGGAACTGCCCGGTTGCCTAGGGCAAATGGCTGCAAAGGAGGCCATTTTACATGGGAAAAAGAAGTCCTTTCCCCAGGGTCTGGGTGTCAGATGAAAGGTGGCCTTTGGGGCTCTGAGGACTTGCAAGCTCCTAGTTGCCAACAGCTTTAGTAGTGGAGGAATCCAGCACAGATTGCAAATTTCTCACTGGGTACTGCCCTGTTGGCAGGGCAAATGGCTGAAAAGAGAGAGGCCATTTTGCATGGGAAAAAGAAGTCCTTTCCCCAGGGTCTGGGTGTCAGATGAAAGGTGGCCTTTTGAGCTCTTAGGACTTGCAGGGTACTTCTTACTGGCAGCTTTAGATTTGGAGAAATCCAGCAAAGATTACAAATTTCTTGCTGGGCACCACCCTATTGGTTAGGGCGAGAGGCCAGAAATGGGGGCCATTTTCCATGGGGAAAATGAAGTCATTGGCGAAGGGTCTGCGTATCAGATGAAAGGTGGCTTTGGGGCCCTGAGGAGTTGCAGGGTCCTTGTCGCTAGCAGCTTTAGTTTTGGAGAAAATCAGCCATGATTGCAAATTTCACACCGGGAACGATGCAGATGGCCAGGGCGAGTGGCCTCAAACTGACCCCATATTCCACGGGGAAATATAAGTCATGTCCCCCGGGTCTGCGTGTCAGATGAAAGCTGGACTTTGGGGCTCAAAGGACTTGCAAGCTCCTAGTTGCCAACAGCGTTAGTTCTTTAGGAATCCAGCAATGTTTAAAAATTTCTCACTGCGCACTGCCCTGTTGTCTATGGCAAATGGCTGCAAAGAGAGGCCATTTTGCATGGGAAAAAGAAGTCCTTTCCCCAGGGTTTGGGAATCAGATGAAAGGTGGCCTTAGTGGCTCCAAGGACTTCCAGTGTCCTCGTTGCCAGCAGCTTTACTTTTGGAGAAAATCAGCCAAGTTGCAAATTTCACACCGGGAACGATGCAGATGGCCAGGGCGAGTGGCCTCAAACTGACCCCATTTTCCCTGGGGAAAATGAAGTCATGTCCCCAGGGTCTGGGTGTCAGATGAAAGGTGGCCTTTGGGGCTCTAAGGACTTCAAAGTCCTTGTTGCCAACAGCTTTAGTTGTGGAGGAATCCAGAAAAGTTTTCAAATTTCTTACAAGGAACTGCCCTGTTGCCTAGGGCAAATGGCTGCAAAGAGAGGCCATTTTGCATGGGAAAAAGAAGTCCTTTCCCCTGGGTCTGGGTTTCAGATGAAAGGTGGCCTTTGGGGCTCCAAGGACTTCCAGGGTGCTCGTTTGCAGCAGCTTTAGTTTTGGAGAAAATCAGCCATGATTGCAAATTTCACACCGGGAACGAGGCAGATGGCCAGGGCGAGTGGCCTCAAACTGACCCCATTTTCCACGGGGAAAATGAAGTCATGTCCCCAGGGTCTGGGTGTCAGATGAAAGGTGGCCTTTAAGGCTCTAAGGACTTGCAAGCCCTAGTTGCCAACAGCTTTAGTTGTGGAGGAATCCAGCACAGATTGCAAATTTCTCACTGGGCACTGCCCTGTTGCCTAGGGCAAATGGCTGAAAAGAGAGAGGCCATTTTGCATGGGAAAAAGAAGTCCTTTCCCCAGGGTCTGGGTGTCAGATGAAAGGTGCCCTTTGGGGCTCCAAGGATTTCCAGTGTCCTCGTTGCCAGCAGTTTTACTTTTGGAAAAATAAGCCAAGTTGGAAAATTTCACACCGGGAACGATGCAGATGGCCAGGGCAAGTGGCCTCAAACTGACCCCATTTTCCACGGGGAAAATGAAGTCATGTCCCCAGGGTCTGGGTGTCAGATGAAAGGTGGCCTTTGGGGCTCTAAGGACTTCAAAGTCCTAGTTGCCAACAGCTTTAGTAGTGGAGGAATCCAGCACAGATTGCAAATTTCTCACTGGGCACTGCCCTGTTGCCTAGGGCAAATGGCTGCAAAGAGAGGCCATTTTCATGGGAAAAAGAAGTCCTTTCCCCAGGGTCTGGGAATCAGATGAAAGGTGGCCTTAGCGGCTCCAAGGACTTCCAGGGTGCTCGTTCGCAGCAGCTTTAGTTTTGGAGAAAATCAGCCATGATTGCAAATTTCACACCGGGAACGATGCAGATGGCCAGGGCGAGTGGCCTCAAACTGACCCCAATTTCCATGGGGAAAATGAAGTCATGTCCCCAGGGTCTGGGTGTCAGATGAAAGCTGGCCTTTAAGGCTCTAAGGACTTGCAAGCTCCTAGTTGCCAACAGCTTTAGTTGTGGAGGAATCCAGCAAAGTCTGCAAATTTCTCACTGGGCACTGCCCTGTTGGCTATGGCAAATGGCTGAAAAGAGAGAGGCCATTTTGCATGGGAAAAAGAAGTCCTTTCCCCAGGGTCTGGGTGTCAGATGAAAGGTGGCCTTTTGGGCTCTTAGGACTTGCAGGGTACTTCTTACTGGCAGCTTTAGATTTGGAGAAATCCAGCAAAGATTGCAAATTTCTTGCTGGGCACCACCCTATTGGTCAGGGCGAGAGGCCAGAAATGGGGGCCATTTTCCCTGGGGAAAATGAAGTCATTGGCCCAGAGTCTGCGTATCAGATGAATAGTCGCATCTGGGGCCCTGAGAAGTTGCAGGGTCCTTGTCGCTAGCAGCTTTAGTTTTGGAGAAAATCAGCCAGGTTGGCAAATTTCACACCAGGAACGATGCAGATGGCCAGGGCAAGTGGCCTCAAACTGACCCGATTTTCCCTGGGGAAAATGAAGTCCAGTCCCCCGGGTCTGGGTGTCAGATGAAAGCTGGACTTTGGGGCTCTAAGGACTTGCAAGCTCCTAGTTGCCAACAGCTTTAGTAGTGGAAGAATCCAGCAAAGTTTTCAAATTTCTCACTGGGAACTGCCCGGTTGCCTAGGGCAAATGGCTGCAAAGGAGGCCATTTTACATGGGAAAAAGAAGTCCTTTCCCCAGGGTCTGGGTGTCAGATGAAAGGTGGCCTTTGGGGCTCTGAGGACTTGCAAGCTCCTAGTTGCCAACAGCTTTAGTTGTGGAGGAATCCAGCACAGACTGCAAATTTCTCACTGGGTACTGCCCTGTTGGAAGGGCAAATGGCTGAAAAGAGAGAGGCCATTTTGCATGGGAAAAAGAAGTCCTTTCCCCAGGGTCTGGGTGTCAGATGAAAGGTGGCCTTTTGAGCTCTTAGGACTTGCAGGGTACTTCTTACTGGCAGCTTTAGATTTGGAGAAATCCAGCAAAGATTACAAATTTCTTGCTGGGCACCACCCTATTGGTTAGGGCGAGAGGCCAGAAATGGGGGCCATTTTCCATGGGGAAAATGAAGTCATTGGCGCAGGGTCTGCGTATCAGATGAAAGGTGGCTTTGGGGCCCTGAGGAGTTGCAGGGTCCTTGTCGCTAGCAGCTTTAGTTTTGGAGAAAATCAGCCATGATTGCAAATTTCACACCGGGAACGATGCAGATGGCCAGGGCGAGTGGCCTCAAACTGACCCCATATTCCACGGGGAAAATTAAGTCATGTCCCCCGGGTCTGCGTGTCAGATGAAAGCTGGACTTTGGGGCTCAAAGGACTTGCAAGCTCCTAGTTGCCAACAGCGTTAGTTCTTTAGGAATCCAGCAATGTTTAAAAATTTCTCACTGCGCACTGCCCTGTTGTCTATGGCAAATGGCTGCAAAGAGAGGCCATTTTGCATGGGAAAAAGAAGTCCTTTCCCCAGGGTTTGGGAATCAGATGAAAGGTGGCCTTAGTGGCTCCAAGGACTTCCAGTGTCCTCGTTGCCAGCAGCTTTACTTTTGGAGAAATAAGCCAAGTTGGAAAATTTCACACCGGGAACGATGCAGATGGCCAGGGCAAGTGGCCTCAAACTGACCCCATTTTCCCTGGGGAAAATGAAGTCATGTCCCCAGGGTCTGGGTGTCAGATGAAAGGTGGCCTTTGGGGCTCTAAGGACTTCAAAGTCCTTGTTGCCAACAGCTTTAGTTGTGGAGGAATCCAGAAAAGTTTTCAAATTTCTTACAAGGAACTGCCCTGTTGCCTAGGGCAAATGGCTGCAAAGAGAGGCCATTTTGCATGGGAAAAAGAAGTCCTTTCCCCTGGGTCTGGGTTTCAGATGAAAGGTGGCCTTTGGGGCTCCAAGGACTTCCAGGGTGCTCGTTTGCAGCAGCTTTAGTTTTGGAGAAAATCAGCCATGATTGCAAATTTCACACCGGGAACGAGGCAGATGGCCAGGGCGAGTGGCCTCAAACTGACCCCATTTTTCACGGGGAAAATGAAGTCATGTCCCCAAGGTCTGGGTGTCAGATGAAAGGTGGCCTTTAAGGCTCTAAGGACTTGCAAGCCCTAGTTGCCAACAGCTTTAGTTGTGAAGGAATCCAGCACAGATTGCAAATTTCTCACTGGGCACTGCCCTGTTGCCTAGGGCAAATGGCTGAAAAGAGAGAGGCCATTTTGCATGGGAAAAAGAAGTCCTTTCCCCAGGGTCTGGGTGTCAGATGAAAGGTGGCCTTTGGGGCTCCAAGGATTTCCAGTGTCCTCGTTGCCAGCAGTTTTACTTTTGGAAAAATAAGCCAAGTTGGAAAATTTCACACCGGGAACGATGCAGATGGCCAGGGCAAGTGGCCTCAAACTGACCCCATTTTCCACGGGGAAAATTAAGTCATGTCCCCAGGGTCTGGGTGTCAGATGAAAGGTGGCCTTTTGGGCTCTTAGGACTTGCAGGGTACTTCTTACTGGCAGCTTTAGATTTGGAGAAATCCAGCAAAGATTACAAATTTCTTGCTGGGCACCACCCTATTGGTCAGGGCGAGAGGCCAGAAATGGGGGCCATTTTCCATGGGGAAAATGAAGTCATTGGCGAAGGGTCTGCGTATCAGATGAAAGGTGGCTTTGGGGCCCTAAGGAGTTGCAGGGTCCTCGTTGCCAGCAGCTTTAGTTTTGGAGAAAATCAGCCATGATTGCAAATTTCACACCGGGAACGATGCAGATGGCCAGGGCGAGTGGCCTCAAACTGACGCCATTTTCCTGGGGGAAAATGAAGTCATGTCCCCAGCGTCTGGATGTCAGATGAAAGGTGGCCTTTGGGACTCCAAGGATTTCCGTTGTCCTCGTTGCCAGCAGTTTTACTTTTTGAAAAATAAGCCAAGTTGGCAAATTTCACACCGGGAACGATGCAGATGGCCAGGGCGAGTGGCCTCAAACTGACCCCATTTTCCCTGGGGAAAATTAAGTCATGTGCCCCGGGTCTGCGTGTCAGATGAAAGGTGGCCTTTGGGGCTCTAAGGACTTGCAAGCTCCTAGTTGCCAACAGCTTTAGTAGTGGAGGAATCCAGCACAGATTGCAAATTTCTCACTGGGCACTTCCCTGTTGGATATGGCAAATTGCTGCAAAGAGAGGCCATTTTCCATGGGAAAAAGAAGTCCTTTCCCCAGGGTCTGGGAATCAGATGAAAGGTGGCCTTAGCGGCTCCAAGGACTTCCAGTTTCCTCGTTGCCAGCAGCTTTACTTTTGGAGAAAATCAGCCAAGTTGCAAATTTCACACCGGGAACGATGCAGATGGCCAGGGCGAGTGGCCTCAAACTGACCCCATTTTCCACGGGGAAAATGAAGTCATGTCCCCAGGGTCTGGGTGTCAGATGAAAGGTGGCCTTTGGGGCTCTAAGGACTTCAAAGTCCTTGTTGCCAACAGCTTTAGTTGTGGAGGAATCCAGAAAAGTTTTCAAATTTCTTACAAGGAACTGCCCTGTTGCCTAGGGCAAATGGCTGCAAAGAGAGGCCATTTTGCATGGGAAAAAGAAGTCCTTTCCCCTGGGTCTGGGTTTCAGATGAAAGGTGGCCTTTGGGGCTCCAAGGACTTCCAGGGTGCTCGTTTGCAGCAGCTTTAGTTTTGGAGAAAATCAGCCATGATTGCAAATTTCACACCGGGAACGAGGCAGATGGCCAGGGCGAGTGGCCTCAAACTGACCCCATTTTCCACGGGGCAAATGAAGTCATGTCCCCAGGGTCTGGGTGTCAGATGAAAGGTGGCCTTTAAGGCTCTAAGGACTTGCAAGCCCTAGTTGCCAACAGCTTTAGTTGTGGAGGAATCCAGCACAGATTGCAAATTTCTCACTGGGCACTGCCCTGTTGCCTAGGGCAAATGGCTGCAAAGAGAGAGGCCATTTTGCATGGGAAAAAGAAGTCCTTTCCCCAGGGTCTGGGTGTCAGATGAAAGGTGGCCTTTGGGGCTCCAAGGATTTCCAGTGTCCTCGTTGCCAGCAGTTTTACTTTTGGAAAAATAAGCCAAGTTGGAAAATTTCACACCGGGAACGATGCAGATGGCCAGGGCAAGTGGCCTCAAACTGACCCCATTTTCCACGGGGAAAATGAAGTCATGTCCCCAGGGTCTGGGTGTCAGATGAAAGGTGGCCTTTGGGGCTCTAAGGACTTCAAAGTCCTTGTTGCCAACAGCTTTAGTTGTGGAGGAATCCAGAAAAGTTTTCAAATTTCTTACAAGGAATTGCCCTGTTGCCTAGGGCAAATGGCTGCAAAGAGAGGCCATTTTGCATGGGAAAAAGAAGTCCTTTCCCCTGGGTCTGGGTTTCAGATGAAAGGTGGCCTTTGGGGCTCCAAGGACTTCCAGGGTGCTCGTTTGCAGCAGCTTTAGTTTTGGAGAAAATCAGCCATGATTGCAAATTTCACACCGGGAACGATGCAGATGGCCAGGGCGAGTGGCCTCAAACTGACCCCATTTCCCACGGGGAAAATTAAGTCATGTCCCCAGGGTCTGGGTGTCAGATGAAAGGTGGCCTTTTGGGCTCTTAGGACTTGCAGGGTACTTCTTACTGGCAGCTTTAGATTTGGAGAAATCCAGCACAGATTACAAATTTCTTGCTGGGCACCACCCTATTGGTCAGGGCGAGAGGCCAGAAATGGGGGCCATTTTCCATGGGGAAAATGAAGTCATTGGCGAAGGGTCTGCGTATCAGATGAAAGGTGGCTTTGGGGCCCTAAAGAGTTGCAGGGTCCTCGTTGCCAGCAGCTTTAGTTTTGGAGAAAATCAGCCATGATTGCAAATTTCACACCGGGAACGATGCAGATGGCCAGGGCGAGTGGCCTCAAACTGACCCCATATTCCACGGGGAAAATTAAGTCATGTCCCCCGGGTCTGCGTGTCAGATGAAAGCTGGACTTTGGGGCTCAAAGGACTTGCAAGCTCCTAGTTGCCAACAGCGTTAGTTCTTTAGGAATCCAGCAATGTTTAAAAATTTCTCACTGCGCACTGCCCTGTTGTCTATGGCAAATGGCTGCAAAGAGAGGCCATTTTGCATGGGAAAAAGAAGTCCTTTCCCCAGGGTTTGGGAATCAGATGAAAGGTGGCCTTAGTGGCTCCAAGGACTTCCAGTGTCCTCGTTGCCAGCAGCTTTACTTTTGGAGAAAATCAGCCAAGTTGCAAATTTCACACCGGGAACGATGCAGATTGCCAGGGCGAGTGGCCTCAAACTGACCCCATTTTCCCTGGGGAAAATGAAGTCATGTCCCCAGGGTCTGGGTGTCAGATGAAAGGTGGCCTTTGGGGCTCTAAGGACTTCAAAGTCCTTGTTGCCAACAGCTTTAGTTGTGGAGGAATCCAGAAAAGTTTTCAAATTTCTTACAAGGAACTGCCCTGTTGCCTAGGGCAAATGGCTGCAAAGAGAGGCCATTTTGCATGGGAAAAAGAAGTCCTTTCCCCTGGGTCTGGGTTTCAGATGAAAGGTGGCCTTTGGGGCTCCAAGGACTTCCAGGGTGCTCGTTTGCAGCAGCTTTAGTTTTGGAGAAAATCAGCCATGATTGCAAATTTCACACCGGGAACGAGGCAGATGGCCAGGGCGAGTGGCCTCAAACTGACCCCATTTTCCACGGGGAAAATGAAGTCATGTCCCCAGGGTCTGGGTGTCAGATGAAAGGTGGCCTTTAAGGCTCTAAGGACTTGCAAGCCCTAGTTGCCAACAGCTTTAGTTGTGAAGGAATCCAGCACAGATTGCAAATTTCTCACTGGGCACTGCCCTGTTGCCTAGGGCAAATGGCTGAAAAGAGAGAGGCCATTTTGCATGGGAAAAAGAAGTCCTTTCCCCAGGGTCTGGGTGTCAGATGAAAGGTGGCCTTTGGGGCTCCAAGGATTTCCAGTGTCCTCGTTGCCAGCAGTTTTACTTTTGGAAAAATAAGCCAAGTTGGAAAATTTCACACCGGGAACGATGCAGATGGCCAGGGCAAGTGGCCTCAAACTGACCCCATTTTCCACGGGGAAAATTAAGTCATGTCCCCAGGGTCTGGGTGTCAGATGAAAGGTGGCCTTTTGGGCTCTTAGGACTTGCAGGGTACTTCTTACTGGCAGCTTTAGATTTGGAGAAATCCAGCAAAGATTACAAATTTCTTGCTGGGCACCACCCTATTGGTCAGGGCGAGAGGCCAGAAATGGGGGCCATTTTCCATGGGGAAAATGAAGTCATTGGCGAAGGGTCTGCGTATCAGATGAAAGGTGGCTTTCGGGCCCTAAGGAGTTGCAGGGTCCTCGTTGCCAGCAGCTTTAGTTTTGGAGAAAATCAGCCATGATTGCAAATTTCACACCGGGAACGATGCAGATGGCCAGGGCGAGTGGCCTCAAACTGACCCCATTTTCCCGGGGGAAAATGAAGTCATGTCCCCAGCGTCTGGATGTCAGATGAAAGGTGGCCTTTGGGACTCCAAGGATTTCCGGTGTCCTCGTTGCCAGCAGTTTTACATTTTGAAAAATAAGCCAAGTTGGCAAATTTCACACCGGGAACGATGCAGATGGCCAGGGCGAGTGGCCTCAAACTGACCCCATTTTCCCTGGGGAAAATTAAGTCATGTGCCCCGGGTCTGCGTGTCAGATGAAAGGTGGCCTTTGGGGCTCTAAGGACTTGCAAGCTCCTAGTTGCCAACAGCTTTAGTAGTGGAGGAATCCAGCACAGATTGCAAATTTCTCACTGGGCACTTCCCTGTTGGATATGGCAAATTGCTGCAAAGAGAGGCCATTTTCCATGGGAAAAAGAAGTCCTTTCCCCAGGGTCTGGGAATCAGATGAAAGGTGGCCTTAGCGGCTCCAAGGACTTCCAGTTTCCTCGTTGCCAGCAGCTTTACTTTTGGAGAAAATCAGCCAAGTTGCAAATTTCACACCGGGAACGATGCAGATGGCCAGGGCGAGTGGCCTCAAACTGACCCCATTTTCCACGGGGAAAATGAAGTCATGTCCCCAGGGTCTGGGTGTCAGATGAAAGGTGGCCTTTGGGGCTCTAAGGACTTCAAAGTCCTTGTTGCCAACAGCTTTAGTTGTGGAGGAATCCAGAAAAGTTTTCAAATTTCTTACATGGAACTGCCCTGTTGCCTAGGGCAAATGGCTGCAAAGAGAGGCCATTTTGCATGGGAAAAAGAAGTCCTTTCCCCTGGGTCTGGGTTTCAGATGAAAGGTGGCCTTTGGGGCTCCAAGGACTTCCAGGGTGCTCATTTGCAGCAGCTTTAGTTTTGGAGAAAATCAGCCATGATTGCAAATTTCACACCGGGAACGAGGCAGATGGCCAGGGCGAGTGGCCTCAAACTGACCCCATTTTCCACGGGGCAAATGAAGTCATGTCCCCAGGGTCTGGGTGTCAGATGAAAGGTGGCCTTTAAGGCTCTAAGGACTTGCAAGCCCTAGTTGCCAACAGCTTTAGTTGTGGAGGAATCCAGCACAGATTGCAAATTTCTCACTGGGCACTGCCCTGTTGCCTAGGGCAAATGGCTGCAAAGAGAGAGGCCATTTTGCATGGGAAAAAGAAGTCCTTTCCCCAGGGTCTGGGTGTCAGATGAAAGGTGGCCTTTGGGGCTCCAAGGATTTCCAGTGTCCTCGTTGCCAGCAGTTTTACTTTTGGAAAAATAAGCCAAGTTGGAAAATTTCACACCGGGAACGATGCAGATGGCCAGGGCAAGTGGCCTCAAACTGACCCCATTTTCCACGGGGAAAATGAAGTCATGTCCCCAGGGTCTGGGTGTCAGATGAAAGGTGGCCTTTGGGGCTCTAAGGACTTCAAAGTCCTTGTTGCCAACAGCTTTAGTTGTGGAGGAATCCAGAAAAGTTTTCAAATTTCTTACAAGGAATTGCCCTGTTGCCTAGGGCAAATGGCTGCAAAGAGAGGCCATTTTGCATGGGAAAAAGAAGTCCTTTCCCCTGGGTCTGGGTTTCAGATGAAAGGTGGCCTTTGGGGCTCCAAGGACTTCCAGGGTGCTCGTTTGCAGCAGCTTTAGTTTTGGAGAAAATCAGCCATGATTGCAAATTTCACACCGGGAACGATGCAGATGGCCAGGGCGAGTGGCCTCAAACTGACCCCATTTCCCACGGGGAAAATTAAGTCATGTCCCCAGGGTCTGGGTGTCAGATGAAAGGTGGCCTTTTGGGCTCTTAGGACTTGCAGGGTACTTCTTACTGGCAGCTTTAGATTTGGAGAAATCCAGCACAGATTACAAATTTCTTGCTGGGCACCACCCTATTGGTCAGGGCGAGAGGCCAGAAATGGGGGCCATTTTCCATGGGGAAAATGAAGTCATTGGCGAAGGGTCTGCGTATCAGATGAAAGGTGGCTTTGGGGCCCTAAAGAGTTGCAGGGTCCTCGTTGCCAGCAGCTTTAGTTTTGGAGAAAATCAGCCATGATTGCAAATTTCACACCGGGAACGATGCAGATGGCCAGGGCGAGTGGCCTCAAACTGACCCCATATTCCACGGGGAAAATTAAGTCATGTCCCCCGGGTCTGCGTGTCAGATGAAAGCTGGACTTTGGGGCTCAAAGGACTTGCAAGCTCCTAGTTGCCAACAGCGTTAGTTCTTTAGGAATCCAGCAATGTTTAAAAATTTCTCACTGCGCACTGCCCTGTTGTCTATGGCAAATGGCTGCAAAGAGAGGCCATTTTGCATGGGAAAAAGAAGTCCTTTCCCCAGGGTTTGGGAATCAGATGAAAGGTGGCCTTAGTGGCTCCAAGGACTTCCAGTGTCCTCGTTGCCAGCAGCTTTACTTTTGGAGAAAATCAGCCAAGTTGCAAATTTCACACCGGGAACGATGCAGATTGCCAGGGCGAGTGGCCTCAAACTGACCCCATTTTCCCTGGGGAAAATGAAGTCATGTCCCCAGGGTCTGGGTGTCAGATGAAAGGTGGCCTTTGGGGCTCTAAGGACTTCAAAGTCCTTGTTGCCAACAGCTTTAGTTGTGGAGGAATCCAGAAAAGTTTTCAAATTTCTTACAAGGAACTGCCCTGTTGCCTAGGGCAAATGGCTGCAAAGAGAGGCCATTTTGCATGGGAAAAAGAAGTCCTTTCCCCTGGGTCTGGGTTTCAGATGAAAGGTGGCCTTTGGGGCTCCAAGGACTTCCAGGGTGCTCGTTTGCAGCAGCTTTAGTTTTGGAGAAAATCAGCCATGATTGCAAATTTCACACCGGGAACGAGGCAGATGGCCAGGGCGAGTGGCCTCAAACTGACCCCATTTTCCACGGGGCAAATGAAGTCATGTCCCCAGGGTCTGGGTGTCAGATGAAAGGTGGCCTTTAAGGCTCTAAGGACTTGCAAGCCCTAGTTGCCAACAGCTTTAGTTGTGAAGGAATCCAGCACAGATTGCAAATTTCTCACTGGGCACTGCCCTGTTGCCTAGGGCAAATGGCTGAAAAGAGAGAGGCCATTTTGCATGGGAAAAAGAAGTCCTTTCCCCAGGGTCTGGGTGTCAGATGAAAGGTGGCCTTTTGGGCTCTTAGGACTTGCAGGGTACTTCTTACTGGCAGCTTTAGATTTGGAGAAATCCAGCAAAGATTGCAAATTTCTTGCTGGGCACCACCCTATTGGTCAGGGCGAGAGGCCAGAAATGGGGGCCATTTTCCCTGGGGAAAATGAAGTCATTGGCCCAGAGTCTGTGTATCAGATGAATGGTCGCATCTGGGGCCCTGAGAAGTTGCAGGGTCCTTGTCGCTAGCAGCTTTAGTTTTGGAGAAAATCAGCCAAGTTGGCAAATTTCACACCAGGAACGATGCAGATGGCCAGGGCAAGTGGCCTCAAACTGACCCGATTTTCCCTGGGGAAAATGAAGTCCAGTCCCCCGGGTCTGGGTGTTAGATGAAAGCTGGACTTTGGGGCTCTAAGGACTTGCAAGCTCCTAGTTGCCAACAGCTTTAGTAGTGGAAGAATCCAGCAAAGTTTTCAAATTTCTCACTGGGAACTGCCCGGTTGCCTAGGGCAAATGGCTGCAAAGGAGGCCATTTTACATGGGAAAAAGAAGTCCTTTCCCCAGGGTCTGGGTGTCAGATGAAAGGTGGCCTTTGGGGCTCTAAGGACTTGCAAGCTCCTAGTTGCCAACAGCTTTAGTAGTGGAGGAATCCAGCACAGATTGCAAATTTCTCACTGGGTACTGCCCTGTTGGAAGGGCAAATGGCTGAAAAGAGAGAGGCCATTTTGCATGGGAAAAAGAAGTCCTTTCCCCAGGGTCTGGGTGTCAGATGAAAGGTGGCCTTTTGAGCTCTTAGGACTTGCAGGGTACTTCTTACTGGCAGCTTTAGATTTGGAGAAATCCAGCAAAGATTACAAATTTCTTGCTGGGCACCACCCTATTGGTTAGGGCGAGAGGCCAGAAATGGGGGCCATTTTCCATGGGGAAAATGAAGTCATTGGCGCAGGGTCTGCGTATCAGATGAAAGGTGGCTTTGGGGCCCTAAGGAGTTGCAGGGTCCTCGTTGCCAGCAGCTTTAGTTTTGGAGAAAATCAGCCATGATTGCAAATTTCACACCGGGAACGATGCAGATGGCCAGGGCGAGTGGCCTCAAACTGACGCCATTTTCCCGGGGGAAAATGAAGTCATGTCCCCAGCGTCTGGATGTCAGATGAAAGGTGGCCTTTGGGACTCCAAGGATTTCCGGTGTCCTCGTTGCCAGCAGTTTTACTTTTTGAAAAATAAGCCAAGTTGGCAAATTTCACACCGGGAACGATGCAGATGGCCAGGGCGAGTGGCCTCAAACTGACCCCATTTTCCCTGGGGAAAATTAAGTCATGTGCCCCGGGTCTGGGTGTCAGATGAAAGGTGGCCTTTGGGGCTCTAAGGACTTGCAAGCTCCTAGTTGCCAACAGCTTTAGTAGTGGAGGAATCCAGCACAGATTGCAAATTTCTCACTGGGCACTTCCCTGTTGGATATGGCAAATTGCTGCAAAGAGAGGCCATTTTCCATGGGAAAAAGAAGTCCTTTCCCCAGGGTCTGGGAATCAGATGAAAGGTGGCCTTAGCGGCTCCAAGGACTTCCAGTTTCCTCGTTGCCAGCAGCTTTACTTTTGGAGAAAATCAGCCAAGTTGCAAATTTCACACCGGGAACGATGCAGATGGCCAGGGCGAGTGGCCTCAAACTGACCCCATTTTCCACGGGGAAAATGAAGTCATGTCCCCAGGGTCTGGGTGTCAGATGAAAGGTGGCCTTTGGGGCTCTAAGGACTTCAAAGTCCTAGTTGCCAACAGCTTTAGTAGTGGAGGAATCCAGCACAGATTGCAAATTTCTCACTGGGCACTGCCCTGTTGCCTAGGGCAAATGGCTGAAAAGAGAGGCCATTTTCATGGGAAAAAGAAGTCCTTTCCCCAGGGTCTGGGAATCAGATGAAAGGTGGCCTTAGCGGCTCCAAGGACTTCCAGGGTGCTCGTTCGCAGCAGCTTTAGTTTTGGAGAAAATCAGCCATGATTGCAAATTTCACACCGGGAACGATGCAGATGGCCAGGGCGAGTGGCCTCAAACTGACCCCATTTTCCACGGGGCAAATGAAGTCATGTCCCCAGGGTCTGGGTGTCAGATGAAAGGTGGCCTTTAAGGCTCTAAGGACTTGCAAGCCCTAGTTGCCAACAGCTTTAGTTGTGGAGGAATCCAGCACAGATTGCAAATTTCTCACTGGGCACTGCCCTGTTGCCTAGGGCAAATGGCTGCAAAGAGAGAGGCCATTTTGCATGGGAAAAAGAAGTCCTTTCCCCAGGGTCTGGGTGTCAGATGAAAGGTGGCCTTTGGGGCTCCAAGGATTTCCAGTGTCCTCGTTGCCAGCAGTTTTACTTTTGGAAAAATAAGCCAAGTTGGAAAATTTCACACCGGGAACGATGCAGATGGCCAGGGCAAGTGGCCTCAAACTGACCCCATTTTCCCTGGGGAAAATTAAGTCATGTCCCCAGGGTCTGCGTGTCAGATGAAAGGTGGCCTTTGGGGCTCTAAGGACTTCAAAGTCCTTGTTGCCAACAGCTTTAGTTGTGGAGGAATCCAGAAAAGTTTTCAAATTTCTTACAAGGAACTGCCCTGTTGCCTAGGGCAAATGGCTGCAAAGAGAGGCCATTTTGCATGGGAAAAAGAAGTCCTTTCCCCTGGGTCTGGGTTTCAGATGAAAGGTGGCCTTTGGGGCTCTTAGGACTTGCAGGGTACTTCTTACTGGCAGCTTTAGATTTGGAGAAATCCAGCAAAGATTGCAAATTTCTTGCTGGGCACCACCCTATTGGTCAGGGCGAGAGGCCAGAAATGGGGGCCATTTTCCATGGGGAAAATGAAGTCATTGGCGAAGGGTCTGCGTATCAGATGAAAGGTGGCTTTGGGGCCCTAAGGAGTTGCAGGGTCCTCGTTGCCAGCAGCTTTAGTTTTGGAGAAAATCAGCCATGATTGCAAATTTCACACCGGGAACGATGCAGATGGCCAGGGCGAGTGGCCTCAAACTGACCCCATATTCCACGGGGAAAATTAAGTCATGTCCCCCGGGTCTGCGTGTCAGATGAAAGGTGGCCTTTAAGGCTCAAAGGACTTGCAAGCTCCTAGTTGCCAACAGCGTTAGTTCTTTAGGAATCCAGCAATGTTTAAAAATTTCTCACTGCGCACTGCCCTGTTGTCTATGGCAAATGGCTGCAAAGAGAGGCCATTTTGCATGGGAAAAAGAAGTCCTTTCCCCAGGGTTTGGGAATCAGATGAAAGGTGGCCTTAGTGGCTCCAAGGACTTCCAGTGTCCTCGTTGCCAGCAGCTTTACTTTTGGAGAAAATCAGCCAAGTTGCAAATTTCACACCGGGAACGATGCAGATGGCCAGGGCGAGTGGCCTCAAACTGACCCCATTTTCCACGGGGAAAATGAAGTCATGTCCCCAGGGTCTGGGTGTCAGATGAAAGGTGGCCTTTGGGGCTCTAAGGACTTCAAAGTCCTTGTTGCCAACAGCTTTAGTTGTGGAGGAATCCAGAAAAGTTTTCAAATTTCTTACATGGAACTGCCCTGTTGCCTAGGGCAAATGGCTGCAAAGAGAGGCCATTTTGCATGGGAAAAAGAAGTCCTTTCCCCTGGGTCTGGGTTTCAGATGAAAGGTGGCCTTTGGGGCTCTAAGGACTTCCAGGGTGCTCGTTTGCAGCAGCTTTAGTTTTGGAGAAAATCAGCCATGATTGCAAATTTCACACCGGGAACGAGGCAGATGGCCAGGGCGAGTGGCCTCAAACTGACCCCATTTTCCACGGGGAAAATGAAGTCATGTCCCCAGGGTCTGGGTGTCAGATGAAAGGTGGCCTTTAAGGCTCTAAGGACTTGCAAGCCCTAGTTGCCAACAGCTTTAGTTGTGAAGGAATCCAGCACAGATTGCAAATTTCTCACTGGGCACTGCCCTGTTGCCTAGGGCAAATGGCTGCAAAGAGAGAGGCCATTTTGCATGGGAAAAAGAAGTCCTTTCCCCAGGGTCTGGGTGTCAGATGAAAGGTGGCCTTTGGGGCTCCAAGGATTTCCAGTGTCCTCGTTGCCAGCAGTTTTACTTTTGGAAAAATAAGCCAAGTTGGAAAATTTCACACCGGGAACGATGCAGATGGCCAGGGCAAGTGGCCTCAAACTGACCCCATTTTCCACGGGGAAAATGAAGTCATGTCCCCAGGGTCTGGGTGTCAGATGAAAGGTGGCCTTTTGGGCTCTTAGGACTTGCAGGGTACTTCTTACTGGCAGCTTTAGATTTGGAGAAATCCAGCAAAGATTACAAATTTCTTGCTGGGCACCACCCTATTGGTCAGGGCGAGAGGCCAGAAATGGGGGCCATTTTCCATGGGGAAAATGAAGTCATTGGCGAAGGGTCTGCGTATCAGATGAAAGGTGGCTTTGGGGCCCTAAGGAGTTGCAGGGTCCTCGTTGCCAGCAGCTTTAGTTTTGGAGAAAATCAGCCATGATTGCAAATTTCACACCGGGAACGATGCAGATGGCCAGGGCGAGTGGCCTCAAACTGACCCCATTTTCCCGGGGGAAAATGAAGTCATGTCCCCAGCGTCTGGATGTCAGATGAAAGGTGGCCTTTGGGACTCCAAGGATTTCCGGTGTCCTCGTTGCCAGCAGTTTTACTTTTTGAAAAATAAGCCAAGTTGGCAAATTTCACACCGGGAACGATGCAGATGGCCAGGGCGAGTGGCCTCAAACTGACCCCATTTTCCCTGGGGAAAATTAAGTCATGTGCCCCGGGTCTGCGTGTCAGATGAAAGGTGGCCTTTGGGGCTCTAAGGACTTGCAAGCTCCTAGTTGCCAACAGCTTTAGTTGTGGAGGAATCCAGCACAGATTGCAAATTTCTCACTGGGCACTTCCCTGTTGGATATGGCAAATGGCTGCAAAGAGAGGCCATTTTCCATGGGAAAAAGAAGTCCTTTCCCCAGGGTCTGGGAATCAGATGAAAGGTGGCCTTAGCGGCTCCAAGGACTTCCAGTTTCCTCGTTGCCAGCAGCTTTACTTTTGGAGAAAATCAGCCAAGTTGCAAATTTCACACCGGGAACGATGCAGATGGCCAGGGCGAGTGGCCTCAAACTGACCCCATTTTCCACGGGGAAAATGAAGTCATGTCCCCAGGGTCTGGGTGTCAGATGAAAGGTGGCCTTTGGGGCTGTAAAGACTTCAAAGTCCTAGTTGCCAACAGCTTTAGTAGTGGAGGAATCCAGCACAGATTGCAAATTTCTCACTGGGCACTGCCCTGTTGCCTAGGGCAAATGGCTGAAAAGAGAGGCCATTTTCATGGGAAAAAGAAGTCCTTTCCCCAGGGTCTGGGAATCAGATGAAAGGTGGCCTTAGCGGCTCCAAGGACTTCCGGGGTGCTCGTTCGCAGCAGCTTTAGTTTTGGAGAAAATCAGCCATGATTGCAAATTTCACACCGGGAACGATGCAGATGGCCAGGGCGAGTGGCCTCAAACTGACCCCATTTTCCACGGGGCAAATGAAGTCATGTCCCCAGGGTCTGGGTGTCAGATGAAAGGTGGCCTTTAAGGCTCTAAGGACTTGCAAGCCCTAGTTGCCAACAGCTTTAGTTGTGGAGGAATCCAGCACAGATTGCAAATTTCTCACTGGGCACTGCCCTGTTGCCTAGGGCAAATGGCTGCAAAGAGAGAGGCCATTTTGCATGGGAAAAAGAAGTCCTTTCCCCAGGGTCTGGGTGTCAGATGAAAGGTGGCCTTTGGGGCTCCAAGGATTTCCAGTGTCCTCGTTGCCAGCAGTTTTACTTTTGGAAAAATAAGCCAAGTTGGAAAATTTCACACCGGGAACGATGCAGATGGCCAGGGCAAGTGGCCTCAAACTGACCCCATTTTCCACGGGGAAAATTAAGTCATGTCCCCAGGGTCTGGGTGTCAGATGAAAGGTGGCCTTTTGGGCTCTTAGGACTTGCAGGGTACTTCTTACTGGCAGCTTTAGATTTGGAGAAATCCAGCAAAGATTACAAATTTCTTGCTGGGCACCACCCTATTGGTCAGGGCGAGAGGCCAGAAATGGGGGCCATTTTCCATGGGGAAAATGAAGTCATTGGCGAAGGGTCTGCGTATCAGATGAAAGGTGGCTTTGGGGCCCTAAGGAGTTGCAGGGTCCTCGTTGCCAGCAGCTTTAGTTTTGGAGAAAATCAGCCATGATTGCAAATTTCACACCGGGAACGATGCAGATGGCCAGGGCGAGTGGCCTCAAACTGACCCCATATTCCACGGGGAAAATTAAGTCATGTCCCCCGGGTCTGCGTGTCAGATGAAAGGTGGCCTTTAAGGCTCAAAGGACTTGCAAGCTCCTAGTTGCCAACAGCGTTAGTTCTTTAGGAATCCAGCAATGTTTAAAAATTTCTCACTGCGCACTGCCCTGTTGTCTATGGCAAATGGCTGCAAAGAGAGGCCATTTTGCATGGGAAAAAGAAGTCCTTTCCCCAGGGTTTGGGAATCAGATGAAAGGTGGCCTTAGTGGCTCCAAGGACTTCCAGTGTCCTCGTTGCCAGCAGCTTTACTTTTGGAGAAAATCAGCCAAGTTGCAAATTTCACACCGGGAACGATGCAGATGGCCAGGGCGAGTGGCCTCAAACTGACCCCATTTTCCCTGGGGAAAATGAAGTCATGTCCCCAGGGTCTGGGTGTCAGATGAAAGGTGGCCTTTGGGGCTCTAAGGACTTCAAAGTCCTTGTTGCCAACAGCTTTAGTTGTGGAGGAATCCAGAAAAGTTTTCAAATTTCTTACATGGAACTGCCCTGTTGCCTAGGGCAAATGGCTGCAAAGAGAGGCCATTTTGCATGGGAAAAAGAAGTCCTTTCCCCTGGGTCTGGGTTTCAGATGAAAGGTGGCCTTTGGGGCTCCAAGGACTTCCAGGGTGCTCGTTTGCAGCAGCTTTAGTTTTGGAGAAAATCAGCCATGATTGCAAATTTCACACCGGGAACGAGGCAGATGGCCAGGGCGAGTGGCCTCAAACTGACCCCATTTTCCACGGGGAAAATGAAGTCATGCCCCCAGGGTCTGGGTGTCAGATGAAAGGTGGCCTTTAAGGCTCTAAGGACTTGCAAGCCCTAGTTGCCAACAGCTTTAGTTGTGGAGGAATCCAGCACAGATTGCAAATTTCTCACTGGGCACTGCCCTGTTGCCTAGGGCAAATGGCTGAAAAGAGAGAGGCCATTTTGCATGGGAAAAAGAAGTCCTTTCCCCAGGGTCTGGGTGTCAGATGAAAGGTGGCCTTTGGGGCTCCAAGGATTTCCAGTGTCCTCGTTGCCAGCAGTTTTACTTTTGGAAAAATAAGCCAAGTTGGAAAATTTCACACCGGGAACGATGCAGATGGCCAGGGCAAGTGGCCTCAAACTGACCCCATTTTCCACGGGGAAAATTAAGTCATGTCCCCAGGGTCTGGGTGTCAGATGAAAGGTGGCCTTTTGGGCTCTTAGGACTTGCAGGGTACTTCTTACTGGCAGCTTTAGATTTGGAGAAATCCAGCAAAGATTACAAATTTCTTGCTGGGCACCACCCTATTGGTCAGGGCGAGAGGCCAGAAATGGGGGCCATTTTCCATGGGGAAAATGAAGTCATTGGCGAAGGGTCTGCGTATCAGATGAAAGGTGGCTTTGGGGCCCTAAGGAGTTGCAGGGTCCTCGTTGCCAGCAGCTTTAGTTTTGGAGAAAATCAGCCATGATTGCAAATTTCACACCGGGAACGATGCAGATGGCCAGGGCGAGTGGCCTCAAACTGACCCCATTTTCCCGGGGGAAAATGAAGTCATGTCCCCAGCGTCTGGATGTCAGATGAAAGGTGGCCTTTGGGACTCCAAGGATTTCCGGTGTCCTCGTTGCCAGCAGTTTTACTTTTTGAAAAATAAGCCAAGTTGGCAAATTTCACACCGGGAACGATGCAGATGGCCAGGGCGAGTGGCCTCAAACTGACCCCATTTTCCCTGGGGAAAATTAAGTCATGTGCCCCGGGTCTGCGTGTCAGATGAAAGGTGGCCTTTGGGGCTCTAAGGACTTGCAAGCTCCTAGTTGCCAACAGCTTTAGTAGTGGAGGAATCCAGCACAGATTGCAAATTTCTCACTGGGCACTTCCCTGTTGGATATGGCAAATTGCTGCAAAGAGAGGCCATTTTCCATGGGAAAAAGAAGTCCTTTCCCCAGGGTCTGGGAATCAGATGAAAGGTGGCCTTAGCGGCTCCAAGGACTTCCAGTTTCCTCGTTGCCAGCAGCTTTACTTTTGGAGAAAATCAGCCAAGTTGCAAATTTCACACCGGGAACGATGCAGATGGCCAGGGCGAGTGGCCTCAAACTGACCCCATTTTCCACGGGGAAAATGAAGTCATGTCCCCAGGGTCTGGGTGTCAGATGAAAGGTGGCCTTTGGGGCTCTAAGGACTTCAAAGTCCTTGTTGCCAACAGCTTTAGTTGTGGAGGAATCCAGAAAAGTTTTCAAATTTCTTACATGGAACTGCCCTGTTGCCTAGGGCAAATGGCTGCAAAGAGAGGCCATTTTGCATGGGAAAAAGAAGTCCTTTCCCCTGGGTCTGGGTTTCAGATGAAAGGTGGCCTTTGGGGCTCCAAGGACTTCCAGGGTGCTCGTTTGCAGCAGCTTTAGTTTTGGAGAAAATCAGCCATGATTGCAAATTTCACACCGGGAACGAGGCAGATGGCCAGGGCGAGTGGCCTCAAACTGACCCCATTTTCCACGGGGAAAATGAAGTCATGCCCCCAGGGTCTGGGTGTCAGATGAAAGGTGGCCTTTAAGGCTCTAAGGACTTGCAAGCCCTAGTTGCCAACAGCTTTAGTTGTGAAGGAATCCAGCACAGATTGCAAATTTCTCACTGGGCACTGCCCTGTTGCCTAGGGCAAATGGCTGAAAAGAGAGAGGCCATTTTGCATGGGAAAAAGAAGTCCTTTCCCCAGGGTCTGGGTGTCAGATGAAAGGTGGCCTTTGGGGCTCCAAGGATTTCCAGTGTCCTCGTTGCCAGCAGTTTTACTTTTGGAAAAATAAGCCAAGTTGGAAAATTTCACACCGGGAACGATGCAGATGGCCAGGGCAAGTGGCCTCAAACTGACCCCATTTTCCACGGGGAAAATTAAGTCATGTCCCCAGGGTCTGGGTGTCAGATGAAAGGTGGCCTTTTGGGCTCTTAGGACTTGCAGGGTACTTCTTACTGGCAGCTTTAGATTTGGAGAAATCCAGCAAAGATTACAAATTTCTTGCTGGGCACCACCCTATTGGTCAGGGCGAGAGGCCAGAAATGGGGGCCATTTTCCATGGGGAAAATGAAGTCATTGGCGAAGGGTCTGCGTATCAGATGAAAGGTGGCTTTGGGGCCCTAAGGAGTTGCAGGGTCCTCGTTGCCAGCAGCTTTAGTTTTGGAGAAAATCAGCCATGATTGCAAATTTCACACCGGGAACGATGCAGATGGCCAGGGCGAGTGGCCTCAAACTGACCCCATTTTCCCGGGGGAAAATGAAGTCATGTCCCCAGCGTCTGGATGTCAGATGAAAGGTGGCCTTTGGGACTCCAAGGATTTCCGGTGTCCTCGTTGCCAGCAGTTTTACTTTTTGAAAAATAAGCCAAGTTGGCAAATTTCACACCGGGAACGATGCAGATGGCCAGGGCGAGTGGCCTCAAACTGACCCCATTTTCCCTGGGGAAAATTAAGTCATGTGCCCCGGGTCTGCGTGTCAGATGAAAGGTGGCCTTTGGGGCTCTAAGGACTTGCAAGCTCCCAGTTGCCAACAGCTTTAGTAGTGGAGGAATCCAGCACAGATTGCAAATTTCTCACTGGGCACTTCCCTGTTGGATATGGCAAATTGCTGCAAAGAGAGGCCATTTTCCATGGGAAAAAGAAGTCCTTTCCCCAGGGTCTGGGAATCAGATGAAAGGTGGCCTTAGCGGCTCCAAGGACTTCCAGTTTCCTCGTTGCCAGCAGCTTTACTTTTGGAGAAAATCAGCCAAGTTGCAAATTTCACACCGGGAACGATGCAGATGGCCAGGGCGAGTGGCCTCAAACTGACCCCATTTTCCACGGGGAAAATGAAGTCATGTCCCCAGGGTCTGGGTGTCAGATGAAAGGTGGCCTTTGGGGCTCTAAGGACTTCAAAGTCCTTGTTGCCAACAGCTTTAGTTGTGGAGGAATCCAGAAAAGTTTTCAAATTTCTTACATGGAACTGCCCTGTTGCCTAGGGCAAATGGCTGCAAAGAGAGGCCATTTTGCATGGGAAAAAGAAGTCCTTTCCCCTGGGTCTGGGTTTCAGATGAAAGGTGGCCTTTGGGGCTCCAAGGACTTCCAGGGTGCTCGTTTGCAGCAGCTTTAGTTTTGGAGAAAATCAGCCATGATTGCAAATTTCACACCGGGAACGAGGCAGATGGCCAGGGCGAGTGGCCTCAAACTGACCCCATTTTCCACGGGGAAAATGAAGTCATGCCCCCAGGGTCTGGGTGTCAGATGAAAGGTGGCCTTTAAGGCTCTAAGGACTTGCAAGCCCTAGTTGCCAACAGCTTTAGTTGTGGAGGAATCCAGCACAGATTGCAAATTTCTCACTGGGCACTGCCCTGTTGCCTAGGGCAAATGGCTGCAAAGAGAGAGGCCATTTTGCATGGGAAAAAGAAGTCCTTTCCCCAGGGTCTGGGTGTCAGATGAAAGGTGGCCTTTGGGGCTCCAAGGATTTCCAGTGTCCTCGTTGCCAGCAGTTTTACTTTTGGAAAAATAAGCCAAGTTGGAAAATTTCACACCGGGAACGATGCAGATGGCCAGGGCAAGTGGCCTCAAACTGACCCCATTTTCCACGGGGAAAATTAAGTCATGTCCCCAGGGTCTGGGTGTCAGATGAAAGGTGGCCTTTTGGGCTCTTAGGACTTGCAGGGTACTTCTTACTGGCAGCTTTAGATTTGGAGAAATCCAGCAAAGATTACAAATTTCTTGCTGGGCACCACCCTATTGGTCAGGGCGAGAGGCCAGAAATGGGGGCCATTTTCCATGGGGAAAATGAAGTCATTGGCGCAGGGTCTGCGTATCAGATGAAAGGTGGCTTTGGGGCCCTAAGGAGTTGCAGGGTCCTCGTTGCCAGCAGCTTTAGTTTTGGAGAAAATCAGCCATGATTGCAAATTTCACACCGGGAACGATGCAGATGGCCAGGGCGAGTGGCCTCAAACTGACCCCATTTTCCCGGGGGAAAATGAAGTCATGTCCCCAGCGTCTGGATGTCAGATGAAAGGTGGCCTTTGGGACTCCAAGGATTTCCGGTGTCCTCGTTGCCAGCAGTTTTACTTTTTGAAAAATAAGCCAAGTTGGCAAATTTCACACCGGGAACGATGCAGATGGCCAGGGCGAGTGGCCTCAAACTGACCCCATTTTCCCTGGGGAAAATTAAGTCATGTGCCCCGGGTCTGCGTGTCAGATGAAAGGTGGCCTTTGGGGCTCTAAGGACTTGCAAGCTCCTAGTTGCCAACAGCTTTAGTAGTGGAGGAATCCAGCACAGATTGCAAATTTCTCACTGGGCACTTCCCTGTTGGATATGGCAAATTGCTGCAAAGAGAGGCCATTTTCCATGGGAAAAAGAAGTCCTTTCCCCAGGGTCTGGGAATCAGATGAAAGGTGGCCTTAGCGGCTCCAAGGACTTCCAGTTTCCTCGTTGCCAGCAGCTTTACTTTTGGAGAAAATCAGCCAAGTTGCAAATTTCACACCGGGAACGATGCAGATGGCCAGGGCGAGTGGCCTCAAACTGACCCCATTTTCCACGGGGAAAATGAAGTCATGTCCCCAGGGTCTGGGTGTCAGATGAAAGGTGGCCTTTGGGGCTCTAAGGACTTCAAAGTCCTTGTTGCCAACAGCTTTAGTTGTGGAGGAATCCAGAAAAGTTTTCAAATTTCTTACATGGAACTGCCCTGTTGCCTAGGGCAAATGGCTGCAAAGAGAGGCCATTTTGCATGGGAAAAAGAAGTCCTTTCCCCTGGGTCTGGGTTTCAGATGAAAGGTGGCCTTTGGGGCTCCAAGGACTTCCAGGGTGCTCGTTTGCAGCAGCTTTAGTTTTGGAGAAAATCAGCCATGATTGCAAATTTCACACCGGGAACGAGGCAGATGGCCAGGGCGAGTGGCCTCAAACTGACCCCATTTTCCACGGGGAAAATGAAGTCATGCCCCCAGGGTCTGGGTGTCAGATGAAAGGTGGCCTTTAAGGCTCTAAGGACTTGCAAGCCCTAGTTGCCAACAGCTTTAGTTGTGGAGGAATCCAGCACAGATTGCAAATTTCTCACTGGGCACTGCCCTGTTGCCTAGGGCAAATGGCTGAAAAGAGAGAGGCCATTTTGCATGGGAAAAAGAAGTCCTTTCCCCAGGGTCTGGGTGTCAGATGAAAGGTGGCCTTTGGGGCTCCAAGGATTTCCAGTGTCCTCGTTGCCAGCAGTTTTACTTTTGGAAAAATAAGCCAAGTTGGAAAATTTCACACCGGGAACGATGCAGATGGCCAGGGCAAGTGGCCTCAAACTGACCCCATTTTCCACGGGGAAAATTAAGTCATGTCCCCAGGGTCTGGGTGTCAGATGAAAGGTGGCCTTTTGGGCTCTTAGGACTTGCAGGGTACTTCTTACTGGCAGCTTTAGATTTGGAGAAATCCAGCAAAGATTACAAATTTCTTGCTGGGCACCACCCTATTGGTCAGGGCGAGAGGCCAGAAATGGGGGCCATTTTCCATGGGGAAAATGAAGTCATTGGCGAAGGGTCTGCGTATCAGATGAAAGGTGGCTTTGGGGCCCTAAAGAGTTGCAGGGTCCTCGTTGCCAGCAGCTTTAGTTTTGGAGAAAATCAGCCATGATTGCAAATTTCACACCGGGAACGATGCAGATGGCCAGGGCGAGTGGCCTCAAACTGACCCCATTTTCCCGGGGGAAAATGAAGTCATGTCCCCAGCGTCTGGATGTCAGATGAAAGGTGGCCTTTGGGACTCCAAGGATTTCCGGTGTCCTCGTTGCCAGCAGTTTTACTTTTTGAAAAATAAGCCAAGTTGGCAAATTTCACACCGGGAACGATGCAGATGGCCAGGGCGAGTGGCCTCAAACTGACCCCATTTTCCCTGGGGAAAATTAAGTCATGTGCCCCGGGTCTGCGTGTCAGATGAAAGGTGGCCTTTGGGGCTCTAAGGACTTGCAAGCTCCTAGTTGCCAACAGCTTTAGTAGTGGAGGAATCCAGCACAGATTGCAAATTTCTCACTGGGCTATTCCCTGTATGATATGGCAAATTGCTGCAAAGAGAGGCCATTTTCCATGGGAAAAAGAAGTCCTTTCCCCAGGGTCTGGGAATCAGATGAAAGGTGGCCTTAGCGGCTCCAAGGACTTCCAGTTTCCTCGTTGCCAGCAGCTTTACTTTTGGAGAAAATCAGCCATGATTGCAAATTTCACACCGGGAACGATGCAGATGGCCAGGGCGAGTGGCCTCAAACTGACCCCATTTTCCACGGGGAAAATGAAGTCATGTCCCCAGGGTCTGGGTGTCAGATGAAAGGTGGCCTTTGGGGCTCTAAGGACTTCAAAGTCCTTGTTGCCAACAGCTTTAGTTGTGGAGGAATCCAGAAAAGTTTTCAAATTTCTTACATGGAACTACCCTGTTGCCTAGGGCAAATGGCTGCAAAGAGAGGCCATTTTGCATGGGAAAAAGAAGTCCTTTCCCCTGGGTCTGGGTTTCAGATGAAAGGTGGCCTTTGGGGCTCCAAGGACTTCCAGGGTGCTCATTTGCAGCAGCTTTAGTTTTGGAGAAAATCAGCCATGATTGCAAATTTCACACCGGGAACGAGGCAGATGGCCAGGGCGAGTGGCCTCAAACTGACCCCATTTTCCACGGGGCAAATGAAGTCATGTCCCCAGGGTCTGGGTGTCAGATGAAAGGTGGCCTTTAAGGCTCTAAGGACTTGCAAGCCCTAGTTGCCAACAGCTTTAGTTGTGGAGGAATCCAGCACAGATTGCAAATTTCTCACTGGGCACTGCCCTGTTGCCTAGGGCAAATGGCTGCAAAGAGAGAGGCCATTTTGCATGGGAAAAAGAAGTCCTTTCCCCAGGGTCTGGGTGTCAGATGAAAGGTGGCCTTTGGGGCTCCAAGGATTTCCAGTGTCCTCGTTGCCAGCAGTTTTACTTTTGGAAAAATAAGCCAAGTTGGAAAATTTCACACCGGGAACGATGCAGATGGCCAGGGCAAGTGGCCTCAAACTGACCCCATTTTCCACGGGGAAAATTAAGTCATGTCCCCAGGGTCTGGGTGTCAGATGAAAGGTGGCCTTTTGGGCTCTTAGGACTTGCAGGGTACTTCTTACTGGCAGCTTTAGATTTGGAGAAATCCAGCAAAGATTACAAATTTCTTGCTGGGCACCACCCTATTGGTCAGGGCGAGAGGCCAGAAATGGGGGCCATTTTCCATGGGGAAAATGAAGTCATTGGCGAAGGGTCTGCGTATCAGATGAAAGGTGGCTTTGGGGCCCTAAGGAGTTGCAGGGTCCTCGTTGCCAGCAGCTTTAGTTTTGGAGAAAATCAGCCATGATTGCAAATTTCACACCGGGAACGATGCAGATGGCCAGGGCGAGTGGCCTCAAACTGACCCCATTTTCCCGGGGGAAAATGAAGTCATGTCCCCAGCGTCTGGATGTCAGATGAAAGGTGGCCTTTGGGACTCCAAGGATTTCCGGTGTCCTCGTTGCCAGCAGTTTTACTTTTTGAAAAATAAGCCAAGTTGGCAAATTTCACACCGGGAACGATGCAGATGGCCAGGGCGAGTGGCCTCAAACTGACCCCATTTTCCCTGGGGAAAATTAAGTCATGTGCCCCGGGTCTGCGTGTCAGATGAAAGGTGGCCTTTGGGGCTCTAAGGACTTGCAAGCTCCTAGTTGCCAACAGCTTTAGTAGTGGAGGAATCCAGCACAGATTGCAAATTTCTCACTGGGCACTTCCCTGTTGGATATGGCAAATTGCTGCAAAGAGAGGCCATTTTCCATGGGAAAAAGAAGTCCTTTCCCCAGGGTCTGGGAATCAGATGAAAGGTGGCCTTAGCGGCTCCAAGGACTTCCAGTTTCCTCGTTGCCAGCAGCTTTACTTTTGGAGAAAATCAGCCAAGTTGCAAATTTCACACCGGGAACGATGCAGATGGCCAGGGCGAGTGGCCTCAAACTGACCCCATTTTCCACGGGGAAAATGAAGTCATGTCCCCAGGGTCTGGGTGTCAGATGAAAGGTGGCCTTTGGGGCTCTAAGGACTTCAAAGTCCTAGTTGCCAACAGCTTTAGTTGTGGAGGAATCCAGCACAGATTGCAAATTTCTCACTGGGCACTGCCCTGTTGCCTAGGGCAAATGGCTGCAAAGAGAGGCCATTTTCATGGGAAAAAGAAGTCCTTTCCCCAGGGTCTGGGAATCAGATGAAAGGTGGCCTTAGCGGCTCCAAGGACTTCCAGGGTGCTCGTTCGCAGCAGCTTTAGTTTTGGAGAAAATCAGCCATGATTGCAAATTTCACACCGGGAACGATGCAGATGGCCAGGGCGAGTGGCCTCAAACTGACCCCATTTTCCACGGGGCAAATGAAGTCATGTCCCCAGGGTCTGGGTGTCAGATGAAAGGTGGCCTTTAAGGCTCTAAGGACTTGCAAGCCCTAGTTGCCAACAGCTTTAGTTGTGGAGGAATCCAGCACAGATTGCAAATTTCTCACTGGGCACTGCCCTGTTGCCTAGGGCAAATGGCTGCAAAGAGAGAGGCCATTTTGCATGGGAAAAAGAAGTCCTTTCCCCAGGGTCTGGGTGTCAGATGAAAGGTGGCCTTTGGGGCTCCAAGGATTTCCAGTGTCCTCGTTGCCAGCAGTTTTACTTTTGGAAAAATAAGCCAAGTTGGAAAATTTCACACCGGGAACGATGCAGATGGCCAGGGCAAGTGGCCTCAAACTGACCCCATTTTCCCTGGGGAAAATGAAGTCATGTCCCCAGGGTCTGGGTGTCAGATGAAAGGTGGCCTTTGGGGCTCTAAGGACTTCAAAGTCCTTGTTGCCAACAGCTTTAGTTGTGGAGGAATCCAGAAAAGTTTTCAAATTTCTTACAAGGAACTGCCCTGTTGCCTAGGGCAAATGGCTGCAAAGAGAGGCCATTTTGCATGGGAAAAAGAAGTCCTTTCCCCAGGGTCTGGGTTTCAGATGAAAGGTGGCCTTTGGGGCTCTTAGGACTTGCAGGGTACTTCTTACTGGCAGCTTTAGATTTGGAGAAATCCAGCAAAGATTGCAAATTTCTTGCTGGGCACCACCCTATGTGTCAGGGCGAGAGGCCAGAAATGGGGGCCATTTTCCCTGGGGAAAATGAAGTCATTGGCCCAGAGTCTGCGTATCAGATGAATGGTCGCATCTGGGGCCCTGAGAAGTTGCAGGGTCCTTGTCGCTAGCAGCTTTAGTTTTGGAGAAAATCAGCCAGGTTGGCAAATTTCACACCTGGAACGATGCAGATGGCCAGGGCAAGTGGCCTCAAACTGACCCGATTTTCCCTGGGGAAAATGAAGTCCAGTCCCCCGGGTCTGGGTGTTAGATGAAAGCTGGACTTTGGGGCTCTAAGGACTTGCAAGCTCCTAGTTGCCAACAGCTTTAGTAGTGGAAGAATCCAGCAAAGTTTTCAAATTTCTCACTGGGAACTGCCCGGTTGCCTAGGGCAAATGGCTGCAAAGGAGGCCATTTTACATGGGAAAAAGAAGTCCTTTCCCCTGGGTCTGGGTGTCAGATGAAAGGTGGCCTTTGGGGCTCTAAGGACTTGCAAGCTCCTAGTTGCCAACAGCTTTAGTAGTGGAGGAATCCAGCACAGATTGCAAATTTCTCACTGGGTACTGCCCTGTTGGAAGGGCAAATGGCTGAAAAGAGAGAGGCCATTTTGCATGGGAAAAAGAAGTCCTTTCCCCAGGGTCTGGGTGTCAGATGAAAGGTGGCCTTTTGAGCTCTTAGGACTTGCAGGGTACTTCTTACTGGCAGCTTTAGATTTGGAGAAATCCAGCAAAGATTACAAATTTCTTGCTGGGCACCACCCTATTGGTTAGGGCGAGAGGCCAGAAATGGGGGCCATTTTCCATGGGGAAAATGAAGTCATTGGCGCAGGGTCTGCGTATCAGATGAAAGGTGGCTTTGGGGCCCTGAGGAGTTGCAGGGTCCTTGTCGCTAGCAGCTTTAGTTTTGGAGAAAATCAGCCATGATTGCAAATTTCACACCGGGAACGATGCAGATGGCCAGGGCGAGTGGCCTCAAACTGACCCCATATTCCACGGGGAAAATGAAGTCATGTCCCCAGGGTCTGGGTGTCAGATGAAAGGTGGCCTTTGGGGCTCTAAGGACTTCAAAGTCCTAGTTGCCAACAGCTTTAGTTGTGGAGGAATCCAGAAAAGTTTTCAAATTTCTTACATGGAACTGCCCTGTTGCCTAGGGCAAATGGCTGCAAAGAGAGGCCATTTTGCATGGGAAAAAGAAGTCCTTTCCCCTGGGTCTGGGTTTCAGATGAAAGGTGGCCTTTGGGGCTCCAAGGACTTCCAGGGTGCTCATTTGCAGCAGCTTTAGTTTTGGAGAAAATCAGCCATGATTGCAAATTTCACACCGGGAACGAGGCAGATGGCCAGGGCGAGTGGCCTCAAACTGACCCCATTTTCCACGGGGCAAATGAAGTCATGTCCCCAGGGTCTGGGTGTCAGATGAAAGGTGGCCTTTAAGGCTCTAAGGACTTGCAAGCCCTAGTTGCCAACAGCTTTAGTTGTGGAGGAATCCAGCACAGATTGCAAATTTCTCACTGGGCACTGCCCTGTTGCCTAGGGCAAATGGCTGCAAAGAGAGAGGCCATTTTGCATGGGAAAAAGAAGTCCTTTCCCCAGGGTCTGGGTGTCAGATGAAAGGTGGCCTTTGGGGCTCCAAGGATTTCCAGTGTCCTCGTTGCCAGCAGTTTTACTTTTGGAAAAATAAGCCAAGTTGGAAAATTTCACACCGGGAACGATGCAGATGGCCAGGGCAAGTGGCCTCAAACTGACCCCATTTTCCCTGGGGAAAATGAAGTCATGTCCCCAGGGTCTGGGTGTCAGATGAAAGGTGGCCTTTGGGGCTCTAAGGACTTCAAAGTCCTTGTTGCCAACAGCTTTAGTTGTGGAGGAATCCAGAAAAGTTTTCAAATTTCTTACATGGAACTGCCCTGTTGCCTAGGGCAAATGGCTGCAAAGAGAGGCCATTTTGCATGGGAAAAAGAAGTCCTTTCCCCTGGGTCTGGGTTTCAGATGAAAGGTGGCCTTTGGGGCTCCAAGGACTTCCAGGGTGCTCGTTTGCAGCAGCTTTAGTTTTGGAGAAAATCAGCCATGATTGCAAATTTCACACCGGGAACGAGGCAGATGGCCAGGGCGAGTGGCCTCAAACTGACCCCATTTTCCACGGGGAAAATGAAGTCATGTCCCCAGGGTCTGGGTGTCAGATGAAAGGTGGCCTTTAAGGCTCTAAGGACTTGCAAGCCCTAGTTGCCAACAGCTTTAGTTGTGAAGGAATCCAGCACAGATTGCAAATTTCTCACTGGGCACTGCCCTGTTGCCTAGGGCAAATGGCTGAAAAGAGAGAGGCCATTTTGCATGGGAAAAAGAAGTCCTTTCCCCAGGGTCTGGGTGTCAGATGAAAGGTGGCCTTTGGGGCTCCAAGGATTTCCAGTGTCCTCGTTGCCAGCAGTTTTACTTTTGGAAAAATAAGCCAAGTTGGAAAATTTCACACCGGGAACGATGCAGATGGCCAGGGCAAGTGGCCTCAAACTGACCCCATTTTCCACGGGGAAAATTAAGTCATGTCCCCAGGGTCTGGGTGTCAGATGAAAGGTGGCCTTTTGGGCTCTTAGGACTTGCAGGGTACTTCTTACTGGCAGCTTTAGATTTGGAGAAATCCAGCAAAGATTACAAATTTCTTGCTGGGCACCACCCTATTGGTCAGGGCGAGAGGCCAGAAATGGGGGCCATTTTCCATGGGGAAAATGAAGTCATTGGCGAAGGGTCTGCGTATCAGATGAAAGGTGGCTTTGGGGCCCTAAGGAGTTGCAGGGTCCTCGTTGCCAGCAGCTTTAGTTTTGGAGAAAATCAGCCATGATTGCAAATTTCACACCGGGAACGATGCAGATGGCCAGGGCGAGTGGCCTCAAACTGACCCCATTTTCCCGGGGGAAAATGAAGTCATGTCCCCAGCGTCTGGATGTCAGATGAAAGGTGGCCTTTGGGACTCCAAGGATTTCCGGTGTCCTCGTTGCCAGCTGTTTTACTTTTTGAAAAATAAGCCAAGTTGGCAAATTTCACACCGGGAACGATGCAGATGGCCAGGGCGAGTGGCCTCAAACTGACCCCATTTTCCCTGGGGAAAATTAAGTCATGTGCCCCGGGTCTGCGTGTCAGATGAAAGGTGGCCTTTGGGGCTCTAAGGACTTGCAAGCTCCTAGTTGCCAACAGCTTTAGTAGTGGAGGAATCCAGCACAGATTGCAAATTTCTCACTGGGCACTTCCCTGTTGGATATGGCAAATTGCTGCAAAGAGAGGCCATTTTCCATGGGAAAAAGAAGTCCTTTCCCCAGGGTCTGGGAATCAGATGAAAGGTGGCCTTAGCGGCTCCAAGGACTTCCAGTTTCCTCGTTGCCAGCAGCTTTACTTTTGGAGAAAATCAGCCAAGTTGCAAATTTCACACCGGGAACGATGCAGATGGCCAGGGCGAGTGGCCTCAAACTGACCCCATTTTCCACGGGGAAAATGAATTCATGTCCCCAGGGTCTGGGTGTCAGATGAAAGGTGGCCTTTGGGGCTCTAAGGACTTCAAAGTCCTAGTTGCCAACAGCTTTAGTAGTGGAGGAATCCAGCACAGATTGCAAATTTCTCACTGGGCACTGCCCTGTTGCCTAGGGCAAATGGCTGAAAAGAGAGGCCATTTTCATGGGAAAAAGAAGTCCTTTCCCCAGGGTCTGGGAATCAGATGAAAGGTGGCCTTAGCGGCTCCAAGGACTTCCAGGGTGCTCGTTCGCAGCAGCTTTAGTTTTGGAGAAAATCAGCCATGATTGCAAATTTCACACCGGGAACGATGCAGATGGCCAGGGCGAGTGGCCTCAAACTGACCCCATTTTCCACGGGGCAAATGAAGTCATGTCCCCAGGGTCTGGGTGTCAGATGAAAGGTGGCCTTTAAGGCTCTAAGGACTTGCAAGCCCTAGTTGCCAACAGCTTTAGTTGTGGAGGAATCTAGCACAGATTGCAAATTTCTCACTGGGCACTGCCCTGTTGGCTATGGCAAATGGCTGAAAAGAGAGAGGCCATTTTGCATGGGAAAAAGAAGTCCTTTCCCCAGGGTCTGGGTGTCAGATGAAAGGTGGCCTTTTGGGCTCTTAGGACTTGCAGGGTACTTCTTACTGGCAGCTTTAGATTTGGAGAAATCCAGCAAAGATTGCAAATTTCTTGCTGGGCACCACCCTATTGGTCAGGGCGAGAGGCCAGAAATGGGGGCCATTTTCCCTGGGGAAAATGAAGTCATTGGCCCAGAGTCTGTGTATCAGATGAATGGTCGCATCTGGGGCCCTGAGAAGTTGCAGGGTCCTTGTCGCTAGCAGCTTTAGTTTTGGAGAAAATCAGCCAAGTTGGCAAATTTCACACCAGGAACGATGCAGATGGCCAGGGCAAGTGGCCTCAAACTGACCCGATTTTCCCTGGGGAAAATGAAGTCCAGTCCCCCGGGTCTGGGTGTTAGATGAAAGCTGGACTTTGGGGCTCTAAGGACTTGCAAGCTCCTAGTTGCCAACAGCTTTAGTAGTGGAAGAATCCAGCAAAGTTTTCAAATTTCTCACTGGGAACTGCCCGGTTGCCTAGGGCAAATGGCTGCAAAGGAGGCCATTTTGCATGGGAAAAAGAAGTCCTTTCCCCAGGGTCTGGGTGTCAGATGAAAGGTGGCCTTTGGGGCTCTAAGGACTTGCAAGCTCCTAGTTGCCAACAGCTTTAGTAGTGGAGGAATCCAGCACAGATTGCAAATTTCACACTGGGTACTGCCCTGTTGGAAGGGCAAATGGCTGAAAAGAGAGAGGCCATTTTGCATGGGAAAAAGAAGTCCTTTCCCCAGGGTCTGGGTGTCAGATGAAAGGTGGCCTTTTGAGCTCTTAGGACTTGCAGGGTACTTCTTACTGGCAGCTTTAGATTTGGAGAAATCCAGGAAAGATTACAAATTTCTTGCTGGGCACCACCCTATTGGTTAGGGCGAGAGGCCAGAAATGGGGGCCATTTTCCATGGGGAAAATGAAGTCATTGGCGCAGGGTCTGCGTATCAGATGAAAGGTGGCTTTGGGGCCCTGAGGAGTTGCAGGGTCCTTGTCGCTAGCAGCTTTAGTTTTGGAGAAAATCAGCCATGATTGCAAATTTCACACCGGGAACGATGCAGATGGCCAGGGCGAGTGGCCTCAAACTGACCCCATATTCCACGGGGAAAATTAAGTCATGTCCCCCGGGTCTGCGTGTCAGATGAAAGGTGGCCTTTAAGGCTCAAAGGACTTGCAAGCTCCTAGTTGCCAACAGCGTTAGTTCTTTAGGAATCCAGCAATGTTTAAAAATTTCTCACTGCGCACTGCCCTGTTGTCTATGGCAAATGGCTGCAAAGAGAGGCCATTTTGCATGGGAAAAAGAAGTCCTTTCCCCAGGGTTTGGGAATCAGATGAAAGGTGGCCTTAGTGGCTCCAAGGACTTCCAGTGTCCTCGTTGCCAGCAGCTTTACTTTTGGAGAAAATCAGCCAAGTTGCAAATTTCACACCGGGAACGATGCAGATGGCCAGGGCGAGTGGCCTCAAACTGACCCCATTTTCCACGGGGAAAATGAAGTCATGTCCCCAGGGTCTGGGTGTCAGATGAAAGGTGGCCTTTGGGGCTCTAAGGACTTCAAAGTCCTTGTTGCCAACAGCTTTAGTTGTGGAGGAATCCAGAAAAGTTTTCAAATTTCTTACATGGAACTGCCCTGTTGCCTAGGGCAAATGGCTGCAAAGAGAGGCCATTTTGCATGGGAAAAAGAAGTCCTTTCCCCTGGGTCTGGGTTTCAGATGAAAGGTGGCCTTTGGGGCTCCAAGGACTTCCAGGGTGCTCGTTTGCAGCAGCTTTAGTTTTGGAGAAAATCAGCCATGATTGCAAATTTCACACCGGGAACGAGGCAGATGGCCAGGGCGAGTGGCCTCAAACTGACCCCATTTTCCACGGGGAAAATGAAGTCATGTCCCCAGGGTCTGGGTGTCAGATGAAAGGTGGCCTTTAAGGCTCTAAGGACTTGCAAGCCCTAGTTGCCAACAGCTTTAGTTGTGAAGGAATCCAGCACAGATTGCAAATTTCTCACTGGGCACTGCCCTGTTGCCTAGGGCAAATGGCTGAAAAGAGAGAGGCCATTTTGCATGGGAAAAAGAAGCCCTTTCCCCAGGGTCTGGGTGTCAGATGAAAGGTGGCCTTTGGGGCTCCAAGGATTTCCAGTGTCCTCGTTGCCAGCAGTTTTACTTTTGGAAAAATAAGCCAAGTTGGAAAATTTCACACCGGGAACGATGCAGATGGCCAGGGCAAGTGGCCTCAAACTGACCCCATTTTCCACGGGGAAAATGAAGTCATGTCCCCAGGGTCTGGGTGTCAGATGAAAGGTGGCCTTTGGGGCTCTTAGGACTTGCAGGGTACTTCTTACTGGCAGCTTTAGATTTGGAGAAATCCAGCAAAGATTACAAATTTCTTGCTGGGCACCACCCTATTGGTCAGGGCGAGAGGCCAGAAATGGGGGCCATTTTCCATGGGGAAAATGAAGTCATTGGCGAAGGGTCTGCGTATCAGATGAAAGGTGGCTTTGGGGCCCTAAGGAGTTGCAGGGTCCTCGTTGCCAGCAGCTTTAGTTTTGGAGAAAATCAGCCATGATTGCAAATTTCACACCGGGAACGATGCAGATGGCCAGGGCGAGTGGCCTCAAACTGACCCCATTTTCCCGGGGGAAAATGAAGTCATGTCCCCAGCGTCTGGATGTCAGATGAAAGGTGGCCTTTGGGACTCCAAGGATTTCCGGTGTCCTCGTTGCCAGCAGTTTTACTTTTTGAAAAATAAGCCAAGTTGGCAAATTTCACACCGGGAACGATGCAGATGGCCAGGGCGAGTGGCCTCAAACTGACCCCATTTTCCCTGGGGAAAATTAAGTCATGTGCCCCGGGTCTGCGTGTCAGATGAAAGGTGGCCTTTGGGGCTCTAAGGACTTGCAAGCTCCTAGTTGCCAACAGCTTTAGTAGTGGAGGAATCCAGCACAGATTGCAAATTTCTCACTGGGCACTTCCCTGTTGGATATGGCAAATTGCTGCAAAGAGAGGCCATTTTCCATGGGAAAAAGAAGTCCTTTCCCCAGGGTCTGGGAATCAGATGAAAGGTGGCCTTAGCGGCTCCAAGGACTTCCAGTTTCCTCGTTGCCAGCAGCTTTACTTTTGGAGAAAATCAGCCAAGTTGCAAATTTCACACCGGGAACGATGCAGATGGCCAGGGCGAGTGGCCTCAAACTGACCCCATTTTCCACGGGGAAAATGAATTCATGTCCCCAGGGTCTGGGTGTCAGATGAAAGGTGGCCTTTGGGGCTCTAAGGACTTCAAAGTCCTAGTTGCCAACAGCTTTAGTAGTGGAGGAATCCAGCACAGATTGCAAATTTCTCACTGGGCACTGCCCTGTTGCCTAGGGCAAATGGCTGAAAAGAGAGGCCATTTTCATGGGAAAAAGAAGTCCTTTCCCCAGGGTCTGGGAATCAGATGAAAGGTGGCCTTAGCGGCTCCAAGGACTTCCAGGGTGCTCGTTCGCAGCAGCTTTAGTTTTGGAGAAAATCAGCCATGATTGCAAATTTCACACCGGGAACGATGCAGATGGCCAGGGCGAGTGGCCTCAAACTGACCCCATTTTCCACGGGGCAAATGAAGTCATGTCCCCAGGGTCTGGGTGTCAGATGAAAGGTGGCCTTTAAGGCTCTAAGGACTTGCAAGCCCTAGTTGCCAACAGCTTTAGTTGTGGAGGAATCTAGCACAGATTGCAAATTTCTCACTGGGCACTGCCCTGTTGGCTATGGCAAATGGCTGAAAAGAGAGAGGCCATTTTGCATGGGAAAAAGAAGTCCTTTCCCCAGGGTCTGGGTGTCAGATGAAAGGTGGCCTTTTGGGCTCTTAGGACTTGCAGGGTACTTCTTACTGGCAGCTTTAGATTTGGAGAAATCCAGCAAAGATTGCAAATTTCTTGCTGGGCACCACCCTATTGGTCAGGGCGAGAGGCCAGAAATGGGGGCCATTTTCCCTGGGGAAAATGAAGTCATTGGCCCAGAGTCTGTGTATCAGATGAATGGTCGCATCTGGGGCCCTGAGAAGTTGCAGGGTCCTTGTCGCTAGCAGCTTTAGTTTTGGAGAAAATCAGCCAAGTTGGCAAATTTCACACCAGGAACGATGCAGATGGCCAGGGCAAGTGGCCTCAAACTGACCCGATTTTCCCTGGGGAAAATGAAGTCCAGTCCCCCGGGTCTGGGTGTTAGATGAAAGCTGGACTTTGGGGCTCTAAGGACTTGCAAGCTCCTAGTTGCCAACAGCTTTAGTAGTGGAAGAATCCAGCAAAGTTTTCAAATTTCTCACTGGGAACTGCCCGGTTGCCTAGGGCAAATGGCTGCAAAGGAGGCCATTTTGCATGGGAAAAAGAAGTCCTTTCCCCAGGGTCTGGGTGTCAGATGAAAGGTGGCCTTTGGGGCTCTAAGGACTTGCAAGCTCCTAGTTGCCAACAGCTTTAGTAGTGGAGGAATCCAGCACAGATTGCAAATTTCTCACTGGGTACTGCCCTGTTGGAAGGGCAAATGGCTGAAAAGAGAGAGGCCATTTTGCATGGGAAAAAGAAGTCCTTTCCCCAGGGTCTGGGTGTCAGATGAAAGGTGGCCTTTTGAGCTCTTAGGACTTGCAGGGTACTTCTTACTGGCAGCTTTAGATTTGGAGAAATCCAGGAAAGATTACAAATTTCTTGCTGGGCACCACCCTATTGGTTAGGGCGAGAGGCCAGAAATGGGGGCCATTTTCCATGGGGAAAATGAAGTCATTGGCGCAGGGTCTGCGTATCAGATGAAAGGTGGCTTTGGGGCCCTGAGGAGTTGCAGGGTCCTTGTCGCTAGCAGCTTTAGTTTTGGAGAAAATCAGCCATGATTGCAAATTTCACACCGGGAACGATGCAGATGGCCAGGGCGAGTGGCCTCAAACTGACCCCATATTCCACGGGGAAAATTAAGTCATGTCCCCCGGGTCTGCGTGTCAGATGAAAGGTGGCCTTTAAGGCTCAAAGGACTTGCAAGCTCCTAGTTGCCAACAGCGTTAGTTCTTTAGGAATCCAGCAATGTTTAAAAATTTCTCACTGCGCACTGCCCTGTTGTCTATGGCAAATGGCTGCAAAGAGAGGCCATTTTGCATGGGAAAAAGAAGTCCTTTCCCCAGGGTTTGGGAATCAGATGAAAGGTGGCCTTAGTGGCTCCAAGGACTTCCAGTGTCCTCGTTGCCAGCAGCTTTACTTTTGGAGAAAATCAGCCAAGTTGCAAATTTCACACCGGGAACGATGCAGATGGCCAGGGCGAGTGGCCTCAAACTGACCCCATTTTCCACGGGGAAAATGAAGTCATGTCCCCAGGGTCTGGGTGTCAGATGAAAGGTGGCCTTTGGGGCTCTAAGGACTTCAAAGTCCTTGTTGCCAACAGCTTTAGTTGTGGAGGAATCCAGAAAAGTTTTCAAATTTCTTACATGGAACTGCCCTGTTGCCTAGGGCAAATGGCTGCAAAGAGAGGCCATTTTGCATGGGAAAAAGAAGTCCTTTCCCCTGGGTCTGGGTTTCAGATGAAAGGTGGCCTTTGGGGCTCCAAGGACTTCCAGGGTGCTCGTTTGCAGCAGCTTTAGTTTTGGAGAAAATCAGCCATGATTGCAAATTTCACACCGGGAACGAGGCAGATGGCCAGGGCGAGTGGCCTCAAACTGACCCCATTTTCCACGGGGAAAATGAAGTCATGTCCCCAGGGTCTGGGTGTCAGATGAAAGGTGGCCTTTAAGGCTCTAAGGACTTGCAAGCCCTAGTTGCCAACAGCTTTAGTTGTGAAGGAATCCAGCACAGATTGCAAATTTCTCACTGGGCACTGCCCTGTTGCCTAGGGCAAATGGCTGAAAAGAGAGAGGCCATTTTGCATGGGAAAAAGAAGCCCTTTCCCCAGGGTCTGGGTGTCAGATGAAAGGTGGCCTTTGGGGCTCCAAGGATTTCCAGTGTCCTCGTTGCCAGCAGTTTTACTTTTGGAAAAATAAGCCAAGTTGGAAAATTTCACACCGGGAACGATGCAGATGGCCAGGGCAAGTGGCCTCAAACTGACCCCATTTTCCACGGGGAAAATGAAGTCATGTCCCCAGGGTCTGGGTGTCAGATGAAAGGTGGCCTTTGGGGCTCTTAGGACTTGCAGGGTACTTCTTACTGGCAGCTTTAGATTTGGAGAAATCCAGCAAAGATTACAAATTTCTTGCTGGGCACCACCCTATTGGTCAGGGCGAGAGGCCAGAAATGGGGGCCATTTTCCATGGGGAAAATGAAGTCATTGGCGAAGGGTCTGCGTATCAGATGAAAGGTGGCTTTGGGGCCCTAAGGAGTTGCAGGGTCCTCGTTGCCAGCAGCTTTAGTTTTGGAGAAAATCAGCCATGATTGCAAATTTCACACCGGGAACGATGCAGATGGCCAGGGCGAGTGGCCTCAAACTGACGCCATTTTCCCGGGGGAAAATGAAGTCATGTCCCCAGCGTCTGGATGTCAGATGAAAGGTGGCCTTTGGGACTCCAAGGATTTCCGGTGTCCTCGTTGCCAGCAGTTTTACTTTTTGAAAAATAAGCCAAGTTGGCAAATTTCACACCGGGAACGATGCAGATGGCCAGGGCGAGTGGCCTCAAACTGACCCCATTTTCCCTGGGGAAAATTAAGTCATGTGCCCCGGGTCTGCGTGTCAGATGAAAGGTGGCCTTTGGGGCTCTAAGGACTTGCAAGCTCCTAGTTGCCAACAGCTTTAGTAGTGGAGGAATCCAGCACAGATTGCAAATTTCTCACTGGGCTATTCCCTGTTGGATATGGCAAATTGCTGCAAAGAGAGGCCATTTTCCATGGGAAAAAGAAGTCCTTTCCCCAGGGTCTGGGAATCAGATGAAAGGTGGCCTTAGCGGCTCCAAGGACTTCCAGTTTCCTCGTTGCCAGCAGCTTTACTTTTGGAGAAAATCAGCCAAGTTGCAAATTTCACACCGGGAACGATGCAGATGGCCAGGGCGAGTGGCCTCAAACTGACCCCATTTTCCACGGGGAAAATGAAGTCATGTCCCCAGGGTCTGGGTGTCAGATGAAAGGTGGCCTTTGGGGCTCTAAGGACTTCAAAGTCCTTGTTGCCAACAGCTTTAGTTGTGGAGGAATCCAGAAAAGTTTTCAAATTTCTTACATGGAACTGCCCTGTTGCCTAGGGCAAATGGCTGCAAAGAGAGGCCATTTTGCATGGGAAAAAGAAGTCCTTTCCCCTGGGTCTGGGTTTCAGATGAAAGGTGGCCTTTGGGGCTCCAAGGACTTCCAGGGTGCTCATTTGCAGCAGCTTTAGTTTTGGAGAAAATCAGCCATGATTGCAAATTTCACACCGGGAACGAGGCAGATGGCCAGGGCGAGTGGCCTCAAACTGACCCCATTTTCCACGGGGCAAATGAAGTCATGTCCCCAGGGTCTGGGTGTCAGATGAAAGGTGGCCTTTAAGGCTCTAAGGACTTGCAAGCCCTAGTTGCCAACAGCTTTAGTTGTGGAGGAATCCAGCACAGATTGCAAATTTCTCACTGGGCACTGCCCTGTTGCCTAGGGCAAATGGCTGCAAAGAGAGAGGCCATTTTGCATGGGAAAAAGAAGTCCTTTCCCCAGGGTCTGGGTGTCAGATGAAAGGTGGCCTTTGGGGCTCCAAGGATTTCCAGTGTCCTCGTTGCCAGCAGTTTTACTTTTGGAAAAATAAGCCAAGTTGGAAAATTTCACACCGGGAACGATGCAGATGGCCAGGGCAAGTGGCCTCAAACTGACCCCATTTTCCCTGGGGAAAATGAAGTCATGTCCCCAGGGTCTGGGTGTCAGATGAAAGGTGGCCTTTGGGGCTCTAAGGACTTCAAAGTCCTTGTTGCCAACAGCTTTAGTTGTGGAGGAATCCAGAAAAGTTTTCAAATTTCTTACAAGGAACTGCCCTGTTGCCTAGGGCAAATGGCTGCAAAGAGAGGCCATTTTGCATGGGAAAAAGAAGTCCTTTCCCCTGGGTCTGGGTTTCAGATGAAAGGTGGCCTTTGGGGCTCCAAGGACTTCCAGGGTGCTCGTTTGCAGCAGCTTTAGTTTTGGAGAAAATCAGCCATGATTGCAAATTTCACACCGGGAACGAGGCAGATGGCCAGGGCGAGTGGCCTCAAACTGACCCCATATTCCACGGGGAAAATTAAGTCATGTCCCCCGGGTCTGCGTGTCAGATGAAAGGTGGCCTTTAAGGCTCAAAGGACTTGCAAGCTCCTAGTTGCCAACAGCGTTAGTTCTTTAGGAATCCAGCAATGTTTAAAAATTTCTCACTGCGCACTGCCCTGTTGTCTATGGCAAATGGCTGCAAAGAGAGGCCATTTTGCATGGGAAAAAGAAGTCCTTTCCCCAGGGTTTGGGAATCAGATGAAAGGTGGCCTTAGTGGCTCCAAGGACTTCCAGTGTCCTCGTTGCCAGCAGCTTTACTTTTGGAGAAAATCAGCCAAGTTGCAAATTTCACACCGGGAACGATGCAGATGGCCAGGGCGAGTGGCCTCAAACTGACCCCATTTTCCACGGGGAAAATGAAGTCATGTCCCCAGGGTCTGGGTGTCAGATGAAAGGTGGCCTTTGGGGCTCTAAGGACTTCAAAGTCCTTGTTGCCAACAGCTTTAGTTGTGGAGGAATCCAGAAAAGTTTTCAAATTTCTTACATGGAACTGCCCTGTTGCCTAGGGCAAATGGCTGCAAAGAGAGGCCATTTTGCATGGGAAAAAGAAGTCCTTTCCCCTGGGTCTGGGTTTCAGATGAAAGGTGGCCTTTGGGGCTCCAAGGACTTCCAGGGTGCTCATTTGCAGCAGCTTTAGTTTTGGAGAAAATCAGCCATGATTGCAAATTTCACACCGGGAACGAGGCAGATGGCCAGGGCGAGTGGCCTCAAACTGACCCCATTTTCCACGGGGCAAATGAAGTCATGTCCCCAGGGTCTGGGTGTCAGATGAAAGGTGGCCTTTAAGGCTCTAAGGACTTGCAAGCCCTAGTTGCCAACAGCTTTAGTTGTGAAGGAATCCAGCACAGATTGCAAATTTCTCACTGGGCACTGCCCTGTTGCCTAGGGCAAATGGCTGAAAAGAGAGAGGCCATTTTGCATGGGAAAAAGAAGTCCTTTCCCCAGGGTCTGGGTGTCAGATGAAAGGTGGCCTTTGGGGCTCCAAGGATTTCCAGTGTCCTCGTTGCCAGCAGTTTTACTTTTGGAAAAATAAGCCAAGTTGGAAAATTTCACACCGGGAACGATGCAGATGGCCAGGGCAAGTGGCCTCAAACTGACCCCATTTTCCACGGGGAAAATTAAGTCATGTCCCCAGGGTCTGGGTGTCAGATGAAAGGTGGCCTTTTGGGCTCTTAGGACTTGCAGGGTACTTCTTACTGGCAGCTTTAGATTTGGAGAAATCCAGCAAAGATTACAAATTTCTTGCTGGGCACCACCCTATTGGTCAGGGCGAGAGGCCAGAAATGGGGGCCATTTTCCATGGGGAAAATGAAGTCATTGGCGAAGGGTCTGCGTATCAGATGAAAGGTGGCTTTGGGGCCCTAAGGAGTTGCAGGGTCCTCGTTGCCAGCAGCTTTAGTTTTGGAGAAAATCAGCCATGATTGCAAATTTCACACCGGGAACGATGCAGATGGCCAGGGCGAGTGGCCTCAAACTGACCCCATTTTTCACGGGGCAAATGAAGTCATGTCCCCAGGGTCTGGGTGTCAGATGAAAGGTGGCCTTTAAGGCTCTTAGGACTTGGAAGCCCTAGTTGCCAACAGCTTTAGTTGTGGAGGAATCCAGCACAGATTGCAAATTTCTCACTGGGCACTGCCCTGTTGCCTAGGGCAAATGGCTGCAAAGAGAGAGGCCATTTTGCATGGGAAAAAGAAGTCCTTTCCCCAGGGTCTGGGTGTCAGATGAAAGGTGGCCTTTGGGGCTCCAAGGATTTCCAGTGTCCTCGTTGCCAGCAGTTTTACTTTTGGAAAAATAAGCCAAGTTGGAAAATTTCACACCGGGAACGATGCAGATGGCCAGGGCAAGTGGCCTCAAACTGACCCCATTTTCCCTGGGGAAAATGAAGTCATGTCCCCAGGGTCTGGATGTCAGATGAAAGGTGGCCTTTGGGGCTCTAAGGACTTCAAAGTCCTTGTTGCCAACAGCTTTAGTTGTGGAGGAATCCAGAAAAGTTTTCAAATTTCTTACAAGGAACTGCCCTGTTGCCTAGGGCAAATGGCTGCAAAGAGAGGCCATTTTGCATGGGAAAAAGAAGTCCTTTCCCCTGGGTCTGGGTTTCAGATGAAAGGTGGCCTTTGGGGCTCCAAGGACTTCCAGGGTGCTCGTTTGCAGCAGCTTTAGTTTTGGAGAAAATCAGCCATGATTGCAAATTTCACACCGGGAACGAGGCAGATGGCCAGGGCGAGTGGCCTCAAACTGACCCCATTTTCCACGGGGAAAATGAAGTCATGTCCCCAGGGTCTGGGTGTCAGATGAAAGGTGGCCTTTAAGGCTCTAAGGACTTGCAAGCCCTAGTTGCCAACAGCTTTAGTTGTGAAGGAATCCAGCACAGATTGCAAATTTCTCACTGGGCACTGCCCTGTTGCCTAGGGCAAATGGCTGCAAAGAGAGAGGCCATTTTGCATGGGAAAAAGAAGTCCTTTCCCCAGGGTCTGGGTGTCAGATGAAAGGTGGCCTTTGGGGCTCCAAGGATTTCCAGTGTCCTCGTTGCCAGCAGTTTTACTTTTGGAAAAATAAGCCAAGTTGGAAAATTTCACACCGGGAACGATGCAGATGGCCAGGGCAAGTGGCCTCAAACTGACCCCATTTTCCACGGGGAAAATTAAGTCATGTCCCCAGGGTCTGGGTGTCAGATGAAAGGTGGCCTTTTGGGCTCTTAGGACTTGCAGGGTACTTCTTACTGGCAGCTTTAGATTTGGAGAAATCCAGCAAAGATTACAAATTTCTTGCTGGGCACCACCCTATTGGTCAGGGCGAGAGGCCAGAAATGGGGGCCATTTTCCATGGGGAAAATGAAGTCATTGGCGAAGGGTCTGCGTATCAGATGAAAGGTGGCTTTGGGGCCCTAAGGAGTTGCAGGGTCCTCGTTGCCAGCAGCTTTAGTTTTGGAGAAAATCAGCCATGATTGCAAATTTCACACCGGGAACGATGCAGATGGCCAGGGCGAGTGGCCTCAAACTGACCCCATTTTCCTGGGGGAAAATGAAGTCATGTCCCCAGCGTCTGGATGTCAGATGAAAGGTGGCCTTTGGGACTCCAAGGATTTCCGGTGTCCTCGTTGCCAGCAGTTTTACTTTTTGAAAAATAAGCCAAGTTGGCAAATTTCACACCGGGAACGATGCAGATGGCCAGGGCGAGTGGCCTCAAACTGACCCCATTTTCCCTGGGGAAAATTAAGTCATGTGCCCCGGGTCTGCGTGTCAGATGAAAGGTGGCCTTTGGGGCTCTAAGGACTTGCAAGCTCCTAGTTGCCAACAGCGTTAGTAGTGGAGGAATCCAGCACAGATTGCAAATTTCTCACTGGGCACTTCCCTGTTGGATATGGCAAATTGCTGCAAAGAGAGGCCATTTTCCAAGGGAAAAAGAAGTCCTTTCCCCAGGGTCTGGGAATCAGATGAAAGGTGGCCTTAGCGGCTCCAAGGACTTCCAGTTTCCTCGTTGCCAGCAGCTTTACTTTTGGAGAAAATCAGCCAAGTTGCAAATTTCACACCGGGAACGATGCAGATGGCCAGGGCGAGTGGCCTCAAACTGACCCCATTTTCCACGGGGAAAATGAAGTCATGTCCCCAGGGTCTGGGTGTCAGATGAAAGGTGGCCTTTGGGGCTCTAAGGACATCAAAGTCCTAGTTGCCAACAGCTTTAGTAGTGGAGGAATCCAGCACAGATTGCAAATTTCTCACTGGGCACTTCCCTGTTGGATATGGCAAATGGCTGCAAAGAGAGGCCATTTTCATGGGAAAAAGAAGTCCTTTCCCCAGGGTCTTGGAATCAGATGAAAGGTGGCCTTAGCGGCTCCAAGGACTTCCAGGGTGCTCGTTCGCAGCAGCTTTAGTTTTGGAGAAAATCAGCCATGATTGCAAATTTCACACCGGGAACGATGCAGATGGCCAGGGCGAGTGGCCTCAAACTGACCCCATTTTCCACGGGGCAAATGAAGTCATGTCCCCAGGGTCTGGGTGTCAGATGAAAGGTGGCCTTTAAGGCTCTAAGGACTTGCAAGCCCTAGTTGCCAACAGCTTTAGTTGTGGAGGAATCCAGCACAGATTGCAAATTTCTCACTGGGCACTGCCCTGTTGCCTAGGGCAAATGGCTGCAAAGAGAGAGGCCATTTTGCATGGGAAAAAGAAGTCCTTTCCCCAGGGTCTGGGTGTCAGATGAAAGGTGGCCTTTGGGGCTCCAAGGATTTCCAGTGTCCTCGTTGCCAGCAGTTTTACTTTTGGAAAAATAATCCAAGTTGGAAAATTTCACACCGGGAACGATGCAGATGGCCAGGGCAAGTGGCCTCAAACTGACCCCATTTTCCCTGGGGAAAATGAAGTCATGTCCCCAGGGTCTGGGTGTCAGATGAAAGGTGGCCTTTGGGGCTCTAAGGACTTCAAAGTCCTTGTTGCCAACAGCTTTAGTTGTGGAGGAATCCAGAAAAGTTTTCAAATTTCTTACAAGGAACTGCCCTGTTGCCTAGGGCAAATGGCTGCAAAGAGAGGCCATTTTGCATGGGAAAAAGAAGTCCTTTCCCCTGGGTCTGGGTTTCAGATGAAAGGTGGCCTTTGGGGCTCTTAGGACTTGCAGGGTACTTCTTACTGGCAGCTTTAGATTTGGAGAAATCCAGCAAAGATTGCAAATTTCTTGCTGGGCACCACCCTATTGGTCAGGGCGAGAGGCCAGAAATGGGGGCCATTTTCCCTGGGGAAAATGAAGTCATTGGCCCAGAGTCTGCGTATCAGATGAATGGTCGCATCTGGGGCCCTGAGAAGTTGCAGGGTCCTTGTCGCTAGCAGCTTTAGTTTTGGAGAAAATCAGCCAGGTTGGCAAATTTCACACCAGGAACGATGCAGATGGCCAGGGCAAGTGGCCTCAAACTGACCCGATTTTCCCTGGGGAAAATGAAGTCCAGTCCCCCGGGTCTGGGTGTTAGATGAAAGCTGGACTTTGGGGCTCTAAGGACTTGCAAGCTCCTAGTTGCCAACAGCTTTAGTAGTGGAAGAATCCAGCAAAGTTTTCAAATTTCTCACTGGGAACTGCCCGGTTGCCTAGGGCAAATGGCTGCAAAGAGAGGCCATTTTACATGGGAAAAAGAAGTCCTTTCCCCAGGGTCTGGGTGTCAGATGAAAGGTGGCCTTTGGGGCTCTAAGGACTTGCAAGCTCCTAGTTGCCAACAGCTTTAGTAGTGGAGGAATCCAGCACAGATTGCAAATTTCTCACTGGGTACTGCCCTGTTGGAAGGGCAAATGGCTGAAAAGATAGAGGCCATTTTCATGGGAAAAAGAAGTCCTTTCCCCAGGGTCTGGGTGTCAGATGAAAGGTGGCCTTAGCGGCTCCAAGGACTTCCAGTTTCCTCGTTGCCAGCAGCTTTACTTTTGGAGAAAATCAGCCAAGTTGCAAATTTCACACCGGGAACGATGCAGATGGCCAGGGCGAGTGGCCTCAAACTGACCCCATTTTCCACGGGGAAAATGAAGTCATGTCCCCAGGGTCTGGGTGTCAGATGAAAGGTGGCCTTTGGGGCTCTAAGGACTTCAAAGTCCTAGTTGCCAACAGCTTTAGTAGTGGAGGAATCCAGCACAGATTGCAAATTTCTCACTGGGCACTTCCCTGTTGGATATGGCAAATGGCTGCAAAGAGAGGCCATTTTCATGGGAAAAAGAAGTCCTTTCCCCAGGGTCTGGGTGTCAGATGAAAGGTGGCCTTTTGGGCTCTTAGGACTTGCAGGGTACTTCTTACTGGCAGCTTTAGATTTGGAGAAATCCAGCAAAGATTGCAAATTTCTTGCTGGGCACCACCCTATTGGTCAGGGCGAGAGGCCAGAAATGGGGGCCATTTTCCCTGGGGAAAATGAAGTCATTGGCCCAGAGTCTGCGTATCAGATGAATGGTCGCATCTGGGGCCCTGAGAAGTTGCAGGGTCCTTGTCGCTAGCAGCTTTAGTTTTGGAGAAAATCAGCCAGGTTGGCAAATTTCACACCAGGAACGATGCAGATGGCCAGGGCAAGTGGCCTCAAACTGACCCGATTTTCCCTGGGGAAAATGAAGTCCAGTCCCCCGGGTCTGGGTGTTAGATGAAAGCTGGACTTTGGGGCTCTAAGGACTTGCAAGCTCCTAGTTGCCAACAGCTTTAGTAGTGGAAGAATCCAGCAAAGTTTTCAAATTTCTCACTGGGAACTGCCCGGTTGCCTAGGGCAAATGGCTGCAAAGAGAGGCCATTTTACATGGGAAAAAGAAGTCCTTTCCCCAGGGTCTGGGTGTCAGATGAAAGGTGGCCTTTGGGGCTCTAAGGACTTGCAAGCTCCTAGTTGCCAACAGCTTTAGTAGTGGAGGAATCCAGCACAGATTGCAAATTTCTCACTGGGTACTGCCCTGTTGGAAGGGCAAATGGCTGAAAAGATAGAGGCCATTTTCATGGGAAAAAGAAGTCCTTTCCCCAGGGTCTGGGTGTCAGATGAAAGGTGGCCTTAGCGGCTCCAAGGACTTCCAGTTTCCTCGTTGCCAGCAGCTTTACTTTTGGAGAAAATCAGCCAAGTTGCAAATTTCACACCGGGAACGATGCAGATGGCCAGGGCGAGTGGCCTCAAACTGACCCCATTTTCCACGGGGAAAATGAAGTCATGTCCCCAGGGTCTGGGTGTCAGATGAAAGGTGGCCTTTGGGGCTCTAAGGACTTCAAAGTCCTAGTTGCCAACAGCTTTAGTAGTGGAGGAATCCAGCACAGATTGCAAATTTCTCACTGGGCACTTCCCTGTTGGATATGGCAAATGGCTGCAAAGAGAGGCCATTTTCATGGGAAAAAGAAGTCCTTTCCCCAGGGTCTGGGTGTCAGATGAAAGGTGGCCTTTTGGGCTCTTAGGACTTGCAGGGTACTTCTTACTGGCAGCTTTAGATTTGGAGAAATCCAGCAAAGATTACAAATTTCTTGCTGGGCACCACCCTATTGGTCAGGGCGAGAGGCCAGAAATGGGGGCCATTTTCCATGGGGAAAATGAAGTCATTGGCGAAGGGTCTGCGTATCAGATGAAAGGTGGCTTTGGGGCCCTAAGGAGTTGCAGGGTCCTCGTTGCCAGCAGCTTTAGTTTTGGAGAAAATCAGCCATGATTGCAAATTTCACACCGGGAACGATGCAGATGGCCAGGGCGAGTGGCCTCAAACTGACCCCATTTTCCCGGGGGAAAATGAAGTCATGTCCCCAGCGTCTGGATGTCAGATGAAAGGTGGCCTTTGGGACTCCAAGGATTTCCGGTGTCCTCGTTGCCAGCAGTTTTACTTTTTGAAAAATAAGCCAAGTTGGCAAATTTCACACCGGGAACGATGCAGATGGCCAGGGCGAGTGGCCTCAAACTGACCCCATTTTCCCTGGGGAAAATTAAGTCATGTGCCCCGGGTCTGCGTGTCAGATGAAAGGTGGCCTTTGGGGCTCTAAGGACTTGCAAGCTCCTAGTTGCCAACAGCTTTAGTAGTGGAGGAATCCAGCACAGATTGCAAATTTCTCACTGGGCACTTCCCTGTTGGATATGGCAAATTGCTGCAAAGAGAGGCCATTTTCCATGGGAAAAAGAAGTCCTTTCCCCAGGGTCTGGGAATCAGATGAAAGGTGGCCTTAGCGGCTCCAAGGACTTCCAGTTTCCTCGTTGCCAGCAGCTTTACTTTTGGAGAAAATCAGCCAAGTTGCAAATTTCACACCGGGAACGATGCAGATGGCCAGGGCGAGTGGCCTCAAACTGACCCCATTTTCCACGGGGAAAATGAAGTCATGTCCCCAGGGTCTGGGTGTCAGATGAAAGGTGGCCTTTGGGGCTCTAAGGACTTCAAAGTCCTAGTTGCCAACAGCTTTAGTAGTGGAGGAATCCAGCACAGATTGCAAATTTCTCACTGGGCACTGCCCTGTTGCCTAGGGCAAATGGCTGCAAAGAGAGGCCATTTTCATGGGAAAAAGAAGTCCTTTCCCCAGGGTCTGGGAATCAGATGAAAGGTGGCCTTAGCGGCTCCAAGGACTTCCAGGGTGCTCGTTCGCAGCAGCTTTAGTTTTGGAGAAAATCAGCCATGATTGCAAATTTCACACCGGGAACGATGCAGATGGCCAGGGCAAGTGGCCTCAAACTGACCCCATTTTCCACGGGGCAAATGAAGTCATGTCCCCAGGGTCTGGGTGTCAGATGAAAGCTGGCCTTTAAGGCTCTAAGGACTTGCAAGCCCTAGTTGCCAACAGCTTTAGTTGTGGAGGAATCCAGCACAGATTGCAAATTTCTCACTGGGCACTGCCCTGTTGCCTAGGGCAAATGGCTGAAAAGAGAGAGGCCATTTTGCATGGGAAAAAGAAGTCCTTTCCCCAGGGTCTGGGTGTCAGATGAAAGGTGGCCTTTGGGGCTCCAAGGATTTCCAGTGTCCTCGTTGCCAGCAGTTTTACTTTTGGAAAAATAAGCCAAGTTGGAAAATTTCACACCGGGAACGATGCAGATGGCCAGGGCAAGTGGCCTCAAACTGACCCCATTTTCCCTGGGGAAAATGAAGTCATGTCCCCAGGGTCTGGGTGTCAGATGAAAGGTGGCCTTTGGGGCTCTAAGGACTTCAAAGTCCTTGTTGCCAACAGCTTTAGTTGTGGAGGAATCCAGAAAAGTTTTCAAATTTCTTACAAGGAACTGCCCTGTTGCCTAGGGCAAATGGCTGCAAAGAGAGGCCATTTTTCATGGGAAAAAGAAGTCCTTTCCCCTGGGTCTGGGTTTCAGATGAAAGGTGGCCTTTGGGGCTCCAAGGACTTCCAGGGTGCTCGTTTGCAGCAGCTTTAGTTTTGGAGAAAATCAGCCATGATTGCAAATTTCACACCGGGAACGATGCAGATGGCCAGGGCGAGTGGCCTCAAACTGACCCCATTTTCCACGGGGAAAATGAAGTCATGTCCCCAGGGTCTGGGTGTCAGATGAAAGGTGGCCTTTAAGGCTCTAAGGACTTGCAAGCCCTAGTTGCCAACAGCTTTAGTTGTGAAGGAATCCAGCAAAGTCTGCAAATTTCTCACTGGGCACTGCCCTGTTGCCTAGGGCAAATGGCTGCAAAGAGAGAGGCCATTTTGCATGGGAAAAAGAAGTCCTTTCCCCAGGGTCTGGGTGTCAGATGAAAGGTGGCCTTTGGGGCTCCAAGGATTTCCAGTGTCCTCGTTGCCAGCAGTTTTACTTTTGGAAAAATAAGCCAAGTTGGAAAATTTCACACCGGGAACGATGCAGATGGCCAGGGCAAGTGGCCTCAAACTGACCCCATTTTCCACGGGGAAAATGAAGTCATGTCCCCAGGGTCTGGGTGTCAGATGAAAGGTGGCCTTTTGGGCTCTTAGGACTTGCAGGGTACTTCTTACTGGCAGCTTTAGATTTGGAGAAATCCAGCAAAGATTACAAATTTCTTGCTGGGCACCACCCTATTGGTCAGGGCGAGAGGCCAGAAATGGGGGCCATTTTCCATGGGGAAAATGAAGTCATTGGCGAAGGGTCTGCGTATCAGATGAAAGGTGGCTTTGGGGCCCTAAGGAGTTGCAGGGTCCTCGTTGCCAGCAGCTTTAGTTTTGGAGAAAATCAGCCATGATTGCAAATTTCACACCGGGAACGATGCAGATGGCCAGGGCGAGTGGCCTCAAACTGACCCCATTTTCCCGGGGGAAAATGAAGTCATGTCCCCAGCGTCTGGATGTCAGATGAAAGGTGGCCTTTGGGACTCCAAGGATTTCCGGTGTCCTCGTTGCCAGCAGTTTTACTTTTTGAAAAATAAGCCAAGTTGGCAAATTTCACACCGGGAACGATGCAGATGGCCAGGGCGAGTGGCCTCAAACTGACCCCATTTTCCCTGGGGAAAATTAAGTCATGTGCCCCGGGTCTGCGTGTCAGATGAAAGGTGGCCTTTGGGGCTCTAAGGACTTGCAAGCTCCTAGTTGCCAACAGCTTTAGTAGGGGAGGAATCCAGCACAGATTGCAAATTTCTCACTGGGTACTGCCCTGTTGGAAGGGCAAATGGCTGAAAAGAGAGAGGCCATTTTGCATGGGAAAAAGAAGTCCTTTCCCCAGGGTCTGGGTGTCAGATGAAAGGTGGCCTTTTGAGCTCTTAGGACTTGCAGGGTACTTCTTACTGGCAGCTTTAGATTTGGAGAAATCCAGCAAAGATTACAAATTTCTTGCTGGGCACCACCCTATTGGTTAGGGCGAGAGGCCAGAAATGGGGGCCATTTTCCATGGGGAAAATGAAGTCATTGGCGCAGGGTCTGCGTATCAGATAAAAGGTGGCTTTGGGGCCCTGAGGAGTTGCAGGGTCCTTGTCGCTAGCAGCTTTAGTTTTGGAGAAAATCAGCCATGATTGCAAATTTCACACCGGGAACGATGCAGATGGCCAGGGCGAGTGGCCTCAAACTGACCCCATATTCCTCGGGGAAAATTAAGTCATGTCCCCCGGGTCTGCGTGTCAGATGAAAGCTGGACTTTGGGGCTCAAAGGACTTGCAAGCTCCTAGTTGCCAACAGCGTTAGTTCTTTAGGAATCCAGCAATGTTTAAAAATTTCTCACTGCGCACTGCCCTGTTGTCTATGGCAAATGGCTGCAAAGAGAGGCCATTTTGCATGGGAAAAAGAAGTCCTTTCCCCAGGGTTTGGGAATAAGATGAAAGGTGGCCTTAGTGGCTCCAAGGACTTCCAGTGTCCTCGTTGCCAGCAGCTTTACTTTTGGAGAAAATCAGCCAAGTTGCAAATTTCACACCGGGAACGATGCAGATGGCCAGGGCGAGTGGCCTCAAACTGACCCCATTTTCCCTGGGGAAAATGAAGTCATGTCCCCAGGGTCTGGGTGTCAGATGAAAGGTGGCCTTTGGGGCTCTAAGGACTTCAAAGTCCTTGTTGCCAACAGCTTTAGTTGTGGAGGAATCCAGAAAAGTTTTCAAATTTCTTACAAGGAACTGCCCTGTTGCCTAGGGCAAATGGCTGCAAAGAGAGGCCATTTTGCATGGGAAAAAGAAGTCCTTTCCCCTGGGTCTGGGTTTCAGATGAAAGGTGGCCTTTGGGGCTCCAAGGACTTCCAGGGTGCTCGTTTGCAGCAGCTTTAGTTTTGGAGAAAATCAGCCATGATTGCAAATTTCACACCGGGAACGAGGCAGATGGCCAGGGCGAGTGGCCTCAAACTGACCCCATTTTCCACGGGGCAAATGAAGTCATGTCCCCAGGGTCTGGGTGTCAGATGAAAGGTGGCCTTTAAGGCTCTAAGGACTTGCAAGCCCTAGTTGCCAACAGCTTTAGTTGTGAAGGAATCCAGCACAGATTGCAAATTTCTCACTGGGCACTGCCCTGTTGCCTAGGGCAAATGGCTGAAAAGAGAGAGGCCATTTTGCATGGGAAAAAGAAGTCCTTTCCCAAGGGTCTGGGTGTCAGATGAAAGGTGGCCTTTGGGGCTCCAAGGATTTCCAGTGTCCTCGTTGCCAGCAGTTTTACTTTTGGAAAAATAAGCCAAGTTGGAAAATTTCACACCGGGAACGATGCAGATGGCCAGGGCAAGTGGCCTCAAACTGACCCCATTTTCCACGGGGAAAATTAAGTCATGTCCCCAGGGTCTGGGTGTCAGATGAAAGGTGGCCTTTTGGGCTCTTAGGACTTGCAGGGTACTTCTTACTGGCAGCTTTAGATTTGGAGAAATCCAGCAAAGATTACAAATTTCTTGCTGGGCACCACCCTATTGGTCAGGGCGAGAGGCCAGAAATGGGGGCCATTTTCCATGGGGAAAATGAAGTCATTGGCGAAGGGTCTGCGTATCAGATGAAAGGTGGCTTTGGGGCCCTAAGGAGTTGCAGGGTCCTCGTTGCCAGCAGCTTTAGTTTTGGAGAAAATCAGCCATGATTGCAAATTTCACACCGGGAACGATGCAGATGGCCAGGGCGAGTGGCCTCAAACTGACCCCATTTTCCCGGGGGAAAATGAAGTCATGTCCCCAGCGTCTGGATGTCAGATGAAAGGTGGCCTTTGGGACTCCAAGGATTTCCGGTGTCCTCGTTGCCAGCAGTTTTACTTTTTGAAAAATAAGCCAAGTTGGCAAATTTCACACCGGGAACGATGCAGATGGCCAGGGCGAGTGGCCTCAAACTGACCCCATTTTCCCTGGGGAAAATTAAGTCATGTGCCCCGGGTCTGCGTGTCAGATGAAAGGTGGCCTTTGGGGCTCTAAGGACTTGCAAGCTCCTAGTTGCCAACAGCTTTAGTAGTGGAGGAATCCAGCACAGATTGCAAATTTCTCACTGGGCACTTCCCTGTTGGATATGGCAAATTGCTGCAAAGAGAGGCCATTTTCCATGGGAAAAAGAAGTCCTTTCCCCAGGGTCTGGGAATCAGATGAAAGGTGGCCTTAGCGGCTCCAAGGACTTCCAGTTTCCTCGTTGCCAGCAGCTTTACTTTTGGAGAAAATCAGCCAAGTTGCAAATTTCACACCGGGAACGATGCAGATGGCCAGGGCGAGTTGCCTCAAACTGACCCCATTTTCCACGGGGAAAATGAAGTCATGTCCCCAGGGTCTGGGTGTCAGATGAAAGGTGGCCTTTGGGGCTCTAAGGACTTCAAAGTCCTAGTTGCCAACAGCTTTAGTAGTGGAGGAATCCAGCACAGATTGCAAATTTCTCACTGGGCACTGCCCTGTTGCCTAGGGCAAATGGCTGCAAAGAGAGGCCATTTTCATGGGAAAAAGAAGTCCTTTCCCCAGGGTCTGGGAATCAGATGAAAGGTGGCCTTAGCGGCTCCAAGGACTTCCAGGGTGCTCGTTCGCAGCAGCTTTAGTTTTGGAGAAAATCAGCCATGATTGCAAATTTCACACCGGGAACGATGCAGATGGCCAGGGCGAGTGGCCTCAAACTGACCCCAATTTCCATGGGGAAAATGAAGTCATGTCCCCAGGGTCTGGGTGTCAGATGAAAGCTGGCCTTTAAGGCTCTAAGGACTTGCAAGCTCCTAGTTGCCAACAGCTTTAGTTGTGGAGGAATCCAGAAAAGTTTTCAAATTTCTTACAAGGAACTGCCCTGTTGCCTAGGGCAAATGGCTGCAAAGAGAGGCCATTTTGCATGGGAAAAAGAAGTCCTTTCCCCTGGGTCTGGGTTTCAGATGAAAGGTGGCCTTTGGGGCTCCAAGGACTTCCAGGGTGCTCGTTTGCAGCAGCTTTAGTTTTGGAGAAAATCAGCCATGATTGCAAATTTCACACCGGGAACGAGGCAGATGGCCAGGGCGAGTGGCCTCAAACTGACCCCATTTTCCACGGGGAAAATGAAGTCATGTCCCCAGGGTCTGGGTGTCAGATGAAAGGTGGCCTTTAAGGCTCTAAGGACTTGCAAGCCCTAGTTGCCAACAGCTTTAGTTGTGAAGGAATCCAGCACAGATTGCAAATTTCTCACTGGGCACTGCCCTGTTGCCTAGGGCAAATGGCTGCAAAGAGAGAGGCCATTTTGCATGGGAAAAAGAAGTCCTTTCCCCAGGGTCTGGGTGTCAGATGAAAGGTGGCCTTTGGGGCTCCAAGGATTTCCAGTGTCCTCGTTGCCAGCAGTTTTACTTTTGGAAAAATAAGCCAAGTTGGAAAATTTCACACCGGGAACGATGCAGATGGCCAGGGCAAGTGGCCTCAAACTGACCCCATTTTCCACGGGGAAAATTAAGTCATGTCCCCAGGGTCTGGGTGTCAGATGAAAGGTGGCCTTTTGGGCTCTTAGGACTTGCAGGGTACTTCTTACTGGCAGCTTTAGATTTGGAGAAATCCAGCAAAGATTACAAATTTCTTGCTGGGCACCACCCTATTGGTCAGGGCGAGAGGCCAGAAATGGGGGCCATTTTCCATGGGGAAAATGAAGTCATTGGCGAAGGGTCTGCGTATCAGATGAAAGGTGGCTTTGGGGCCCTAAGGAGTTGCAGGGTCCTCGTTGCCAGCAGCTTTAGTTTTGGAGAAAATCAGCCATGATTGCAAATTTCACACCGGGAACGATGCAGATGGCCAGGGCGAGTGGCCTCAAACTGACCCCATTTTCCCGGGGGAAAATGAAGTCATGTCCCCAGCGTCTGGATGTCAGATGAAAGGTGGCCTTTGGGACTCCAAGGATTTCCGGTGTCCTCGTTGCCAGCAGTTTTACTTTTTGAAAAATAAGCCAAGTTGGAAAATTTCACACCGGGAACGATGCAGATGGCCAGGGCGAGTGGCCTCAAACTGACCCCATTTTCCCTGGGGAAAATTAAGTCATGTGCCCCGGGTCTGCGTGTCAGATGAAAGGTGGCCTTTGGGGCTCTAAGGACTTGCAAGCTCCTAGTTGCCAACAGCTTTAGTAGTGGAGGAATCCAGCACAGATTGCAAATTTCTCACTGGGCACTTCCCTGTTGGATATGGCAAATTGCTGCAAAGAGAGGCCATTTTCCATGGGAAAAAGAAGTCCTTTCCCCAGGGTCTGGGAATCAGATGAAAGGTGGCCTTAGCGGCTCCAAGGACTTCCAGTTTCCTCGTTGCCAGCAGCTTTACTTTTGGAGAAAATCAGCCAAGTTGCAAATTTCACACCGGGAACGATGCAGATGGCCAGGGCGAGTGGCCTCAAACTGACCCCATTTTCCACGGGGAAAATGAAGTCATGTCCCCAGGGTCTGGGTGTCAGATGAAAGGTGGCCTTTGGGGCTCTAAGGACTTCAAAGTCCTAGTTGCCAACAGCTTTAGTAGTGGAGGAATCCAGCACAGATTGCAAATTTCTCACTGGGCACTGCCCTGTTGCCTAGGGCAAATGGCTGCAAAGAGAGGCCATTTTCATGGGAAAAAGAAGTCCTTTCCCCAGGGTCTGGGAATCAGATGAAAGGTGGCCTTAGCGGCTCCAAGGACTTCCAGGGTGCTCGTTCGCAGCAGCTTTAGTTTTGGAGAAAATCAGCCATGATTGCAAATTTCACACCGGGAACGATGCAGATGGCCAGGGCGAGTGGCCTCAAACTGACCCCAATTTCCATGGGGAAAATGAAGTCATGTCCCCAGGGTCTGGGTGTCAGATGAAAGGTGGCCTTTAAGGCTCTAAGGACTTGCAAGCTCCTAGTTGCCAACAGCTTTAGTTGTGGAGGAATCCAGCAAAGTCTGCAAATTTCTCACTGGGCACTGCCCTGTTGGCTATGGCAAATGGCTGAAAAGAGAGAGGCCATTTTGCATGGGAAAAAGAAGTCCTTTCCCCAGGGTCTGGGTGTCAGATGAAAGGTGGCCTTTTGGGCTCTTAGGACTTGCAGGGTACTTCTTACTGGCAGCTTTAGATTTGGAGAAATCCAGCAAAGATTGCAAATTTCTTGCTGGGCACCACCCTATTGGTCAGGGCGAGAGGCCAGAAATGGGGGCCATTTTCCCTGGGGAAAATGAAGTCATTGGCCCAGAGTCTGCGTATCAGATGAATGGTCGCATCTGGGGCCCTGAGAAGTTGCAGGGTCCTTGTCGCTAGCAGCTTTAGTTTTGGAGAAAATCAGCCAGGTTGGCAAATTTCACACCAGGAACGATGCAGATAGCCAGGGCAAGTGGCCTCAAACTGACCCGATTTTCCCTGGGGAAAATGAAGTCCAGTCCCCCGGGTCTGGGTGTTAGATGAAAGCTGGACTTTGGGGCTCTAAGGACTTGCAAGCTCCTAGTTGCCAACAGCTTTAGTAGTGGAAGAATCCAGCAAAGTTTTCAAATTTCTCACTGGGAACTGCCCGGTTGCCTAGGGCAAATGGCTGCAAAGGAGGCCATTTTACATGGGAAAAAGAAGTCCTTTCCCCAGGGTCTGGGTGTCAGATGAAAGGTGGCTTTGGGGCCCTGAGGAGTTGCAGGGTCCTTGTCGCTTGCAGCTTTAGTTTTGGAGAAAATCAGCCATGATTGCAAATTTCACAACGGGAACCATGCAGATGGCCAGGGCGAGTGGCCTCAAACTGACCCCATATTCCACGGGGAAAATTAAGTCATGTCCCCCGGGTCTGCGTGTCAGATGAAAGCTGGACTTTGGGGCTCAAAGGACTTGCAAGCTCCTAGTTGCCAACAGCGTTAGTTCTTTAGGAATCCAGCAATGTTTAAAAATTTCTCACTTCGCACTGCCCTGTTGTCTATGGCAAATGGCTGCAAAGAGAGGCCATTTTGCATGGGAAAAAGAAGTCCTTTCCCCAGGGTTTGGGAATCAGATGAAAGGTGGCCTTAGTGGCTCCAAGGACTTCCAGTGTCCTCGTTGCCAGCAGCTTTACTTTTGGAGAAAATCAGCCAAGTTGCAAATTTCACACCGGGAACGATGCAGATGGCCAGGGCGAGTGGCCTCAAACTGACCCCATTTTCCCTGGGGAAAATGAAGTCATGTCCCCAGGGTCTGGGTGTCAGATGAAAGGTGGCCTTTGGGGCTCTAAGGACTTCAAAGTCCTTGTTGCCAACAGCTTTAGTTGTGGAGGAATCCAGAAAAGTTTTCAAATTTCTTACAAGGAACTGCCCTGTTGCCTAGGGCAAATGGCTGCAAAGAGAGGCCATTTTGCATGGGAAAAAGAAGTCCTTTCCCCTGGGTCTGGGTTTCAGATGAAAGGTGGCCTTTGGGGCTCTTAGGACTTGCAGGGTACTTCTTACTGGCAGCTTTAGATTTGGAGAAATCCAGCAAAGATTGCAAATTTCTTGCTGGGCACCACCCTATGTGTCAGGGCGAGAGGCCAGAAATGGGGGCCATTTTCCCTGGGGAAAATGAAGTCATTGGCCCAGAGTCTGCGTATCAGATGAATGGTCGCATCTGGGGCCCTGAGAAGTTGCAGGGTCCTTGTCGCTAGCAGCTTTAGTTTTGGAGAAAATCAGCCAGGTTGGCAAATTTCACACCTGGAACGATGCAGATGGCCAGGGCAAGTGGCCTCAAACTGACCCGATTTTCCCTGGGGAAAATGAAGTCCAGTCCCCCGGGTCTGGGTGTTAGATGAAAGCTGGACTTTGGGGCTCTAAGGACTTGCAAGCTCCTAGTTGCCAACAGCTTTAGTAGTGGAAGAATCCAGCAAAGTTTTCAAATTTCTCACTGGGAACTGCCCGGTTGCCTAGGGCAAATGGCTGCAAAGGAGGCCATTTTACATGGGAAAAAGAAGTCCTTTCCCCTGGGTCTGGGTGTCAGATGAAAGGTGGCCTTTGGGGCTCTAAGGACTTGCAAGCTCCTAGTTGCCAACAGCTTTAGTAGGGGAGGAATCCAGCACAGATTGCAAATTTCTCACTGGGTACTGCCCTGTTGGAAGGGCAAATGGCTGAAAAGAGAGAGGCCATTTTGCATGGGAAAAAGAAGTCCTTTCCCCAGGGTCTGGGTGTCAGATGAAAGGTGGCCTTTTGAGCTCTTAGGACTTGCAGGGTACTTCTTACTGGCAGCTTTAGATTTGGAGAAATCCAGCAAAGATTACAAATTTCTTGCTGGGCACCACCCTATTGGTTAGGGCGAGAGGCCAGAAATGGGGGCCATTTTCCATGGGGAAAATGAAGTCATTGGCGCAGGGTCTGCGTATCAGATAAAAGGTGGCTTTGGGGCCCTGAGGAGTTGCAGGGTCCTTGTCGCTAGCAGCTTTAGTTTTGGAGAAAATCAGCCATGATTGCAAATTTCACACCGGGAACGATGCAGATGGCCAGGGCGAGTGGCCTCAAACTGACCCCATATTCCTCGGGGAAAATTAAGTCATGTCCCCCGGGTCTGCGTGTCAGATGAAAGCTGGACTTTGGGGCTCAAAGGACTTGCAAGCTCCTAGTTGCCAACAGCGTTAGTTCTTTAGGAATCCAGCAATGTTTAAAAATTTCTCACTGCGCACTGCCCTGTTGTCTATGGCAAATGGCTGCAAAGAGAGGCCATTTTGCATGGGAAAAAGAAGTCCTTTCCCCAGGGTTTGGGAATCAGATGAAAGGTGGCCTTAGTGGCTCCAAGGACTTCCAGTGTCCTCGTTGCCAGCAGCTTTACTTTTGGAGAAAATCAGCCAAGTTGCAAATTTCACACCGGGAACGATGCAGATGGCCAGGGCGAGTGGCCTCAAACTGACCCCATTTTCCCTGGGGAAAATGAAGTCATGTCCCCAGGGTCTGGGTGTCAGATGAAAGGTGGCCTTTGGGGCTCTAAGGACTTCAAAGTCCTTGTTGCCAACAGCTTTAGTTGTGGAGGAATCCAGAAAAGTTTTCAAATTTCTTACAAGGAACTGCCCTGTTGCCTAGGGCAAATGGCTGCAAAGAGAGGCCATTTTGCATGGGAAAAAGAAGTCCTTTCCCCTGGGTCTGGGTTTCAGATGAAAGGTGGCCTTTGGGGCTCCAAGGACTTCCAGGGTGCTCGTTTGCAGCAGCTTTAGTTTTGGAGAAAATCAGCCATGATTGCAAATTTCACACCGGGAACGAGGCAGATGGCCAGGGCGAGTGGCCTCAAACTGACCCCATTTTCCACGGGGCAAATGAAGTCATGTCCCCAGGGTCTGGGTGTCAGATGAAAGGTGGCCTTTAAGGCTCTAAGGACTTGCAAGCCCTAGTTGCCAACAGCTTTAGTTGTGAAGGAATCCAGCACAGATTGCAAATTTCTCACTGGGCACTGCCCTGTTGCCTAGGGCAAATGGCTGAAAAGAGAGAGGCCATTTTGCATGGGAAAAAGAAGTCCTTTCCCAAGGGTCTGGGTGTCAGATGAAAGGTGGCCTTTGGGGCTCCAAGGATTTCCAGTGTCCTCGTTGCCAGCAGTTTTACTTTTGGAAAAATAAGCCAAGTTGGAAAATTTCACACCGGGAACGATGCAGATGGCCAGGGCAAGTGGCCTCAAACTGACCCCATTTTCCACGGGGAAAATTAAGTCATGTCCCCAGGGTCTGGGTGTCAGATGAAAGGTGGCCTTTTGGGCTCTTAGGACTTGCAGGGTACTTCTTACTGGCAGCTTTAGATTTGGAGAAATCCAGCAAAGATTACAAATTTCTTGCTGGGCACCACCCTATTGGTCAGGGCGAGAGGCCAGAAATGGGGGCCATTTTCCATGGGGAAAATGAAGTCATTGGCGAAGGGTCTGCGTATCAGATGAAAGGTGGCTTTGGGGCCCTAAGGAGTTGCAGGGTCCTCGTTGCCAGCAGCTTTAGTTTTGGAGAAAATCAGCCATGATTGCAAATTTCACACCGGGAACGATGCAGATGGCCAGGGCGAGTGGCCTCAAACTGACCCCATTTTCCCGGGGGAAAATGAAGTCATGTCCCCAGCGTCTGGATGTCAGATGAAAGGTGGCCTTTGGGACTCCAAGGATTTCCGGTGTCCTCGTTGCCAGCAGTTTTACTTTTTGAAAAATAAGCCAAGTTGGCAAATTTCACACCGGGAACGATGCAGATGGCCAGGGCGAGTGGCCTCAAACTGACCCCATTTTCCCTGGGGAAAATTAAGTCATGTGCCCCGGGTCTGCGTGTCAGATGAAAGGTGGCCTTTGGGGCTCTAAGGACTTGCAAGCTCCTAGTTGCCAACAGCTTTAGTAGTGGAGGAATCCAGCACAGATTGCAAATTTCTCACTGGGCACTTCCCTGTTGGATATGGCAAATTGCTGCAAAGAGAGGCCATTTTCCATGGGAAAAAGAAGTCCTTTCCCCAGGGTCTGGGAATCAGATGAAAGGTGGCCTTAGCGGCTCCAAGGACTTCCAGTTTCCTCGTTGCCAGCAGCTTTACTTTTGGAGAAAATCAGCCAAGTTGCAAATTTCACACCGGGAACGATGCAGATGGCCAGGGCGAGTTGCCTCAAACTGACCCCATTTTCCACGGGGAAAATGAAGTCATGTCCCCAGGGTCTGGGTGTCAGATGAAAGGTGGCCTTTGGGGCTCTAAGGACTTCAAAGTCCTAGTTGCCAACAGCTTTAGTAGTGGAGGAATCCAGCACAGATTGCAAATTTCTCACTGGGCACTGCCCTGTTGCCTAGGGCAAATGGCTGCAAAGAGAGGCCATTTTCATGGGAAAAAGAAGTCCTTTCCCCAGGGTCTGGGAATCAGATGAAAGGTGGCCTTAGCGGCTCCAAGGACTTCCAGGGTGCTCGTTCGCAGCAGCTTTAGTTTTGGAGAAAATCAGCCATGATTGCAAATTTCACACCGGGAACGATGCAGATGGCCAGGGCGAGTGGCCTCAAACTGACCCCAATTTCCATGGGGAAAATGAAGTCATGTCCCCAGGGTCTGGGTGTCAGATGAAAGCTGGCCTTTAAGGCTCTAAGGACTTGCAAGCTCCTAGTTGCCAACAGCTTTAGTTGTGGAGGAATCCAGAAAAGTTTTCAAATTTCTTACAAGGAACTGCCCTGTTGCCTAGGGCAAATGGCTGCAAAGAGAGGCCATTTTGCATGGGAAAAAGAAGTCCTTTCCCCTGGGTCTGGGTTTCAGATGAAAGGTGGCCTTTGGGGCTCCAAGGACTTCCAGGGTGCTCGTTTGCAGCAGCTTTAGTTTTGGAGAAAATCAGCCATGATTGCAAATTTCACACCGGGAACGAGGCAGATGGCCAGGGCGAGTGGCCTCAAACTGACCCCATTTTCCACGGGGAAAATGAAGTCATGTCCCCAGGGTCTGGGTGTCAGATGAAAGGTGGCCTTTAAGGCTCTAAGGACTTGCAAGCCCTAGTTGCCAACAGCTTTAGTTGTGAAGGAATCCAGCACAGATTGCAAATTTCTCACTGGGCACTGCCCTGTTGCCTAGGGCAAATGGCTGCAAAGAGAGAGGCCATTTTGCATGGGAAAAAGAAGTCCTTTCCCCAGGGTCTGGGTGTCAGATGAAAGGTGGCCTTTGGGGCTCCAAGGATTTCCAGTGTCCTCGTTGCCAGCAGTTTTACTTTTGGAAAAATAAGCCAAGTTGGAAAATTTCACACCGGGAACGATGCAGATGGCCAGGGCAAGTGGCCTCAAACTGACCCCATTTTCCACGGGGAAAATTAAGTCATGTCCCCAGGGTCTGGGTGTCAGATGAAAGGTGGCCTTTTGGGCTCTTAGGACTTGCAGGGTACTTCTTACTGGCAGCTTTAGATTTGGAGAAATCCAGCAAAGATTACAAATTTCTTGCTGGGCACCACCCTATTGGTCAGGGCGAGAGGCCAGAAATGGGGGCCATTTTCCATGGGGAAAATGAAGTCATTGGCGAAGGGTCTGCGTATCAGATGAAAGGTGGCTTTGGGGCCCTAAGGAGTTGCAGGGTCCTCGTTGCCAGCAGCTTTAGTTTTGGAGAAAATCAGCCATGATTGCAAATTTCACACCGGGAACGATGCAGATGGCCAGGGCGAGTGGCCTCAAACTGACCCCATTTTCCCGGGGGAAAATGAAGTCATGTCCCCAGCGTCTGGATGTCAGATGAAAGGTGGCCTTTGGGACTCCAAGGATTTCCGGTGTCCTCGTTGCCAGCAGTTTTACTTTTTGAAAAATAAGCCAAGTTGGCAAATTTCACACCGGGAACGATGCAGATGGCCAGGGCGAGTGGCCTCAAACTGACCCCATTTTCCCTGGGGAAAATTAAGTCATGTGCCCCGGGTCTGCGTGTCAGATGAAAGGTGGCCTTTGGGGCTCTAAGGACTTGCAAGCTCCTAGTTGCCAACAGCTTTAGTAGTGGAGGAATCCAGCACAGATTGCAAATTTCTCACTGGGCACTTCCCTGTTGGATATGGCAAATTGCTGCAAAGAGAGGCCATTTTCCATGGGAAAAAGAAGTCCTTTCCCCAGGGTCTGGGAATCAGATGAAAGGTGGCCTTAGCGGCTCCAAGGACTTCCAGTTTCCTCGTTGCCAGCAGCTTTACTTTTGGAGAAAATCAGCCAAGTTGCAAATTTCACACCGGGAACGATGCAGATGGCCAGGGCGAGTGGCCTCAAACTGACCCCATTTTCCACGGGGAAAATGAAGTCATGTCCCCAGGGTCTGGGTGTCAGATGAAAGGTGGCCTTTGGGGCTCTAAGGACTTCAAAGTCCTAGTTGCCAACAGCTTTAGTAGTGGAGGAATCCAGCACAGATTGCAAATTTCTCACTGGGCACTGCCCTGTTGCCTAGGGCAAATGGCTGCAAAGAGAGGCCATTTTCATGGGAAAAAGAAGTCCTTTCCCCAGGGTCTGGGAATCAGATGAAAGGTGGCCTTAGCGGCTCCAAGGACTTCCAGGGTGCTCGTTCGCAGCAGCTTTAGTTTTGGAGAAAATCAGCCATGATTGCAAATTTCACACCGGGAACGATGCAGATGGCCAGGGCGAGTGGCCTCAAACTGACCCCAATTTCCATGGGGAAAATGAAGTCATGTCCCCAGGGTCTGGGTGTCAGATGAAAGCTGGCCTTTAAGGCTCTAAGGACTTGCAAGCTCCTAGTTGCCAACAGCTTTAGTTGTGGAGGAATCCAGCAAAGTCTGCAAATTTCTCACTGGGCACTGCCCTGTTGGCTATGGCAAATGGCTGAAAAGAGAGAGGCCATTTTGCATGGGAAAAAGAAGTCCTTTCCCCAGGGTCTGGGTGTCAGATGAAAGGTGGCCTTTTGGGCTCTTAGGACTTGCAGGGTACTTCTTACTGGCAGCTTTAGATTTGGAGAAATCCAGCAAAGATTGCAAATTTCTTGCTGGGCACCACCCTATTGGTCAGGGCGAGAGGCCAGAAATGGGGGCCATTTTCCCTGGGGAAAATGAAGTCATTGGCCCAGAGTCTGCGTATCAGATGAATGGTCGCATCTGGGGCCCTGAGAAGTTGCAGGGTCCTTGTCGCTAGCAGCTTTAGTTTTGGAGAAAATCAGCCAGGTTGGCAAATTTCACACCAGGAACGATGCAGATAGCCAGGGCAAGTGGCCTCAAACTGACCCGATTTTCCCTGGGGAAAATGAAGTCCAGTCCCCCGGGTCTGGGTGTTAGATGAAAGCTGGACTTTGGGGCTCTAAGGACTTGCAAGCTCCTAGTTGCCAACAGCTTTAGTAGTGGAAGAATCCAGCAAAGTTTTCAAATTTCTCACTGGGAACTGCCCGGTTGCCTAGGGCAAATGGCTGCAAAGGAGGCCATTTTACATGGGAAAAAGAAGTCCTTTCCCCAGGGTCTGGGTGTCAGATGAAAGGTGGCTTTGGGGCCCTGAGGAGTTGCAGGGTCCTTGTCGCTTGCAGCTTTAGTTTTGGAGAAAATCAGCCATGATTGCAAATTTCACAACGGGAACCATGCAGATGGCCAGGGCGAGTGGCCTCAAACTGACCCCATATTCCACGGGGAAAATTAAGTCATGTCCCCCGGGTCTGCGTGTCAGATGAAAGCTGGACTTTGGGGCTCAAAGGACTTGCAAGCTCCTAGTTGCCAACAGCGTTAGTTCTTTAGGAATCCAGCAATGTTTAAAAATTTCTCACTTCGCACTGCCCTGTTGTCTATGGCAAATGGCTGCAAAGAGAGGCCATTTTGCATGGGAAAAAGAAGTCCTTTCCCCAGGGTTTGGGAATCAGATGAAAGGTGGCCTTAGTGGCTCCAAGGACTTCCAGTGTCCTCGTTGCCAGCAGCTTTACTTTTGGAGAAAATCAGCCAAGTTGCAAATTTCACACCGGGAACGATGCAGATGGCCAGGGCGAGTGGCCTCAAACTGACCCCATTTTCCCTGGGGAAAATGAAGTCATGTCCCCAGGGTCTGGGTGTCAGATGAAAGGTGGCCTTTGGGGCTCTAAGGACTTCAAAGTCCTTGTTGCCAACAGCTTTAGTTGTGGAGGAATCCAGAAAAGTTTTCAAATTTCTTACAAGGAACTGCCCTGTTGCCTAGGGCAAATGGCTGCAAAGAGAGGCCATTTTGCATGGGAAAAAGAAGTCCTTTCCCCTGGGTCTGGGTTTCAGATGAAAGGTGGCCTTTGGGGCTCTTAGGACTTGCAGGGTACTTCTTACTGGCAGCTTTAGATTTGGAGAAATCCAGCAAAGATTGCAAATTTCTTGCTGGGCACCACCCTATGTGTCAGGGCGAGAGGCCAGAAATGGGGGCCATTTTCCCTGGGGAAAATGAAGTCATTGGCCCAGAGTCTGCGTATCAGATGAATGGTCGCATCTGGGGCCCTGAGAAGTTGCAGGGTCCTTGTCGCTAGCAGCTTTAGTTTTGGAGAAAATCAGCCAGGTTGGCAAATTTCACACCTGGAACGATGCAGATGGCCAGGGCAAGTGGCCTCAAACTGACCCGATTTTCCCTGGGGAAAATGAAGTCCAGTCCCCCGGGTCTGGGTGTTAGATGAAAGCTGGACTTTGGGGCTCTAAGGACTTGCAAGCTCCTAGTTGCCAACAGCTTTAGTAGTGGAAGAATCCAGCAAAGTTTTCAAATTTCTCACTGGGAACTGCCCGGTTGCCTAGGGCAAATGGCTGCAAAGGAGGCCATTTTACATGGGAAAAAGAAGTCCTTTCCCCTGGGTCTGGGTGTCAGATGAAAGGTGGCCTTTGGGGCTCTAAGGACTTGCAAACTCCTAGTTGCCAACAGCTTTAGTAGTGGAGGAATCCAGCACAGATTGCAAATTTCTCACTGGGTACTGCCCTGTTGGAAGGGCAAATGGCTGAAAAGAGAGAGGCCATTTTGCATGGGAAAAAGAAGTCCTTTCCCCAGGGTCTGGGTGTCAGATGAAAGGTGGCCTTTTGAGCTCTTAGGACTTGCAGGGTACTTCTTACTGGCAGCTTTAGATTTGGAGAAATCCAGCAAAGATTACAAATTTCTTGCTCGGCACCACCCTATTGGTTAGGGCGAGAGGCCAGAAATGGGGGCCATTTTCCATGGGGAAAATGAAGTCATTGGCGCAGGGTCTGCGTATCAGATGAAAGGTGGCTTTGGGGCCCTGAGGAGTTGCAGGGTCCTTGTCGCTAGCAGCTTTAGTTTTGGAGAAAATCAGCCATGATTGCAAATTTCACACCGGGAACGATGCAGATGGCCAGGGCGAGTGGCCTCAAACTGACCCCATATTCCTCGGGGAAAATTAAGTCATGTCCCCCGGGTCTGCGTGTCAGATGAAAGCTGGACTTTGGGGCTCAAAGGACTTGCAAGCTCCTAGTTGCCAACAGCGTTAGTTCTTTAGGAATCCAGCAATGTTTAAAAATTTCTCACTGCGCACTGCCCTGTTGTCTATGGCAAATGGCTGCAAAGAGAGGCCATTTTGCATGGGAAAAAGAAGTCCTTTCCCCAGGGTTTGGGAATCAGATGAAAGGTGGCCTTAGTGGCTCCAAGGACTTCCAGTGTCCTCGTTGCCAGCAGCTTTAGTTTTGGAGAAAATCAGCCAAGTTGCAAATTTCACACCGGGAACGATGCAGATGGCCAGGGCGAGTGGCCTCAAACTGACCCCAATTTCCACGGGGAAAATGAAGTCATGTCCCCAGGGTCTGGGTGTCAGATGAAAGGTGGCCTTTGGGGCTCTAAGGACTTCAAAGTCCTTGTTGCCAACAGCTTTAGTAGTGGAGGAATCCAGCACAGATTGCAAATTTCTCACTGGGCACTGCCCTGTTGCCTAGGGCAAATGGCTGCAAAGAGAGGCCATTTTCATGGGAAAAAGAAGTCCTTTCCCCAGGGTCTGGGAATCAGATGAAAGGTGGCCTTAGCGGCTCCAAGGACTTCCAGGGTGCTCGTTCGCAGCAGCTTTAGTTTTGGAGAAAATCAGCCATGATTGCAAATTTCACACCGGGAACGATGCAGATGGCCAGGGCGAGTGGCCTCAAACTGACCCCAATTTCCATGGGGAAAATGAAGTCATGTCCCCAGGGTCTGGGTGTCAGATGAAAGCTGGCCTTTAAGGCTCTAAGGACTTGCAAGCTCCTAGTTGCCAACAGCTTTAGTTGTGGAGGAATCCAGCAAAGTCTGCAAATTTCTCACTGGGCACTGCCCTGTTGGCTATGGCAAATGGCTGAAAAGAGAGAGGCCATTTTGCATGGGAAAAAGAAGTCCTTTCCCCAGGGTCTGGGTGTCAGATGAAAGGTGGCCTTTTGGGCTCTTAGGACTTGCAGGGTACTTCTTACTGGCAGCTTTAGATTTGGAGAAATCCAGCAAAGATTGCAAATTTCTTGCTGGGCACCACCCTATTGGTCAGGGCGAGAGGCCAGAAATGGGGGCCATTTTCCCTGGGGAAAATGAAGTCATTGGCCCAGAGTCTGCGTATCAGATGAATGGTCGCATCTGGGGCCCTGAGAAGTTGCAGGGTCCTTGTCGCTAGCAGCTTTAGTTTTGGAGAAAATCAGCCATGATTGCAAATTTCACACCGGGAACGATGCAGATGGCCAGGGCGAGTGGCCTCAAACTGACCCCAATTTCCATGGGGAAAATGAAGTCATGTCCCCAGGGTCTGGGTGTCAGATGAAAGCTGGCCTTTAAGGCTCTAAGGACTTGCAAGCTCCTAGTTGCCAACAGCTTTAGTTGTGGAGGAATCCAGCACAGATTGCAAATTTCTCACTGGGCACTGCCCTGTTGGCTATGGCAAATGGCTGAAAAGAGAGAGGCCATTTTGCATGGGAAAAAGAAGTCCTTTCCCCAGGGTCTGGGTGTCAGATGAAAGGTGGCCTTTTGGGCTCTTAGGACTTGCAGGGTACTTCTTACTGGCAGCTTTAGATTTGGAGAAATCCAGCAAAGATTGCAAATTTCTTGCTGGGCACCACCCTATTGGTCAGGGCGAGAGGCCAGAAATGGGGGCCATTTTCCCTGGGGAAAATGAAGTCATTGGCCCAGAGTCTGCGTATCAGATGAATGGTCGCATCTGGGGCCCTGAGAAGTTGCAGGGTCCTTGTCGCTAGCAGCTTTAGTTTTGGAGAAAATCAGCCAGGTTGGCAAATTTCACACCAGGAACGATGCAGATGGCCAGGGCAAGTGGCCTCAAACTGACCCGATTTTCCCTGGGGAAAATGAAGTCCAGTCCCCCGGGTCTGGGTGTTAGATGAAAGCTGGACTTTGGGGCTCTAAGGACTTGCAAGCTCCTAGTTGCCAACAGCTTTAGTAGTGGAAGAATCCAGCAAAGTTTTCAAATTTCTCACTGGGAACTGCCCGGTTGCCTAGGGCAAATGGCTGCAAAGGAGGCCATTTTACATGGGAAAAAGAAGTCCTTTCCCCAGGGTCTGGGTGTCAGATGAAAGGTGGCCTTTGGGGCTCTAAGGACTTGCAAGCTCCTAGTTGCCAACAGCTTTAGTTGTGGAGGAATCCAGCAAAGTCTGCAAATTTCTCACTGGGTACTGCCCTGTTGGCTATGGCAAATGGCTGAAAAGAGAGAGGCCATTTTGCATGGGAAAAAGAAGTCCTTTCCCCAGGGTTTGGGAATCAGATGAAAGGTGGCCTTAGTGGCTCCAAGGACTTCCAGTGTCCTCGTTGCCAGCAGCTTTACTTTTGGAGAAAATCAGCCAAGTTGCAAATTTCACACCGGGAACGATGCAGATGGCCAGGGCGAGTGGCCTCAAACTGACCCCATTTTCCCTGGGGAAAATGAAGTCATGTCCCCAGGGTCTGGGTGTCAGATGAAAGGTGGCCTTTGGGGCTCTAAGGACTTCAAAGTCCTTGTTGCCAACAGCTTTAGTTGTGGAGGAATCCAGAAAAGTTTTCAAATTTCTTACAAGGAACTGCCCTGTTGCCTAGGGCAAATGGCTGCAAAGAGAGGCCATTTTGCATGGGAAAAAGAAGTCCTTTCCCCTGGGTCTGGGTTTCAGATGAAAGGTGGCCTTTGGGGCTCCAAGGACTTCCAGGGTGCTCGTTTGCAGCAGCTTTAGTTTTGGAGAAAATAAGCCATGATTGCAAATTTCACACCGGGAACGAGGCAGATGGCCAGGGCGAGTGGCCTCAAACTGACCCCATTTTCCATGGGGAAAATGAAGTCATGTCCCCAGGGTCTGGGTGTCAGATGAAAGGTGGCCTTTAAGGCTCTAAGGACTTGCAAGCCCTAGTTGCCAACAGCTTTAGTTGTGAAGGAATCCAGCACAGATTGCAAATTTCTCACTGGGCACTGCCCTGTTGCCTAGGGCAAATGGCTGCAAAGAGAGAGGCCATTTTGCATGGGAAAAAGAAGTCCTTTCCCCAGGGTCTGGGTGTCAGATGAAAGGTGGCCTTTGGGGCTCCAAGGATTTCCAGTGTCCTCGTTGCCAGCAGTTTTACTTTTGGAAAAATAAGCCAAGTTGGAAAATTTCACACCGGGAACGATGCAGATGGCCAGGGCAAGTGGCCTCAAACTGACCCCATTTTCCACGGGGAAAATTAAGTCATGTCCCCAGGGTCTGGGTGTCAGATGAAAGGTGGCCTTTTGGGCTCTTAGGACTTGCAGGGTACTTCTTACTGGCAGCTTTAGATTTGGAGAAATCCAGCAAAGATTACAAATTTCTTGCTCGGCACCACCCTATTGGTTAGGGCGAGAGGCCAGAAATGGGGGCCATTTTCCATGGGGAAAATGAAGTCATTGGCGCAGGGTCTGCGTATCAGATGAAAGGTGGCTTTGGGGCCCTGAGGAGTTGCAGGGTCCTTGTCGCTAGCAGCTTTAGTTTTGGAGAAAATCAGCCATGATTGCAAATTTCACACCGGGAACGATGCAGATGGCCAGGGCGAGTGGCCTCAAACTGACCCCATATTCCTCGGGGAAAATTAAGTCATGTCCCCCGGGTCTGCGTGTCAGATGAAAGCTGGACTTTGGGGCTCAAAGGACTTGCAAGCTCCTAGTTGCCAACAGCGTTAGTTCTTTAGGAATCCAGCAATGTTTAAAAATTTCTCACTGCGCACTGCCCTGTTGTCTATGGCAAATGGCTGCAAAGAGAGGCCATTTTGCATGGGAAAAAGAAGTCCTTTCCCCAGGGTTTGGGAATCAGATGAAAGGTGGCCTTAGTGGCTCCAAGGACTTCCAGTGTCCTCGTTGCCAGCAGCTTTAGTTTTGGAGAAAATCAGCCAAGTTGCAAATTTCACACCGGGAACGATGCAGATGGCCAGGGCGAGTGGCCTCAAACTGACCCCAATTTCCACGGGGAAAATGAAGTCATGTCCCCAGGGTCTGGGTGTCAGATGAAAGGTGGCCTTTGGGGCTCTAAGGACTTCAAAGTCCTTGTTGCCAACAGCTTTAGTAGTGGAGGAATCCAGCACAGATTGCAAATTTCTCACTGGGCACTGCCCTGTTGCCTAGGGCAAATGGCTGCAAAGAGAGGCCATTTTCATGGGAAAAAGAAGTCCTTTCCCCAGGGTCTGGGAATCAGATGAAAGGTGGCCTTAGCGGCTCCAAGGACTTCCAGGGTGCTCGTTCGCAGCAGCTTTAGTTTTGGAGAAAATCAGCCATGATTGCAAATTTCACACCGGGAACGATGCAGATGGCCAGGGCGAGTGGCCTCAAACTGACCCCAATTTCCATGGGGAAAATGAAGTCATGTCCCCAGGGTCTGGGTGTCAGATGAAAGCTGGCCTTTAAGGCTCTAAGGACTTGCAAGCTCCTAGTTGCCAACAGCTTTAGTTGTGGAGGAATCCAGCAAAGTCTGCAAATTTCTCACTGGGCACTGCCCTGTTGGCTATGGCAAATGGCTGAAAAGAGAGAGGCCATTTTGCATGGGAAAAAGAAGTCCTTTCCCCAGGGTCTGGGTGTCAGATGAAAGGTGGCCTTTTGGGCTCTTAGGACTTGCAGGGTACTTCTTACTGGCAGCTTTAGATTTGGAGAAATCCAGCAAAGATTGCAAATTTCTTGCTGGGCACCACCCTATTGGTCAGGGCGAGAGGCCAGAAATGGGGGCCATTTTCCCTGGGGAAAATGAAGTCATTGGCCCAGAGTCTGCGTATCAGATGAATGGTCGCATCTGGGGCCCTGAGAAGTTGCAGGGTCCTTGTCGCTAGCAGCTTTAGTTTTGGAGAAAATCAGCCATGATTGCAAATTTCACACCGGGAACGATGCAGATGGCCAGGGCGAGTGGCCTCAAACTGACCCCAATTTCCATGGGGAAAATGAAGTCATGTCCCCAGGGTCTGGGTGTCAGATGAAAGCTGGCCTTTAAGGCTCTAAGGACTTGCAAGCTCCTAGTTGCCAACAGCTTTAGTTGTGGAGGAATCCAGCACAGATTGCAAATTTCTCACTGGGCACTGCCCTGTTGGCTATGGCAAATGGCTGAAAAGAGAGAGGCCATTTTGCATGGGAAAAAGAAGTCCTTTCCCCAGGGTCTGGGTGTCAGATGAAAGGTGGCCTTTTGGGCTCTTAGGACTTGCAGGGTACTTCTTACTGGCAGCTTTAGATTTGGAGAAATCCAGCAAAGATTGCAAATTTCTTGCTGGGCACCACCCTATTGGTCAGGGCGAGAGGCCAGAAATGGGGGCCATTTTCCCTGGGGAAAATGAAGTCATTGGCCCAGAGTCTGCGTATCAGATGAATGGTCGCATCTGGGGCCCTGAGAAGTTGCAGGGTCCTTGTCGCTAGCAGCTTTAGTTTTGGAGAAAATCAGCCAGGTTGGCAAATTTCACACCAGGAACGATGCAGATGGCCAGGGCAAGTGGCCTCAAACTGACCCGATTTTCCCTGGGGAAAATGAAGTCCAGTCCCCCGGGTCTGGGTGTTAGATGAAAGCTGGACTTTGGGGCTCTAAGGACTTGCAAGCTCCTAGTTGCCAACAGCTTTAGTAGTGGAAGAATCCAGCAAAGTTTTCAAATTTCTCACTGGGAACTGCCCGGTTGCCTAGGGCAAATGGCTGCAAAGGAGGCCATTTTACATGGGAAAAAGAAGTCCTTTCCCCAGGGTCTGGGTGTCAGATGAAAGGTGGCCTTTGGGGCTCTAAGGACTTGCAAGCTCCTAGTTGCCAACAGCTTTAGTTGTGGAGGAATCCAGCAAAGTCTGCAAATTTCTCACTGGGTACTGCCCTGTTGGCTATGGCAAATGGCTGAAAAGAGAGAGGCCATTTTGCATGGGAAAAAGAAGTCCTTTCCCCAGGGTTTGGGAATCAGATGAAAGGTGGCCTTAGTGGCTCCAAGGACTTCCAGTGTCCTCGTTGCCAGCAGCTTTACTTTTGGAGAAAATCAGCCAAGTTGCAAATTTCACACCGGGAACGATGCAGATGGCCAGGGCGAGTGGCCTCAAACTGACCCCATTTTCCCTGGGGAAAATGAAGTCATGTCCCCAGGGTCTGGGTGTCAGATGAAAGGTGGCCTTTGGGGCTCTAAGGACTTCAAAGTCCTTGTTGCCAACAGCTTTAGTTGTGGAGGAATCCAGAAAAGTTTTCAAATTTCTTACAAGGAACTGCCCTGTTGCCTAGGGCAAATGGCTGCAAAGAGAGGCCATTTTGCATGGGAAAAAGAAGTCCTTTCCCCTGGGTCTGGGTTTCAGATGAAAGGTGGCCTTTGGGGCTCCAAGGACTTCCAGGGTGCTCGTTTGCAGCAGCTTTAGTTTTGGAGAAAATAAGCCATGATTGCAAATTTCACACCGGGAACGAGGCAGATGGCCAGGGCGAGTGGCCTCAAACTGACCCCATTTTCCATGGGGAAAATGAAGTCATGTCCCCAGGGTCTGGGTGTCAGATGAAAGGTGGCCTTTAAGGCTCTAAGGACTTGCAAGCCCTAGTTGCCAACAGCTTTAGTTGTGAAGGAATCCAGCACAGATTGCAAATTTCTCACTGGGCACTGCCCTGTTGCCTAGGGCAAATGGCTGCAAAGAGAGAGGCCATTTTGCATGGGAAAAAGAAGTCCTTTCCCCAGGGTCTGGGTGTCAGATGAAAGGTGGCCTTTGGGGCTCCAAGGATTTCCAGTGTCCTCGTTGCCAGCAGTTTTACTTTTGGAAAAATAAGCCAAGTTGGAAAATTTCACACCGGGAACGATGCAGATGGCCAGGGCAAGTGGCCTCAAACTGACCCCATTTTCCACGGGGAAAATTAAGTCATGTCCCCAGGGTCTGGGTGTCAGATGAAAGGTGGCCTTTTGGGCTCTTAGGACTTGCAGGGTACTTCTTACTGGCAGCTTTAGATTTGGAGAAATCCAGCAAAGATTACAAATTTCTTGCTGGGCACCACCCTATTGGTCAGGGCGAGAGGCCAGAAATGGGGGCCATTTTCCATGGGGAAAATGAAGTCATTGGCGAAGGGTCTGCGTATCAGATGAAAGGTGGCTTTGGCACCCTAAGGAGTTGCAGGGTCCTCGTTGCCAGCAGCTTTAGTTTTGGAGAAAATCAGCCATGATTGCAAATTTCACACCGGGAACGATGCAGATGGCCAGGGCGAGTGGCCTCAAACTGACCCCATTTTCCCGGGGGAAAATGAAGTCATGTCCCCAGCGTCTGGATGTCAGATGAAAGGTGGCCTTTGGGACTCCAAGGATTTCCGGTGTCCTCATTGCCAGCAGTTTTACTTTTTGAAAAATAAGCCAAGTTGGCAAATTTCACACCGGGAACGATGCAGATGGCCAGGGCGAGTGGCCTCAAACTGACCCCATTTTCCCTGGGGAAAATTAAGTCATGTGCCCCGGGTCTGGGTGTCAGATGAAAGGTGGCCTTTGGGGCTCTAAGGACTTGCAAGCTCCTAGTTGCCAACAGCTTTAGTAGGGGAGGAATCCAGCACAGATTGCAAATTTCTCACTGGGTACTGCCCTGTTGGAAGGGCAAATGGCTGAAAAGAGAGAGGCCATTTTGCATGGGAAAAAGAAGTCCTTTCCCCAGGGTCTGGGTGTCAGATGAAAGGTGGCCTTTTGAGCTCTTAGGACTTGCAGGGTACTTCTTACTGGCAGCTTTAGATTTGGAGAAATCCAGCAAAGATTACAAATTTCTTGCTGGGCACCACCCTATTGGTTAGGGCGAGAGGCCAGAAATGGGGGCCATTTTCCATGGGGAAAATGAAGTCATTGGCGCAGGGTCTGCGTATCAGATAAAAGGTGGCTTTGGGGCCCTGAGGAGTTGCAGGGTCCTTGTCGCTAGCAGCTTTAGTTTTGGAGAAAATCAGCCATGATTGCAAATTTCACACCGGGAACGATGCAGATGGCCAGGGCGAGTGGCCTCAAACTGACCCCATATTCCTCGGGGAAAATTAAGTCATGTCCCCCGGGTCTGCGTGTCAGATGAAAGCTGGACTTTGGGGCTCAAAGGACTTGCAAGCTCCTAGTTGCCAACAGCGTTAGTTCTTTAGGAATCCAGCAATGTTTAAAAATTTCTCACTGCGCACTGCCCTGTTGTCTATGGCAAATGGCTGCAAAGAGAGGCCATTTTGCATGGGAAAAAGAAGTCCTTTCCCCTGGGTCTGGGTTTCAGATGAAAGGTGGCCTTTGGGGCTCCAAGGACTTCCAGGGTGCTCGTTTGCAGCAGCTTTAGTTTTGGAGAAAATCAGCCATGATTGCAAATTTCACACCGGGAACGAGGCAGATGGCCAGGGCGAGTGGCCTCAAACTGACCCCATTTTCCACGGGGCAAATGAAGTCATGTCCCCAGGGTCTGGGTGTCAGATGAAAGGTGGCCTTTAAGGCTCTAAGGACTTGCAAGCCCTAGTTGCCAACAGCTTTAGTTGTGAAGGAATCCAGCACAGATTGCAAATTTCTCACTGGGCACTGCCCTGTTGCCTAGGGCAAATGGCTGAAAAGAGAGAGGCCATTTTGCATGGGAAAAAGAAGTCCTTTCCCCAGGGTCTGGGTGTCAGATGAAAGGTGGCCTTTGGGGCTCCAAGGATTTCCAGTGTCCTCGTTGCCAGCAGTTTTACTTTTGGAAAAATAAGCCAAGTTGGAAAATTTCACACCGGGAACGATGCAGATGGCCAGGGCAAGTGGCCTCAAACTGACCCCATTTTCCACGGGGAAAATTAAGTCATGTCCCCAGGGTCTGGGTGTCAGATGAAAGGTGGCCTTTTGGGCTCTTAGGACTTGCAGGGTACTTCTTACTGGCAGCTTTAGATTTGGAGAAATCCAGCAAAGATTACAAATTTCTTGCTGGGCACCACCCTATTGGTCAGGGCGAGAGGCCAGAAATGGGGGCCATTTTCCATGGGGAAAATGAAGTCATTGGCGAAGGGTCTGCGTATCAGATGAAAGGTGGCTTTGGGGCCCTAAGGAGTTGCAGGGTCCTCGTTGCCAGCAGCTTTAGTTTTGGAGAAAATCAGCCATGATTGCAAATTTCACACCGGGAACGATGCAGATGGCCAGGGCGAGTGGCCTCAAACTGACCCCATTTTCCCGGGGGAAAATGAAGTCATGTCCCCAGCGTCTGGATGTCAGATGAAAGGTGGCCTTTGGGACTCCAAGGATTTCCGGTGTCCTCGTTGCCAGCAGTTTTACTTTTTGAAAAATAAGCCAAGTTGGCAAATTTCACACCGGGAACGATGCAGATGGCCAGGGCGAGTGGCCTCAAACTGACCCCATTTTCCCTGGGGAAAATTAAGTCATGTGCCCCGGGTCTGCGTGTCAGATGAAAGGTGGCCTTTGGGGCTCTAAGGACTTGCAAGCTCCTAGTTGCCAACAGCTTTAGTAGTGGAGGAATCCAGCACAGATTGCAAATTTCTCACTGGGCACTTCCCTGTTGGATATGGCAAATTGCTGCAAAGAGAGGCCATTTTCCATGGGAAAAAGAAGTCCTTTCCCCAGGGTCTGGGAATCAGATGAAAGGTGGCCTTAGCGGCTCCAAGGACTTCCAGTTTCCTCGTTGCCAGCAGCTTTACTTTTGGAGAAAATCAGCCAAGTTGCAAATTTCACACCGGGAACGATGCAGATGGCCAGGGCGAGTGGCCTCAAACTGACCCCATTTTCCACGGGGAAAATGAAGTCATGTCCCCAGGGTCTGGGTGTCAGATGAAAGGTGGCCTTTGGGGCTCTAAGGACTTCAAAGTCCTAGTTGCCAACAGCTTTAGTAGTGGAGGAATCCAGCACAGATTGCAAATTTCTCACTGGGCACTGCCCTGTTGCCTAGGGCAAATGGCTGCAAAGAGAGGCCATTTTCATGGGAAAAAGAAGTCCTTTCCCCAGGGTCTGGGAATCAGATGAAAGGTGGCCTTAGCGGCTCCAAGGACTTCCAGGGTGCTCGTTCGCAGCAGCTTTAGTTTTGGAGAAAATCAGCCATGATTGCAAATTTCACACCGGGAACGATGCAGATGGCCAGGGCGAGTGGCCTCAAACTGACCCCAATTTCCATGGGGAAAATGAAGTCATGTCCCCAGGGTCTGGGTGTCAGATGAAAGCTGGCCTTTAAGGCTCTAAGGACTTGCAAGCTCCTAGTTGCCAACAGCTTTAGTTGTGGAGGAATCCAGCAAAGTCTGCAAATTTCTCACTGGGCACTGCCCTGTTGGCTATGGCAAATGGCTGAAAAGAGAGAGGCCATTTTCCATGGGAAAAAGAAGTCCTTTCCCCAGGGTCTGGGTGTCAGATGAAAGGTGGCCTTTTGGGCTCTTAGGACTTGCAGGGTACTTCTTACTGGCAGCTTTAGATTTGGAGAAATCCAGCAAAGATTGCAAATTTCTTGCTGGGCACCACCCTATTGGTCAGGGCGAGAGGCCAGAAATGGGGGCCATTTTCCCTGGGGAAAATGAAGTCATTGGCCCAGAGTCTGCGTATCAGATGAATGGTCGCATCTGGGGCCCTGAGAAGTTGCAGGGTCCTTGTCGCTAGCAGCTTTAGTTTTGGAGAAAATCAGCCAGGTTGGCAAATTTCACACCAGGAACGATGCAGATAGCCAGGGCAAGTGGCCTCAAACTGACCCGATTTTCCCTGGGGAAAATGAAGTCCAGTCCCCCGGGTCTGGGTGTTAGATGAAAGCTGGACTTTGGGGCTCTAAGGACTTGCAAGCTCCTAGTTGCCAACAGCTTTAGTAGTGGAAGAATCCAGCAAAGTTTTCAAATTTCTCACTGGGAACTGCCCGGTTGCCTAGGGCAAATGGCTGCAAAGGAGGCCATTTTACATGGGAAAAAGAAGTCCTTTCCCCAGGGTCTGGGTGTCAGATGAAAGGTGGCTTTGGGGCCCTGAGGAGTTGCAGGGTCCTTGTCGCTTGCAGCTTTAGTTTTGGAGAAAATCAGCCATGATTGCAAATTTCACAACGGGAACCATGCAGATGGCCAGGGCGAGTGGCCTCAAACTGACCCCATATTCCACGGGGAAAATTAAGTCATGTCCCCCGGGTCTGCGTGTCAGATGAAAGCTGGACTTTGGGGCTCAAAGGACTTGCAAGCTCCTAGTTGCCAACAGCGTTAGTTCTTTAGGAATCCAGCAATGTTTAAAAATTTCTCACTGCGCACTGCCCTGTTGTCTATGGCAAATGGCTGCAAAGAGAGGCCATTTTGCATGGGAAAAAGAAGTCCTTTCCCCAGGGTTTGGGAATCAGATGAAAGGTGGCCTTAGTGGCTCCAAGGACTTCCAGTGTCCTCGTTGCCAGCAGCTTTACTTTTGGAGAAAATCAGCCAAGTTGCAAATTTCACACCGGGAACGATGCAGATGGCCAGGGCGAGTGGCCTCAAACTGACCCCATTTTCCCTGGGGAAAATGAAGTCATGTCCCCAGGGTCTGGGTGTCAGATGAAAGGTGGCCTTTGGGGCTCTAAGGACTTCAAAGTCCTTGTTGCCAACAGCTTTAGTTGTGGAGGAATCCAGAAAAGTTTTCAAATTTCTTACAAGGAACTGCCCTGTTGCCTAGGGCAAATGGCTGCAAAGAGAGGCCATTTTGCATGGGAAAAAGAAGTCCTTTCCCCTGGGTCTGGGTTTCAGATGAAAGGTGGCCTTTGGGGCTCTTAGGACTTGCAGGGTACTTCTTACTGGCAGCTTTAGATTTGGAGAAATCCAGCAAAGATTGCAAATTTCTTGCTGGGCACCACCCTATGTGTCAGGGCGAGAGGCCAGAAATGGGGGCCATTTTCCCTGGGGAAAATGAAGTCATTGGCCCAGAGTCTGCGTATCAGATGAATGGTCGCATCTGGGGCCCTGAGAAGTTGCAGGGTCCTTGTCGCTAGCAGCTTTAGTTTTGGAGAAAATCAGCCAGGTTGGCAAATTTCACACCTGGAACGATGCAGATGGCCAGGGCAAGTGGCCTCAAACTGACCCGATTTTCCCTGGGGAAAATGAAGTCCAGTCCCCCGGGTCTGGGTGTTAGATGAAAGCTGGACTTTGGGGCTCTAAGGACTTGCAAGCTCCTAGTTGCCAACAGCTTTAGTAGTGGAAGAATCCAGCAAAGTTTTCAAATTTCTCACTGGGAACTGCCCGGTTGCCTAGGGCAAATGGCTGCAAAGGAGGCCATTTTACATGGGAAAAAGAAGTCCTTTCCCCTGGGTCTGGGTGTCAGATGAAAGGTGGCCTTTGGGGCTCTAAGGACTTGCAAACTCCTAGTTGCCAACAGCTTTAGTAGTGGAGGAATCCAGCACAGATTGCAAATTTCTCACTGGGTACTGCCCTGTTGGAAGGGCAAATGGCTGAAAAGAGAGAGGCCATTTTGCATGGGAAAAAGAAGTCCTTTCCCCAGGGTCTGGGTGTCAGATGAAAGGTGGCCTTTTGAGCTCTTAGGACTTGCAGGGTACTTCTTACTGGCAGCTTTAGATTTGGAGAAATCCAGGAAAGATTACAAATTTCTTGCTGGGCACCACCCTATTGGTTAGGGCGAGAGGCCAGAAATGGGGGCCATTTTCCATGGGGAAAATGAAGTCATTGGCGCAGGGTCTGCGTATCAGATGAAAGGTGGCTTTGGGGCCCTGAGGAGTTGCAGGGTCCTTGTCGCTAGCAGCTTTAGTTTTGGAGAAAATCAGCCATGATTGCAAATTTCACACCGGGAACGATGCAGATGGCCAGGGCGAGTGGCCTCAAACTGACCCCATATTCCTCGGGGAAAATTAAGTCATGTCCCCCGGGTCTGCGTGTCAGATGAAAGCTGGACTTTGGGGCTCAAAGGACTTGCAAGCTCCTAGTTGCCAACAGCGTTAGTTCTTTAGGAATCCAGCAATGTTTAAAAATTTCTCACTGCGCACTGCCCTGTTGTCTATGGCAAATGGCTGCAAAGAGAGGCCATTTTGCATGGGAAAAAGAAGTCCTTTCCCCAGGGTTTGGGAATCAGATGAAAGGTGGCCTTAGTGGCTCCAAGGACTTCCAGTGTCCTCGTTGCCAGCAGCTTTAGTTTTGGAGAAAATCAGCCAAGTTGCAAATTTCACACCGGGAACGATGCAGATGGCCAGGGCGAGTGGCCTCAAACTGACCCCAATTTCCACGGGGAAAATGAAGTCATGTCCCCAGGGTCTGGGTGTCAGATGAAAGGTGGCCTTTGGGGCTCTAAGGACTTCAAAGTCCTTGTTGCCAACAGCTTTAGTAGTGGAGGAATCCAGCACAGATTGCAAATTTCTCACTGGGCACTGCCCTGTTGCCTAGGGCAAATGGCTGCAAAGAGAGGCCATTTTCATGGGAAAAAGAAGTCCTTTCCCCAGGGTCTGGGAATCAGATGAAAGGTGGCCTTAGCGGCTCCAAGGACTTCCAGGGTGCTCGTTCGCAGCAGCTTTAGTTTTGGAGAAAATCAGCCATGATTGCAAATTTCACACCGGGAACGATGCAGATGGCCAGGGCGAGTGGCCTCAAACTGACCCCAATTTCCATGGGGAAAATGAAGTCATGTCCCCAGGGTCTGGGTGTCAGATGAAAGCTGGCCTTTAAGGCTCTAAGGACTTGCAAGCTCCTAGTTGCCAACAGCTTTAGTTGTGGAGGAATCCAGCAAAGTCTGCAAATTTCTCACTGGGCACTGCCCTGTTGGCTATGGCAAATGGCTGAAAAGAGAGAGGCCATTTTGCATGGGAAAAAGAAGTCCTTTCCCCAGGGTCTGGGTGTCAGATGAAAGGTGGCCTTTTGGGCTCTTAGGACTTGCAGGGTACTTCTTACTGGCAGCTTTAGATTTGGAGAAATCCAGCAAAGATTGCAAATTTCTTGCTGGGCACCACCCTATTGGTCAGGGCGAGAGGCCAGAAATGGGGGCCATTTTCCCTGGGGAAAATGAAGTCATTGGCCCAGAGTCTGCGTATCAGATGAATGGTCGCATCTGGGGCCCTGAGAAGTTGCAGGGTCCTTGTCGCTAGCAGCTTTAGTTTTGGAGAAAATCAGCCATGATTGCAAATTTCACACCGGGAACGATGCAGATGGCCAGGGCGAGTGGCCTCAAACTGACCCCAATTTCCATGGGGAAAATGAAGTCATGTCCCCAGGGTCTGGGTGTCAGATGAAAGCTGGCCTTTAAGGCTCTAAGGACTTGCAAGCTCCTAGTTGCCAACAGCTTTAGTTGTGGAGGAATCCAGCACAGATTGCAAATTTCTCACTGGGCACTGCCCTGTTGGCTATGGCAAATGGCTGAAAAGAGAGAGGCCATTTTGCATGGGAAAAAGAAGTCCTTTCCCCAGGGTCTGGGTGTCAGATGAAAGGTGGCCTTTTGGGCTCTTAGGACTTGCAGGGTACTTCTTACTGGCAGCTTTAGATTTGGAGAAATCCAGCAAAGATTGCAAATTTCTTGCTGGGCACCACCCTATTGGTCAGGGCGAGAGGCCAGAAATGGGGGCCATTTTCCCTGGGGAAAATGAAGTCATTGGCCCAGAGTCTGCGTATCAGATGAATGGTCGCATCTGGGGCCCTGAGAAGTTGCAGGGTCCTTGTCGCTAGCAGCTTTAGTTTTGGAGAAAATCAGCCAGGTTGGCAAATTTCACACCAGGAACGATGCAGATGGCCAGGGCAAGTGGCCTCAAACTGATCCGATTTTCCCTGGGGAAAATGAAGTCCAGTCCCCCGGGTCTGGGTGTTAGATGAAAGCTGGACTTTGGGGCTCTAAGGACTTGCAAGCTCCTAGTTGCCAACAGCTTTAGTAGTGGAAGAATCCAGCAAAGTTTTCAAATTTCTCACTGGGAACTGCCCGGTTGCCTAGGGCAAATGGCTGCAAAGGAGGCCATTTTACATGGGAAAAAGAAGTCCTTTCCCCAGGGTCTGGGTGTCAGATGAAAGGTGGCCTTTGGGGCTCTAAGGACTTGCAAGCTCCTAGTTGCCAACAGCTTTAGTTGTGGAGGAATCCAGCAAAGTCTGCAAATTTCTCACTGGGTACTGCCCTGTTGGCTATGGCAAATGGCTGAAAAGAGAGAGGCCATTTTGCATGGGAAAAAGAAGTCCTTTCCCCAGGGTTTGGGAATCAGATGAAAGGTGGCCTTAGTGGCTCCAAGGACTTCCAGTGTCCTCGTTGCCAGCAGCTTTACTTTTGGAGAAAATCAGCCAAGTTGCAAATTTCACACCGGGAACGATGCAGATGGCCAGGGCGAGTGGCCTCAAACTGACCCCATTTTCCCTGGGGAAAATGAAGTCATGTCCCCAGGGTCTGGGTGTCAGATGAAAGGTGGCCTTTGGGGCTCTAAGGACTTCAAAGTCCTTGTTGCCAACAGCTTTAGTTGTGGAGGAATCCAGAAAAGTTTTCAAATTTCTTACAAGGAACTGCCCTGTTGCCTAGGGCAAATGGCTGCAAAGAGAGGCCATTTTGCATGGGAAAAAGAAGTCCTTTCCCCTGGGTCTGGGTTTCAGATGAAAGGTGGCCTTTGGGGCTCCAAGGACTTCCAGGGTGCTCGTTTGCAGCAGCTTTAGTTTTGGAGAAAATCAGCCATGATTGCAAATTTCACACCGGGAACGAGGCAGATGGCCAGGGCGAGTGGCCTCAAACTGACCCCATTTTCCATGGGGAAAATGAAGTCATGTCCCCAGGGTCTGGGTGTCAGATGAAAGGTGGCCTTTAAGGCTCTAAGGACTTGCAAGCCCTAGTTGCCAACAGCTTTAGTTGTGAAGGAATCCAGCACAGATTGCAAATTTCTCACTGGGCACTGCCCTGTTGCCTAGGGCAAATGGCTGCAAAGAGAGAGGCCATTTTGCATGGGAAAAAGAAGTCCTTTCCCCAGGGTCTGGGTGTCAGATGAAAGGTGGCCTTTGGGGCTCCAAGGATTTCCAGTGTCCTCGTTGCCAGCAGTTTTACTTTTGGAAAAATAAGCCAAGTTGGAAAATTTCACACCGGGAACGATGCAGATGGCCAGGGCAAGTGGCCTCAAACTGACCCCATTTTCCACGGGGAAAATTAAGTCATGTCCCCAGGGTCTGGGTGTCAGATGAAAGGTGGCCTTTTGGGCTCTTAGGACTTGCAGGGTACTTCTTACTGGCAGCTTTAGATTTGGAGAAATCCAGCAAAGATTACAAATTTCTTGCTGGGCACCACCCTATTGGTCAGGGCGAGAGGCCAGAAATGGGGGCCATTTTCCATGGGGAAAATGAAGTCATTGGCGAAGGGTCTGCGTATCAGATGAAAGGTGGCTTTGGCACCCTAAGGAGTTGCAGGGTCCTCGTTGCCAGCAGCTTTAGTTTTGGAGAAAATCAGCCATGATTGCAAATTTCACACCGGGAACGATGCAGATGGCCAGGGCGAGTGGCCTCAAACTGACCCCATTTTCCCGGGGGAAAATGAAGTCATGTCCCCAGCGTCTGGATGTCAGATGAAAGGTGGCCTTTGGGACTCCAAGGATTTCCGGTGTCCTCGTTGCCAGCAGTTTTACTTTTTGAAAAATAAGCCAAGTTGGCAAATTTCACACCGGGAACGATGCAGATGGCCAGGGCGAGTGGCCTCAAACTGACCCCATTTTCCCTGGGGAAAATTAAGTCATGTGCCCCGGGTCTGCGTGTCAGATGAAAGGTGGCCTTTGGGGCTCTAAGGACTTGCAAGCTCCTAGTTGCCAACAGCTTTAGTAGGGGAGGAATCCAGCACAGATTGCAAATTTCTCACTGGGTACTGCCCTGTTGGAAGGGCAAATTGCTGAAAAGAGAGAGGCCATTTTGCATGGGAAAAAGAAGTCCTTTCCCCAGGGTCTGGGTGTCAGATGAAAGGTGGCCTTTTGAGCTCTTAGGACTTGCAGGGTACTTCTTACTGGCAGCTTTAGATTTGGAGAAATCCAGCAAAGATTGCAAATTTCTTGCTGGGCACCACCCTATTGGTCAGGGCGAGAGGCCAGAAATGGGGGCCATTTTCCATGGGGAAAATGAAGTCATTGGCGCCGGGTCTGCGTATCAGATAAAAGGTGGCTTTGGGGCCCTGAGGAGTTGCAGGGTCCTTGTCGCTAGCAGCTTTAGTTTTGGAGAAAATCAGCCATGATTGCAAATTTCACACCGGGAACGATGCAGATGGCCAGGGCGAGTGGCCTCAAACTGACGCCATTTTCCCGGGGGAAAATGAAGTCATGTCCCCAGCGTCTGGATGTCAGATGAAAGGTGGCCTTTGGGACTCCAAGGATTTCCGGTGTCCTCGTTGCCAGCAGTTTTACTTTTTGAAAAATAAGCCAAGTTGGCAAATTTCACACCGGGAACGATGCAGATGGCCAGGGCGAGTGGCCTCAAACTGACCCCATTTTCCCTGGGGAAAATTAAGTCATGTGCCCCGGGTCTGCGTGTCAGATGAAAGGTGGCCTTTGGGGCTCTAAGGACTTGCAAGCTCCTAGTTGCCAACAGCTTTAGTAGTGGAGGAATCCAGCACAGATTGCAAATTTCTCACTGGGCACTTCCCTGTTGGATATGGCAAATTGCTGCAAAGAGAGGCCATTTTCCATGGGAAAAAGAAGTCCTTTCCCCAGGGTCTGGGAATCAGATGAAAGGTGGCCTTAGCGGCTCCAAGGACTTCCAGTTTCCTCGTTGCCAGCAGCTTTACTTTTGGAGAAAATCAGCCAAGTTGCAAATTTCACACCGGGAACGATGCAGATGGCCAGGGCGAGTGGCCTCAAACTGACCCCATTTTCCACGGGGAAAATGAAGTCATGTCCCCAGGGTCTGGGTGTCAGATGAAAGGTGGCCTTTGGGGCTCTAAGGACTTCAAAGTCCTAGTTGCCAACAGCTTTAGTAGTGGAGGAATCCAGCACAGATTGCAAATTTCTCACTGGGCACTGCCCTGTTGCCTAGGGCAAATGGCTGCAAAGAGAGGCCATTTTCATGGGAAAAAGAAGTCCTTTCCCCAGGGTCTGGGAATCAGATGAAAGGTGGCCTTAGCGGCTCCAAGGACTTCCAGGGTGCTCGTTCGCAGCAGCTTTAGTTTTGGAGAAAATCAGCCATGATTGCAAATTTCACACCGGGAACGATGCAGATGGCCAGGGCGAGTGGCCTCAAACTGACCCCAATTTCCATGGGGAAAATGAAGTCATGTCCCCAGGGTCTGGGTGTCAGATGAAAGCTGGCCTTTAAGGCTCTAAGGACTTGCAAGCTCCTAGTTGCCAACAGCTTTAGTTGTGGAGGAATCCAGCAAAGTCTGCAAATTTCTCACTGGGCACTGCCCTGTTGGCTATGGCAAATGGCTGCAAAGAGAGAGGCCATTTTGCATGGGAAAAAGAAGTCCTTTCCCCAGGGTCTGGGTGTCAGATGAAAGGTGGCCTTTTGGGCTCTTAGGACTTGCAGGGTACTTCTTACTGGCAGCTTTAGATTTGGAGAAATCCAGCAAAGATTGCAAATTTCTTGCTGGGCACCACCCTATTGGTCAGGGCGAGAGGCCAGAAATGGGGGCCATTTTCCCTGGGGAAAATGAAGTCATTGGCCCAGAGTCTGCGTATCAGATGAATGGTCGCATCTGGGGCCCTGAGAAGTTGCAGGGTCCTTGTCGCTAGCAGCTTTAGTTTTGGAGAAAATCAGCCAGGTTGGCAAATTTCACACCAGGAACGATGCAGATGGCCAGGGCAAGTGGCCTCAAACTGACCCGATTTTCCCTGGGGAAAATGAAGTCCAGTCCCCCGGGTCTGGGTGTTAGATGAAAGCTGGACTTTGGGGCTCTAAGGACTTGCAAGCTCCTAGTTGCCAACAGCTTTAGTAGTGGAAGAATCCAGCAAAGTTTTCAAATTTCTCACTGGGAACTGCCCGGTTGCCTAGGGCAAATGGCTGCAAAGGAGGCCATTTTACATGGGAAAAAGAAGTTCTTTCCCCAGGGTCTGGGTGTCAGATGAAAGGTGGCCTTTGGGGCTCTAAGGACTTGCAAGCTCCTAGTTGCCAACAGCTTTAGTTGTGGAGGAATCCAGAAAAGTTTTCAAATTTCTTACAAGGAACTGCCCTGTTGCCTAGGGCAAATGGCTGCAAAGAGAGGCCATTTTGCATGGGAAAAAGAAGTCCTTTCCCCTGGGTCTGGGTTTCAGATGAAAGGTGGCCTTTGGGGCTCCAAGGACTTCCAGGGTGCTCGTTTGCAGCAGCTTTAGTTTTGGAGAAAATCAGCCATGATTGCAAATTTCACACCGGGAACGAGGCAGATGGCCAGGGCGAGTGGCCTCAAACTGACCCCATTTTCCACGGGGAAAATGAAGTCATGTCCCCAGGGTCTGGGTGTCAGATGAAAGGTGGCCTTTAAGGCTCTAAGGACTTGCAAGCCCTAGTTGCCAACAGCTTTAGTTGTGAAGGAATCCAGCACAGATTGCAAATTTCTCACTGGGCACTGCCCTGTTGCCTAGGGCAAATGGCTGAAAAGAGAGAGGCCATTTTGCATGGGAAAAAGAAGTCCTTTCCCCAGGGTCTGGGTGTCAGATGAAAGGTGGCCTTTGGGGCTCCAAGGATTTCCAGTGTCCTCGTTGCCAGCAGTTTTACTTTTGGAAAAATAAGCCAAGTTGGAAAATTTCACACCGGGAACGATGCAGATGGCCAGGGCAAGTGGCCTCAAACTGACCCCATTTTCCACGGGGAAAATGAAGTCATGTCCCCAGGGTCTGGGTGTCAGATGAAAGGTGGCCTTTTGGGCTCTTAGGACTTGCAGGGTACTTCTTACTGGCAGCTTTAGATTTGGAGAAATCCAGCAAAGATTACAAATTTCTTGCTGGGCACCACCCTATTGGTCAGGGCGAGAGGCCAGAAATGGGGGCCATTTTCCATGGGGAAAATGTAGTCATTGGCGAAGGGTCTGCGTATCAGATGAAAGGTGGCTTTGGGGCCCTAAGGAGTTGCAGGGTCCTCGTTGCCAGCAGCTTTAGTTTTGGAGAAAATCAGCCATGATTGCAAATTTCACACCGGGAACGATGCAGATGGCCAGGGCGAGTGGCCTCAAACTGACGCCATTTTCCCGGGGGAAAATGAAGTCATGTCCCCAGCGTCTGGATGTCAGATGAAAGGTGGCCTTTGGGACTCCAAGGATTTCCGGTGTCCTCGTTGCCAGCAGTTTTACTTTTTGAAAAATAAGCCAAGTTGGCAAATTTCACACCGGGAACGATGCAGATGGCCAGGGCGAGTGGCCTCAAACTGACCCCATTTTCCCTGGGGAAAATTAAGTCATGTGCCCCGGGTCTGCGTGTCAGATGAAAGGTGGCCTTTGGGGCTCTAAGGACTTGCAAGCTCCTAGTTGCCAACAGCTTTAGTAGTGGAGGAATCCAGCACAGATTGCAAATTTCTCACTGGGCACTTCCCTGTTGGATATGGCAAATTGCTGCAAAGAGAGGCCATTTTCCATGGGAAAAAGAAGTCCTTTCCCCAGGGTCTGGGAATCAGATGAAAGGTGGCCTTAGCGGCTCCAAGGACTTCCAGTTTCCTCGTTGCCAGCAGCTTTACTTTTGGAGAAAATCAGCCAAGTTGCAAATTTCACACCGGGAACGATGCAGATGGCCAGGGCGAGTGGCCTCAAACTGACCCCATTTTCCACGGGGAAAATGAAGTCATGTCCCCAGGGTCTGGGTGTCAGATGAAAGGTGGCCTTTGGGGCTCTAAGGACTTCAAAGTCCTAGTTGCCAACAGCTTTAGTAGTGGAGGAATCCAGCACAGATTGCAAATTTCTCACTGGGCACTGCCCTGTTGCCTAGGGCAAATGGCTGCAAAGAGAGGCCATTTTCATGGGAAAAAGAAGTCCTTTCCCCAGGGTCTGGGAATCAGATGAAAGGTGGCCTTAGCGGCTCCAAGGACTTCCAGGGTGCTCGTTCGCAGCAGCTTTAGTTTTGGAGAAAATCAGCCATGATTGCAAATTTCACACCGGGAACGATGCAGATGGCCAGGGCGAGTGGCCTCAAACTGACCCCAATTTCCATGGGGAAAATGAAGTCATGTCCCCAGGGTCTGGGTGTCAGATGAAAGCTGGCCTTTAAGGCTCTAAGGACTTGCAAGCTCCTAGTTGCCAACAGCTTTAGTTGTGGAGGAATCCAGCAAAGTCTGCAAATTTCTCACTGGGCACTGCCCTGTTGGCTATGGCAAATGGCTGCAAAGAGAGAGGCCATTTTGCATGGGAAAAAGAAGTCCTTTCCCCAGGGTCTGGGTGTCAGATGAAAGGTGGCCTTTTGGGCTCTTAGGACTTGCAGGGTACTTCTTACTGGCAGCTTTAGATTTGGAGAAATCCAGCAAAGATTGCAAATTTCTTGCTGGGCACCACCCTATTGGTCAGGGCGAGAGGCCAGAAATGGGGGCCATTTTCCCTGGGGAAAATGAAGTCATTGGCCCAGAGTCTGCGTATCAGATGAATGGTCGCATCTGGGGCCCTGAGAAGTTGCAGGGTCCTTGTCGCTAGCAGCTTTAGTTTTGGAGAAAATCAGCCAGGCTGGCAAATTTCACACCAGGAACGATGCAGATGGCCAGGGCAAGTGGCCTCAAACTGACCCGATTTTCCCTGGGGAAAATGAAGTCCAGTCCCCCGGGTCTGGGTGTTAGATGAAAGCTGGACTTTGGGGCTCTAAGGACTTGCAAGCTCCTAGTTGCCAACAGCTTTAGTAGTGGAAGAATCCAGCAAAGTTTTCAAATTTCTCACTGGGAACTGCCCGGTTGCCTAGGGCAAATGGCTGCAAAGGAGGCCATTTTACATGGGAAAAAGAAGTCCTTTCCCCAGGGTCTGGGTGTCAGATGAAAGGTGGCCTTTGGGGCTCTAAGGACTTGCAAGCTCCTAGTTGCCAACAGCTTTAGTAGTGGAGGAATCCAGCAAAGTCTGCAAATTTCTCACTGGGCACTGCCCTGTTGGAAGGGCAAATGGCTGAAAAGAGAGAGGCCATTTTGCATGGGAAAAAGAAGTCCTTTCCCCAGGGTTTGGGAATCAGATGAAAGGTGGCCTTAGTGGCTCCAAGGACTTCCAGTGTCCTCGTTGCCAGCAGCTTTACTTTTGGAGAAAATCAGCCAAGTTGCAAATTTCACACCGGGAACGATGCAGATGGCCAGGGCGAGGGGCCTCAAACTGACCCCATTTTCCCTGGGGAAAATGAAGTCATGTCCCCAGGGTCTGGGTGTCAGATGAAAGGTGGCCTTTGGGGCTCTAAGGACTTCAAAGTCCTTGTTGCCAACAGCTTTAGTTGTGGAGGAATCCAGAAAAGTTTTCAAATTTCTTACAAGGAACTGCCCTGTTGCCTAGGGCAAATGGCTGCAAAGAGAGGCCATTTTGCATGGGAAAAAGAAGTCCTTTCCCCTGGGTCTGGGTTTCAGATGAAAGGTGGCCTTTGGGGCTCCAAGGACTTCCAGGGTGCTCGTTTGCAGCAGCTTTAGTTTTGGAGAAAATCAGCCATGATTGCAAATTTCACACCGGGAACGAGGCAGATGGCCAGGGCGAGTGGCCTCAAACTGACCCCATTTTCCACGGGGAAAATGAAGTCATGTCCCCAGGGTCTGGGTGTCAGATGAAAGGTGGCCTTTAAGGCTCTAAGGACTTGCAAGCCCTAGTTGCCAACAGCTTTAGTTGTGAAGGAATCCAGCACAGATTGCAAATTTCTCACTGGGCACTGCCCTGTTGCCTAGGGCAAATGGCTGAAAAGAGAGAGGCCATTTTGCATGGGAAAAAGAAGTCCTTTCCCCAGGGTCTGGGTGTCAGATGAAAGGTGGCCTTTGGGGCTCCAAGGATTTCCAGTGTCCTCGTTGCCAGCAGTTTTACTTTTGGAAAAATAAGCCAAGTTGGAAAATTTCACACCGGGAACGATGCAGATGGCCAGGGCAAGTGGCCTCAAACTGACCCCATTTTCCACGGGGAAAATTAAGTCATGTCCCCAGGGTCTGGGTGTCAGATGAAAGGTGGCCTTTTGGGCTCTTAGGACTTGCAGGGTACTTCTTACTGGCAGCTTTAGATTTGGAGAAATCCAGCAAAGATTACAAATTTCTTGCTGGGCACCACCCTATTGGTCAGGGCGAGAGGCCAGAAATGGGGGCCATTTTCCATGGGGAAAATGTAGTCATTGGCGAAGGGTCTGCGTATCAGATGAAAGGTGGCTTTGGGGCCCTAAGGAGTTGCAGGGTCCTCGTTGCCAGCAGCTTTAGTTTTGGAGAAAATCAGCCATGATTGCAAATTTCACACCGGGAACGATGCAGATGGCCAGGGCGAGTGGCCTCAAACTGACGCCATTTTCCCGGGGGAAAATGAAGTCATGTCCCCAGCGTCTGGATGTCAGATGAAAGGTGGCCTTTGGGACTCCAAGGATTTCCGGTGTCCTCGTTGCCAGCAGTTTTACTTTTTGAAAAATAAGCCAAGTTGGCAAATTTCACACCGGGAATGATGCAGATGGCCAGGGCGAGTGGCCTCAAACTGACCCCATTTTCCCTGGGGAAAATTAAGTCATGTGCCCCGGGTCTGCGTGTCAGATGAAAGGTGGCCTTTGGGGCTCTAAGGACTTGCAAGCTCCTAGTTGCCAACAGCTTTAGTAGTGGAGGAATCCAGCACAGATTGCAAATTTCTCACTGGGCACTTCCCTGTTGGATATGGCAAATTGCTGCAAAGAGAGGCCATTTTCCATGGGAAAAAGAAGTCCTTTCCCCAGGGTCTGGGAATCAGATGAAAGGTGGCCTTAGCGGCTCCAAGGACTTCCAGTTTCCTCGTTGCCAGCAGCTTTACTTTTGGAGAAAATCAGCCAAGTTGCAAATTTCACACCGGGAACGATGCAGATGGCCAGGGCGAGTGGCCTCAAACTGACCCCATTTTCCACGGGGAAAATGAAGTCATGTCCCCAGGGTCTGGGTGTCAGATGAAAGGTGGCCTTTGGGGCTCTAAGGACTTCAAAGTCCTAGTTGCCAAGAGCTTTAGTAGTGGAGGAATCCAGCACAGATTGCAAATTTCTCACTGGGCACTGCCCTGTTGCCTAGGGCAAATGGCTGCAAAGAGAGGCCATTTTCATGGGAAAAAGAAGTCCTTTCCCCAGGGTCTGGGAATCAGATGAAAGGTGGCCTTAGCGGCTCCAAGGACTTCCAGGGTGCTCGTTCGCAGCAGCTTTAGTTTTGGAGAAAATCAGCCATGATTGCAAATTTCACACCGGGAACGATGCAGATGGCCAGGGCGAGTGGCCTCAAACTGACCCCAATTTCCATGGGGAAAATGAAGTCATGTCCCCAGGGTCTGGGTGTCAGATGAAAGCTGGCCTTTAAGGCTCTAAGGACTTGCAAGCTCCTAGTTGCCAACAGCTTTAGTTGTGGAGGAATCCAGCAAAGTCTGCAAATTTCTCACTGGGCACTGCCCTGTTGGCTATGGCAAATGGCTGAAAAGAGAGAGGCCATTTTGCATGGGAAAAAGAAGTCCTTTCCCCAGGGTCTGGGTGTCAGATGAAAGGTGGCCTTTTGGGCTCTTAGGACTTGCAGGGTACTTCTTACTGGCAGCTTTAGATTTGGAGAAATCCAGCAAAGATTGCAAATTTCTTGCTGGGCACCACCCTATTGGTCAGGGCGAGAGGCCAGAAATGGGGGCCATTTTCCCTGGGGAAAATGAAGTCATTGGCCCAGAGTCTGCGTATCAGATGAATGGTCGCATCTGGGGCCCTGAGAAGTTGCAGGGTCCTTGTCGCTAGCAGCTTTAGTTTTGGAGAAAATCAGCCAGGTTGGCAAATTTCACACCAGGAACGATGCAGATGGCCAGGGCAAGTGGCCTCAAACTGACCCGATTTTCCCTGGGGAAAATGAAGTCCAGTCCCCCGGGTCTGGGTGTTAGATGAAAGCTGGACTTTGGGGCTCTAAGGACTTGCAAGCTCCTAGTTGCCAACAGCTTTAGTAGTGGAAGAATCCAGCAAAGTTTTCAAATTTCTCACTGGGAACTGCCCGGTTGCCTAGGGCAAATGGCTGCAAAGGAGGCCATTTTCCATGGGAAAAAGAAGTCCTTTCCCCAGGGTCTGGGTGTCAGATGAAAGGTGGCCTTTGGGGCTCTAAGGACTTGCAAGCTCCTAGTTGCCAACAGCTTTAGTTGTGGAGGAATCCAGCAAAGTGTGCAAATTTCTCACTGGGCACTGCCCTGTTGGAAGGGCAAATGGCTGAAAAGAGAGAGGCCATTTTGCATGGGAAAAAGAAGTCCTTTCCCCAGGGTTTGGGAATCAGATGAAAGGTGGCCTTAGTGGCTCCAAGGACTTCCAGTGTCCTCGTTGCCAGCAGCTTTACTTTTGGAGAAAATCAGCCAAGTTGCAAATTTCACACCGGGAACGATGCAGATGGCCAGGGCGAGTGGCCTCAAACTGACCCCATTTTCCCTGGGGAAAATGAAGTCATGTCCCCAGGGTCTGGGTGTCAGATGAAAGGTGGCCTTTGGGGCTCTAAGGACTTCAAAGTCCTTGTTGCCAACCGCTTTAGTTGTGGAGGAATCCAGAAAAGTTTTCAAATTTCTTACAAGGAACTGCCCTGTTGCCTAGGGCAAATGGCTGCAAAGAGAGGCCATTTTGCATGGGAAAAAGAAGTCCTTTCCCCTGGGTCTGGGTTTCAGATGAAAGGTGGCCTTTGGGGCTCCAAGGACTTCCAGGGTGCTCGTTTGCAGCAGCTTTAGTTTTGGAGAAAATCAGCCATGATTGCAAATTTCACACCGGGAACGAGGCAGATGGCCAGGGCGAGTGGCCTCAAACTGACCCCATTTTCCACGGGGCAAATGAAGTCATGTCCCCAGGGTCTGGGTGTCAGATGAAAGGTGGCCTTTAAGGCTCTAAGGACTTGCAAGCCCTAGTTGCCAACAGCTTTAGTTGTGAAGGAATCCAGCACAGATTGCAAATTTCTCACTGGGCACTGCCCTGTTTCCTAGGGCAAATGGCTGAAAAGAGAGAGGCCATTTTGCATGGGAAAAAGAAGTCCTTTCCCCAGGGTCTGGGTGTCAGATGAAAGGTGGCCTTTGGGGCTCCAAGGATTTCCAGTGTCCTCGTTGCCAGCAGCTTTACTTTTGGAAAAATAAGCCAAGTTGGAAAATTTCACACCGGGAACGATGCAGATGGCCAGGGCAAGTGGCCTCAAACTGACCCCATTTTCCACGGGGCAAATTAAGTCATGTCCCCAGGGTCTGGGTGTCAGATGAAAGGTGGCCTTTTGGGCTCTTAGGACTTGCAGGGTACTTCTTACTGGCAGCTTTAGATTTGGAGAAATCCAGCAAAGATTACAAATTTCTTGCTGGGCACCACCCTATTGGTCAGGGCGAGAGGCCAGAAATGGGGGCCATTTTCCATGGGGAAAATGTAGTCATTGGCGAAGGGTCTGCGTATCAGATGAAAGGTGGCTTTGGGGCCCTAAGGAGTTGCAGGGTCCTCGTTGCCAGCAGCTTTAGTTTTGGAGAAAATCAGCCATGATTGCAAATTTCACACCGGGAACGATGCAGATGGCCAGGGCGAGTGGCCTCAAACTGACGCCATTTTCCCGGGGGAAAATGAAGTCATGTCCCCAGCGTCTGGATGTCAGATGAAAGGTGGCCTTTGGGACTCCAAGGATTTCCGGTGTCCTCGTTGCCAGCAGTTTTACTTTTTGAAAAATAAGCCAAGTTGGCAAATTTCACACCGGGAACGATGCAGATGGCCAGGGCGAGTGGCCTCAAACTGACCCCATTTTCCCTGGGGAAAATTAAGTCATGTGCCCCGGGTCTGCGTGTCAGATGAAAGGTGGCCTTTGGGGCTCTAAGGACTTGCAAGCTCCTAGTTGCCAACAGCTTTAGTAGTGGAGGAATCCAGCACAGATTGCAAATTTCTCACTGGGCACTTCCCTGTTGGATATGGCAAATTGCTGCAAAGAGAGGCCATTTTCCATGGGAAAAAGAAGTCCTTTCCCCAGGGTCTGGGAATCAGATGAAAGGTGGCCTTAGCGGCTCCAAGGACTTCCAGTTTCCTCGTTGCCAGCAGCTTTACTTTTGGAGAAAATCAGCCAAGTTGCAAATTTCACACCGGGAACGATGCAGATGGCCAGGGCGAGTGGCCTCAAACTGACCCCATTTTCCACGGGGAAAATGAAGTCATGTCCCCAGGGTCTGGGTGTCAGATGAAAGGTGGCCTTTGGGGCTCTAAGGACTTCAAAGTCCTAGTTGCCAACAGCTTTAGTAGTGGAGGAATCCAGCACAGATTGCAAATTTCTCACTGGGCACTGCCCTGTTGCCTAGGGCAAATGGCTGAAAAGAGAGGCCATTTTCATGGGAAAAAGAAGTCCTTTCCCCAGGGTCTGGGAATCAGATGAAAGGTGGCCTTAGCGGCTCCAAGGACTTCCAGGGTGCTCGTTCGCAGCAGCTTTAGTTTTGGAGAAAATCAGCCATGATTGCAAATTTCACACCGGGAACGATGCAGATGGCCAGGGCGAGTGGCCTCAAACTGACCCCAATTTCCATGGGGAAAATGAAGTCATGTCCCCAGGGTCTGGGTGTCAGATGAAAGCTGGCCTTTAAGGCTCTAAGGACTTGCAAGCTCCTAGTTGCCAACAGCTTTAGTTGTGGAGGAATCCAGCAAAGTCTGCAAATTTCTCACTGGGCACTGCCCTGTTGGCTATGGCAAATGGCTGAAAAGAGAGAGGCCATTTTGCATGGGAAAAATAAGTCCTTTCCCCAGGGTCTGGGTGTCAGATGAAAGGTGGCCTTTTGGGCTCTTAGGACTTGCAGGGTACTTCTTACTGGCAGCTTTAGATTTGGAGAAATCCAGCAAAGATTGCAAATTTCTTGCTGGGCACCACCCTATTGGTCAGGGCGAGAGGCCAGAAATGGGGGCCATTTTCCCTGGGGAAAATGAAGTCATTGGCCCAGAGTCTGCGTATCAGATGAATGGTCGCATCTGGGGCCCTGAGAAGTTGCAGGGTCCTTGTCGCTAGCAGCTTTAGTTTTGGAGAAAATCAGCCAGGTTGGCAAATTTCACACCAGGAACGATGCAGATGGCCAGGGCAAGTGGCCTCAAACTGACCCGATTTTCCCTGGGGAAAATGAAGTCCAGTCCCCCGGGTCTGGGTGTTAGATGAAAGCTGGACTTTGGGGCTCTAAGGACTTGCAAGCTCCTAGTTGCCAACAGCTTTAGTAGTGGAAGAATCCAGCAAAGTTTTCAAATTTCTCACTGGGAACTGCCCGGTTGCCTAGGGCAAATGGCTGCAAAGGAGGCCATTTTACATGGGAAAAAGAAGTCCTTTCCCCAGGGTCTGGGTGTCAGATGAAAGCTGGCCTTTGGGGCTCTAAGGACTTGCAAGCTCCTAGTTGCCAACAGCTTTAGTTGTGGAGGAATCCAGCAAAGTCTGCAAATTTCTCACTGGGCACTGCCCTGTTGGCTATGGCAAATGGCTGAAAAGAGAGAGGCCATTTTGCATGGGAAAAAGAAGTCCTTTCCCCAGGGTTTGGGAATCAGATGAAAGGTGGCCTTAGTGGCTCCAAGGACTTCCAGTGTCCTCGTTGCCAGCAGCTTTACTTTTGGAGAAAATCAGCCAAGTTGCAAATTTCACACCGGGAACGATGCAGATGGCCAGGGCGAGTGGCCTCAAACTGACCCCATTTTCCACGGGGAAAATGAAGTCATGTCCCCAGGGTCTGGGTGTCAGATGAAAGGTGGCCTTTGGGGCTCTAAGGACTTCAAAGTCCTTGTTGCCAACAGCTTTAGTTGTGGAGGAATCCAGAAAAGTTTTCAAATTTCTTACAAGGAACTGCCCTGTTGCCTAGGGCAAATGGCTGCAAAGAGAGGCCATTTTGCATGGGAAAAAGAAGTCCTTTCCCCTGGGTCTGGGTTTCAGATGAAAGGTGGCCTTTGGGGCTCCAAGGACTTCCAGGGTGCTCGTTTGCAGCAGCTTTAGTTTTGGAGAAAATCAGCCATGATTGCAAATTTCACACCGGGAACGAGGCAGATGGCCAGGGCGAGTGGCCTCAAACTGACCCCATTTTCCACGGGGAAAATGAAGTCATGTCCCCAGGGTCTGGGTGTCAGATGAAAGGTGGCCTTTAAGGCTCTAAGGACTTGCAAGCCCTAGTTGCCAACAGCTTTAGTTGTGAAGGAATCCAGCACAGATTGCAAATTTCTCACTGGGCACTGCCCTGTTGCCTAGGGCAAATGGCTGAAAAGAGAGAGGCCATTTTGCATGGGAAAAAGAAGTCCTTTCCCCAGGGTCTGGGTGTCAGATGAAAGGTGGCCTTTTGGGCTCTTAGGACTTGCAGGGTACTTCTTACTGGCAGCTTTAGATTTGGAGAAATCCAGCAAAGATTGCAAATTTCTTGCTGGGCACCACCCTATTGGTCAGGGCGAGAGGCCAGAAATGGGGGCCATTTTCCCTGGGGAAAATGAAGTCATTGGCCCAGAGTCTGCGTATCAGATGAATGGTCGCATCTGGGGCCCTGAGAAGTTGCAGGGTCCTTGTCGCTAGCAGCTTTAGTTTTGGAGAAAATCAGCCAGGTTGGCAAATTTCACACCAGGAACGATGCAGATGGCCAGGGCAAGTGGCCTCAAACTGACCCGATTTTCCCTGGGGAAAATGAAGTCCAGTCCCCCGGGTCTGGGTGTTAGATGAAAGCTGGACTTTGGGGCTCTAAGGACTTGCAAGCTCCTAGTTGCCAACAGCTTTAGTAGTGGAAGAATCCAGCAAAGTTTTCAAATTTCTCACTGGGAACTGCCCGGTTGCCTAGGGCAAATGGCTGCAAAGGAGGCCATTTTACATGGGAAAAAGAAGTCCTTTCCCCAGGGTCTGGGTGTCAGATGAAAGGTGGCCTTTGGGGCTCTAAGGACTTGCAAGCTCCTAGTTGCCAACAGCTTTAGTTGTGGAGGAATCCAGCAAAGTCTGCAAATTTCTCACTGGGCACTGCCCTGTTGGCTATGGCAAATGGCTGAAAAGAGAGAGGCCATTTTGCATGGGAAAAAGAAGTCCTTTCCCCAGGGTTTGGGAATCAGATGAAAGGTGGCCTTAGTGGCTCCAAGGACTTCCAGTGTCCTCGTTGCCAGCAGCTTTACTTTTGGAGAAAATCAGCCAAGTTGCAAATTTCACACCGGGAACGATGCAGATGGCCAGGGCGAGTGGCCTCAAACTGACCCCATTTTCCCTGGGGAAAATGAAGTCATGTCCCCAGGGTCTGGGTGTCAGATGAAAGGTGGCCTTTGGGGCTCTAAGGACTTCAAAGTCCTTGTTGCCAACAGCTTTAGTTGTGGAGGAATCCAGAAAAGTTTTCAAATTTCTTACAAGGAACTGCCCTGTTGCCTAGGGCAAATGGCTGCAAAGAGAGGCCATTTTGCATGGGAAAAAGAAGTCCTTTCCCCTGGGTCTGGGTTTCAGATGAAAGGTGGCCTTTGGGGCTCCAAGGACTTCCAGGGTGCTCGTTTGCAGCAGCTTTAGTTTTGGAGAAAATCAGCCATGATTGCAAATTTCACACCGGGAACGAGGCAGATGGCCAGGGCGAGTGGCCTCAAACTGACCCCATTTTCCACGGGGAAAATGAAGTCATGTCCCCAGGGTCTGGGTGTCAGATGAAAGGTGGCCTTTAAGGCTCTAAGGACTTGCAAGCCCTAGTTGCCAACAGCTTTAGTTGTGAAGGAATCCAGCACAGATTGCAAATTTCTCACTGGGCACTGCCCTGTTGCCTAGGGCAAATGGCTGAAAAGAGAGAGGCCATTTTGCATGGGAAAAAGAAGTCCTTTCCCCAGGGTCTGGGTGTCAGATGAAAGGTGGCCTTTGGGGCTCCAAGGATTTCCAGTGTCCTCGTTGCCAGCAGCTTTACTTTTGGAAAAATAAGCCAAGTTGGAAAATTTCACACCGGGAACGATGCAGATGGCCAGGGCAAGTGGCCTCAAACTGACCCCATTTTCCACGGGGAAAATTAAGTCATGTCCCCAGGGTCTGGGTGTCAGATGAAAGGTGGCCTTTTGGGCTCTTAGGACTTGCAGGGTACTTCTTACTGGCAGCTTTAGATTTGGAGAAATCCAGCAAAGATTACAAATTTCTTGCTGGGCACCACCCTATTGGTCAGGGCGAGAGGCCAGAAATGGGGGCCATTTTCCATGGGGAAAATGTAGTCATTGGCGAAGGGTCTGCGTATCAGATGAAAGGTGGCTTTGGGGCCCTAAGGAGTTGCAGGGTCCTCGTTGCCAGCAGCTTTAGTTTTGGAGAAAATCAGCCATGATTGCAAATTTCACACCGGGAACGATGCAGATGGCCAGGGCGAGTGGCCTCAAACTGACGCCATTTTCCCGGGGGAAAATGAAGTCATGTCCCCAGCGTCTGGATGTCAGATGAAAGGTGGCCTTTGGGACTCCAAGGATTTCCGGTGTCCTCGTTGCCAGCAGTTTTACTTTTTGAAAAATAAGCCAAGTTGGCAAATTTCACGCCGGGAACGATGCAGATGGCCAGGGCGAGTGGCCTCAAACTGACCCCATTTTCCCTGGGGAAAATTAAGTCATGTGCCCCGGGTCTGCGTGTCAGATGAAAGGTGGCCTTTGGGGCTCTAAGGACTTGCAAGCTCCTAGTTGCCAACAGCTTTAGTAGTGGAGGAATCCAGCACAGATTGCAAATTTCTCACTGGGCACTTCCCTGTTGGATATGGCAAATTGCTGCAAAGAGAGGCCATTTTCCATGGGAAAAAGAAGTCCTTTCCCCAGGGTCTGGGAATCAGATGAAAGGTGGCCTTAGCGGCTCCAAGGACTTCCAGTTTCCTCGTTGCCAGCAGCTTTACTTTTGGAGAAAATCAGCCAAGTTGCAAATTTCACACCGGGAACGATGCAGATGGCCAGGGCGAGTGGCCTCAAACTGACCCCATTTTCCATGGGGAAAATGAAGTCATGTCCCCAGGGTCTGGGTGTCAGATGAAAGGTGGCCTTTGGGGCTCTAAGGACTTCAAAGTCCTAGTTGCCAACAGCTTTAGTAGTGGAGGAATCCAGCACAGATTGCAAATTTCTCACTGGGCACTGCCCTGTTGCCTAGGGCAAATGGCTGAAAAGAGAGGCCATTTTCATGGGAAAAAGAAGTCCTTTCCCCAGGGTCTGGGAATCAGATGAAAGGTGGCCTTAGCGGCTCCAAGGACTTCCAGGGTGCTCGTTCGCAGCAGCTTTAGTTTTGGAGAAAATCAGCCATGATTGCAAATTTCACACCGGGAACGATGCAGATGGCCAGGGCGAGTGGCCTCAAACTGACCCCAATTTCCATGGGGAAAATGAAGTCATGTCCCCAGGGTCTGGGTGTCAGATGAAAGCTGGCCTTTAAGGCTCTAAGGACTTGCAAGCTCCTAGTTGCCAACAGCTTTAGTAGTGGAGGAATCCAGCAAAGTCTGCAAATTTCTCACTGGGCACTGCCCTGTTGGCTATGGCAAATGGCTGAAAAGAGAGAGGCCATTTTGCATGGGAAAAAGAAGTCCTTTCCCCAGGGTCTGGGTGTCAGATGAAAGGTGGCCTTTTGGGCTCTTAGGACTTGCAGGGTACTTCTTACTGGCAGCTTTAGATTTGGAGAAATCCAGCAAAGATTGCAAATTTCTTGCTGGGCACCACCCTATTGGTCAGGGCGAGAGGCCAGAAATGGGGGCCATTTTCCCTGGGGAAAATGAAGTCATTGGCCCAGAGTCTGCGTATCAGATGAATGGTCGCATCTGGGGCCCTGAGAAGTTGCAGGGTCCTTGTCGCTAGCAGCTTTAGTTTTGGAGAAAATCAGCCAGGTTGGCAAATTTCACACCAGGAACGATGCAGATGGCCAGGGCAAGTGGCCTCAAACTGACCCGATTTTCCCTGGGGAAAATGAAGTCCAGTCCCCCGGGTCTGGGTGTTAGATGAAAGCTGGACTTTGGGGCTCTAAGGACTTGCAAGCTCCTAGTTGCCAACAGCTTTAGTAGTGGAAGAATCCAGCAAAGTTTTCAAATTTCTCACTGGGAACTGCCCGGTTGCCTAGGGCAAATGGCTGCAAAGGAGGCCATTTTACATGGGAAAAAGAAGTCCTTTCCCCAGGGTCTGGGTGTCAGATGAAAGCTGGCCTTTGGGGCTCTAAGGACTTGCAAGCTCCTAGTTGCCAACAGCTTTAGTTGTGGAGGAATCCAGCAAAGTCTGCAAATTTCTCACTGGGCACTGCCCTGTTGGCTATGGCAAATGGCTGAAAAGAGAGAGGCCATTTTGCATGGGAAAAAGAAGTCCTTTCCCCAGGGTTTGGGAATCAGATGAAAGGTGGCCTTAGTGGCTCCAAGGACTTCCAGTGTCCTCGTTGCCAGCAGCTTTACTTTTGGAGAAAATCAGCCAAGTTGCAAATTTCACACCGGGAACGATGCAGATGGCCAGGGCGAGTGGCCTCAAACTGACCCCATTTTCCCTGGGGAAAATGAAGTCATGTCCCCAGGGTCTGGGTGTCAGATGAAAGGTGGCCTTTGGGGCTCTAAGGACTTCAAAGTCCTTGTTGCCAACAGCTTTAGTTGTGGAGGAATCCAGAGAAGTTTTCAAATTTCTTACAAGGAACTGCCCTGTTGCCTAGGGCAAATGGCTGCAAAGAGAGGCCATTTTGCATGGGAAAAAGAAGTCCTTTCCCCTGGGTCTGGGTTTCAGATGAAAGGTGGCCTTTGGGGCTCCAAGGACTTCCAGGGTGCTCGTTTGCAGCAGCTTTAGTTTTGGAGAAAATCAGCCATGATTGCAAATTTCACACCGGGAACGAGGCAGATGGCCAGGGCGAGTGGCCTCAAACTGACCCCATTTTCCACGGGGAAAATGAAGTCATGTCCCCAGGGTCTGGGTGTCAGATGAAAGGTGGCCTTTAAGGCTCTAAGGACTTGCAAGCCCTAGTTGCCAACAGCTTTAGTTGTGAAGGAATCCAGCACAGATTGCAAATTTCTCACTGGGCACTGCCCTGTTGCCTAGGGCAAATGGCTGAAAAGAGAGAGGCCATTTTGCATGGGAAAAAGAAGTCCTTTCCCCAGGGTCTGGGTGTCAGATGAAAGGTGGCCTTTGGGGCTCCAAGGATTTCCAGTGTCCTCGTTGCCAGCAGTTTTACTTTTGGAAAAATAAGCCAAGTTGGAAAATTTCACACCGGGAACGATGCAGATGGCCAGGGCAAGTGGCCTCAAACTGACCCCATTTTCCACGGGGAAAATTAAGTCATGTCCCCAGGGTCTGGGTGTCAGATGAAAGGTGGCCTTTTGGGCTCTTAGGACTTGCAGGGTACTTCTTACTGGCAGCTTTAGATTTGGAGAAATCCAGCAAAGATTACAAATTTCTTGCTGGGCACCACCCTATTGGTCAGGGCGAGAGGCCAGAAATGGGGGCCATTTTCCATGGGGAAAATGTAGTCATTGGCGAAGGGTCTGCGTATCAGATGAAAGGTGGCTTTGGGGCCCTAAGGAGTTGCAGGGTCCTCGTTGCCAGCAGCTTTAGTTTTGGAGAAAATCAGCCATGATTGCAAATTTCACACCGGGAACGATGCAGATGGCCAGGGCGAGTGGCCTCAAACTGACGCCATTTTCCCGGGGGAAAATGAAGTCATGTCCCCAGCGTCTGGATGTCAGATGAAAGGTGGCCTTTGGGACTCCAAGGATTTCCGGTGTCCTCGTTGCCAGCAGTTTTACTTTTTGAAAAATAAGCCAAGTTGGCAAATTTCACACCGGGAACGATGCAGATGGCCAGGGCGAGTGGCCTCAAACTGACCCCATTTTCCCTGGGGAAAATTAAGTCATGTGCCCCGGGTCTGCGTGTCAGATGAAAGGTGGCCTTTGGGGCTCTAAGGACTTGCAAGCTCCTAGTTGCCAACAGCTTTAGTAGTGGAGGAATCCAGCACAGATTGCAAATTTCTCACTGGGCACTTCCCTGTTGGATATGGCAAATTGCTGCAAAGAGAGGCCATTTTCCATGGGAAAAAGAAGTCCTTTCCCCAGGGTCTGGGAATCAGATGAAAGGTGGCCTTAGCGGCTCCAAGGACTTCCAGTTTCCTCGTTGCCAGCAGCTTTACTTTTGGAGAAAATCAGCCAAGTTGCAAATTTCACACCGGGAACGATGCAGATGGCCAGGGCGAGTGGCCTCAAACTGACCCCATTTTCCACGGGGAAAATGAAGTCATGTCCCCAGGGTCTGGGTGTCAGATGAAAGGTGGCCTTTGGGGCTCTAAGGACTTCAAAGTCCTAGTTGCCAACAGCTTTAGTAGTGGAGGAATCCAGCACAGATTGCAAATTTCTCACTGGGCACTGCCCTGTTGCCTAGGGCAAATGGCTGAAAAGAGAGGCCATTTTCATGGGAAAAAGAAGTCCTTTCCCCAGGGTCTGGGTGTCAGATGAAAGGTGGCCTTAGCGGCTCCAAGGACTTCCAGGGTGCTCGTTCGCAGCAGCTTTAGTTTTGGAGAAAATCAGCCATGATTGCAAATTTCACACCGGGAACGATGCAGATGGCCAGGGCGAGTGGCCTCAAACTGACCCCAATTTCCATGGGGAAAATGAAGTCATGTCCCCAGGGTCTGGGTGTCAGATGAAAGCTGGCCTTTAAGGCTCTAAGGACTTGCAAGCTCCTAGTTGCCAACAGCTTTAGTTGTGGAGGAATCCAGCAAAGTCTGCAAATTTCTCACTGGGCACTGCCCTGTTGCCTAGGGCAAATGGCTGAAAAGAGAGAGGCCATTTTGCATGGGAAAAAGAAGTCCTTTCCCCAGGGTCTGGGTGTCAGATGAAAGGTGGCCTTTTGGGCTCTTAGGACTTGCAGGGTACTTCTTACTGGCAGCTTTAGATTTGGAGAAATCCAGCAAAGATTGCAAATTTCTTGCTGGGCACCACCCTATTGGTCAGGGCGAGAGGCCAGAAATGGGGGCCATTTTCCCTGGGGAAAATGAAGTCATTGGCCCAGAGTCTGCGTATCAGATGAATGGTCGCATCTGGGGCCCTGAGAAGTTGCTGGGTCCTTGTCGCTAGCAGCTTTAGTTTTGGAGAAAATCAGCCAGGTTGGCAAATTTCACACCAGGAAAGATGCAGATGGCCAGGGCAAGTGGCCTCAAACTGACCCGATTTTCCCTGGGGAAAATGAAGTCCAGTCCCCCGGGTCTGGGTGTTAGATGAAAGCTGGACTTTGGGGCTCTAAGGACTTGCAAGCTCCTAGTTGCCAACAGCTTTAGTAGTGGAAGAATCCAGCAAAGTTTTCAAATTTCTCACTGGGAACTGCCCGGTTGCCTAGGGCAAATGGCTGCAAAGGAGGCCATTTTACATGGGAAAAAGAAGTCCTTTCCCCAGGGTCTGGGTGTCAGATGAAAGCTGGCCTTTGGGGCTCTAAGGACTTGCAAGCTCCTAGTTGCCAACAGCTTTAGTTGTGGAGGAATCCAGCAAAGTCTGCAAATTTCTCACTGGGCACTGCCCTGTTGGCTATGGCAAATGGCTGAAAAGAGAGAGGCCATTTTGCATGGGAAAAAGAAGTCCTTTCCCCAGGGTTTGGGAATCAGATGAAAGGTGGCCTTAGTGGCTCCAAGGACTTCCAGTGTCCTCGTTGCCAGCAGCTTTACTTTTGGAGAAAATCAGCCAAGTTGCAAATTTCACACCGGGAACGATGCAGATGGCCAGGGCGAGTGGCCTCAAACTGACCCCATTTTCCCTGGGGAAAATGAAGTCATGTCCCCAGGGTCTGGGTGTCAGATGAAAGGTGGCCTTTGGGGCTCTAAGGACTTCAAAGTCCTTGTTGCCAACAGCTTTAGTTGTGGAGGAATCCAGAAAAGTTTTCAAATTTCTTACAAGGAACTGCCCTGTTGCCTAGGGCAAATGGCTGCAAAGAGAGGCCATTTTGCATGGGAAAAAGAAGTCCTTTCCCCTGGGTCTGGGTTTCAGATGAAAGGTGGCCTTTGGGGCTCCAAGGACTTCCAGGGTGCTCGTTTGCAGCAGCTTTAGTTTTGGAGAAAATCAGCCATGATTGCAAATTTCACACCGGGAACGAGGCAGATGGCCAGGGCGAGTGGCCTCAAACTGACCCCATTTTCCACGGGGAAAATGAAGTCATGTCCCCAGGGTCTGGGTGTCAGATGAAAGGTGGCCTTTAAGGCTCTAAGGACTTGCAAGCCCTAGTTGCCAACAGCTTTAGTTGTGAAGGAATCCAGCACAGATTGCAAATTTCTCACTGGGCACTGCCCTGTTGCCTAGGGCAAATGGCTGAAAAGAGAGAGGCCATTTTGCATGGGAAAAAGAAGTCCTTTCCCCAGGGTCTGGGTGTCAGATGAAAGGTGGCCTTTGGGGCTCCAAGGATTTCCAGTGTCCTCGTTGCCAGCAGTTTTACTTTTGGAAAAATAAGCCAAGTTGGAAAATTTCACACCGGGAACGATGCAGATGGCCAGGGCAAGTGGCCTCAAACTGACCCCATTTTCCACGGGGAAAATTAAGTCATGTCCCCAGGGTCTGGGTGTCAGATGAAAGGTGGCCTTTTGGGCTCTTAGGACTTGCAGGGTACTTCTTACTGGCAGCTTTAGATTTGGAGAAATCCAGCAAAGATTACAAATTTCTTGCTGGGCACCACCCTATTGGTCAGGGCGAGAGGCCAGAAATGGGGGCCATTTTCCATGGGGAAAATGTAGTCATTGGCGAAGGGTCTGCGTATCAGATGAAAGGTGGCTTTGGGGCCCTAAGGAGTTGCAGGGTCCTCGCTGCCAGCAGCTTTAGTTTTGGAGAAAATCAGCCATGATTGCAAATTTCACACCGGGAACGATGCAGATGGCCAGGGCGAGTGGCCTCAAACTGACCCCATTTTCCCGGGGGAAAATGAAGTCATGTCCCCAGCGTCTGGATGTCAGATGAAAGGTGGCCTTTGGGACTCCAAGGATTTCCGGTGTCCTCGTTGCCAGCAGTTTTACTTTTTGAAAAATAAGCCAAGTTGGCAAATTTCACACCGGGAACGATGCAGATGGCCAGGGCGAGTGGCCTCAAACTGACCCCATTTTCCCTGGGGAAAATTAAGTCATGTGCCCCGGGTCTGCGTGTCAGATGAAAGGTGGCCTTTGGGGCTCTAAGGACTTGCAAGCTCCTAGTTGCCAACAGCTTTAGTAGTGGAGGAATCCAGCACAGATTGCAAATTTCTCACTGGGCACTTCCCTGTTGGATATGGCAAATTGCTGCAAAGAGAGGCCATTTTCCATGGGAAAAAGAAGTCCTTTCCCCAGGGTCTGGGAATCAGATGAAAGGTGGCCTTAGCGGCTCCAAGGACTTCCAGTTTCCTCGTTGCCAGCAGCTTTACTTTTGGAGAAAATCAGCCAAGTTGCAAATTTCACACCGGGAACGATGCAGATGGCCAGGGCGAGTGGCCTCAAACTGACCCCATTTTCCACGGGGAAAATGAAGTCATGTCCCCAGGGTCTGGGTGTCAGATGAAAGGTGGCCTTTGGGGCTCTAAGGACTTCAAAGTCCTAGTTGCCAACAGCTTTAGTAGTGGAGGAATCCAGCACAGATTGCAAATTTCTCACTGGGCACTGCCCTGTTGCCTAGGGCAAATGGCTGAAAAGAGAGGCCATTTTCATGGGAAAAAGAAGTCCTTTCCCCAGGGTCTGGGAATCAGATGAAAGGTGGCCTTAGCGGCTCCAAGGACTTCCAGGGTGCTCGTTCGCAGCAGCTTTAGTTTTGGAGAAAATCAGCCATGATTGCAAATTTCACACCGGGAACGATGCAGATGGCCAGGGCGAGTGGCCTCAAACTGACCCCAATTTCCATGGGGAAAATGAAGTCATGTCCCCAGGGTCTGGGTGTCAGATGAAAGCTGGCCTTTAAGGCTCTAAGGACTTGCAAGCTCCTAGTTGCCAACAGCTTTAGTAGTGGAGGAATCCAGCAAAGTCTGCAAATTTCTCACTGGGCACTGCCCTGTTGGCTATGGCAAATGGCTGAAAAGAGAGAGGCCATTTTGCATGGGAAAAAGAAGTCCTTTCCCCAGGGTCTGGGTGTCAGATGAAAGGTGGCCTTTTGGGCTCTTAGGACTTGCAGGGTACTTCTTACTGGCAGCTTTAGATTTGGAGAAATCCAGCAAAGATTGCAAATTTCTTGCTGGGCACCACCCTATTGGTCAGGGCGAGAGGCCAGAAATGGGGGCCATTTTCCCTGGGGAAAATGAAGTCATTGGCCCAGAGTCTGCGTATCAGATGAATGGTCGCATCTGGGGCCCTGAGAAGTTGCAGGGTCCTTGTCGCTAGCAGCTTTAGTTTTGGAGAAAATCAGCCAGGTTGGCAAATTTCACACCAGGAACGATGCAGATGGCCAGGGCAAGTGGCCTCAAACTGACCCGATTTTCCCTGGGGAAAATGAAGTCCAGTCCCCCGGGTCTGGGTGTTAGATGAAAGCTGGACTTTGGGGCTCTAAGGACTTGCAAGCTCCTAGTTGCCAACAGCTTTAGTAGTGGAAGAATCCAGCAAAGTTTTCAAATTTCTCACTGGGAACTGCCCGGTTGCCTAGGGCAAATGGCTGCAAAGGAGGCCATTTTACATGGGAAAAAGAAGTCCTTTCCCCAGGGTCTGGGTGTCAGATGAAAGCTGGCCTTTGGGGCTCTAAGGACTTGCAAGCTCCTAGTTGCCAACAGCTTTAGTTGTGGAGGAATCCAGCAAAGTCTGCAAATTTCTCACTGGGCACTGCCCTGTTGGCTATGGCAAATGGCTGAAAAGAGAGAGGCCATTTTGCATGGGAAAAAGAAGTCCTTTCCCCAGGGTTTGGGAATCAGATGAAAGGTGGCCTTAGTGGCTCCAAGGACTTCCAGTGTCCTCGTTGCCAGCAGCTTTACTTTTGGAGAAAATCAGCCAAGTTGCAAATTTCACACCGGGAACGATGCAGATGGCCAGGGCGAGTGGCCTCAAACTGACCCCATTTTCCCTGGGGAAAATGAAGTCATGTCCCCAGGGTCTGGGTGTCAGATGAAAGGTGGCCTTTGGGGCTCTAAGGACTTCAAAGTCCTTGTTGCCAACCGCTTTAGTTGTGGAGGAATCCAGAAAAGTTTTACAATTTCTTACAAGGAACTGCCCTGTTGCCTAGGGCAAATGGCTGCAAAGAGAGGCCATTTTGCATGGGAAAAAGAAGTCCTTTCCCCTGGGTCTGGGTTTCAGATGAAAGGTGGCCTTTGGGGCTCCAAGGACTTCCAGGGTGCTCGTTTGCAGCAGCTTTAGTTTTGGAGAAAATCAGCCATGATTGCAAATTTCACACCGGGAACGAGGCAGATGGCCAGGGCGAGTGGCCTCAAACTGACCCCATTTTCCACGGGGAAAATGAAGTCATGTCCCCAGGGTCTGGGTGTCAGATGAAAGGTGGCCTTTAAGGCTCTAAGGACTTGCAAGCCCTAGTTGCCAACAGCTTTAGTTGTGAAGGAATCCAGCACAGATTGCAAATTTCTCACTGGGCACTGCCCTGTTGCCTAGGGCAAATGGCTGCAAAGAGAGAGGCCATTTTGCATGGGAAAAAGAAGTCCTTTCCCCAGGGTCTGGGTGTCAGATGAAAGGTGGCCTTTGGGGCTCCAAGGATTTCCAGTGTCCTCGTTGCCAGCAGTTTTACTTTTGGAAAAATAAGCCAAGTTGGAAAATTTCACACCGGGAACGATGCAGATGGCCAGGGCAAGTGGCCTCAAACTGACCCCATTTTCCACGGGGAAAATTAAGTCATGTCCCCAGGGTCTGGGTGTCAGATGAAAGGTGGCCTTTTGGGCTCTTAGGACTTGCAGGGTACTTCTTACTGGCAGCTTTAGATTTGGAGAAATCCAGCAAAGATTACAAATTTCTTGCTGGGCACCACCCTATTGGTCAGGGCGAGAGGCCAGAAATGGGGGCCATTTTCCATGGGGAAAATGTAGTCATTGGCGAAGGGTCTGCGTATCAGATGAAAGGTGGCTTTGGGGCCCTAAGGAGTTGCAGGGTCCTCGTTGCCAGCAGCTTTAGTTTTGGAGAAAATCAGCCATGATTGCAAATTTCACACCGGGAACGATGCAGATGGCCAGGGCGAGTGGCCTCAAACTGACGCCATTTTCCCGGGGGAAAATGAAGTCATGTCCCCAGCGTCTGGATGTCAGATGAAAGGTGGCCTTTGGGACTCCAAGGATTTCCAGTGTCCTCGTTGCCAGCAGTTTTACTTTTTGAAAAATAAGCCAAGTTGGCAAATTTCACACCGGGAACGATGCAGATGGCCAGGGCGAGTGGCCTCAAACTGACCCCATTTTCCCTGGGGAAAATTAAGTCATGTGCCCCGGGTCTGCGTGTCAGATGAAAGGTGGCCTTTGGGGCTCTAAGGACTTGCAAGCTCCTAGTTGCCAACAGCTTTAGTAGTGGAGGAATCCAGCACAGATTGCAAATTTCTCACTGGGCACTTCCCTGTTGGATATGGCAAATTGCTGCAAAGAGAGGCCATTTTCCATGGGAAAAAGAAGTCCTTTCCCCAGGGTCTGGGAATCAGATGAAAGGTGGCCTTAGCGGCTCCAAGGACTTCCAGTTTCCTCGTTGCCAGCAGCTTTACTTTTGGAGAAAATCAGCCAAGTTGCAAATTTCACACCGGGAACGATGCAGATGGCCAGGGCGAGTGGCCTCAAACTGACCCCATTTTCCACGGGGAAAATGAAGTCATGTCCCCAGGGTCTGGGTGTCAGATGAAAGGTGGCCTTTGGGGCTCTAAGGACTTCAAAGTCCTAGTTGCCAACAGCTTTAGTAGTGGAGGAATCCAGCACAGATTGCAAATTTCTCACTGGGCACTGCCCTGTTGCCTAGGGCAAATGGCTGCAAAGAGAGGCCATTTTCATGGGAAAAAGAAGTCCTTTCCCCAGGGTCTGGGAATCAGATGAAAGGTGGCCTTAGCGGCTCCAAGGACTTCCAGGGTGCTCGTTCGCAGCAGCTTTAGTTTTGGAGAAAATCAGCCATGATTGCAAATTTCACACCGGGAACGATGCAGATGGCCAGGGCGAGTGGCCTCAAACTGACCCCAATTTCCATGGGGAAAATGAAGTCATGTCCCCAGGGTCTGGGTGTCAGATGAAAGCTGGCCTTTAAGGCTCTAAGGACTTGCAAGCTCCTAGTTGCCAACAGCTTTAGTTGTGGAGGAATCCAGCAAAGTCTGCAAATTTCTCACTGGGCACTGCCCTGTTGGCTATGGCAAATGGCTGAAAAGAGAGAGGCCATTTTGCATGGGAAAAAGAAGTCCTTTCCCCAGGGTCTGGGTGTCAGATGAAAGGTGGCCTTTTGGGCTCTTAGGACTTGCAGGGTACTTCTTACTGGCAGCTTTAGATTTGGAGAAATCCAGCAAAGATTGCAAATTTCTTGCTGGGCACCACCCTATTGGTCAGGGCGAGAGGCCAGAAATGGGGGCCATTTTCCTTGGGGAAAATGAAGTCATTGGCCCAGAGTCTGCGTATCAGATGAATGGTCGCATCTGGGGCCCTGAGAAGTTGCAGGGTCCTTGTCGCTAGCAGCTTTAGTTTTGGAGAAAATCAGCCAGGTTGGCAAATTTCACACCAGGAACGATGCAGATGGCCAGGGCGAGTGGCCTCAAACTGACCCGATTTTCCCTGGGGAAAATGAAGTCCAGTCCCCCGGGTCTGGGTGTTAGATGAAAGCTGGACTTTGGGGCTCTAAGGACTTGCAAGCTCCTAGTTGCCAACAGCTTTAGTAGTGGAAGAATCCAGCAAAGTTTTCAAATTTCTCACTGGGAACTGCCCGGTTGCCTAGGGCAAATGGCTGCAAAGGAGGCCATTTTACATGGGAAAAAGAAGTCCTTTCCCCAGGGTCTGGGTGTCAGATGAAAGGTGGCCTTTGGGGCTCTAAGGACTTGCAAGCTCCTAGTTGCCAACAGCTTTAGTAGTGGAGGAATCCAGCACAGATTGCAAATTTCTCACTGGGCACTGCCCTGTTGCCTAGGGCAAATGGCTGAAAAGAGAGGCCATTTTCATGGGAAAAAGAAGTCCTTTCCCCAGGGTCTGGGTGTCAGATGAAAGGTGGCCTTTTGAGCTCTTAGGACTTGCAGGGTACTTCTTACTGGCAGCTTTAGATTTGGAGAAATCCAGCAAAGATTACAAATTTCTTGCTGGGCACCACCCTATTGGTTAGGGCGAGAGGCCAGAAATGGGGGCCATTTTCCATGGGGAAAATGAAGTCATTGGCGCAGGGTCTGCGTATCAGATGAAAGGTGGCTTTGGGGCCCTGAGGAGTTGCAGGGTCCTTGTCGCTAGCAGCTTTAGTTTTGGAGAAAATCAGCCATGATTGCAAATTTCACACCGGGAACGATGCAGATGGCCAGGGCGAGTGGCCTCAAACTGACCCCATATTCCACGGGGAAAATTAAGTCATGTCCCCCGGGTCTGCGTGTCAGATGAAAGCTGGACTTTGGGGCTCAAAGGACTTGCAAGCTCCTAGTTGCCAACAGCGTTAGTTCTTTAGGAATCCAGCAATGTTTAAAAATTTCTCACTGCGCACTGCCCTGTTGTCTATGGCAAATGGCTGCAAAGAGAGGCCATTTTGCATGGGAAAAAGAAGTCCTTTCCCCAGGGTTTGGGAATCAGATGAAAGGTGGCCTTAGTGGCTCCAAGGACTTCCAGTGTCCTCGTTGCCAGAAGCTTTACTTTTGGAGAAAATCAGCCAAGTTGCAAATTTCACACCGGGAACGATGCAGATGGCCAGGGCGAGTGGCCTCAAACTGACCCCATTTTCCCTGGGGAAAATGAAGTCATGTCCCCAGGGTCTGGGTGTCAGATGAAAGGTGGCCTTTGGGGCTCTAAGGACTTCAAAGTCCTTGTTGCCAACAGCTTTAGTTGTGGAGGAATCCAGAAAAGTTTTCAAATTTCTTACATGGAACTGCCCTGTTGCCTAGGGCAAATGGCTGCAAAGAGAGGCCATTTTGCATGGGAAAAAGAAGTCCTTTCCCCTGGGTCTGGGTTTCAGATGAAAGGTGGCCTTTGGGGCTCCAAGGACTTCCAGGGTGCTCGTTTGCAGCAGCTTTAGTTTTGGAGAAAATCAGCCATGATTGCAAATTTCACACCGGGAACGAGGCAGATGGCCAGGGCGAGTGGCCTCAAACTGACCCCATTTTCCACGGGGAAAATGAAGTCATGTCCCCAGGGTCTGGGTGTCAGATGAAAGGTGGCCTTTAAGGCTCTAAGGACTTGCAAGCCCTAGTTGCCAACAGCTTTAGTTGTGAAGGAATCCAGCACAGATTGCAAATTTCTCACTGGGCACTGCCCTGTTGCCTAGGGCAAATGGCTGAAAAGAGAGAGGCCATTTTGCATGGGAAAAAGAAGTCCTTTCCCCAGGGTCTGGGTGTCAGATGAAAGGTGGCCTTTGGGGCTCCAAGGATTTCCAGTGTCCTCGTTGCCAGCAGTTTTACTTTTGGAAAAATAAGCCAAGTTGGAAAATTTCACACCGGGAACGATGCAGATGGCCAGGGCAAGTGGCCTCAAACTGACCCCATTTTCCACGGGGAAAATTAAGTCATGTCCCCAGGGTCTGGGTGTCAGATGAAAGGTGGCCTTTTGGGCTCTTAGGACTTGCAGGGTACTTCTTACTGGCAGCTTTAGATTTGGAGAAATCCAGCAAAGATTACAAATTTCTTGCTGGGCACCACCCTATTGGTCAGGGCGAGAGGCCAGAAATGGGGGCCATTTTCCATGGGGAAAATGTAGTCATTGGCGAAGGGTCTGCGTATCAGATGAAAGGTGGCTTTGGGGCCCTAAGGAGTTGCAGGGTCCTCGTTGCCAGCAGCTTTACTTTTGGAGAAAATCAGCCATGATTGCAAATTTCACACCGGGAATGATGCAGATGGCCAGGGCGAGTGGCCTCAAACTGACGCCATTTTCCCGGGGGAAAATGAAGTCATGTCCCCAGCGTCTGGATGTCAGATGAAAGGTGGCCTTTGGGACTCCAAGGATTTCCGGTGTCCTCGTTGCCAGCAGTTTTACTTTTTGAAAAATAAGCCAAGTTGGCAAATTTCACACCGGGAACGATGCAGATGGCCAGGGCGAGTGGCCTCAAACTGACCCCATTTTCCCTGGGGAAAATTAAGTCATGTGCCCCGGGTCTGCGTGTCAGATGAAAGGTGGCCTTTGGGGCTCTAAGGACTTGCAAGCTCCTAGTTGCCAACAGCTTTAGTAGTGGAGGAATCCAGCACAGATTGCAAATTTCTCACTGGGCACTTCCCTGTTGGATATGGCAAATGGCTGCAAAGAGAGGCCATTTTCCATGGGAAAAAGAAGTCCTTTCCCCAGGGTCTGGGAATCAGATGAAAGGTGGCCTTAGCGGCTCCAAGGACTTCCAGTTTCCTCGTTGCCAGCAGCTTTACTTTTGGAGAAAATCAGCCAAGTTGCAAATTTCACACCGGGAACGATGCAGATGGCCAGGGCGAGTGGCCTCAAACTGACCCCATTTTCCACGGGGAAAATGAAGTCATGTCCCCAGGGTCTGGGTGTCAGATGAAAGGTGGCCTTTGGGGCTCTAAGGACTTCAAAGTCCTAGTTGCCAACAGCTTTAGTAGTGGAGGAATCCAGCACAGATTGCAAATTTCTCACTGGGCACTGCCCTGTTGCCTAGGGCAAATGGCTGCAAAGAGAGGCCATTTTCATGGGAAAAAGAAGTCCTTTCCCCAGGGTCTGGGAATCAGATGAAAGGTGGCCTTAGCGGCTCCAAGGACTTCCAGGGTGCTCGTTTGCAGCAGCTTTAGTTTTGGAGAAAATCAGCCATGATTGCAAATTTCACACCGGGAACGATGCAGATGGCCAGGGCGAGTGGCCTCAAACTGACCCCAATTTCCATGGGGAAAATGAAGTCATGTCCCCAGGGTCTGGGTGTCAGATGAAAGCTGGCCTTTAAGGCTCTAAGGACTTGCAAGCTCCTAGTTGCCAACAGCTTTAGTAGTGGAGGAATCCAGCAAAGTCTGCAAATTTCTCACTGGGCACTGCCCTGTTGGCTATGGCAAATGGCTGCAAAGAGAGAGGCCATTTTGCATGGGAAAAAGAAGTCCTTTCCCCAGGGTCTGGGTGTCAGATGAAAGGTGGCCTTTTGGGCTCTTAGGACTTGCAGGGTACTTCTTACTGGCAGCTTTAGATTTGGAGAAATCCAGCAAAGATTGCAAATTTCTTGCTGGGCACCACCCTATTGGTCAGGGCGAGAGGCCAGAAATGGGGGCCATTTTCCCTGGGGAAAATGAAGTCATTGGCCCAGAGTCTGCGTATCAGATGAATGGTCGCATCTGGGGCCCTGAGAAGTTGCAGGGTCCTTGTCGCTAGCAGCTTTAGTTTTGGAGAAAATCAGCCAGGTTGGCAAATTTCACACCAGGAACGATGCAGATGGCCAGGGCAAGTGGCCTCAAACTGACCCGATTTTCCCTGGGGAAAATGAAGTCCAGTCCCCCGGGTCTGGGTGTTAGATGAAAGCTGGACTTTGGGGCTCTAAGGACTTGCAAGCTCCTAGTTGCCAACAGCTTTAGTAGTGGAAGAATCCAGCAAAGTTTTCAAATTTCTCACTGGGAACTGCCCGGTTGCCTAGGGCAAATGGCTGCAAAGGAGGCCATTTTACATGGGAAAAAGAAGTCCTTTCCCCAGGGTCTGGGTGTCAGATGAAAGGTGGCCTTTGGGGCTCTAAGGACTTGCAAGCTCCTAGTTGCCAACAGCTTTAGTAGTGGAGGAATCCAGCACAGATTGCAAATTTCTCACTGGGTACTGCCCTGTTGGAAGGGCAAATGGCTGAAAAGAGAGAGGCCATTTTGCATGGGAAAAAGAAGTCCTTTCCCCAGGGTCTGGGTGTCAGATGAAAGGTGGCCTTTTGAGCTCTTAGGACTTGCAGGGTACTTCTTACTGGCAGCTTTAGATTTGGAGAAATCCAGCAAAGATTGCAAATTTCTTGCTGGGCACCACCCTATTGGTTAGGGCGAGAGGCCAGAAATGGGGGCCATTTTCCATGGGGAAAATGAAGTCATTGGCGCAGGGTCTGCGTATCAGATGAAAGGTGGCTTTGGGGCCCTGAGGAGTTGCAGGGTCCTTGTCGCTAGCAGCTTTAGTTTTGGAGAAAATCAGCCATGATTGCAAATTTCACACCGGGAACGATGCAGATGGCCAGGGCGAGTGGCCTCAAACTGACCCCATATTCCACGGGGAAAATTAAGTCATGTCCCCCGGGTCTGCGTGTCAGATGAAAGCTGGACTTTGGGGCTCAAAGGACTTGCAAGCTCCTAGTTGCCAACAGCGTTAGTTCTTTAGGAATCCAGCAATGTTTAAAAATTTCTCACTGCGCACTGCCCTGTTGTCTATGGCAAATGGCTGCAAAGAGAGGCCATTTTGCATGGGAAAAAGAAGTCCTTTCCCCAGGGTTTGGGAATCAGATGAAAGGTGGCCTTAGTGGCTCCAAGGACTTCCAGTGTCCTCGTTGCCAGAAGCTTTACTTTTGGAGAAAATCAGCCAAGTTGCAAATTTCACACCGGGAACGATGCAGATGGCCAGGGCGAGTGGCCTCAAACTGACCCCATTTTCCCTGGGGAAAATGAAGTCATGTCCCCAGGGTCTGGGTGTCAGATGAAAGGTGGCCTTTGGGGCTCTAAGGACTTCAAAGTCCTTGTTGCCAACAGCTTTAGTTGTGGAGGAATCCAGAAAAGTTTTCAAATTTCTTACATGGAACTGCCCTGTTGCCTAGGGCAAATGGCTGCAAAGAGAGGCCATTTTGCATGGGAAAAAGAAGTCCTTTCCCCTGGGTCTGGGTTTCAGATGAAAGGTGGCCTTTGGGGCTCCAAGGACTTCCAGGGTGCTCGTTTGCAGCAGCTTTAGTTTTGGAGAAAATCAGCCATGATTGCAAATTTCACACCGGGAACGAGGCAGATGGCCAGGGCGAGTGGCCTCAAACTGACCCCATTTTCCACGGGGAAAATGAAGTCATGTCCCCAGGGTCTGGGTGTCAGATGAAAGGTGGCCTTTAAGGCTCTAAGGACTTGCAAGCCCTAGTTGCCAACAGCTTTAGTTGTGAAGGAATCCAGCACAGATTGCAAATTTCTCACTGGGCACTGCCCTGTTGCCTAGGGCAAATGGCTGCAAAGAGAGAGGCCATTTTGCATGGGAAAAAGAAGTCCTTTCCCCAGGGTCTGGGTGTCAGATGAAAGGTGGCCTTTGGGGCTCCAAGGATTTCCAGTGTCCTCGTTGCCAGCAGTTTTACTTTTGGAAAAATAAGCCAAGTTGGAAAATTTCACACCGGGAACGATGCAGATGGCCAGGGCAAGTGGCCTCAAACTGACCCCATTTTCCACGGGGAAAATTAAGTCATGTCCCCAGGGTCTGGGTGTCAGATGAAAGGTGGCCTTTTGGGCTCTTAGGACTTGCAGGGTACTTCTTACTGGCAGCTTTAGATTTGGAGAAATCCAGCAAAGATTACAAATTTCTTGCTGGGCACCACCCTATTGGTCAGGGCGAGAGGCCAGAAATGGGGGCCATTTTCCATGGGGAAAATGTAGTCATTGGCGAAGGGTCTGCGTATCAGATGAAAGGTGGCTTTGGGGCCCTAAGGAGTTGCAGGGTCCTCGTTGCCAGCAGCTTTAGTTTTGGAGAAAATCAGCCATGATTGCAAATTTCACACCGGGAACGATGCAGATGGCCAGGGCGAGTGGCCTCAAACTGACCCCATTTTCCCTGGGGAAAATTAAGTCATGTGCCCCGGGTCTGCGTGTCAGATGAAAGGTGGCCTTTGGGGCTCTAAGGACTTGCAAGCTCCTAGTTGCCAACAGCTTTAGTAGTGGAGGAATCCAGCACAGATTGCAAATTTCTCACTGGGCACTTCCCTGTTGGATATGGCAAATGGCTGCAAAGAGAGGCCATTTTCCATGGGAAAAAGAAGTCCTTTCCCCAGGGTCTGGGAATCAGATGAAAGGTGGCCTTAGCGGCTCCAAGGACTTCCAGTTTCCTCGTTGCCAGCAGCTTTACTTTTGGAGAAAATCAGCCAAGTTGCAAATTTCACACCGGGAACGATGCAGATGGCCAGGGCGAGTGGCCTCAAACTGACCCCATTTTCCACGGGGAAAATGAAGTCATGTCCCCAGGGTCTGGGTGTCAGATGAAAGGTGGCCTTTGGGGCTCTAAGGACTTCAAAGTCCTAGTTGCCAACAGCTTTAGTAGTGGAGGAATCCAGCACAGATTGCAAATTTCTCACTGGGCACTGCCCTGTTGCCTAGGGCAAATGGCTGCAAAGAGAGGCCATTTTCATGGGAAAAAGAAGTCCTTTCCCCAGGGTCTGGGAATCAGATGAAAGGTGGCCTTAGCGGCTCCAAGGACTTCCAGGGTGCTCGTTTGCAGCAGCTTTAGTTTTGGAGAAAATCAGCCATGATTGCAAATTTCACACCGGGAACGATGCAGATGGCCAGGGCGAGTGGCCTCAAACTGACCCCAATTTCCATGGGGAAAATGAAGTCATGTCCCCAGGGTCTGGGTGTCAGATGAAAGCTGGCCTTTAAGGCTCTAAGGACTTGCAAGCTCCTAGTTGCCAACAGCTTTAGTAGTGGAGGAATCCAGCAAAGTCTGCAAATTTCTCACTGGGCACTGCCCTGTTGGCTATGGCAAATGGCTGCAAAGAGAGAGGCCATTTTGCATGGGAAAAAGAAGTCCTTTCCCCAGGGTCTGGGTGTCAGATGAAAGGTGGCCTTTTGGGCTCTTAGGACTTGCAGGGTACTTCTTACTGGCAGCTTTAGATTTGGAGAAATCCAGCAAAGATTGCAAATTTCTTGCTGGGCACCACCCTATTGGTCAGGGCGAGAGGCCAGAAATGGGGGCCATTTTCCCTGGGGAAAATGAAGTCATTGGCCCAGAGTCTGCGTATCAGATGAATGGTCGCATCTGGGGCCCTGAGAAGTTGCAGGGTCCTTGTCGCTAGCAGCTTTAGTTTTGGAGAAAATCAGCAGGTTGGCAAATTTCACACCAGGAACGATGCAGATGGCCAGGGCAAGTGGCCTCAAACTGACCCGATTTTCCCTGGGGAAAATGAAGTCCAGTCCCCCGGGTCTGGGTGTTAGATGAAAGCTGGACTTTGGGGCTCTAAGGACTTGCAAGCTCCTAGTTGCCAACAGCTTTAGTAGTGGAAGAATCCAGCAAAGTTTTCAAATTTCTCACTGGGAACTGCCCGGTTGCCTAGGGCAAATGGCTGCAAAGGAGGCCATTTTCCATGGGAAAAAGAAGTCCTTTCCCCAGGGTCTGGGTGTCAGATGAAAGGTGGCCTTTGGGGCTCTAAGGACTTGCAAGCTCCTAGTTGCCAACAGCTTTAGTAGTGGAGGAATCCAGCACAGATTGCAAATTTCTCACTGGGTACTGCCCTGTTGGAAGGGCAAATGGCTGAAAAGAGAGAGGCCATTTTGCATGGGAAAAAGAAGTCCTTTCCCCAGGGTCTGGGTGTCAGATGAAAGGTGGCCTTTTGAGCTCTTAGGACTTGCAGGGTACTTCTTACTGGCAGCTTTAGATTTGGAGAAATCCAGCAAAGATTGCAAATTTCTTGCTGGGCACCACCCTATTGGTTAGGGCGAGAGGCCAGAAATGGGGGCCATTTTCCATGGGGAAAATGAAGTCATTGGCGCAGGGTCTGCGTATCAGATGAAAGGTGGCTTTGGGGCCCTGAGGAGTTGCAGGGTCCTTGTCGCTAGCAGCTTTAGTTTTGGAGAAAATCAGCCATGATTGCAAATTTCACACCGGGAACGATGCAGATGGCCAGGGCGAGTGGCCTCAAACTGACCCCATATTCCACGGGGAAAATTAAGTCATGTCCCCCGGGTCTGCGTGTCAGATGAAAGCTGGACTTTGGGGCTCAAAGGACTTGCAAGCTCCTAGTTGCCAACAGCGTTAGTTCTTTAGGAATCCAGCAATGTTTAAAAATTTCTCACTGCGCACTGCCCTGTTGTCTATGGCAAATGGCTGCAAAGAGAGGCCATTTTGCATGGGAAAAAGAAGTCCTTTCCCCAGGGTTTGGGAATCAGATGAAAGGTGGCCTTAGTGGCTCCAAGGACTTCCAGTGTCCTCGTTGCCAGAAGCTTTACTTTTGGAGAAAATCAGCCAAGTTGCAAATTTCACACCGGGAACGATGCAGATGGCCAGGGCAAGTGGCCTCAAACTGACCCCATTTTCCCTGGGGAAAATGAAGTCATGTCCCCAGGGTCTGGGTGTCAGATGAAAGGTGGCCTTTGGGGCTCTAAGGACTTCAAAGTCCTTGTTGCCAACAGCTTTAGTTGTGGAGGAATCCAGAAAAGTTTTCAAATTTCTTACATGGAACTGCCCTGTTGCCTAGGGCAAATGGCTGCAAAGAGAGGCCATTTTGCATGGGAAAAAGAAGTCCTTTCCCCTGGGTCTGGGTTTCAGATGAAAGGTGGCCTTTGGGGCTCCAAGGACTTCCAGGGTGCTCGTTTGCAGCAGCTTTAGTTTTGGAGAAAATCAGCCATGATTGCAAATTTCACACCGGGAACGATGCAGATGGCCAGGGCGAGTGGCCTCAAACTGACCCCATTTTCCACGGGGAAAATGAAGTCATGTCCCCAGGGTCTGGGTGTCAGATGAAAGGTGGCCTTTAAGGCTCTAAGGACTTGCAAGCCCTAGTTGCCAACAGCTTTAGTTGTGAAGGAATCCAGCACAGATTGCAAATTTCTCACTGGGCACTGCCCTGTTGCCTAGGGCAAATGGCTGCAAAGAGAGAGGCCATTTTGCATGGGAAAAAGAAGTCCTTTCCCCAGGGTCTGGGTGTCAGATGAAAGGTGGCCTTTGGGGCTCCAAGGATTTCCAGTGTCCTCGTTGCCAGCAGTTTTACTTTTGGAAAAATAAGCCAAGTTGGAAAATTTCACACCGGGAACGATGCAGATGGCCAGGGCAAGTGGCCTCAAACTGACCCCATTTTCCACGGGGAAAATTAAGTCATGTCCCCAGGGTCTGGGTGTCAGATGAAAGGTGGCCTTTTGGGCTCTTAGGACTTGCAGGGTACTTCTTACTGGCAGCTTTAGATTTGGAGAAATCCAGCAAAGATTACAAATTTCTTGCTGGGCACCACCCTATTGGTCAGGGCGAGAGGCCAGAAATGGGGGCCATTTTCCATGGGGAAAATGTAGTCATTGGCGAAGGGTCTGCGTATCAGATGAAAGGTGGCTTTGGGGCCCTAAGGAGTTGCAGGGTCCTCGTTGCCAGCAGCTTTAGTTTTGGAGAAAATCAGCCATGATTGCAAATTTCACACCGGGAACGATGCAGATGGCCAGGGCGAGTGGCCTCAAACTGACCCCATTTTCCCTGGGGAAAATTAAGTCATGTGCCCCGGGTCTGCGTGTCAGATGAAAGGTGGCCTTTGGGGCTCTAAGGACTTGCAAGCTCCTAGTTGCCAACAGCTTTAGTAGTGGAGGAATCCAGCACAGATTGCAAATTTCTCACTGGGCACTTCCCTGTTGGATATGGCAAATGGCTGCAAAGAGAGGCCATTTTCCATGGGAAAAAGAAGTCCTTTCCCCAGGGTCTGGGAATCAGATGAAAGGTGGCCTTAGCGGCTCCAAGGACTTCCAGTTTCCTCGTTGCCAGCAGCTTTACTTTTGGAGAAAATCAGCCAAGTTGCAAATTTCACACCGGGAACGATGCAGATGGCCAGGGCGAGTGGCCTCAAACTGACCCCATTTTCCACGGGGAAAATGAAGTCATGTCCCCAGGGTCTGGGTGTCAGATGAAAGGTGGCCTTTGGGGCTCTAAGGACTTCAAAGTCCTAGTTGCCAACAGCTTTAGTAGTGGAGGAATCCAGCACAGATTGCAAATTTCTCACTGGGCACTGCCCTGTTGCCTAGGGCAAATGGCTGCAAAGAGAGGCCATTTTCATGGGAAAAAGAAGTCCTTTCCCCAGGGTCTGGGAATCAGATGAAAGGTGGCCTTAGCGGCTCCAAGGACTTCCAGGGTGCTCGTTTGCAGCAGCTTTAGTTTTGGAGAAAATCAGCCATGATTGCAAATTTCACACCGGGAACGATGCAGATGGCCAGGGCGAGTGGCCTCAAACTGACCCCAATTTCCATGGGGAAAATGAAGTCATGTCCCCAGGGTCTGGGTGTCAGATGAAAGCTGGCCTTTAAGGCTCTAAGGACTTGCAAGCTCCTAGTTGCCAACAGCTTTAGTAGTGGAGGAATCCAGCAAAGTCTGCAAATTTCTCACTGGGCACTGCCCTGTTGGCTATGGCAAATGGCTGCAAAGAGAGAGGCCATTTTGCATGGGAAAAAGAAGTCCTTTCCCCAGGGTCTGGGTGTCAGATGAAAGGTGGCCTTTTGGGCTCTTAGGACTTGCAGGGTACTTCTTACTGGCAGCTTTAGATTTGGAGAAATCCAGCAAAGATTGCAAATTTCTTGCTGGGCACCACCCTATTGGTCAGGGCGAGAGGCCAGAAATGGGGGCCATTTTCCCTGGGGAAAATGAAGTCATTGGCCCAGAGTCTGCGTATCAGATGAATGGTCGCATCTGGGGCCCTGAGAAGTTGCAGGGTCCTTGTCGCTAGCAGCTTTAGTTTTGGAGAAAATCAGCAGGTTGGCAAATTTCACACCAGGAACGATGCAGATGGCCAGGGCAAGTGGCCTCAAACTGACCCGATTTTCCCTGGGGAAAATGAAGTCCAGTCCCCCGGGTCTGGGTGTTAGATGAAAGCTGGACTTTGGGGCTCTAAGGACTTGCAAGCTCCTAGTTGCCAACAGCTTTAGTAGTGGAAGAATCCAGCAAAGTTTTCAAATTTCTCACTGGGAACTGCCCGGTTGCCTAGGGCAAATGGCTGCAAAGGAGGCCATTTTCCATGGGAAAAAGAAGTCCTTTCCCCAGGGTCTGGGTGTCAGATGAAAGGTGGCCTTTGGGGCTCTAAGGACTTGCAAGCTCCTAGTTGCCAACAGCTTTAGTAGTGGAGGAATCCAGCACAGATTGCAAATTTCTCACTGGGTACTGCCCTGTTGGAAGGGCAAATGGCTGAAAAGAGAGAGGCCATTTTGCATGGGAAAAAGAAGTCCTTTCCCCAGGGTCTGGGTGTCAGATGAAAGGTGGCCTTTTGAGCTCTTAGGACTTGCAGGGTACTTCTTACTGGCAGCTTTAGATTTGGAGAAATCCAGCAAAGATTGCAAATTTCTTGCTGGGCACCACCCTATTGGTTAGGGCGAGAGGCCAGAAATGGGGGCCATTTTCCATGGGGAAAATGAAGTCATTGGCGCAGGGTCTGCGTATCAGATGAAAGGTGGCTTTGGGGCCCTGAGGAGTTGCAGGGTCCTTGTCGCTAGCAGCTTTAGTTTTGGAGAAAATCAGCCATGATTGCAAATTTCACACCGGGAACGATGCAGATGGCCAGGGCGAGTGGCCTCAAACTGACCCCATATTCCACGGGGAAAATTAAGTCATGTCCCCCGGGTCTGCGTGTCAGATGAAAGCTGGACTTTGGGGCTCAAAGGACTTGCAAGCTCCTAGTTGCCAACAGCGTTAGTTCTTTAGGAATCCAGCAATGTTTAAAAATTTCTCACTGCGCACTGCCCTGTTGTCTATGGCAAATGGCTGCAAAGAGAGGCCATTTTGCATGGGAAAAAGAAGTCCTTTCCCCAGGGTTTGGGAATCAGATGAAAGGTGGCCTTAGTGGCTCCAAGGACTTCCAGTGTCCTCGTTGCCAGAAGCTTTACTTTTGGAGAAAATCAGCCAAGTTGCAAATTTCACACCGGGAACGATGCAGATGGCCAGGGCAAGTGGCCTCAAACTGACCCCATTTTCCCTGGGGAAAATGAAGTCATGTCCCCAGGGTCTGGGTGTCAGATGAAAGGTGGCCTTTGGGGCTCTAAGGACTTCAAAGTCCTTGTTGCCAACAGCTTTAGTTGTGGAGGAATCCAGAAAAGTTTTCAAATTTCTTACATGGAACTGCCCTGTTGCCTAGGGCAAATGGCTGCAAAGAGAGGCCATTTTGCATGGGAAAAAGAAGTCCTTTCCCCTGGGTCTGGGTTTCAGATGAAAGGTGGCCTTTGGGGCTCCAAGGACTTCCAGGGTGCTCGTTTGCAGCAGCTTTAGTTTTGGAGAAAATCAGCCATGATTGCAAATTTCACACCGGGAACGATGCAGATGGCCAGGGCGAGTGGCCTCAAACTGACCCCATTTTCCACGGGGAAAATGAAGTCATGTCCCCAGGGTCTGGGTGTCAGATGAAAGGTGGCCTTTAAGGCTCTAAGGACTTGCAAGCCCTAGTTGCCAACAGCTTTAGTTGTGAAGGAATCCAGCACAGATTGCAAATTTCTCACTGGGCACTGCCCTGTTGCCTAGGGCAAATGGCTGCAAAGAGAGAGGCCATTTTGCATGGGAAAAAGAAGTCCTTTCCCCAGGGTCTGGGTGTCAGATGAAAGGTGGCCTTTGGGGCTCCAAGGATTTCCAGTGTCCTCGTTGCCAGCAGTTTTACTTTTGGAAAAATAAGCCAAGTTGGAAAATTTCACACCGGGAACGATGCAGATGGCCAGGGCAAGTGGCCTCAAACTGACCCCATTTTCCACGGGGAAAATTAAGTCATGTCCCCAGGGTCTGGGTGTCAGATGAAAGGTGGCCTTTTGGGCTCTTAGGACTTGCAGGGTACTTCTTACTGGCAGCTTTAGATTTGGAGAAATCCAGCAAAGATTACAAATTTCTGGCTGGGCACCACCCTATTGGTCAGGGCGAGAGGCCAGAAATGGGGGCCATTTTCCATGGGGAAAATGTAGTCATTGGCGAAGGGTCTGCGTATCAGATGAAAGGTGGCTTTGGGGCCCTAAGGAGTTGCAGGGTCCTCGTTGCCAGCAGCTTTAGTTTTGGAGAAAATCAGCCATGATTGCAAATTTCACACCGGGAACGATGCAGATGGCCAGGGCGAGTGGCCTCAAACTGACCCCATTTTCCCTGGGGAAAATTAAGTCATGTGCCCCGGGTCTGCGTGTCAGATGAAAGGTGGCCTTTGGGGCTCTAAGGACTTGCAAGCTCCTTGTTGCCAACAGCTTTAGTAGTGGAGGAATCCAGCACAGATTGCAAATTTCTCACTGGGCACTTCCCTGTTGGATATGGCAAATTGCTGCAAAGAGAGGCCATTTTCCATGGGAAAAAGAAGTCCTTTCCCCAGGGTCTGGGAATCAGATGAAAGGTGGCCTTAGCGGCTCCAAGGACTTCCAGTTTCCTCGTTGCCAGCAGCTTTACTTTTGGAGAAAATCAGCCAAGTTGCAAATTTCACACCGGGAACGATGCAGATGGCCAGGGCGAGTGGCCTCAAACTGACCCCATTTTCCACGGGGAAAATGAAGTCATGTCCCCAGGGTCTGGGTGTCAGATGAAAGGTGGCCTTTGGGGCTCTAAGGACTTCAAAGTCCTAGTTGCCAACAGCTTTAGTAGTGGAGGAATCCAGCACAGATTGCAAATTTCTCACTGGGCACTGCCCTGTTGCCTAGGGCAAATGGCTGCAAAGAGAGGCCATTTTCATGGGAAAAAGAAGTCCTTTCCCCAGGGTCTGGGAATCAGATGAAAGGTGGCCTTAGCGGCTCCAAGGACTTCCAGGGTGCTCGTTTGCAGCAGCTTTAGTTTTGGAGAAAATCAGCCATGATTGCAAATTTCACACCGGGAACGATGCAGATGGCCAGGGCGAGTGGCCTCAAACTGACCCCAATTTCCATGGGGAAAATGAAGTCATGTCCCCAGGGTCTGGGTGTCAGATGAAAGCTGGCCTTTAAGGCTCTAAGGACTTGCAAGCTCCTAGTTGCCAACAGCTTTAGTAGTGGAGGAATCCAGCAAAGTCTGCAAATTTCTCACTGGGCACTGCCCTGTTGGCTATGGCAAATGGCTGCAAAGAGAGAGGCCATTTTGCATGGGAAAAAGAAGTCCTTTCCCCAGGGTCTGGGTGTCAGATGAAAGGTGGCCTTTTGGGCTCTTAGGACTTGCAGGGTACTTCTTACTGGCAGCTTTAGATTTGGAGAAATCCAGCAAAGATTGCAAATTTCTTGCTGGGCACCACCCTATTGGTCAGGGCGAGAGGCCAGAAATGGGGGCCATTTTCCCTGGGGAAAATGAAGTCATTGGCCCAGAGTCTGCGTATCAGATGAATGGTCGCATCTGGGGCCCTGAGAAGTTGCAGGGTCCTTGTCGCTAGCAGCTTTAGTTTTGGAGAAAATCAGCCAGGTTGGCAAATTTCACACCAGGAACGATGCAGATGGCCAGGGCAAGTGGCCTCAAACTGACCCGATTTTCCCTGGGGAAAATGAAGTCCAGTCCCCCGGGTCTGGGTGTTAGATGAAAGCTGGACTTTGGGGCTCTAAGGACTTGCAAGCTCCTAGTTGCCAACAGCTTTAGTAGTGGAAGAATCCAGCAAAGTTTTCAAATTTCTCACTGGGAACTGCCCGGTTGCCTAGGGCAAATGGCTGCAAAGGGGGCCATTTTACATGGGAAAAAGAAGTCCTTTCCCCAGGGTCTGGGTGTCAGATGAAAGGTGGCCTTTGGGGCTCTAAGGACTTGCAAGCTCCTAGTTGCCAACAGCTTTAGTAGTGGAGGAATCCAGCACAGATTGCAAATTTCTCACTGGGCACTGCCCTGTTGCCTAGGGCAAATGGCTGGAAAGAGAGGCCATTTTCATGGGAAAAAGAAGTCCTTTCCCCAGGGTCTGGGTGTCAGATGAAAGGTGGCCTTTTGAGCTCTTAGGACTTGCAGGGTACTTCTTACTGGCAGCTTTAGATTTGGAGAAATCCAGCAAAGATTACAAATTTCTTGCTGGGCACCACCCTATTGGTCAGGGCGAGAGGCCAGAAATGGGGGCCATTTTCCATGGGGAAAATGAAGTCATTGGCGCAGGGTCTGCGTATCAGATGAAAGGTGGCTTTGGGGCCCTGAGGAGTTGCAGGGTCCTTGTCGCTAGCAGCTTTAGTTTTGGAGAAAATCAGCCATGATTGCAAATTTCACACCGGGAACGATGCAGATGGCCAGGGCGAGTGGCCTCAAACTGACCCCATATTCCACGGGGAAAATTAAGTCATGTCCCCCGGGTCTGCGTGTCAGATGAAAGCTGGACTTTGGGGCTCAAAGGACTTGCAAGCTCCTAGTTGCCAACAGCGTTAGTTCTTTAGGAATCCAGCAATGTTTAAAAATTTCTCACTGCGCACTGCCCTGTTGTCTATGGCAAATGGCTGCAAAGAGAGGCCATTTTGCATGGGAAAAAGAAGTCCTTTCCCCAGGGTTTGGGAATCAGATGAAAGGTGGCCTTAGTGGCTCCAAGGACTTCCAGTGTCCTCGTTGCCAGCAGCTTTACTTTTGGAGAAAATCAGCCAAGTTGCAAATTTCACACCGGGAACGATGCAGATGGCCAGGGCGAGTGGCCTCAAACTGACCCCATTTTCCCGGGGGAAAATTAAGTCATGTCCCCAGGGTCTGCGTGTCAGATGAAAGGTGGCCTTTGGGGCTCTAAGGACTTCAAAGTCCTTGTTGCCAACAGCTTTAGTTGTGGAGGAATCCAGAAAAGTTTTCAAATTTCTTACATGGAATTGCCCTGTTGCCTAGGGCAAATGGCTGCAAAGAGAGGCCATTTTGCATGGGAAAAAGAAGTCCTTTCCCCTGGGTCTGGGTTTCAGATGAAAGGTGGCCTTTGGGGCTCCAAGGACTTCCAGGGTGCTCGTTTGCAGCAGCTTTAGTTTTGGAGAAAATCAGCCATGATTGCAAATTTCACACCGGGAACGAGGCAGATGGCCAGGGCGAGTGGCCTCAAACTGACCCCATTTTCCACGGGGAAAATGAAGTCATGTCCCCAGGGTCTGGGTGTCAGATGAAAGGTGGCCTTTAAGGCTCTAAGGACTTGCAAGCCCTAGTTGCCAACAGCTTTAGTTGTGAAGGAATCCAGCACAGATTGCAAATTTCTCACTGGGCACTGCCCTGTTGCCTAGGGCAAATGGCTGAAAAGAGAGAGGCCATTTTGCATGGGAAAAAGAAGTCCTTTCCCCAGGGTCTGGGTGTCAGATGAAAGGTGGCCTTTGGGGCTCCAAGGATTTCCAGTGTCCTCGTTGCCAGCAGCTTTACTTTTGGAAAAATAAGCCAAGTTGGAAAATTTCACACCGGGAACGATGCAGATGGCCAGGGCAAGTGGCCTCAAACTGACCCCATTTTCCACGGGGAAAATGAAGTCATGTCCCCAGGGTCTGGGTGTCAGATGAAAGGTGGCCTTTTGGGCTCTTAGGACTTGCAGGGTACTTCTTACTGGCAGCTTTAGATTTGGAGAAATCCAGCAAAGATTACAAATTTCTTGCTGGGCACCACCCTATTGGTCAGGGCGAGAGGCCAGAAATGGGGGCCATTTTCCATGGGGAAAATGTAGTCATTGGCGAAGGGTCTGCGTATCAGATGAAAGGTGGCTTTGGGGCCCTAAGGAGTTGCAGGGTCCTCGTTGCCAGCAGCTTTAGTTTTGGAGAAAATCAGCCATGATTGCAAATTTCACACCGGGAACGATGCAGATGGCCAGGGCGAGTGGCCTCAAACTGACCCCATTTTCCCGGGGGAAAATGAAGTCATGTCCCCAGCGTCTGGATGTCAGATGAAAGGTGGCCTTTGGGACTCCAAGGATTTCCGGTGTCCTCGTTGCCAGCAGTTTTACTTTTTGAAAAATAAGCCAAGTTGGCAAATTTCACACCGGGAACGATGCAGATGGCCAGGGCGAGTGGCCTCAAACTGACCCCATTTTCCCTGGGGAAAATTAAGTCATGTGCCCCGGGTCTGCGTGTCAGATGAAAGGTGGCCTTTGGGGCTCTAAGGACTTGCAAGCTCCTAGTTGCCAACAGCTTTAGTAGTGGAGGAATCCAGCACAGATTGCAAATTTCTCACTGGGCACTTCCCTGTTGGATATGGCAAATTGCTGCAAAGAGAGGCCATTTTCCATGGGAAAAAGAAGTCCTTTCCCCAGGGTCTGGGAATCAGATGAAAGGTGGCCTTAGCGGCTCCAAGGACTTCCAGGGTGCTCGTTCGCAGCAGCTTCAGTTTTGGAGAAAATCAGCCATGATTGCAAATTTCACACCGGGAACGATGCAGATGGCCAGGGCGAGTGGCCTCAAACTGACCCCATTTTCCCTGGGGAAAATGAAGTCATGTCCCCAGGGTCTGGGTGTCAGATGAAAGGTGGCCTTTGGGGCTCTAAGGACTTCAAAGTCCTAGTTGCCAACAGCTTTAGTAGTGGAGGAATCCAGCACAGATTGCAAATTTCTCACTGGGCACTGCCCTGTTGCCTAGGGCAAATGGCTGCAAAGAGAGGCCATTTTCATGGGAAAAAGAAGTCCTTTCCCCAGGGTCTGGGAATCAGATGAAAGGTGGCCTTAGCGGCTCCAAGGACTTCCAGGGTGCTCGTTCGCAGCAGCTTTAGTTTTGGAGAAAATCAGCCATGATTGCAAATTTCACACCGGGAACGATGCAGATGGCCAGGGCGAGTGGCCTCAAACTGACCCCAATTTCCATGGGGAAAATTAAGTCATGTCCCCCGGGTCTGCGTGTCAGATGAAAGCTGGACTTTGGGGCTCAAAGGACTTGCAAGCTCCTAGTTGCCAACAGCGTTAGTTCTTTAGGAATCCAGCAATGTTTAAAAATTTCTCACTGCGCACTGCCCTGTTGTCTATGGCAAATGGCTGCAAAGAGAGGCCATTTTGCATGGGAAAAAGAAGTCCTTTCCCCAGGGTTTGGGAATCAGATGAAAGGTGGCCTTAGTGGCTCCAAGGACTTCCAGTGTCCTCGTTGCCAGCAGCTTTACTTTTGGAGAAAATCAGCCAAGTTGCAAATTTCACACCGGGAACGATGCAGATGGCCAGGGCGAGTGGCCTCAAACTGACCCCATTTTCCACGGGGAAAATGAAGTCATGTCCCCAGGGTCTGGGTGTCAGATGAAAGGTGGCCTTTGGGGCTCTAAGGACTTCAAAGTCCTTGTTGCCAACAGCTTTAGTTGTGGAGGAATCCAGAAAAGTTTTCAAATTTCTTACATGGAACTGCCCTGTTGCCTAGGGCAAATGGCTGCAAAGAGAGGCCATTTTGCATGGGAAAAAGAAGTCCTTTCCCCTGGGTCTGGGTTTCAGATGAAAGGTGGCCTTTGGGGCTCCAAGGACTTCCAGGGTGCTCGTTTGCAGCAGCTTTAGTTTTGGAGAAAATCAGCCATGATTGCAAATTTCACACCGGGAACGAGGCAGATGGCCAGGGCGAGTGGCCTCAAACTGACCCCATTTTCCACGGGGAAAATGAAGTCATGTCCCCAGGGTCTGGGTGTCAGATGAAAGGTGGCCTTTAAGGCTCTAAGGACTTGCAAGCCCTAGTTGCCAACAGCTTTAGTTGTGAAGGAATCCAGCACAGATTGCAAATTTCTCACTGGGCACTGCCCTGTTGCCTAGGGCAAATGGCTGAAAAGAGAGAGGCCATTTTGCATGGGAAAAAGAAGTCCTTTCCCCAGGGTCTGGGTGTCAGATGAAAGGTGGCCTTTGGGGCTCCAAGGATTTCCAGTGTCCTCGTTGCCAGCAGTTTTACTTTTGGAAAAATAAGCCAAGTTGGAAAATTTCACACCGGGAACGATGCAGATGGCCAGGGCAAGTGGCCTCAAACTGACCCCATTTTCCACGGGGAAAATTAAGTCATGTCCCCAGGGTCTGGGTGTCAGATGAAAGGTGGCCTTTTGGGCTCTTAGGACTTGCAGGGTACTTCTTACTGGCAGCTTTAGATTTGGAGAAATCCAGCAAAGATTACAAATTTCTTGCTGGGCACCACCCTATTGGTCAGGGCGAGAGGCCAGAAATGGGGGCCATTTTCCATGGGGAAAATGTAGTCATTGGCGAAGGGTCTGCGTATCAGATGAAAGGTGGCTTTGGGGCCCTAAGGAGTTGCAGGGTCCTCGTTGCCAGCAGCTTTACTTTTGGAGAAAATCAGCCATGATTGCAAATTTCACACCGGGAATGATGCAGATGGCCAGGGCGAGTGGCCTCAAACTGACGCCATTTTCCCGGGGGAAAATGAAGTCATGTCCCCAGCGTCTGGATGTCAGATGAAAGGTGGCCTTTGGGACTCCAAGGATTTCCGGTGTCCTCGTTGCCAGCAGTTTTACTTTTTGAAAAATAAGCCAAGTTGGCAAATTTCACACCGGGAACGATGCAGATGGCCAGGGCGAGTGGCCTCAAACTGACCCCATTTTCCCTGGGGAAAATTAAGTCATGTGCCCCGGGTCTGCGTGTCAGATGAAAGGTGGCCTTTGGGGCTCTAAGGACTTGCAAGCTCCTAGTTGCCAACAGCTTTAGTAGTGGAGGAATCCAGCACAGATTGCAAATTTCTCACTGGGCACTTCCCTGTTGGATATGGCAAATGGCTGCAAAGAGAGGCCATTTTCCATGGGAAAAAGAAGTCCTTTCCCCAGGGTCTGGGAATCAGATGAAAGGTGGCCTTAGCGGCTCCAAGGACTTCCAGTTTCCTCGTTGCCAGCAGCTTTACTTTTGGAGAAAATCAGCCAAGTTGCAAATTTCACACCGGGAACGATGCAGATGGCCAGGGCGAGTGGCCTCAAACTGACCCCATTTTCCCTGGGGAAAATGAAGTCATGTCCCCAGGGTCTGGGTGTCAGATGAAAGGTGGCCTTTGGGGCTCTAAGGACTTCAAAGTCCTAGTTGCCAACAGCTTTAGTAGTGGAGGAATCCAGCACAGATTGCAAATTTCTCACTGGGCACTGCCCTGTTGCCTAGGGCAAATGGCTGCAAAGAGAGGCCATTTTCATGGGAAAAAGAAGTCCTTTCCCCAGGGTCTGGGAATCAGATGAAAGGTGGCCTTAGCGGCTCCAAGGACTTCCAGGGTGCTCGTTCGCAGCAGCTTTAGTTTTGGAGAAAATCAGCCATGATTGCAAATTTCACACCGGGAACGATGCAGATGGCCAGGGCGAGTGGCCTCAAACTGACCCCAATTTCCATGGGGAAAATGAAGTCATGTCCCCAGGGTCTGGGTGTCAGATGAAAGCTGGCCTTTAAGGCTCTAAGGACTTGCAAGCTCCTAGTTGCCAACAGCTTTAGTAGTGGAGGAATCCAGCAAAGTCTGCAAATTTCTCACTGGGCACTGCCCTGTTGGCTATGGCAAATGGCTGCAAAGAGAGAGGCCATTTTGCATGGGAAAAAGAAGTCCTTTCCCCAGGGTCTGGGTGTCAGATGAAAGGTGGCCTTTTGGGCTCTTAGGACTTGCAGGGTACTTCTTACTGGCAGCTTTAGATTTGGAGAAATCCAGCAAAGATTGCAAATTTCTTGCTGGGCACCACCCTATTGGTCAGGGCGAGAGGCCAGAAATGGGGGCCATTTTCCCTGGGGAAAATGAAGTCATTGGCCCAGAGTCTGCGTATCAGATGAATGGTCGCATCTGGGGCCCTGAGAAGTTGCAGGGTCCTTGTCGCTAGCAGCTTTAGTTTTGGAGAAAATCAGCCAGGTTGGCAAATTTCACACCAGGAACGATGCAGATGGCCAGGGCAAGTGGCCTCAAACTGACCCGATTTTCCCTGGGGAAAATGAAGTCCAGTCCCCCGGGTCTGGGTGTTAGATGAAAGCTGGACTTTGGGGCTCTAAGGACTTGCAAGCTCCTAGTTGCCAACAGCTTTAGTAGTGGAAGAATCCAGCAAAGTTTTCAAATTTCTCACTGGGAACTGCCCGGTTGCCTAGGGCAAATGGCTGCAAAGGAGGCCATTTTACATGGGAAAAAGAAGTCCTTTCCCCAGGGTCTGGGTGTCAGATGAAAGGTGGCCTTTGGGGCTCTAAGGACTTGCAAGCTCCTAGTTGCCAACAGCTTTAGTAGTGGAGGAATCCAGCACAGATTGCAAATTTCTCACTGGGTACTGCCCTGTTGGAAGGGCAAATGGCTGAAAAGAGAGAGGCCATTTTGCATGGGAAAAAGAAGTCCTTTCCCCAGGGTCTGGGTGTCAGATGAAAGGTGGCCTTTTGAGCTCTTAGGACTTGCAGGGTACTTCTTACTGGCAGCTTTAGATTTGGAGAAATCCAGCAAAGATTGCAAATTTCTTGCTGGGCACCACCCTATTGGTTAGGGCGAGAGGCCAGAAATGGGGGCCATTTTCCATGGGGAAAATGAAGTCATTGGCGCAGGGTCTGCGTATCAGATGAAAGGTGGCTTTGGGGCCCTGAGGAGTTGCAGGGTCCTTGTCGCTAGCAGCTTTAGTTTTGGAGAAAATCAGCCATGATTGCAAATTTCACACCGGGAACGATGCAGATGGCCAGGGCGAGTGGCCTCAAACTGACCCCATATTCCACGGGGAAAATTAAGTCATGTCCCCCGGGTCTGCGTGTCAGATGAAAGCTGGACTTTGGGGCTCAAAGGACTTGCAAGCTCCTAGTTGCCAACAGCGTTAGTTCTTTAGGAATCCAGCAATGTTTAAAAATTTCTCACTGGGCACTGCCCTGTTGTCTATGGCAAATGGCTGCAAAGAGAGGCCATTTTGCATGGGAAAAAGAAGTCCTTTCCCCAGGGTTTGGGAATCAGATGAAAGGTGGCCTTAGTGGCTCCAAGGACTTCCAGTGTCCTCGTTGCCAGCAGCTTTACTTTTGGAGAAAATCAGCCAAGTTGCAAATTTCACACCGGGAACGATGCAGATGGCCAGGGCGAGTGGCCTCAAACTGACCCCATTTTCCCTGGGGAAAATGAAGTCATGTCCCCAGGGTCTGGGTGTCAGATGAAAGGTGGCCTTTGGGGCTCTAAGGACTTCAAAGTCCTTGTTGCCAACAGCTTTAGTTGTGGAGGAATCCAGAAAAGTTTTCAAATTTCTTACATGGAACTGCCCTGTTGCCTAGGGCAAATGGCTGCAAAGAGAGGCCATTTTGCATGGGAAAAAGAAGTCCTTTCCCCTGGGTCTGGGTTTCAGATGAAAGGTGGCCTTTGGGGCTCCAAGGACTTCCAGGGTGCTCGTTTGCAGCAGCTTTAGTTTTGGAGAAAATCAGCCATGATTGCAAATTTCACACCGGGAACGAGGCAGATGGCCAGGGCGAGTGGCCTCAAACTGACCCCATTTTCCACGGGGAAAATGAAGTCATGTCCCCAGGGTCTGGGTGTCAGATGAAAGGTGGCCTTTAAGGCTCTAAGGACTTGCAAGCCCTAGTTGCCAACAGCTTTAGTTGTGAAGGAATCCAGCACAGATTGCAAATTTCTCACTGGGCACTGCCCTGTTGCCTAGGGCAAATGGCTGCAAAGAGAGAGGCCATTTTGCATGGGAAAAAGAAGTCCTTTCCCCAGGGTCTGGGTGTCAGATGAAAGGTGGCCTTTGGGGCTCCAAGGATTTCCAGTGTCCTCGTTGCCAGCAGTTTTACTTTTGGAAAAATAAGCCAAGTTGGAAAATTTCACACCGGGAACGATGCAGATGGCCAGGGCAAGTGGCCTCAAACTGACCCCATTTTCCACGGGGAAAATGAAGTCATGTCCCCAGGGTCTGGGTGTCAGATGAAAGGTGGCCTTTTGGGCTCTTAGGACTTGCAGGGTACTTCTTACTGGCAGCTTTAGATTTGGAGAAATCCAGCAAAGATTACAAATTTCTTGCTGGGCACCACCCTATTGGTCAGGGCGAGAGGCCAGAAATGGGGGCCATTTTCCATGGGGAAAATGTAGTCATTGGCGAAGGGTCTGCGTATCAGATGAAAGGTGGCTTTGGGGCCCTAAGGAGTTGCAGGGTCCTCGTTGCCAGCAGCTTTAGTTTTGGAGAAAATCAGCCATGATTGCAAATTTCACACCGGGAACGATGCAGATGGCCAGGGCGAGTGGCCTCAAACTGACCCCATTTTCCCTGGGGAAAATTAAGTCATGTGCCCCGGGTCTGCGTGTCAGATGAAAGGTGGCCTTTGGGGCTCTAAGGACTTGCAAGCTCCTAGTTGCCAACAGCTTTAGTAGTGGAGGAATCCAGCACAGATTGCAAATTTCTCACTGGGCACTTCCCTGTTGGATATGGCAAATGGCTGCAAAGAGAGGCCATTTTCCATGGGAAAAAGAAGTCCTTTCCCCAGGGTCTGGGAATCAGATGAAAGGTGGCCTTAGCGGCTCCAAGGACTTCCAGTTTCCTCGTTGCCAGCAGCTTTACTTTTGGAGAAAATCAGCCAAGTTGCAAATTTCACACCGGGAACGATGCAGATGGCCAGGGCGAGTGGCCTCAAACTGACCCCATTTTCCACGGGGAAAATGAAGTCATGTCCCCAGGGTCTGGGTGTCAGATGAAAGGTGGCCTTTGGGGCTCTAAGGACTTCAAAGTCCTAGTTGCCAACAGCTTTAGTAGTGGAGGAATCCAGCACAGATTGCAAATTTCTCACTGGGCACTGCCCTGTTGCCTAGGGCAAATGGCTGCAAAGAGAGGCCATTTTCATGGGAAAAAGAAGTCCTTTCCCCAGGGTCTGGGAATCAGATGAAAGGTGGCCTTAGCGGCTCCAAGGACTTCCAGGGTGCTCGTTCGCAGCAGCTTTAGTTTTGGAGAAAATCAGCCATGATTGCAAATTTCACACCGGGAACGATGCAGATGGCCAGGGCGAGTGGCCTCAAACTGACCCCAATTTCCATGGGGAAAATGAAGTCATGTCCCCAGGGTCTGGGTGTCAGATGAAAGCTGGCCTTTAAGGCTCTAAGGACTTGCAAGCTCCTAGTTGCCAACAGCTTTAGTAGTGGAGGAATCCAGCAAAGTCTGCAAATTTCTCACTGGGCACTGCCCTGTTGGCTATGGCAAATGGCTGCAAAGAGAGAGGCCATTTTGCATGGGAAAAAGAAGTCCTTTCCCCAGGGTCTGGGTGTCAGATGAAAGGTGGCCTTTTGGGCTCTTAGGACTTGCAGGGTACTTCTTACTGGCAGCTTTAGATTTGGAGAAATCCAGCAAAGATTGCAAATTTCTTGCTGGGCACCACCCTATTGGTCAGGGCGAGAGGCCAGAAATGGGGGCCATTTTCCCTGGGGAAAATGAAGTCATTGGCCCAGAGTCTGCGTATCAGATGAATGGTCGCATCTGGGGCCCTGAGAAGTTGCAGGGTCCTTGTCGCTAGCAGCTTTAGTTTTGGAGAAAATCAGCCAGGTTGGCAAATTTCACACCAGGAACGATGCAGATGGCCAGGGCAAGTGGCCTCAAACTGACCCGATTTTCCCTGGGGAAAATGAAGTCCAGTCCCCCGGGTCTGGGTGTTAGATGAAAGCTGGACTTTGGGGCTCTAAGGACTTGCAAGCTCCTAGTTGCCAACAGCTTTAGTAGTGGAAGAATCCAGCAAAGTTTTCAAATTTCTCACTGGGAACTGCCCGGTTGCCTAGGGCAAATGGCTGCAAAGGAGGCCATTTTACATGGGAAAAAGAAGTCCTTTCCCCAGGGTCTGGGTGTCAGATGAAAGGTGGCCTTTGGGGCTCTAAGGACTTGCAAGCTCCTAGTTGCCAACAGCTTTAGTAGTGGAGGAATCCAGCACAGATTGCAAATTTCTCACTGGGTACTGCCCTGTTGGAAGGGCAAATGGCTGAAAAGAGAGAGGCCATTTTGCATGGGAAAAAGAAGTCCTTTCCCCAGGGTCTGGGTGTCAGATGAAAGGTGGCCTTTTGAGCTCTTAGGACTTGCAGGGTACTTCTTACTGGCAGCTTTAGATTTGGAGAAATCCAGCAAAGATTGCAAATTTCTTGCTGGGCACCACCCTATTGGTTAGGGCGAGAGGCCAGAAATGGGGGCCATTTTCCATGGGGAAAATGAAGTCATTGGCGCAGGGTCTGCGTATCAGATGAAAGGTGGCTTTGGGGCCCTGAGGAGTTGCAGGGTCCTTGTCGCTAGCAGCTTTAGTTTTGGAGAAAATCAGCCATGATTGCAAATTTCACACCGGGAACGATGCAGATGGCCAGGGCGAGTGGCCTCAAACTGACCCCATATTCCACGGGGAAAATTAAGTCATGTCCCCCGGGTCTGCGTGTCAGATGAAAGCTGGACTTTGGGGCTCAAAGGACTTGCAAGCTCCTAGTTGCCAACAGCGTTAGTTCTTTAGGAATCCAGCAATGTTTAAAAATTTCTCACTGGGCACTGCCCTGTTGTCTATGGCAAATGGCTGCAAAGAGAGGCCATTTTGCATGGGAAAAAGAAGTCCTTTCCCCAGGGTTTGGGAATCAGATGAAAGGTGGCCTTAGTGGCTCCAAGGACTTCCAGTGTCCTCGTTGCCAGCAGCTTTACTTTTGGAGAAAATCAGCCAAGTTGCAAATTTCACACCGGGAACGATGCAGATGGCCAGGGCGAGTGGCCTCAAACTGACCCCATTTTCCCTGGGGAAAATGAAGTCATGTCCCCAGGGTCTGGGTGTCAGATGAAAGGTGGCCTTTGGGGCTCTAAGGACTTCAAAGTCCTTGTTGCCAACAGCTTTAGTTGTGGAGGAATCCAGAAAAGTTTTCAAATTTCTTACATGGAACTGCCCTGTTGCCTAGGGCAAATGGCTGCAAAGAGAGGCCATTTTGCATGGGAAAAAGAAGTCCTTTCCCCTGGGTCTGGGTTTCAGATGAAAGGTGGCCTTTGGGGCTCCAAGGACTTCCAGGGTGCTCGTTTGCAGCAGCTTTAGTTTTGGAGAAAATCAGCCATGATTGCAAATTTCACACCGGGAACGAGGCAGATGGCCAGGGCGAGTGGCCTCAAACTGACCCCATTTTCCACGGGGAAAATGAAGTCATGTCCCCAGGGTCTGGGTGTCAGATGAAAGGTGGCCTTTAAGGCTCTAAGGACTTGCAAGCCCTAGTTGCCAACAGCTTTAGTTGTGAAGGAATCCAGCACAGATTGCAAATTTCTCACTGGGCACTGCCCTGTTGCCTAGGGCAAATGGCTGCAAAGAGAGAGGCCATTTTGCATGGGAAAAAGAAGTCCTTTCCCCAGGGTCTGGGTGTCAGATGAAAGGTGGCCTTTGGGGCTCCAAGGATTTCCAGTGTCCTCGTTGCCAGCAGTTTTACTTTTGGAAAAATAAGCCAAGTTGGAAAATTTCACACCGGGAACGATGCAGATGGCCAGGGCAAGTGGCCTCAAACTGACCCCATTTTCCACGGGGAAAATTAAGTCATGTCCCCAGGGTCTGGGTGTCAGATGAAAGGTGGCCTTTTGGGCTCTTAGGACTTGCAGGGTACTTCTTACTGGCAGCTTTAGATTTGGAGAAATCCAGCAAAGATTACAAATTTCTTGCTGGGCACCACCCTATTGGTCAGGGCGAGAGGCCAGAAATGGGGGCCATTTTCCATGGGGAAAATGTAGTCATTGGCGAAGGGTCTGCGTATCAGATGAAAGGTGGCTTTGGGGCCCTAAGGAGTTGCAGGGTCCTCGTTGCCAGCAGCTTTAGTTTTGGAGAAAATCAGCCATGATTGCAAATTTCACACCGGGAACGATGCAGATGGCCAGGGCGAGTGGCCTCAAACTGACCCCATTTTCCCTGGGGAAAATTAAGTCATGTGCCCCGGGTCTGCGTGTCAGATGAAAGGTGGCCTTTGGGGCTCTAAGGACTTGCAAGCTCCTAGTTGCCAACAGCTTTAGTAGTGGAGGAATCCAGCACAGATTGCAAATTTCTCACTGGGCACTTCCCTGTTGGATATGGCAAATTGCTGCAAAGAGAGGCCATTTTCCATGGGAAAAAGAAGTCCTTTCCCCAGGGTCTGGGAATCAGATGAAAGGTGGCCTTAGCGGCTCCAAGGACTTCCAGTTTCCTCGTTGCCAGCAGCTTTACTTTTGGAGAAAATCAGCCAAGTTGCAAATTTCACACCGGGAACGATGCAGATGGCCAGGGCGAGTGGCCTCAAACTGACCCCATTTTCCACGGGGAAAATGAAGTCATGTCCCCAGGGTCTGGGTGTCAGATGAAAGGTGGCCTTTGGGGCTCTAAGGACTTCAAAGTCCTAGTTGCCAACAGCTTTAGTAGTGGAGGAATCCAGCACAGATTGCAAATTTCTCACTGGGCACTGCCCTGTTGCCTAGGGCAAATGGCTGCAAAGAGAGGCCATTTTCATGGGAAAAAGAAGTCCTTTCCCCAGGGTCTGGGAATCAGATGAAAGGTGGCCTTAGCGGCTCCAAGGACTTCCAGGGTGCTCGTTCGCAGCAGCTTTAGTTTTGGAGAAAATCAGCCATGATTGCAAATTTCACACCGGGAACGATGCAGATGGCCAGGGCGAGTGGCCTCAAACTGACCCCAATTTCCATGGGGAAAATGAAGTCATGTCCCCAGGGTCTGGGTGTCAGATGAAAGCTGGCCTTTAAGGCTCTAAGGACTTGCAAGCTCCTAGTTGCCAACAGCTTTAGTAGTGGAGGAATCCAGCAAAGTCTGCAAATTTCTCACTGGGCACTGCCCTGTTGGCTATGGCAAATGGCTGCAAAGAGAGAGGCCATTTTGCATGGGAAAAAGAAGTCCTTTCCCCAGGGTCTGGGTGTCAGATGAAAGGTGGCCTTTTGGGCTCTTAGGACTTGCAGGGTACTTCTTACTGGCAGCTTTAGATTTGGAGAAATCCAGCAAAGATTGCAAATTTCTTGCTGGGCACCACCCTATTGGTCAGGGCGAGAGGCCAGAAATGGGGGCCATTTTCCCTGGGGAAAATGAAGTCATTGGCCCAGAGTCTGCGTATCAGATGAATGGTCGCATCTGGGGCCCTGAGAAGTTGCAGGGTCCTTGTCGCTAGCAGCTTTAGTTTTGGAGAAAATCAGCCAGGTTGGCAAATTTCACACCAGGAACGATGCAGATGGCCAGGGCAAGTGGCCTCAAACTGACCCGATTTTCCCTGGGGAAAATGAAGTCCAGTCCCCCGGGTCTGGGTGTTAGATGAAAGCTGGACTTTGGGGCTCTAAGGACTTGCAAGCTCCTAGTTGCCAACAGCTTTAGTAGTGGAAGAATCCAGCAAAGTTTTCAAATTTCTCACTGGGAACTGCCCGGTTGCCTAGGGCAAATGGCTGCAAAGGAGGCCATTTTACATGGGAAAAAGAAGTCCTTTCCCCAGGGTCTGGGTGTCAGATGAAAGCTGGCCTTTGGGGCTCTAAGGACTTGCAAGCTCCTAGTTGCCAACAGCTTTAGTAGTGGAGGAATCCAGCACAGATTGCAAATTTCTCACTGGGTACTGCCCTGTTGGAAGGGCAAATGGCTGAAAAGAGAGAGGCCATTTTGCATGGGAAAAAGAAGTCCTTTCCCCAGGGTCTGGGTGTCAGATGAAAGGTGGCCTTTTGAGCTCTTAGGACTTGCAGGGTACTTCTTACTGGCAGCTTTAGATTTGGAGAAATCCAGCAAAGATTGCAAATTTCTTGCTGGGCACCACCCTATTGGTTAGGGCGAGAGGCCAGAAATGGGGGCCATTTTCCATGGGGAAAATGAAGTCATTGGCGCAGGGTCTGCGTATCAGATGAAAGGTGGCTTTGGGGCCCTGAGGAGTTGCAGGGTCCTTGTCGCTAGCAGCTTTAGTTTTGGAGAAAATCAGCCATGATTGCAAATTTCACACCGGGAACGATGCAGATGGCCAGGGCGAGTGGCCTCAAACTGACCCCATATTCCACGGGGAAAATTAAGTCATGTCCCCCGGGTCTGCGTGTCAGATGAAAGCTGGACTTTGGGGCTCAAAGGACTTGCAAGCTCCTAGTTGCCAACAGCGTTAGTTCTTTAGGAATCCAGCAATGTTTAAAAATTTCTCACTGCGCACTGCCCTGTTGTCTATGGCAAATGGCTGCAAAGAGAGGCCATTTTGCATGGGAAAAAGAAGTCTTTTCCCCAGGGTTTGGGAATCAGATGAAAGGTGGCCTTAGTGGCTCCAAGGACTTCCAGTGTCCTCGTTGCCAGCAGCTTTACTTTTGGAGAAAATCAGCCAAGTTGCAAATTTCACACCGGGAACGATGCAGATGGCCAGGGCGAGTGGCCTCAAACTGACCCCATTTTCCCTGGGGAAAATGAAGTCATGTCCCCAGGGTCTGGGTGTCAGATGAAAGGTGGCCTTTGGGGCTCTAAGGACTTCAAAGTCCTTGTTGCCAACAGCTTTAGTTGTGGAGGAATCCAGAAAAGTTTTCAAATTTCTTACATGGAACTGCCCTGTTGCCTAGGGCAAATGGCTGCAAAGAGAGGCCATTTTGCATGGGAAAAAGAAGTCCTTTCCCCTGGGTCTGGGTTTCAGATGAAAGGTGGCCTTTGGGGCTCCAAGGACTTCCAGGGTGCTCGTTTGCAGCAGCTTTAGTTTTGGAGAAAATCAGCCATGATTGCAAATTTCACACCGGGAACGAGGCAGATGGCCAGGGCGAGTGGCCTCAAACTGACCCCATTTTCCACGGGGAAAATGAAGTCATGTCCCCAGGGTCTGGGTGTCAGATGAAAGGTGGCCTTTAAGGCTCTAAGGACTTGCAAGCCCTAGTTGCCAACAGCTTTAGTTGTGAAGGAATCCAGCACAGATTGCAAATTTCTCACTGGGCACTGCCCTGTTGCCTAGGGCAAATGGCTGCAAAGAGAGAGGCCATTTTGCATGGGAAAAAGAAGTCCTTTCCCCAGGGTCTGGGTGTCAGATGAAAGGTGGCCTTTGGGGCTCCAAGGATTTCCAGTGTCCTCGTTGCCAGCAGTTTTACTTTTGGAAAAATAAGCCAAGTTGGAAAATTTCACACCGGGAACGATGCAGATGGCCAGGGCAAGTGGCCTCAAACTGACCCCATTTTCCACGGGGAAAATTAAGTCATGTCCCCAGGGTCTGGGTGTCAGATGAAAGGTGGCCTTTTGGGCTCTTAGGACTTGCAGGGTACTTCTTACTGGCAGCTTTAGATTTGGAGAAATCCAGCAAAGATTACAAATTTCTTGCTGGGCACCACCCTATTGGTCAGGGCGAGAGGCCAGAAATGGGGGCCATTTTCCATGGGGAAAATGTAGTCATTGGCGAAGGGTCTGCGTATCAGATGAAAGGTGGCTTTGGGGCCCTAAGGAGTTGCAGGGTCCTCGTTGCCAGCAGCTTTAGTTTTGGAGAAAATCAGCCATGATTGCAAATTTCACACCGGGAACGATGCAGATGGCCAGGGCGAGTGGCCTCAAACTGACCCCATTTTCCCTGGGGAAAATTAAGTCATGTGCCCCGGGTCTGCGTGTCAGATGAAAGGTGGCCTTTGGGGCTCTAAGGACTTGCAAGCTCCTAGTTGCCAACAGCTTTAGTAGTGGAGGAATCCAGCACAGATTGCAAATTTCTCACTGGGCACTTCCCTGTTGGATATGGCAAATTGCTGCAAAGAGAGGCCATTTTCCATGGGAAAAAGAAGTCCTTTCCCCAGGGTCTGGGAATCAGATGAAAGGTGGCCTTAGCGGCTCCAAGGACTTCCAGTTTCCTCGTTGCCAGCAGCTTTACTTTTGGAGAAAATCAGCCAAGTTGCAAATTTCACACCGGGAACGATGCAGATGGCCAGGGCGAGTGGCCTCAAACTGACCCCATTTTCCCTGGGGAAAATGAAGTCATGTCCCCAGGGTCTGGGTGTCAGATGAAAGGTGGCCTTTGGGGCTCTAAGGACTTCAAAGTCCTAGTTGCCAACAGCTTTAGTAGTGGAGGAATCCAGCACAGATTGCAAATTTCTCACTGGGCACTGCCCTGTTGCCTAGGGCAAATGGCTGCAAAGAGAGGCCATTTTCATGGGAAAAAGAAGTCCTTTCCCCAGGGTCTGGGAATCAGATGAAAGGTGGCCTTAGCGGCTCCAAGGACTTCCAGGGTGCTCGTTTGCAGCAGCTTTAGTTTTGGAGAAAATCAGCCATGATTGCAAATTTCACACCGGGAACGATGCAGATGGCCAGGGCAAGTGGCCTCAAACTGACCCCAATTTCCATGGGGAAAATGAAGTCATGTCCCCAGGGTCTGGGTGTCAGATGAAAGCTGGCCTTTAAGGCTCTAAGGACTTGCAAGCTCCTAGTTGCCAACAGCTTTATTAGTGGAGGAATCCAGCAAAGTCTGCAAATTTCTCACTGGGCACTGCCCTGTTGGCTATGGCAAATGGCTGCAAAGAGAGAGGCCATTTTGCATGGGAAAAAGAAGTCCTTTCCCCAGGGTCTGGGTGTCAGATGAAAGGTGGCCTTTTGGGCTCTTAGGACTTGCAGGGTACTTCTTACTGGCAGCTTTAGATTTGGAGAAATCCAGCAAAGATTGCAAATTTCTTGCTGGGCACCACCCTATTGGTCAGGGCGAGAGGCCAGAAATGGGGGCCATTTTCCCTGGGGAAAATGAAGTCATTGGCCCAGAGTCTGCGTATCAGATGAATGGTCGCATCTGGGGCCCTGAGAAGTTGCAGGGTCCTTGTCGCTAGCAGCTTTAGTTTTGGAGAAAATCAGCCAGGTTGGCAAATTTCACACCAGGAACGATGCAGATGGCCAGGGCAAGTGGCCTCAAACTGACCCGATTTTCCCTGGGGAAAATGAAGTCCAGTCCCCCGGGTCTGGGTGTTAGATGAAAGCTGGACTTTGGGGCTCTAAGGACTTGCAAGCTCCTAGTTGCCAACAGCTTTAGTAGTGGAAGAATCCAGCAAAGTTTTCAAATTTCTCACTGGGAACTGCCCGGTTGCCTAGGGCAAATGGCTGCAAAGGAGGCCATTTTACATGGGAAAAAGAAGTCCTTTCCCCAGGGTCTGGGTGTCAGATGAAAGGTGGCCTTTGGGGCTCTAAGGACTTGCAAGCTCCTAGTTGCCAACAGCTTTAGTAGTGGAGGAATCCAGCACAGATTGCAAATTTCTCACTGGGTACTGCCCTGTTGGAAGGGCAAATGGCTGAAAAGAGAGAGGCCATTTTGCATGGGAAAAAGAAGTCCTTTCCCCAGGGTCTGGGTGTCAGATGAAAGGTGGCCTTTTGAGCTCTTAGGACTTGCAGGGTACTTCTTACTGGCAGCTTTAGATTTGGAGAAATCCAGCAAAGATTGCAAATTTCTTGCTGGGCACCACCCTATTGGTTAGGGCGAGAGGCCAGAAATGGGGGCCATTTTCCATGGGGAAAATGAAGTCATTGGCGCAGGGTCTGCGTATCAGATGAAAGGTGGCTTTGGGGCCCTGAGGAGTTGCAGGGTCCTTGTCGCTAGCAGCTTTAGTTTTGGAGAAAATCAGCCATGATTGCAAATTTCACACCGGGAACGATGCAGATGGCCAGGGCGAGTGGCCTCAAACTGACCCCATATTCCACGGGGAAAATTAAGTCATGTCCCCCGGGTCTGCGTGTCAGATGAAAGCTGGACTTTGGGGCTCAAAGGACTTGCAAGCTCCTAGTTGCCAACAGCGTTAGTTCTTTAGGAATCCAGCAATGTTTAAAAATTTCTCACTGGGCACTGCCCTGTTGTCTATGGCAAATGGCTGCAAAGAGAGGCCATTTTGCATGGGAAAAAGAAGTCCTTTCCCCAGGGTTTGGGAATCAGATGAAAGGTGGCCTTAGTGGCTCCAAGGACTTCCAGTGTCCTCGTTGCCAGCAGCTTTACTTTTGGAGAAAATCAGCCAAGTTGCAAATTTCACACCGGGAACGATGCAGATGGCCAGGGCGAGTGGCCTCAAACTGACCCCATTTTCCCTGGGGAAAATGAAGTCATGTCCCCAGGGTCTGGGTGTCAGATGAAAGGTGGCCTTTGGGGCTCTAAGGACTTCAAAGTCCTTGTTGCCAACAGCTTTAGTTGTGGAGGAATCCAGAAAAGTTTTCAAATTTCTTACATGGAACTGCCCTGTTGCCTAGGGCAAATGGCTGCAAAGAGAGGCCATTTTGCATGGGAAAAAGAAGTCCTTTCCCCTGGGTCTGGGTTTCAGATGAAAGGTGGCCTTTGGGGCTCCAAGGACTTCCAGGGTGCTCGTTTGCAGCAGCTTTAGTTTTGGAGAAAATCAGCCATGATTGCAAATTTCACACCGGGAACGAGGCAGATGGCCAGGGCGAGTGGCCTCAAACTGACCCCATTTTCCACGGGGAAAATGAAGTCATGTCCCCAGGGTCTGGGTGTCAGATGAAAGGTGGCCTTTAAGGCTCTAAGGACTTGCAAGCCCTAGTTGCCAACAGCTTTAGTTGTGAAGGAATCCAGCACAGATTGCAAATTTCTCACTGGGCACTGCCCTGTTGCCTAGGGCAAATGGCTGCAAAGAGAGAGGCCATTTTGCATGGGAAAAAGAAGTCCTTTCCCCAGGGTCTGGGTGTCAGATGAAAGGTGGCCTTTGGGGCTCCAAGGATTTCCAGTGTCCTCGTTGCCAGCAGTTTTACTTTTGGAAAAATAAGCCAAGTTGGAAAATTTCACACCGGGAACGATGCAGATGGCCAGGGCAAGTGGCCTCAAACTGACCCCATTTTCCACGGGGAAAATTAAGTCATGTCCCCAGGGTCTGGGTGTCAGATGAAAGGTGGCCTTTTGGGCTCTTAGGACTTGCAGGGTACTTCTTACTGGCAGCTTTAGATTTGGAGAAATCCAGCAAAGATTACAAATTTCTTGCTGGGCACCACCCTATTGGTCAGGGCGAGAGGCCAGAAATGGGGGCCATTTTCCATGGGGAAAATGTAGTCATTGGCGAAGGGTCTGCGTATCAGATGAAAGGTGGCTTTGGGGCCCTAAGGAGTTGCAGGGTCCTCGTTGCCAGCAGCTTTAGTTTTGGAGAAAATCAGCCATGATTGCAAATTTCACACCGGGAACGATGCAGATGGCCAGGGCGAGTGGCCTCAAACTGACCCCATTTTCCCTGGGGAAAATTAAGTCATGTGCCCCGGGTCTGCGTGTCAGATGAAAGGTGGCCTTTGGGGCTCTAAGGACTTGCAAGCTCCTAGTTGCCAACAGCTTTAGTAGTGGAGGAATCCAGCACAGATTGCAAATTTCTCACTGGGCACTTCCCTGTTGGATATGGCAAATTGCTGCAAAGAGAGGCCATTTTCCATGGGAAAAAGAAGTCCTTTCCCCAGGGTCTGGGAATCAGATGAAAGGTGGCCTTAGCGGCTCCAAGGACTTCCAGTTTCCTCGTTGCCAGCAGCTTTACTTTTGGAGAAAATCAGCCAAGTTGCAAATTTCACACCGGGAACGATGCAGATGGCCAGGGCGAGTGGCCTCAAACTGACCCCATTTTCCACGGGGAAAATGAAGTCATGTCCCCAGGGTCTGGGTGTCAGATGAAAGGTGGCCTTTGGGGCTCTAAGGACTTCAAAGTCCTAGTTGCCAACAGCTTTAGTAGTGGAGGAATCCAGCACAGATTGCAAATTTCTCACTGGGCACTGCCCTGTTGCCTAGGGCAAATGGCTGGAAAGAGAGGCCATTTTCATGGGAAAAAGAAGTCCTTTCCCCAGGGTCTGGGAATCAGATGAAAGGTGGCCTTAGCGGCTCCAAGGACTTCCAGGGTGCTCGTTTGCAGCAGCTTTAGTTTTGGAGAAAATCAGCCATGATTGCAAATTTCACACCGGGAACGATGCAGATGGCCAGGGCGAGTGGCCTCAAACTGACCCCAATTTCCATGGGGAAAATGAAGTCATGTCCCCAGGGTCTGGGTGTCAGATGAAAGCTGGCCTTTAAGGCTCTAAGGACTTGCAAGCTCCTAGTTGCCAACAGCTTTATTAGTGGAGGAATCCAGCAAAGTCTGCAAATTTCTCACTGGGCACTGCCCTGTTGGCTATGGCAAATGGCTGCAAAGAGAGAGGCCATTTTGCATGGGAAAAAGAAGTCCTTTCCCCAGGGTCTGGGTGTCAGATGAAAGGTGGCCTTTTGGGCTCTTAGGACTTGCAGGGTACTTCTTACTGGCAGCTTTAGATTTGGAGAAATCCAGCAAAGATTGCAAATTTCTTGCTGGGCACCACCCTATTGGTCAGGGCGAGAGGCCAGAAATGGGGGCCATTTTCCCTGGGGAAAATGAAGTCATTGGCCCAGAGTCTGCGTATCAGATGAATGGTCGCATCTGGGGCCCTGAGAAGTTGCAGGGTCCTTGTCGCTAGCAGCTTTAGTTTTGGAGAAAATCAGCCAGGTTGGCAAATTTCACACCAGGAACGATGCAGATGGCCAGGGCAAGTGGCCTCAAACTGACCCGATTTTCCCTGGGGAAAATGAAGTCCAGTCCCCCGGGTCTGGGTGTTAGATGAAAGCTGGACTTTGGGGCTCTAAGGACTTGCAAGCTCCTAGTTGCCAACAGCTTTAGTAGTGGAAGAATCCAGCAAAGTTTTCAAATTTCTCACTGGGAACTGCCCGGTTGCCTAGGGCAAATGGCTGCAAAGGAGGCCATTTTACATGGGAAAAAGAAGTCCTTTCCCCAGGGTCTGGGTGTCAGATGAAAGGTGGCCTTTGGGGCTCTAAGGACTTGCAAGCTCCTAGTTGCCAACAGCTTTAGTAGTGGAGGAATCCAGCACAGATTGCAAATTTCTCACTGGGTACTGCCCTGTTGGAAGGGCAAATGGCTGAAAAGAGAGAGGCCATTTTGCATGGGAAAAAGAAGTCCTTTCCCCAGGGTCTGGGTGTCAGATGAAAGGTGGCCTTTTGAGCTCTTAGGACTTGCAGGGTACTTCTTACTGGCAGCTTTAGATTTGGAGAAATCCAGCAAAGATTGCAAATTTCTTGCTGGGCACCACCCTATTGGTTAGGGCGAGAGGCCAGAAATGGGGGCCATTTTCCATGGGGAAAATGAAGTCATTGGCGCAGGGTCTGCGTATCAGATGAAAGGTGGCTTTGGGGCCCTGAGGAGTTGCAGGGTCCTTGTCGCTAGCAGCTTTAGTTTTGGAGAAAATCAGCCATGATTGCAAATTTCACACCGGGAACGATGCAGATGGCCAGGGCGAGTGGCCTCAAACTGACCCCATATTCCACGGGGAAAATTAAGTCATGTCCCCCGGGTCTGCGTGTCAGATGAAAGCTGGACTTTGGGGCTCAAAGGACTTGCAAGCTCCTAGTTGCCAACAGCGTTAGTTCTTTAGGAATCCAGCAATGTTTAAAAATTTCTCACTGGGCACTGCCCTGTTGTCTATGGCAAATGGCTGCAAAGAGAGGCCATTTTGCATGGGAAAAAGAAGTCCTTTCCCCAGGGTTTGGGAATCAGATGAAAGGTGGCCTTAGTGGCTCCAAGGACTTCCAGTGTCCTCGTTGCCAGCAGCTTTACTTTTGGAGAAAATCAGCCAAGTTGCAAATTTCACACCGGGAACGATGCAGATGGCCAGGGCGAGTGGCCTCAAACTGACCCCATTTTCCCTGGGGAAAATGAAGTCATGTCCCCAGGGTCTGGGTGTCAGATGAAAGGTGGCCTTTGGGGCTCTAAGGACTTCAAAGTCCTTGTTGCCAACAGCTTTAGTTGTGGAGGAATCCAGAAAAGTTTTCAAATTTCTTACATGGAACTGCCCTGTTGCCTAGGGCAAATGGCTGCAAAGAGAGGCCATTTTGCATGGGAAAAAGAAGTCCTTTCCCCTGGGTCTGGGTTTCAGATGAAAGGTGGCCTTTGGGGCTCCAAGGACTTCCAGGGTGCTCGTTTGCAGCAGCTTTAGTTTTGGAGAAAATCAGCCATGATTGCAAATTTCACACCGGGAACGAGGCAGATGGCCAGGGCGAGTGGCCTCAAACTGACCCCATTTTCCACGGGGAAAATGAAGTCATGTCCCCAGGGTCTGGGTGTCAGATGAAAGGTGGCCTTTAAGGCTCTAAGGACTTGCAAGCCCTAGTTGCCAACAGCTTTAGTTGTGAAGGAATCCAGCACAGATTGCAAATTTCTCACTGGGCACTGCCCTGTTGCCTAGGGCAAATGGCTGCAAAGAGAGAGGCCATTTTGCATGGGAAAAAGAAGTCCTTTCCCCAGGGTCTGGGTGTCAGATGAAAGGTGGCCTTTGGGGCTCCAAGGATTTCCAGTGTCCTCGTTGCCAGCAGTTTTACTTTTGGAAAAATAAGCCAAGTTGGAAAATTTCACACCGGGAACGATGCAGATGGCCAGGGCAAGTGGCCTCAAACTGACCCCATTTTCCACGGGGAAAATTAAGTCATGTCCCCAGGGTCTGGGTGTCAGATGAAAGCTGGCCTTTAAGGCTCTAAGGACTTGCAAGCTCCTAGTTGCCAACAGCTTTAGTAGTGGAGGAATCCAGCAAAGTCTGCAAATTTCTCACTGGGCACTGCCCTGTTGGCTATGGCAAATGGCTGCAAAGAGAGAGGCCATTTTGCATGGGAAAAAGAAGTCCTTTCCCCAGGGTCTGGGTGTCAGATGAAAGGTGGCCTTTTGGGCTCTTAGGACTTGCAGGGTACTTCTTACTGGCAGCTTTAGATTTGGAGAAATCCAGCAAAGATTGCAAATTTCTTGCTGGGCACCACCCTATTGGTCAGGGCGAGAGGCCAGAAATGGGGGCCATTTTCCCTGGGGAAAATGAAGTCATTGGCCCAGAGTCTGCGTATCAGATGAATGGTCGCCTCTGGGGCCCTGAGAAGTTGCAGGGTCCTTGTCGCTAGCAGCTTTAGTTTTGGAGAAAATCAGCCAGGTTGGCAAATTTCACACCAGGAACGATGCAGATGGCCAGGGCAAGTGGCCTCAAACTGACCCGATTTTCCCTGGGGAAAATGAAGTCCAGTCCCCCGGGTCTGGGTGTTAGATGAAAGCTGGACTTTGGGGCTCTAAGGACTTGCAAGCTCCTAGTTGCCAACAGCTTTAGTAGTGGAAGAATCCAGCAAAGTTTTCAAATTTCTCACTGGGAACTGCCCGGTTGCCTAGGGCAAATGGCTGCAAAGGAGGCCATTTTACATGGGAAAAAGAAGTCCTTTCCCCAGGGTCTGGGTGTCAGATGAAAGGTGGCCTTTGGGGCTCTAAGGACTTGCAAGCTCCTAGTTGCCAACAGCTTTAGTAGTGGAGGAATCCAGCACAGATTGCAAATTTCTCACTGGGTACTGCCCTGTTGGAAGGGCAAATGGCTGAAAAGAGAGAGGCCATTTTGCATGGGAAAAAGAAGTCCTTTCCCCAGGGTCTGGGTGTCAGATGAAAGGTGGCCTTTTGAGCTCTTAGGACTTGCAGGGTACTTCTTACTGGCAGCTTTAGATTTGGAGAAATCCAGCAAAGATTACAAATTTCTTGCTGGGCACCACCCTATTGGTTAGGGCGAGAGGCCAGAAATGGGGGCCATTTTCCATGGGGAAAATGAAGTCATTGGCGCAGGGTCTGCGTATCAGATGAAAGGTGGCTTTGGGGCCCTGAGGAGTTGCAGGGTCCTTGTCGCTAGCAGCTTTAGTTTTGGAGAAAATCAGCCATGATTGCAAATTTCACACCGGGAACGATGCAGATGGCCAGGGCGAGTGGCCTCAAACTGACCCCATATTCCACGGGGAAAATTAAGTCATGTCCCCCGGGTCTGCGTGTCAGATGAAAGCTGGACTTTGGGGCTCAAAGGACTTGCAAGCTCCTAGTTGCCAACAGCGTTAGTTCTTTAGGAATCCAGCAATGTTTAAAAATTTCTCACTGCGCACTGCCCTGTTGTCTATGGCAAATGGCTGCAAAGAGAGGCCATTTTGCATGGGAAAAAGAAGTCCTTTCCCCAGGGTTTGGGAATCAGATGAAAGGTGGCCTTAGTGGCTCCAAGGACTTCCAGTGTCCTCGTTGCCAGCAGCTTTACTTTTGGAGAAAATCAGCCAAGTTGCAAATTTCACACCGGGAACGATGCAGATGGCCAGGGCGAGTGGCCTCAAACTGACCCCATTTTCCCTGGGGAAAATGAAGTCATGTCCCCAGGGTCTGGGTGTCAGATGAAAGGTGGCCTTTGGGGCTCTAAGGACTTCAAAGTCCTTGTTGCCAACAGCTTTAGTAGTGGAGGAATCCAGCACAGATTGCAAATTTCTTACATGGAACTGCCCTGTTGCCTAGGGCAAATGGCTGCAAAGAGAGGCCATTTTGCATGGGAAAAAGAAGTCCTTTCCCCTGGGTCTGGGTTTCAGATGAAAGGTGGCCTTTGGGGCTCCAAGGACTTCCAGGGTGCTCGTTTGCAGCAGCTTTAGTTTTGGAGAAAATCAGCCATGATTGCAAATTTCACACCGGGAACAAGGCAGATGGCCAGGGCGAGTGGCCTCAAACTGACCCCATTTTCCACGGGGAAAATGAAGTCATGTCCCCAGGGTCTGGGTGTCAGATGAAAGGTGGCCTTTAAGGCTCTAAGGACTTGCAAGCCCTAGTTGCCAACAGCTTTAGTTGTGAAGGAATCCAGCACAGATTGCAAATTTCTCACTGGGCACTGCCCTGTTGCCTAGGGCAAATGGCTGCAAAGAGAGAGGCCATTTTGCATGGGAAAAAGAAGTCCTTTCCCCAGGGTCTGGGTGTCAGATGAAAGGTGGCCTTTGGGGCTCCAAGGATTTCCAGTGTCCTCGTTGCCAGCAGTTTTACTTTTGGAAAAATAAGCCAAGTTGGAAAATTTCACACCGGGAACGATGCAGATGGCCAGGGCAAGTGGCCTCAAACTGACCCCATTTTCCACGGGGAAAATTAAGTCATGTCCCCAGGGTCTGGGTGTCAGATGAAAGCTGGCCTTTAAGGCTCTAAGGACTTGCAAGCTCCTAGTTGCCAACAGCTTTAGTAGTGGAGGAATCCAGCAAAGTCTGCAAATTTCTCACTGGGCACTGCCCTGTTGGCTATGGCAAATGGCTGCAAAGAGAGAGGCCATTTTGCATGGGAAAAAGAAGTCCTTTCCCCAGGGTCTGGGTGTCAGATGAAAGGTGGCCTTTTGGGCTCTTAGGACTTGCAGGGTACTTCTTACTGGCAGCTTTAGATTTGGAGAAATCCAGCAAAGATTGCAAATTTCTTGCTGGGCACCACCCTATTGGTCAGGGCGAGAGGCCAGAAATGGGGGCCATTTTCCCTGGGGAAAATGAAGTCATTGGCCCAGAGTCTGCGTATCAGATGAATGGTCGCCTCTGGGGCCCTGAGAAGTTGCAGGGTCCTTGTCGCTAGCAGCTTTAGTTTTGGAGAAAATCAGCCAGGTTGGCAAATTTCACACCAGGAACGATGCAGATGGCCAGGGCAAGTGGCCTCAAACTGACCCGATTTTCCCTGGGGAAAATGAAGTCCAGTCCCCCGGGTCTGGGTGTTAGATGAAAGCTGGACTTTGGGGCTCTAAGGACTTGCAAGCTCCTAGTTGCCAACAGCTTTAGTAGTGGAAGAATCCAGCAAAGTTTTCAAATTTCTCACTGGGAACTGCCCGGTTGCCTAGGGCAAATGGCTGCAAAGGAGGCCATTTTACATGGGAAAAAGAAGTCCTTTCCCCAGGGTCTGGGTGTCAGATGAAAGGTGGCCTTTGGGGCTCTAAGGACTTGCAAGCTCCTAGTTGCCAACAGCTTTAGTAGTGGAGGAATCCAGCACAGATTGCAAATTTCTCACTGGGTACTGCCCTGTTGGAAGGGCAAATGGCTGAAAAGAGAGAGGCCATTTTGCATGGGAAAAAGAAGTCCTTTCCCCAGGGTCTGGGTGTCAGATGAAAGGTGGCCTTTTGAGCTCTTAGGACTTGCAGGGTACTTCTTACTGGCAGCTTTAGATTTGGAGAAATCCAGCAAAGATTACAAATTTCTTGCTGGGCACCACCCTATTGGTTAGGGCGAGAGGCCAGAAATGGGGGCCATTTTCCATGGGGAAAATGAAGTCATTGGCGCAGGGTCTGCGTATCAGATGAAAGGTGGCTTTGGGGCCCTGAGGAGTTGCAGGGTCCTTGTCGCTAGCAGCTTTAGTTTTGGAGAAAATCAGCCATGATTGCAAATTTCACACCGGGAACGATGCAGATGGCCAGGGCGAGTGGCCTCAAACTGACCCCATATTCCACGGGGAAAATTAAGTCATGTCCCCCGGGTCTGCGTGTCAGATGAAAGCTGGACTTTGGGGCTCAAAGGACTTGCAAGCTCCTAGTTGCCAACAGCGTTAGTTCTTTAGGAATCCAGCAATGTTTAAAAATTTCTCACTGCGCACTGCCCTGTTGTCTATGGCAAATGGCTGCAAAGAGAGGCCATTTTGCATGGGAAAAAGAAGTCCTTTCCCCAGGGTTTGGGAATCAGATGAAAGGTGGCCTTAGTGGCTCCAAGGACTTCCAGTGTCCTCGTTGCCAGCAGCTTTACTTTTGGAGAAAATCAGCCAAGTTGCAAATTTCACACCGGGAACGATGCAGATGGCCAGGGCGAGTGGCCTCAAACTGACCCCATTTTCCCTGGGGAAAATGAAGTCATGTCCCCAGGGTCTGGGTGTCAGATGAAAGGTGGCCTTTGGGGCTCTAAGGACTTCAAAGTCCTTGTTGCCAACAGCTTTAGTAGTGGAGGAATCCAGCACAGATTGCAAATTTCTTACATGGAACTGCCCTGTTGCCTAGGGCAAATGGCTGCAAAGAGAGGCCATTTTGCATGGGAAAAAGAAGTCCTTTCCCCTGGGTCTGGGTTTCAGATGAAAGGTGGCCTTTGGGGCTCCAAGGACTTCCAGGGTGCTCGTTTGCAGCAGCTTTAGTTTTGGAGAAAATCAGCCATGATTGCAAATTTCACACCGGGAACAAGGCAGATGGCCAGGGCGAGTGGCCTCAAACTGACCCCATTTTCCACGGGGAAAATGAAGTCATGTCCCCAGGGTCTGGGTGTCAGATGAAAGGTGGCCTTTGGGGCTCTAAGGACTTCAAAGTCCTTGTTGCCAACAGCTTTAGTTGTGGAGGAATCCAGAAAAGTTTTCAAATTTCTTACATGGAACTGCCCTGTTGCCTAGGGCAAATGGCTGCAAAGAGAGGCCATTTTCCATGGGAAAAAGAAGTCCTTTCCCCAGGGTCTGGGAATCAGATGAAAGGTGGCCTTAGCGGCTCCAAGGACTTCCAGTTTCCTCGTTGCCAGCAGCTTTACTTTTGGAGAAAATCAGCCAAGTTGCAAATTTCACACCGGGAACGATGCAGATGGCCAGGGCGAGTGGCCTCAAACTGACCCCATTTTCCACGGGGAAAATGAAGTCATGTCCCCAGGGTCTGGGTGTCAGATGAAAGGTGGCCTTTGGGGCTCTAAGGACTTCAAAGTCCTAGTTGCCAACAGCTTTAGTAGTGGAGGAATCCAGCACAGATTGCAAATTTCTCACTGGGCACTGCCCTGTTGCCTAGGGCAAATGGCTGCAAAGAGAGGCCATTTTCATGGGAAAAAGAAGTCCTTTCCCCAGGGTCTGGGAATCAGATGAAAGGTGGCCTTAGCGGCTCTAAGGACTTCCAGGGTGCTCGTTCGCAGCAGCTTTAGTTTTGGAGAAAATCAGCCATGATTGCAAATTTCACACCGGGAACGATGCAGATGGCCAGGGCGAGTGGCCTCAAACTGACCCCAATTTCCATGGGGAAAATGAAGTCATGTCCCCAGGGTCTGGGTGTCAGATGAAAGCTGGCCTTTAAGGCTCTAAGGACTTGCAAGCTCCTAGTTGCCAACAGCTTTAGTAGTGGAGGAATCCAGCAAAGTCTGCAAATTTCTCACTGGGCACTGCCCTGTTGGCTATGGCAAATGGCTGCAAAGAGAGAGGCCATTTTGCATGGGAAAAAGAAGTCCTTTCCCCAGGGTCTGGGTGTCAGATGAAAGGTGGCCTTTTGGGCTCTTAGGACTTGCAGGGTACTTCTTACTGGCAGCTTTAGATTTGGAGAAATCCAGCAAAGATTGCAAATTTCTTGCTGGGCACCACCCTATTGGTCAGGGCGAGAGGCCAGAAATGGGGGCCATTTTCCCTGGGGAAAATGAAGTCATTGGCCCAGAGTCTGCGTATCAGATGAATGGTCGCATCTGGGGCCCTGAGAAGTTGCAGGGTCCTTGTCGCTAGCAGCTTTAGTTTTGGAGAAAATCAGCCAGGTTGGCAAATTTCACACCAGGAACGATGCAGATGGCCAGGGCAAGTGGCCTCAAACTGACCCGATTTTCCCTGGGGAAAATGAAGTCCAGTCCCCCGGGTCTGGGTGTTAGATGAAAGCTGGACTTTGGGGCTCTAAGGACTTGCAAGCTCCTAGTTGCCAACAGCTTTAGTAGTGGAAGAATCCAGCAAAGTTTTCAAATTTCTCACTGGGAACTGCCCGGTTGCCTAGGGCAAATGGCTGCAAAGGAGGCCATTTTCCATGGGAAAAAGAAGTCCTTTCCCCAGGGTCTGGGTGTCAGATGAAAGGTGGCCTTTGGGGCTCTAAGGACTTGCAAGCTCCTAGTTGCCAACAGCTTTAGTAGTGGAGGAATCCAGCACAGATTGCAAATTTCTCACTGGGTACTGCCCTGTTGGAAGGGCAAATGGCTGAAAAGAGAGAGGCCATTTTGCATGGGAAAAAGAAGTCCTTTCCCCAGGGTCTGGGTGTCAGATGAAAGGTGGCCTTTTGAGCTCTTAGGACTTGCAGGGTACTTCTTACTGGCAGCTTTAGATTTGGAGAAATCCAGCAAAGATTGCAAATTTCTTGCTGGGCACCACCCTATTGGTTAGGGCGAGAGGCCAGAAATGGGGGCCATTTTCCATGGGGAAAATGAAGTCATTGGCGCAGGGTCTGCGTATCAGATGAAAGGTGGCTTTGGGGCCCTGAGGAGTTGCAGGGTCCTTGTCGCTAGCAGCTTTAGTTTTGGAGAAAATCAGCCATGATTGCAAATTTCACACCGGGAACGATGCAGATGGCCAGGGCGAGTGGCCTCAAACTGACCCCATATTCCACGGGGAAAATTAAGTCATGTCCCCCGGGTCTGCGTGTGAGATGAAAGCTGGACTTTGGGGCTCAAAGGACTTGCAAGCTCCTAGTTGCCAACAGCGTTAGTTCTTTAGGAATCCAGCAATGTTTAAAAATTTCTCACTGCGCACTGCCCTGTTGGCTATGGCAAATGGCTGCAAAGAGAGGCCATTTTGCATGGGAAAAAGAAGTCCTTTCCCCAGGGTTTGGGAATCAGATGAAAGGTGGCCTTAGTGGCTCCAAGGACTTCCAGTGTCCTCGTTGCCAGCAGCTTTACTTTTGGAGAAAATCAGCCAAGTTGCAAATTTCACACCGGGAACGATGCAGATGGCCAGGGCGAGTGGCCTCAAACTGACCCCATTTTCCCTGGGGAAAATGAAGTCATGTCCCCAGGGTCTGGGTGTCAGATGAAAGGTGGCCTTTGGGGCTCTAAGGACTTCAAAGTCCTTGTTGCCAACAGCTTTAGTTGTGGAGGAATCCAGAAAAGTTTTCAAATTTCTTACATGGAACTGCCCTGTTGCCTAGGGCAAATGGCTGCAAAGAGAGGCCATTTTGCATGGGAAAAAGAAGTCCTTTCCCCTGGGTCTGGGTTTCAGATGAAAGGTGGCCTTTGGGGCTCCAAGGACTTCCAGGGTGCTCGTTTGCAGCAGCTTTAGTTTTGGAGAAAATCAGCCATGATTGCAAATTTCACACCGGGAACGAGGCAGATGGCCAGGGCGAGTGGCCTCAAACTGACCCCATTTTCCACGGGGAAAATGAAGTCATGTCCCCAGGGTCTGGGTGTCAGATGAAAGGTGGCCTTTAAGGCTCTAAGGACTTGCAAGCCCTAGTTGCCAACAGCTTTAGTTGTGAAGGAATCCAGCACAGATTGCAAATTTCTCACTGGGCACTGCCCTGTTGCCTAGGGCAAATGGCTGCAAAGAGAGAGGCCATTTTGCATGGGAAAAAGAAGTCCTTTCCCCAGGGTCTGGGTGTCAGATGAAAGGTGGCCTTTGGGGCTCCAAGGATTTCCAGTGTCCTCGTTGCCAGCAGTTTTACTTTTGGAAAAATAAGCCAAGTTGGAAAATTTCACACCGGGAACGATGCAGATGGCCAGGGCAAGTGGCCTCAAACTGACCCCATTTTCCACGGGGAAAATGAAGTCATGTCCCCAGGGTCTGGGTGTCAGATGAAAGGTGGCCTTTTGGGCTCTTAGGACTTGCAGGGTACTTCTTACTGGCAGCTTTAGATTTGGAGAAATCCAGCAAAGATTACAAATTTCTTGCTGGGCACCACCCTATTGGTCAGGGCGAGAGGCCAGAAATGGGGGCCATTTTCCATGGGGAAAATGTAGTCATTGGCGAAGGGTCTGCGTATCAGATGAAAGGTGGCTTTGGGGCCCTAAGGAGTTGCAGGGTCCTCGTTGCCAGCAGCTTTAGTTTTGGAGAAAATCAGCCATGATTGCAAATTTCACACCGGGAACGATGCAGATGGCCAGGGCGAGTGGCCTCAAACTGACCCCATTTTCCCGGGGGAAAATTAAGTCATGTGCCCCGGGTCTGCGTGTCAGATGAAAGGTGGCCTTTGGGGCTCTAAGGACTTGCAAGCTCCTAGTTGCCAACAGCTTTAGTAGTGGAGGAATCCAGCACAGATTGCAAATTTCTCACTGGGCACTTCCCTGTTGGATATGGCAAATTGCTGCAAAGAGAGGCCATTTTCCATGGGAAAAAGAAGTCCTTTCCCCAGGGTCTGGGAATCAGATGAAAGGTGGCCTTAGCGGCTCCAAGGACTTCCAGTTTCCTCGTTGCCAGCAGCTTTACTTTTGGAGAAAATCAGCCAAGTTGCAAATTTCACACCGGGAACGATGCAGATGGCCAGGGCGAGTGGCCTCAAACTGACCCCATTTTCCACGGGGAAAATGAAGTCATGTCCCCAGGGTCTGGGTGTCAGATGAAAGGTGGCCTTTGGGGCTCTAAGGACTTCAAAGTCCTAGTTGCCAACAGCTTTAGTAGTGGAGGAATCCAGCACAGATTGCAAATTTCTCACTGGGCACTGCCCTGTTGCCTAGGGCAAATGGCTGCAAAGAGAGGCCATTTTCATGGGAAAAAGAAGTCCTTTCCCCAGGGTCTGGGAATCAGATGAAAGGTGGCCTTAGCGGCTCCAAGGACTTCCAGGGTGCTCGTTTGCAGCAGCTTTAGTTTTGGAGAAAATCAGCCATGATTGCAAATTTCACACCGGGAACGATGCAGATGGCCAGGGCGAGTGGCCTCAAACTGACCCCAATTTCCATGGGGAAAATGAAGTCATGTCCCCAGGGTCTGGGTGTCAGATGAAAGCTGGCCTTTAAGCCTCTAAGGACTTGCAAGCTCCTAGTTGCCAACAGCTTTAGTAGTGGAGGAATCCAGCAAAGTCTGCAAATTTCTCACTGGGCACTGCCCTGTTGGCTATGGCAAATGGCTGCAAAGAGAGAGGCCATTTTGCATGGGAAAAAGAAGTCCTTTCCCCAGGGTCTGGGTGTCAGATGAAAGGTGGCCTTTTGGGCTCTTAGGACTTGCAGGGTACTTCTTACTGGCAGCTTTAGATTTGGAGAAATCCAGCAAAGATTGCAAATTTCTTGCTGGGCACCACCCTATTGGTCAGGGCGAGAGGCCAGAAATGGGGGCCATTTTCCCTGGGGAAAATGAAGTCATTGGCCCAGAGTCTGCGTATCAGATGAATGGTCGCATCTGGGGCCCTGAGAAGTTGCAGGGTCCTTGTCGCTAGCAGCTTTAGTTTTGGAGAAAATCAGCCAGGTTGGCAAATTTCACACCAGGAACGATGCAGATGGCCAGGGCAAGTGGCCTCAAACTGACCCGATTTTCCCTGGGGAAAATGAAGTCCAGTCCCCCGGGTCTGGGTGTTAGATGAAAGCTGGACTTTGGGGCTCTAAGGACTTGCAAGCTCCTAGTTGCCAACAGCTTTAGTAGTGGAAGAATCCAGCAAAGTTTTCAAATTTCTCACTGGGAACTGCCCGGTTGCCTAGGGCAAATGGCTGCAAAGGAGGCCATTTTACATGGGAAAAAGAAGTCCTTTCCCCAGGGTCTGGGTGTCAGATGAAAGGTGGCCTTTGGGGCTCTAAGGACTTGCAAGCTCCTAGTTGCCAACAGCTTTAGTAGTGGAGGAATCCAGCACAGATTGCAAATTTCTCACTGGGTACTGCCCTGTTGGAAGGGCAAATGGCTGAAAAGAGAGAGGCCATTTTGCATGGGAAAAAGAAGTCCTTTCCCCAGGGTCTGGGTGTCAGATGAAAGGTGGCCTTTTGAGCTCTTAGGACTTGCAGGGTACTTCTTACTGGCAGCTTTAGATTTGGAGAAATCCAGCAAAGATTACAAATTTCTTGCTGGGCACCACCCTATTGGTTAGGGCGAGAGGCCAGAAATGGGGGCCATTTTCCATGGGGAAAATGAAGTCATTGGCGCAGGGTCTGCGTATCAGATGAAAGGTGGCTTTGGGGCCCTGAGGAGTTGCAGGGTCCTTGTCGCTAGCAGCTTTAGTTTTGGAGAAAATCAGCCATGATTGCAAATTTCACACCGGGAACGATGCAGATGGCCAGGGCGAGTGGCCTCAAACTGACCCCATATTCCACGGGGAAAATTAAGTCATGTCCCCCGGGTCTGCGTGTCAGATGAAAGCTGGACTTTGGGGCTCAAAGGACTTGCAAGCTCCTAGTTGCCAACAGCGTTAGTTCTTTAGGAATCCAGCAATGTTTAAAAATTTCTCACTGCGCACTGCCCTGTTGTCTATGGCAAATGGCTGCAAAGAGAGGCCATTTTGCATGGGAAAAAGAAGTCCTTTCCCCAGGGTTTGGGAATCAGATGAAAGGTGGCCTTAGTGGCTCCAAGGACTTCCAGTGTCCTCGTTGCCAGCAGCTTTACTTTTGGAGAAAATCAGCCAAGTTGCAAATTTCACACCGGGAACGATGCAGATGGCCAGGGCGAGTGGCCTCAAACTGACCCCATTTTCCCTGGGGAAAATGAAGTCATGTCCCCAGGGTCTGGGTGTCAGATGAAAGGTGGCCTTTGGGGCTCTAAGGACTTCAAAGTCCTTGTTGCCAACAGCTTTAGTAGTGGAGGAATCCAGCACAGATTGCAAATTTCTTACATGGAACTGCCCTGTTGCCTAGGGCAAATGGCTGCAAAGAGAGGCCATTTTGCATGGGAAAAAGAAGTCCTTTCCCCTGGGTCTGGGTTTCAGATGAAAGGTGGCCTTTGGGGCTCCAAGGACTTCCAGGGTGCTCGTTTGCAGCAGCTTTAGTTTTGGAGAAAATCAGCCATGATTGCAAATTTCACACCGGGAACAAGGCAGATGGCCAGGGCGAGTGGCCTCAAACTGACCCCATTTTCCACGGGGAAAATGAAGTCATGTCCCCAGGGTCTGGGTGTCAGATGAAAGGTGGCCTTTGGGGCTCTAAGGACTTCAAAGTCCTTGTTGCCAACAGCTTTAGTTGTGGAGGAATCCAGAAAAGTTTTCAAATTTCTTACATGGAACTGCCCTGTTGCCTAGGGCAAATGGCTGCAAAGAGAGGCCATTTTCCATGGGAAAAAGAAGTCCTTTCCCCAGGGTCTGGGAATCAGATGAAAGGTGGCCTTAGCGGCTCCAAGGACTTCCAGTTTCCTCGTTGCCAGCAGCTTTACTTTTGGAGAAAATCAGCCAAGTTGCAAATTTCACACCGGGAACGATGCAGATGGCCAGGGCGAGTGGCCTCAAACTGACCCCATTTTCCACGGGGAAAATGAAGTCATGTCCCCAGGGTCTGGGTGTCAGATGAAAGGTGGCCTTTGGGGCTCTAAGGACTTCAAAGTCCTAGTTGCCAACAGCTTTAGTAGTGGAGGAATCCAGCACAGATTGCAAATTTCTCACTGGGCACTGCCCTGTTGCCTAGGGCAAATGGCTGCAAAGAGAGGCCATTTTCATGGGAAAAAGAAGTCCTTTCCCCAGGGTCTGGGAATCAGATGAAAGGTGGCCTTAGCGGCTCTAAGGACTTCCAGGGTGCTCGTTCGCAGCAGCTTTAGTTTTGGAGAAAATCAGCCATGATTGCAAATTTCACACCGGGAACGATGCAGATGGCCAGGGCGAGTGGCCTCAAACTGACCCCAATTTCCATGGGGAAAATGAAGTCATGTCCCCAGGGTCTGGGTGTCAGATGAAAGCTGGCCTTTAAGGCTCTAAGGACTTGCAAGCTCCTAGTTGCCAACAGCTTTAGTAGTGGAGGAATCCAGCAAAGTCTGCAAATTTCTCACTGGGCACTGCCCTGTTGGCTATGGCAAATGGCTGCAAAGAGAGAGGCCATTTTGCATGGGAAAAAGAAGTCCTTTCCCCAGGGTCTGGGTGTCAGATGAAAGGTGGCCTTTTGGGCTCTTAGGACTTGCAGGGTACTTCTTACTGGCAGCTTTAGATTTGGAGAAATCCAGCAAAGATTGCAAATTTCTTGCTGGGCACCACCCTATTGGTCAGGGCGAGAGGCCAGAAATGGGGGCCATTTTCCCTGGGGAAAATGAAGTCATTGGCCCAGAGTCTGCGTATCAGATGAATGGTCGCATCTGGGGCCCTGAGAAGTTGCAGGGTCCTTGTCGCTAGCAGCTTTAGTTTTGGAGAAAATCAGCCAGGTTGGCAAATTTCACACCAGGAACGATGCAGATGGCCAGGGCAAGTGGCCTCAAACTGACCCGATTTTCCCTGGGGAAAATGAAGTCCAGTCCCCCGGGTCTGGGTGTTAGATGAAAGCTGGACTTTGGGGCTCTAAGGACTTGCAAGCTCCTAGTTGCCAACAGCTTTAGTAGTGGAAGAATCCAGCAAAGTTTTCAAATTTCTCACTGGGAACTGCCCGGTTGCCTAGGGCAAATGGCTGCAAAGGAGGCCATTTTCCATGGGAAAAAGAAGTCCTTTCCCCAGGGTCTGGGTGTCAGATGAAAGGTGGCCTTTGGGGCTCTAAGGACTTGCAAGCTCCTAGTTGCCAACAGCTTTAGTAGTGGAGGAATCCAGCACAGATTGCAAATTTCTCACTGGGTACTGCCCTGTTGGAAGGGCAAATGGCTGAAAAGAGAGAGGCCATTTTGCATGGGAAAAAGAAGTCCTTTCCCCAGGGTCTGGGTGTCAGATGAAAGGTGGCCTTTTGAGCTCTTAGGACTTGCAGGGTACTTCTTACTGGCAGCTTTAGATTTGGAGAAATCCAGCAAAGATTGCAAATTTCTTGCTGGGCACCACCCTATTGGTTAGGGCGAGAGGCCAGAAATGGGGGCCATTTTCCATGGGGAAAATGAAGTCATTGGCGCAGGGTCTGCGTATCAGATGAAAGGTGGCTTTGGGGCCCTGAGGAGTTGCAGGGTCCTTGTCGCTAGCAGCTTTAGTTTTGGAGAAAATCAGCCATGATTGCAAATTTCACACCGGGAACGATGCAGATGGCCAGGGCGAGTGGCCTCAAACTGACCCCATATTCCACGGGGAAAATTAAGTCATGTCCCCCGGGTCTGCGTGTCAGATGAAAGCTGGACTTTGGGGCTCAAAGGACTTGCAAGCTCCTAGTTGCCAACAGCGTTAGTTCTTTAGGAATCCAGCAATGTTTAAAAATTTCTCACTGCGCACTGCCCTGTTGGCTATGGCAAATGGCTGCAAAGAGAGGCCATTTTGCATGGGAAAAAGAAGTCCTTTCCCCAGGGTTTGGGAATCAGATGAAAGGTGGCCTTAGTGGCTCCAAGGACTTCCAGTGTCCTCGTTGCCAGCAGCTTTACTTTTGGAGAAAATCAGCCAAGTTGCAAATTTCACACCGGGAACGATGCAGATGGCCAGGGCGAGTGGCCTCAAACTGACCCCATTTTCCCTGGGGAAAATGAAGTCATGTCCCCAGGGTCTGGGTGTCAGATGAAAGGTGGCCTTTGGGGCTCTAAGGACTTCAAAGTCCTTGTTGCCAACAGCTTTAGTTGTGGAGGAATCCAGAAAAGTTTTCAAATTTCTTACATGGAACTGCCCTGTTGCCTAGGGCAAATGGCTGCAAAGAGAGGCCATTTTGCATGGGAAAAAGAAGTCCTTTCCCCTGGGTCTGGGTTTCAGATGAAAGGTGGCCTTTGGGGCTCCAAGGACTTCCAGGGTGCTCGTTTGCAGCAGCTTTAGTTTTGGAGAAAATCAGCCATGATTGCAAATTTCACACCGGGAACGAGGCAGATGGCCAGGGCGAGTGGCCTCAAACTGACCCCATTTTCCACGGGGAAAATGAAGTCATGTCCCCAGGGTCTGGGTGTCAGATGAAAGGTGGCCTTTAAGGCTCTAAGGACTTGCAAGCCCTAGTTGCCAACAGCTTTAGTTGTGAAGGAATCCAGCACAGATTGCAAATTTCTCACTGGGCACTGCCCTGTTGCCTAGGGCAAATGGCTGCAAAGAGAGAGGCCATTTTGCATGGGAAAAAGAAGTCCTTTCCCCAGGGTCTGGGTGTCAGATGAAAGGTGGCCTTTGGGGCTCCAAGGATTTCCAGTGTCCTCGTTGCCAGCAGTTTTACTTTTGGAAAAATAAGCCAAGTTGGAAAATTTCACACCGGGAACGATGCAGATGGCCAGGGCAAGTGGCCTCAAACTGACCCCATTTTCCACGGGGAAAATGAAGTCATGTCCCCAGGGTCTGGGTGTCAGATGAAAGGTGGCCTTTTGGGCTCTTAGGACTTGCAGGGTACTTCTTACTGGCAGCTTTAGATTTGGAGAAATCCAGCAAAGATTACAAATTTCTTGCTGGGCACCACCCTATTGGTCAGGGCGAGAGGCCAGAAATGGGGGCCATTTTCCATGGGGAAAATGTAGTCATTGGCGAAGGGTCTGCGTATCAGATGAAAGGTGGCTTTGGGGCCCTAAGGAGTTGCAGGGTCCTCGTTGCCAGCAGCTTTAGTTTTGGAGAAAATCAGCCATGATTGCAAATTTCACACCGGGAACGATGCAGATGGCCAGGGCGAGTGGCCTCAAACTGACCCCATTTTCCCGGGGGAAAATTAAGTCATGTGCCCCGGGTCTGCGTGTCAGATGAAAGGTGGCCTTTGGGGCTCTAAGGACTTGCAAGCTCCTAGTTGCCAACAGCTTTAGTAGTGGAGGAATCCAGCACAGATTGCAAATTTCTCACTGGGCACTTCCCTGTTGGATATGGCAAATTGCTGCAAAGAGAGGCCATTTTCCATGGGAAAAAGAAGTCCTTTCCCCAGGGTCTGGGAATCAGATGAAAGGTGGCCTTAGCGGCTCCAAGGACTTCCAGTTTCCTCGTTGCCAGCAGCTTTACTTTTGGAGAAAATCAGCCAAGTTGCAAATTTCACACCGGGAACGATGCAGATGGCCAGGGCGAGTGGCCTCAAACTGACCCCATTTTCCACGGGGAAAATGAAGTCATGTCCCCAGGGTCTGGGTGTCAGATGAAAGGTGGCCTTTGGGGCTCTAAGGACTTCAAAGTCCTAGTTGCCAACAGCTTTAGTAGTGGAGGAATCCAGCACAGATTGCAAATTTCTCACTGGGCACTGCCCTGTTGCCTAGGGCAAATGGCTGCAAAGAGAGGCCATTTTCATGGGAAAAAGAAGTCCTTTCCCCAGGGTCTGGGAATCAGATGAAAGGTGGCCTTAGCGGCTCCAAGGACTTCCAGGGTGCTCGTTTGCAGCAGCTTTAGTTTTGGAGAAAATCAGCCATGATTGCAAATTTCACACCGGGAACGATGCAGATGGCCAGGGCGAGTGGCCTCAAACTGACCCCAATTTCCATGGGGAAAATGAAGTCATGTCCCCAGGGTCTGGGTGTCAGATGAAAGCTGGCCTTTAAGCCTCTAAGGACTTGCAAGCTCCTAGTTGCCAACAGCTTTAGTAGTGGAGGAATCCAGCAAAGTCTGCAAATTTCTCACTGGGCACTGCCCTGTTGGCTATGGCAAATGGCTGCAAAGAGAGAGGCCATTTTGCATGGGAAAAAGAAGTCCTTTCCCCAGGGTCTGGGTGTCAGATGAAAGGTGGCCTTTTGGGCTCTTAGGACTTGCAGGGTACTTCTTACTGGCAGCTTTAGATTTGGAGAAATCCAGCAAAGATTGCAAATTTCTTGCTGGGCACCACCCTATTGGTCAGGGCGAGAGGCCAGAAATGGGGGCCATTTTCCCTGGGGAAAATGAAGTCATTGGCCCAGAGTCTGCGTATCAGATGAATGGTCGCATCTGGGGCCCTGAGAAGTTGCAGGGTCCTTGTCGCTAGCAGCTTTAGTTTTGGAGAAAATCAGCCAGGTTGGCAAATTTCACACCAGGAACGATGCAGATGGCCAGGGCAAGTGGCCTCAAACTGACCCGATTTTCCCTGGGGAAAATGAAGTCCAGTCCCCCGGGTCTGGGTGTTAGATGAAAGCTGGACTTTGGGGCTCTAAGGACTTGCAAGCTCCTAGTTGCCAACAGCTTTAGTAGTGGAAGAATCCAGCAAAGTTTTCAAATTTCTCACTGGGAACTGCCCGGTTGCCTAGGGCAAATGGCTGCAAAGGAGGCCATTTTACATGGGAAAAAGAAGTCCTTTCCCCAGGGTCTGGGTGTCAGATGAAAGGTGGCCTTTGGGGCTCTAAGGACTTGCAAGCTCCTAGTTGCCAACAGCTTTAGTAGTGGAGGAATCCAGCACAGATTGCAAATTTCTCACTGGGTACTGCCCTGTTGGAAGGGCAAATGGCTGAAAAGAGAGAGGCCATTTTGCATGGGAAAAAGAAGTCCTTTCCCCAGGGTCTGGGTGTCAGATGAAAGGTGGCCTTTTGAGCTCTTAGGACTTGCAGGGTACTTCTTACTGGCAGCTTTAGATTTGGAGAAATCCAGCAAAGATTACAAATTTCTTGCTGGGCACCACCCTATTGGTTAGGGCGAGAGGCCAGAAATGGGGGCCATTTTCCATGGGGAAAATGAAGTCATTGGCGCAGGGTCTGCGTATCAGATGAAAGGTGGCTTTGGGGCCCTGAGGAGTTGCAGGGTCCTTGTCGCTAGCAGCTTTAGTTTTGGAGAAAATCAGCCATGATTGCAAATTTCACACCGGGAACGATGCAGATGGCCAGGGCGAGTGGCCTCAAACTGACCCCATATTCCACGGGGAAAATTAAGTCATGTCCCCCGGGTCTGCGTGTCAGATGAAAGCTGGACTTTGGGGCTCAAAGGACTTGCAAGCTCCTAGTTGCCAACAGCGTTAGTTCTTTAGGAATCCAGCAATGTTTAAAAATTTCTCACTGCGCACTGCCCTGTTGTCTATGGCAAATGGCTGCAAAGAGAGGCCATTTTGCATGGGAAAAAGAAGTCCTTTCCCCAGGGTTTGGGAATCAGATGAAAGGTGGCCTTAGTGGCTCCAAGGACTTCCAGTGTCCTCGTTGCCAGCAGCTTTACTTTTGGAGAAAATCAGCCAAGTTGCAAATTTCACACCGGGAACGATGCAGATGGCCAGGGCGAGTGGCCTCAAACTGACCCCATTTTCCCTGGGGAAAATGAAGTCATGTCCCCAGGGTCTGGGTGTCAGATGAAAGGTGGCCTTTGGGGCTCTAAGGACTTCAAAGTCCTTGTTGCCAACAGCTTTAGTAGTGGAGGAATCCAGCACAGATTGCAAATTTCTTACATGGAACTGCCCTGTTGCCTAGGGCAAATGGCTGCAAAGAGAGGCCATTTTGCATGGGAAAAAGAAGTCCTTTCCCCTGGGTCTGGGTTTCAGATGAAAGGTGGCCTTTGGGGCTCCAAGGACTTCCAGGGTGCTCGTTTGCAGCAGCTTTAGTTTTGGAGAAAATCAGCCATGATTGCAAATTTCACACCGGGAACAAGGCAGATGGCCAGGGCGAGTGGCCTCAAACTGACCCCATTTTCCACGGGGAAAATGAAGTCATGTCCCCAGGGTCTGGGTGTCAGATGAAAGGTGGCCTTTGGGGCTCTAAGGACTTCAAAGTCCTTGTTGCCAACAGCTTTAGTTGTGGAGGAATCCAGAAAAGTTTTCAAATTTCTTACATGGAACTGCCCTGTTGCCTAGGGCAAATGGCTGCAAAGAGAGGCCATTTTGCATGGGAAAAAGAAGTCCTTTCCCCTGGGTCTGGGTTTCAGATGAAAGGTGGCCTTTGGGGCTCCAAGGACTTCCAGGGTGCTCGTTTGCAGCAGCTTTAGTTTTGGAGAAAATCAGCCATGATTGCAAATTTCACACCGGGAACGAGGCAGATGGCCAGGGCGAGTGGCCTCAAACTGACCCCATTTTCCACGGGGAAAATGAAGTCATGTCCCCAGGGTCTGGGTGTCAGATGAAAGGTGGCCTTTAAGGCTCTAAGGACTTGCAAGCCCTAGTTGCCAACAGCTTTAGTTGTGAAGGAATCCAGCACAGATTGCAAATTTCTCACTGGGCACTGCCCTGTTGCCTAGGGCAAATGGCTGCAAAGAGAGAGGCCATTTTGCATGGGAAAAAGAAGTCCTTTCCCCAGGGTCTGGGTGTCAGATGAAAGGTGGCCTTTGGGGCTCCAAGGATTTCCAGTGTCCTCGTTGCCAGCAGTTTTACTTTTGGAAAAATAAGCCAAGTTGGAAAATTTCACACCGGGAACGATGCAGATGGCCAGGGCAAGTGGCCTCAAACTGACCCCATATTCCACGGGGAAAATTAAGTCATGTCCCCCGGGTCTGCGTGTCAGATGAAAGCTGGACTTTGGGGCTCAAAGGACTTGCAAGCTCCTAGTTGCCAACAGCGTTAGTTCTTTAGGAATCCAGCAATGTTTAAAAATTTCTCACTGCGCACTGCCCTGTTGTCTATGGCAAATGGCTGCAAAGAGAGGCCATTTTGCATGGGAAAAAGAAGTCCTTTCCCCAGGGTTTGGGAATCAGATGAAAGGTGGCCTTAGTGGCTCCAAGGACTTCCAGTGTCCTCGTTGCCAGCAGCTTTACTTTTGGAGAAAATCAGCCAAGTTGCAAATTTCACACCGGGAACGATGCAGATGGCCAGGGCGAGTGGCCTCAAACTGACCCCATTTTCCCTGGGGAAAATGAAGTCATGTCCCCAGGGTCTGGGTGTCAGATGAAAGGTGGCCTTTGGGGCTCTAAGGACTTGCAAGCTCCTAGTTGCCAACAGCTTTAGTAGTGGAGGAATCCAGCACAGATTGCAAATTTCTCACTGGGCACTTCCCTGTTGGATATGGCAAATGGCTGCAAAGAGAGGCCATTTTGCATGGGAAAAAGAAGTCCTTTCCCCAGGGTCTGGGAATCAGATGAAAGGTGGCCTTAGCGGCTCCAAGGACTTCCAGTTTCCTCGTTGCCAGCAGCTTTACTTTTGGAGAAAATCAGCCAAGTTGCAAATTTCACACCGGGAACGATGCAGATGGCCAGGGCAAGTGGCCTCAAACTGACCCCATTTTCCACGGGGAAAATGAAGTCATGTCCCCAGGGTCTGGGTGTCAGATGAAAGGTGGCCTTTTGGGCTCTTAGGACTTGCAGGGTACTTCTTACTGGCAGCTTTAGATTTGGAGAAATCCAGCAAAGATTACAAATTTCTTGCTGGGCACCACCCTATTGGTCAGGGCGAGAGGCCAGAAATGGGGGCCATTTTCCATGGGGAAAATGTAGTCATTGGCGAAGGGTCTGCGTATCAGATGAAAGGTGGCTTTGGGGCCCTGAGGAGTTGCAGGGTCCTCGTTGCCAGCAGCTTTAGTTTTGGAGAAAATCAGCCATGATTGCAAATTTCACACCGGGAACGATGCAGATGGCCAGGGCGAGTGGCCTCAAACTGACCCCATTTTCCCGGGGGAAAATTAAGTCATGTGCCCCGGGTCTGCGTGTCAGATGAAAGGTGGCCTTTGGGGCTCTAAGGACTTGCAAGCTCCTAGTTGCCAACAGCTTTAGTAGTGGAGGAATCCAGCACAGATTGCAAATTTCTCACTGGGCACTTCCCTGTTGGATATGGCAAATTGCTGCAAAGAGAGGCCATTTTCCATGGGAAAAAGAAGTCCTTTCCCCAGGGTCTGGGAATCAGATGAAAGGTGGCCTTAGCGGCTCCAAGGACTTCCAGTTTCCTCGTTGCCAGCAGCTTTACTTTTGGAGAAAATCAGCCAAGTTGCAAATTTCACACCGGGAACGATGCAGATGGCCAGGGCGAGTGGCCTCAAACTGACCCCATTTTCCACGGGGAAAATGAAGTCATGTCCCCAGGGTCTGGGTGTCAGATGAAAGGTGGCCTTTGGGGCTCTAAGGACTTCAAAGTCCTAGTTGCCAACAGCTTTAGTAGTGGAGGAATCCAGCACAGATTGCAAATTTCTCACTGGGCACTGCCCTGTTGCCTAGGGCAAATGGCTGCAAAGAGAGGCCATTTTCATGGGAAAAAGAAGTCCTTTCCCCAGGGTCTGGGAATCAGATGAAAGGTGGCCTTAGCGGCTCCAAGGACTTCCAGGGTGCTCGTTTGCAGCAGCTTTAGTTTTGGAGAAAATCAGCCATGATTGCAAATTTCACACCGGGAACGATGCAGATGGCCAGGGCGAGTGGCCTCAAACTGACCCCAATTTCCATGGGGAAAATGAAGTCATGTCCCCAGGGTCTGGGTGTCAGATGAAAGCTGGCCTTTAAGCCTCTAAGGACTTGCAAGCTCCTAGTTGCCAACAGCTTTAGTAGTGGAGGAATCCAGCAAAGTCTGCAAATTTCTCACTGGGCACTGCCCTGTTGGCTATGGCAAATGGCTGCAAAGAGAGAGGCCATTTTGCATGGGAAAAAGAAGTCCTTTCCCCAGGGTCTGGGTGTCAGATGAAAGGTGGCCTTTTGGGCTCTTAGGACTTGCAGGGTACTTCTTACTGGCAGCTTTAGATTTGGAGAAATCCAGCAAAGATTGCAAATTTCTTGCTGGGCACCACCCTATTGGTCAGGGCGAGAGGCCAGAAATGGGGGCCATTTTCCCTGGGGAAAATGAAGTCATTGGCCCAGAGTCTGCGTATCAGATGAATGGTCGCATCTGGGGCCCTGAGAAGTTGCAGGGTCCTTGTCGCTAGCAGCTTTAGTTTTGGAGAAAATCAGCCAGGTTGGCAAATTTCACACCAGGAACGATGCAGATGGCCAGGGCAAGTGGCCTCAAACTGACCCGATTTTCCCTGGGGAAAATGAAGTCCAGTCCCCCGGGTCTGGGTGTTAGATGAAAGCTGGACTTTGGGGCTCTAAGGACTTGCAAGCTCCTAGTTGCCAACAGCTTTAGTAGTGGAAGAATCCAGCAAAGTTTTCAAATTTCTCACTGGGAACTGCCCGGTTGCCTAGGGCAAATGGCTGCAAAGGAGGCCATTTTACATGGGAAAAAGAAGTCCTTTCCCCAGGGTCTGGGTGTCAGATGAAAGGTGGCCTTTGGGGCTCTAAGGACTTGCAAGCTCCTAGTTGCCAACAGCTTTAGTAGTGGAGGAATCCAGCACAGATTGCAAATTTCTCACTGGGTACTGCCCTGTTGGAAGGGCAAATGGCTGAAAAGAGAGAGGCCATTTTGCATGGGAAAAAGAAGTCCTTTCCCCAGGGTCTGGGTGTCAGATGAAAGGTGGCCTTTTGAGCTCTTAGGACTTGCAGGGTACTTCTTACTGGCAGCTTTAGATTTGGAGAAATCCAGCAAAGATTACAAATTTCTTGCTGGGCACCACCCTATTGGTTAGGGCGAGAGGCCAGAAATGGGGGCCATTTTCCATGGGGAAAATGAAGTCATTGGCGCAGGGTCTGCGTATCAGATGAAAGGTGGCTTTGGGGCCCTGAGGAGTTGCAGGGTCCTTGTCGCTAGCAGCTTTAGTTTTGGAGAAAATCAGCCATGATTGCAAATTTCACACCGGGAACGATGCAGATGGCCAGGGCGAGTGGCCTCAAACTGACCCCATATTCCACGGGGAAAATTAAGTCATGTCCCCCGGGTCTGCGTGTCAGATGAAAGCTGGACTTTGGGGCTCAAAGGACTTGCAAGCTCCTAGTTGCCAACAGCGTTAGTTCTTTAGGAATCCAGCAATGTTTAAAAATTTCTCACTGCGCACTGCCCTGTTGTCTATGGCAAATGGCTGCAAAGAGAGGCCATTTTGCATGGGAAAAAGAAGTCCTTTCCCCAGGGTTTGGGAATCAGATGAAAGGTGGCCTTAGTGGCTCCAAGGACTTCCAGTGTCCTCGTTGCCAGCAGCTTTACTTTTGGAGAAAATCAGCCAAGTTGCAAATTTCACACCGGGAACGATGCAGATGGCCAGGGCGAGTGGCCTCAAACTGACCCCATTTTCCCTGGGGAAAATGAAGTCATGTCCCCAGGGTCTGGGTGTCAGATGAAAGGTGGCCTTTGGGGCTCTAAGGACTTGCAAGCTCCTAGTTGCCAACAGCTTTAGTAGTGGAGGAATCCAGCACAGATTGCAAATTTCTCACTGGGCACTTCCCTGTTGGATATGGCAAATGGCTGCAAAGAGAGGCCATTTTGCATGGGAAAAAGAAGTCCTTTCCCCAGGGTCTGGGAATCAGATGAAAGGTGGCCTTAGCGGCTCCAAGGACTTCCAGTTTCCTCGTTGCCAGCAGCTTTACTTTTGGAGAAAATCAGCCAAGTTGCAAATTTCACACCGGGAACGATGCAGATGGCCAGGGCGAGTGGCCTCAAACTGACCCCATTTTCCACGGGGAAAATGAAGTCATGTCCCCAGGGTCTGGGTGTCAGATGAAAGGTGGCCTTTGGGGCTCTAAGGACTTCAAAGTCCTAGTTGCCAACAGCTTTAGTAGTGGAGGAATCCAGCACAGATTGCAAATTTCCCACTGGGCACTGCCCTGTTGCCTAGGGCAAATGGCTGCAAAGAGAGGCCATTTTCATGGGAAAAAGAAGTCCTTTCCCCAGGGTCTGGGAATCAGATGAAAGGTGGCCTTAGCGGCTCCAAGGACTTCCAGGGTGCTCGTTCGCAGCAGCTTTAGTTTTGGAGAAAATCAGCCATGATTGCAAATTTCACACCGGGAACGATGCAGATGGCCAGGGCGAGTGGCCTCAAACTGACCCCAATTTCCATGGGGAAAATGAAGTCATGTCCCCAGGGTCTGGGTGTCAGATGAAAGCTGGCCTTTAAGGCTCTAAGGACTTGCAAGCTCCTAGTTGCCAACAGCTTTAGTAGTGGAGGAATCCAGCAAAGTCTGCAAATTTCTCACTGGGCACTGCCCTGTTGGCTATGGCAAATGGCTGCAAAGAGAGAGGCCATTTTGCATGGGAAAAAGAAGTCCTTTCCCCAGGGTCTGGGTGTCAGATGAAAGGTGGCCTTTTGGGCTCTTAGGACTTGCAGGGTACTTCTTACTGGCAGCTTTAGATTTGGAGAAATCCAGCAAAGATTGCAAATTTCTTGCTGGGCACCACCCTATTGGTCAGGGCGAGAGGCCAGAAATGGGGGCCATTTTCCCTGGGGAAAATGAAGTCATTGGCCCAGAGTCTGCGTATCAGATGAATGGTCGCATCTGGGGCCCTGAGAAGTTGCAGGGTCCTTGTCGCTAGCAGCTTTAGTTTTGGAGAAAATCAGCCAGGTTGGCAAATTTCACACCAGGAACGATGCAGATGGCCAGGGCAAGTGGCCTCAAACTGACCCGATTTTCCCTGGGGAAAATGAAGTCCAGTCCCCCGGGTCTGGGTGTTAGATGAAAGCTGGACTTTGGGGCTCTAAGGACTTGCAAGCTCCTAGTTGCCAACAGCTTTAGTAGTGGAAGAATCCAGCAAAGTTTTCAAATTTCTCACTGGGAACTGCCCGGTTGCCTAGGGCAAATGGCTGCAAAGGAGGCCATTTTACATGGGAAAAAGAAGTCCTTTCCCCAGGGTCTGGGTGTCAGATGAAAGGTGGCCTTTGGGGCTCTAAGGACTTGCAAGCTCCTAGTTGCCAACAGCTTTAGTAGTGGAGGAATCCAGCACAGATTGCAAATTTCTCACTGGGTACTGCCCTGTTGGAAGGGCAAATGGCTGAAAAGAGAGAGGCCATTTTGCATGGGAAAAAGAAGTCCTTTCCCCAGGGTCTGGGTGTCAGATGAAAGGTGGCCTTTTGAGCTCTTAGGACTTGCAGGGTACTTCTTACTGGCAGCTTTAGATTTGGAGAAATCCAGCAAAGATTGCAAATTTCTTGCTGGGCACCACCCTATTGGTTAGGGCGAGAGGCCAGAAATGGGGGCCATTTTCCATGGGGAAAATGAAGTCATTGGCGCAGGGTCTGCGTATCAGATGAAAGGTGGCTTTGGGGCCCTGAGGAGTTGCAGGGTCCTTGTCGCTAGCAGCTTTAGTTTTGGAGAAAATCAGCCATGATTGCAAATTTCACACCGGGAACGATGCAGATGGCCAGGGCGAGTGGCCTCAAACTGACCCCATATTCCACGGGGAAAATTAAGTCATGTCCCCCGGGTCTGCGTGTCAGATGAAAGCTGGACTTTGGGGCTCAAAGGACTTGCAAGCTCCTAGTTGCCAACAGCGTTAGTTCTTTAGGAATCCAGCAATGTTTAAAAATTTCTCACTGCGCACTGCCCTGTTGTCTATGGCAAATGGCTGCAAAGAGAGGCCATTTTGCATGGGAAAAAGAAGTCCTTTCCCCAGGGTTTGGGAATCAGATGAAAGGTGGCCTTAGTGGCTCCAAGGACTTCCAGTGTCCTCGTTGCCAGCAGCTTTACTTTTGGAGAAAATCAGCCAAGTTGCAAATTTCACACCGGGAACGATGCAGATGGCCAGGGCGAGTGGCCTCAAACTGACCCCATTTTCCCTGGGGAAAATGAAGTCATGTCCCCAGGGTCTGGGTGTCAGATGAAAGGTGGCCTTTGGGGCTCTAAGGACTTCAAAGTCCTTGTTGCCAACAGCTTTAGTTGTGGAGGAATCCAGAAAAGTTTTCAAATTTCTTACATGGAACTGCCCTGTTGCCTAGGGCAAATGGCTGCAAAGAGAGGCCATTTTGCATGGGAAAAAGAAGTCCTTTCCCCTGGGTCTGGGTTTCAGATGAAAGGTGGCCTTTGGGGCTCCAAGGACTTCCAGGGTGCTCGTTTGCAGCAGCTTTAGTTTTGGAGAAAATCAGCCATGATTGCAAATTTCACACCGGGAACGAGGCAGATGGCCAGGGCGAGTGGCCTCAAACTGACCCCATTTTCCACGGGGAAAATGAAGTCATGTCCCCAGGGTCTGGGTGTCAGATGAAAGGTGGCCTTTAAGGCTCTAAGGACTTGCAAGCCCTAGTTGCCAACAGCTTTAGTTGTGAAGGAATCCAGCACAGATTGCAAATTTCTCACTGGGCACTGCCCTGTTGCCTAGGGCAAATGGCTGCAAAGAGAGAGGCCATTTTGCATGGGAAAAAGAAGTCCTTTCCCCAGGGTCTGGGTGTCAGATGAAAGGTGGCCTTTGGGGCTCCAAGGATTTCCAGTGTCCTCGTTGCCAGCAGTTTTACTTTTGGAAAAATAAGCCAAGTTGGAAAATTTCACACCGGGAACGATGCAGATGGCCAGGGCAAGTGGCCTCAAACTGACCCCATTTTCCCTGGGGAAAATGAAGTCATGTCCCCAGGGTCTGGGTGTCAGATGAAAGGTGGCCTTTTGGGCTCTTAGGACTTGCAGGGTACTTCTTACTGGCAGCTTTAGATTTGGAGAAATCCAGCAAAGATTACAAATTTCTTGCTGGGCACCACCCTATTGGTCAGGGCGAGAGGCCAGAAATGGGGGCCATTTTCCATGGGGAAAATGTAGTCATTGGCGAAGGGTCTGCGTATCAGATGAAAGGTGGCTTTGGGGCCCTAAGGAGTTGCAGGGTCCTCGTTGCCAGCAGCTTTAGTTTTGGAGAAAATCAGCCATGATTGCAAATTTCACACCGGGAACGATGCAGATGGCCAGGGCGAGTGGCCTCAAACTGACCCCATTTTCCCTGGGGAAAATTAAGTCATGTGCCCCGGGTCTGCGTGTCAGATGAAAGGTGGCCTTTGGGGCTCTAAGGACTTGCAAGCTCCTAGTTGCCAACAGCTTTAGTAGTGGAGGAATCCAGCACAGATTGCAAATTTCTCACTGGGCACTTCCCTGTTGGATATGGCAAATTGCTGCAAAGAGAGGCCATTTTCCATGGGAAAAAGAAGTCCTTTCCCCAGGGTCTGGGAATCAGATGAAAGGTGGCCTTAGCGGCTCCAAGGACTTCCAGTTTCCTCGTTGCCAGCAGCTTTACTTTTGGAGAAAATCAGCCAAGTTGCAAATTTCACACCGGGAACGATGCAGATGGCCAGGGCGAGTGGCCTCAAACTGACCCCATTTTCCACGGGGAAAATGAAGTCATGTCCCCAGGGTCTGGGTGTCAGATGAAAGGTGGCCTTTGGGGCTCTAAGGACTTCAAAGTCCTAGTTGCCAACAGCTTTAGTAGTGGAGGAATCCAGCACAGATTGCAAATTTCTCACTGGGCACTGCCCTGTTGCCTAGGGCAAATGGCTGCAAAGAGAGGCCATTTTCATGGGAAAAAGAAGTCCTTTCCCCAGGGTCTGGGAATCAGATGAAAGGTGGCCTTAGCGGCTCCAAGGACTTCCAGGGTGCTCGTTCGCAGCAGCTTTAGTTTTGGAGAAAATCAGCCATGATTGCAAATTTCACACCGGGAACGATGCAGATGGCCAGGGCGAGTGGCCTCAAACTGACCCCAATTTCCATGGGGAAAATGAAGTCATGTCCCCAGGGTCTGGGTGTCAGATGAAAGCTGGCCTTTAAGGCTCTAAGGACTTGCAAGCTCCTAGTTGCCAACAGCTTTAGTAGTGGAGGAATCCAGCAAAGTCTGCAAATTTCTCACTGGGCACTGCCCTGTTGGCTATGGCAAATGGCTGCAAAGAGAGAGGCCATTTTGCATGGGAAAAAGAAGTCCTTTCCCCAGGGTCTGGGTGTCAGATGAAAGGTGGCCTTTTGGGCTCTTAGGACTTGCAGGGTACTTCTTACTGGCAGCTTTAGATTTGGAGAAATCCAGCAAAGATTGCAAATTTCTTGCTGGGCACCACCCTATTGGTCAGGGCGAGAGGCCAGAAATGGGGGCCATTTTCCCTGGGGAAAATGAAGTCATTGGCCCAGAGTCTGCGTATCAGATGAATGGTCGCATCTGGGGCCCTGAGAAGTTGCAGGGTCCTTGTCGCTAGCAGCTTTAGTTTTGGAGAAAATCAGCCAGGTTGGCAAATTTCACACCAGGAACGATGCAGATGGCCAGGGCAAGTGGCCTCAAACTGACCCGATTTTCCCTGGGGAAAATGAAGTCCAGTCCCCCGGGTCTGGGTGTTAGATGAAAGCTGGACTTTGGGGCTCTAAGGACTTGCAAGCTCCTAGTTGCCAACAGCTTTAGTAGTGGAAGAATCCAGCAAAGTTTTCAAATTTCTCACTGGGAACTGCCCGGTTGCCTAGGGCAAATGGCTGCAAAGGAGGCCATTTTACATGGGAAAAAGAAGTCCTTTCCCCAGGGTCTGGGTGTCAGATGAAAGGTGGCCTTTGGGGCTCTAAGGACTTGCAAGCTCCTAGTTGCCAACAGCTTTAGTAGTGGAGGAATCCAGCACAGATTGCAAATTTCTCACTGGGTACTGCCCTGTTGGAAGGGCAAATGGCTGAAAAGAGAGAGGCCATTTTGCATGGGAAAAAGAAGTCCTTTCCCCAGGGTCTGGGTGTCAGATGAAAGGTGGCCTTTTGAGCTCTTAGGACTTGCAGGGTACTTCTTACTGGCAGCTTTAGATTTGGAGAAATCCAGCAAAGATTGCAAATTTCTTGCTGGGCACCACCCTATTGGTTAGGGCGAGAGGCCAGAAATGGGGGCCATTTTCCATGGGGAAAATGAAGTCATTGGCGCAGGGTCTGCGTATCAGATGAAAGGTGGCTTTGGGGCCCTGAGGAGTTGCAGGGTCCTTGTCGCTAGCAGCTTTAGTTTTGGAGAAAATCAGCCATGATTGCAAATTTCACACCGGGAACGATGCAGATGGCCAGGGCGAGTGGCCTCAAACTGACCCCATATTCCACGGGGAAAATTAAGTCATGTCCCCCGGGTCTGCGTGTCAGATGAAAGCTGGACTTTGGGGCTCAAAGGACTTGCAAGCTCCTAGTTGCCAACAGCGTTAGTTCTTTAGGAATCCAGCAATGTTTAAAAATTTCTCACTGCGCACTGCCCTGTTGGCTATGGCAAATGGCTGCAAAGAGAGGCCATTTTGCATGGGAAAAAGAAGTCCTTTCCCCAGGGTTTGGGAATCAGATGAAAGGTGGCCTTAGTGGCTCCAAGGACTTCCAGTGTCCTCGTTGCCAGCAGCTTTACTTTTGGAGAAAATCAGCCAAGTTGCAAATTTCACACCGGGAACGATGCAGATGGCCAGGGCGAGTGGCCTCAAACTGACCCCATTTTCCCTGGGGAAAATGAAGTCATGTCCCCAGGGTCTGGGTGTCAGATGAAAGGTGGCCTTTGGGGCTCTAAGGACTTCAAAGTCCTTGTTGCCAACAGCTTTAGTTGTGGAGGAATCCAGAAAAGTTTTCAAATTTCTTACATGGAACTGCCCTGTTGCCTAGGGCAAATGGCTGCAAAGAGAGGCCATTTTGCATGGGAAAAAGAAGTCCTTTCCCCTGGGTCTGGGTTTCAGATGAAAGGTGGCCTTTGGGGCTCCAAGGACTTCCAGGGTGCTCGTTTGCAGCAGCTTTAGTTTTGGAGAAAATCAGCCATGATTGCAAATTTCACACCGGGAACGAGGCAGATGGCCAGGGCGAGTGGCCTCAAACTGACCCCATTTTCCACGGGGAAAATGAAGTCATGTCCCCAGGGTCTGGGTGTCAGATGAAAGGTGGCCTTTAAGGCTCTAAGGACTTGCAAGCCCTAGTTGCCAACAGCTTTAGTTGTGAAGGAATCCAGCACAGATTGCAAATTTCTCACTGGGCACTGCCCTGTTGCCTAGGGCAAATGGCTGAAAAGAGAGAGGCCATTTTGCATGGGAAAAAGAAGTCCTTTCCCCAGGGTCTGGGTGTCAGATGAAAGGTGGCCTTTGGGGCTCCAAGGATTTCCAGTGTCCTCGTTGCCAGCAGTTTTACTTTTGGAAAAATAAGCCAAGTTGGAAAATTTCACACCGGGAACGATGCAGATGGCCAGGGCAAGTGGCCTCAAACTGACCCCATTTTCCACGGGGAAAATTAAGTCATGTCCCCAGGGTCTGGGTGTCAGATGAAAGGTGGCCTTTTGGGCTCTTAGGACTTGCAGGGTACTTCTTACTGGCAGCTTTAGATTTGGAGAAATCCAGCAAAGATTACAAATTTCTTGCTGGGCACCACCCTATTGGTCAGGGCGAGAGGCCAGAAATGGGGGCCATTTTCCATGGGGAAAATGTAGTCATTGGCGAAGGGTCTGCGTATCAGATGAAAGGTGGCTTTGGGGCCCTAAGGAGTTGCAGGGTCCTCGTTGCCAGCAGCTTTAGTTTTGGAGAAAATCAGCCATGATTGCAAATTTCACACCGGGAACGATGCAGATGGCCAGGGCGAGTGGCCTCAAACTGACCCCATTTTCCCTGGGGAAAATTAAGTCATGTGCCCCGGGTCTGCGTGTCAGATGAAAGGTGGCCTTTGGGGCTCTAAGGACTTGCAAGCTCCTAGTTGCCAACAGCTTTAGTAGTGGAGGAATCCAGCACAGATTGCAAATTTCTCACTGGGCACTTCCCTGTTGGATATGGCAAATTGCTGCAAAGAGAGGCCATTTTCCATGGGAAAAAGAAGTCCTTTCCCCAGGGTCTGGGAATCAGATGAAAGGTGGCCTTAGCGGCTCCAAGGACTTCCAGTTTCCTCGTTGCCAGCAGCTTTACTTTTGGAGAAAATCAGCCAAGTTGCAAATTTCACACCGGGAACGATGCAGATGGCCAGGGCGAGTGGCCTCAAACTGACCCCATTTTCCACGGGGAAAATGAAGTCATGTCCCCAGGGTCTGGGTGTCAGATGAAAGGTGGCCTTTGGGGCTCTAAGGACTTCAAAGTCCTAGTTGCCAACAGCTTTAGTAGTGGAGGAATCCAGCACAGATTGCAAATTTCTCACTGGGCACTGCCCTGTTGCCTAGGGCAAATGGCTGCAAAGAGAGGCCATTTTCATGGGAAAAAGAAGTCCTTTCCCCAGGGTCTGGGAATCAGATGAAAGGTGGCCTTAGCGGCTCCAAGGACTTCCAGGGTGCTCGTTTGCAGCAGCTTTAGTTTTGGAGAAAATCAGCCATGATTGCAAATTTCACACCGGGAACGATGCAGATGGCCAGGGCGAGTGGCCTCAAACTGACCCCAATTTCCATGGGGAAAATGAAGTCATGTCCCCAGGGTCTGGGTGTCAGATGAAAGCTGGCCTTTAAGGCTCTAAGGACTTGCAAGCTCCTAGTTGCCAACAGCTTTAGTAGTGGAGGAATCCAGCAAAGTCTGCAAATTTCTCACTGGGCACTGCCCTGTTGGCTATGGCAAATGGCTGCAAAGAGAGAGGCCATTTTGCATGGGAAAAAGAAGTCCTTTCCCCAGGGTCTGGGTGTCAGATGAAAGGTGGCCTTTTGGGCTCTTAGGACTTGCAGGGTACTTCTTACTGGCAGCTTTAGATTTGGAGAAATCCAGCAAAGATTGCAAATTTCTTGCTGGGCACCACCCTATTGGTCAGGGCGAGAGGCCAGAAATGGGGGCCATTTTCCCTGGGGAAAATGAAGTCATTGGCCCAGAGTCTGCGTATCAGATGAATGGTCGCATCTGGGGCCCTGAGAAGTTGCAGGGTCCTTGTCGCTAGCAGCTTTAGTTTTGGAGAAAATCAGCCAGGTTGGCAAATTTCACACCAGGAACGATGCAGATGGCCAGGGCAAGTGGCCTCAAACTGACCCGATTTTCCCTGGGGAAAATGAAGTCCAGTCCCCCGGGTCTGGGTGTTAGATGAAAGCTGGACTTTGGGGCTCTAAGGACTTGCAAGCTCCTAGTTGCCAACAGCTTTAGTAGTGGAAGAATCCAGCAAAGTTTTCAAATTTCTCACTGGGAACTGCCCGGTTGCCTAGGGCAAATGGCTGCAAAGGAGGCCATTTTACATGGGAAAAAGAAGTCCTTTCCCCAGGGTCTGGGTGTCAGATGAAAGGTGGCCTTTGGGGCTCTAAGGACTTGCAAGCTCCTAGTTGCCAACAGCTTTAGTAGTGGAGGAATCCAGCACAGATTGCAAATTTCTCACTGGGTACTGCCCTGTTGGAAGGGCAAATGGCTGAAAAGAGAGAGGCCATTTTGCATGGGAAAAAGAAGTCCTTTCCCCAGGGTCTGGGTGTCAGATGAAAGGTGGCCTTTTGAGCTCTTAGGACTTGCAGGGTACTTCTTACTGGCAGCTTTAGATTTGGAGAAATCCAGCAAAGATTACAAATTTCTTGCTGGGCACCACCCTATTGGTTAGGGCGAGAGGCCAGAAATGGGGGCCATTTTCCATGGGGAAAATGAAGTCATTGGCGCAGGGTCTGCGTATCAGATGAAAGGTGGCTTTGGGGCCCTGAGGAGTTGCAGGGTCCTTGTCGCTAGCAGCTTTAGTTTTGGAGAAAATCAGCCATGATTGCAAATTTCACACCGGGAACGATGCAGATGGCCAGGGCGAGTGGCCTCAAACTGACCCCATATTCCACGGGGAAAATTAAGTCATGTCCCCCGGGTCTGCGTGTCAGATGAAAGCTGGACTTTGGGGCTCAAAGGACTTGCAAGCTCCTAGTTGCCAACAGCGTTAGTTCTTTAGGAATCCAGCAATGTTTAAAAATTTCTCACTGCGCACTGCCCTGTTGGCTATGGCAAATGGCTGCAAAGAGAGGCCATTTTGCATGGGAAAAAGAAGTCCTTTCCCCAGGGTTTGGGAATCAGATGAAAGGTGGCCTTAGTGGCTCCAAGGACTTCCAGTGTCCTCGTTGCCAGCAGCTTTACTTTTGGAGAAAATCAGCCAAGTTGCAAATTTCACACCGGGAACGATGCAGATGGCCAGGGCGAGTGGCCTCAAACTGACCCCATTTTCCCTGGGGAAAATGAAGTCATGTCCCCAGGGTCTGGGTGTCAGATGAAAGGTGGCCTTTGGGGCTCTAAGGACTTCAAAGTCCTTGTTGCCAACAGCTTTAGTAGTGGAGGAATCCAGCACAGATTGCAAATTTCTTACATGGAACTGCCCTGTTGCCTAGGGCAAATGGCTGCAAAGAGAGGCCATTTTGCATGGGAAAAAGAAGTCCTTTCCCCTGGGTCTGGGTTTCAGATGAAAGGTGGCCTTTGGGGCTCCAAGGACTTCCAGGGTGCTCGTTTGCAGCAGCTTTAGTTTTGGAGAAAATCAGCCATGATTGCAAATTTCACACCGGGAACAAGGCAGATGGCCAGGGCGAGTGGCCTCAAACTGACCCCATTTTCCACGGGGAAAATGAAGTCATGTCCCCAGGGTCTGGGTGTCAGATGAAAGGTGGCCTTTGGGGCTCTAAGGACTTCAAAGTCCTTGTTGCCAACAGCTTTAGTTGTGGAGGAATCCAGCACAGATTGCAAATTTCTTACATGGAACTGCCCTGTTGCCTAGGGCAAATGGCTGCAAAGAGAGGCCATTTTGCATGGGAAAAAGAAGTCCTTTCCCCTGGGTCTGGGTTTCAGATGAAAGGTGGCCTTTGGGGCTCCAAGGACTTCCAGGGTGCTCGTTTGCAGCAGCTTTAGTTTTGGAGAAAATCAGCCATGATTGCAAATTTCACACCGGGAACGAGGCAGATGGCCAGGGCGAGTGGCCTCAAACTGACCCCATTTTCCACGGGGAAAATGAAGTCATGTCCCCAGGGTCTGGGTGTCAGATGAAAGGTGGCCTTTAAGGCTCTAAGGACTTGCAAGCCCTAGTTGCCAACAGCTTTAGTTGTGAAGGAATCCAGCACAGATTGCAAATTTCTCACTGGGCACTGCCCTGTTGCCTAGGGCAAATGGCTGCAAAGAGAGAGGCCATTTTGCATGGGAAAAAGAAGTCCTTTCCCCAGGGTCTGGGTGTCAGATGAAAGGTGGCCTTTGGGGCTCCAAGGATTTCCAGTGTCCTCGTTGCCAGCAGTTTTACTTTTGGAAAAATAAGCCAAGTTGGAAAATTTCACACCGGGAACGATGCAGATGGCCAGGGCAAGTGGCCTCAAACTGACCCCATATTCCACGGGGAAAATTAAGTCATGTCCCCCGGGTCTGCGTGTCAGATGAAAGCTGGACTTTGGGGCTCAAAGGACTTGCAAGCTCCTAGTTGCCAACAGCGTTAGTTCTTTAGGAATCCAGCAATGTTTAAAAATTTCTCACTGCGCACTGCCCTGTTGTCTATGGCAAATGGCTGCAAAGAGAGGCCATTTTGCATGGGAAAAAGAAGTCCTTTCCCCAGGGTTTGGGAATCAGATGAAAGGTGGCCTTAGTGGCTCCAAGGACTTCCAGTGTCCTCGTTGCCAGCAGCTTTACTTTTGGAGAAAATCAGCCAAGTTGCAAATTTCACACCGGGAACGATGCAGATGGCCAGGGCGAGTGGCCTCAAACTGACCCCATTTTCCCTGGGGAAAATGAAGTCATGTCCCCAGGGTCTGGGTGTCAGATGAAAGGTGGCCTTTGGGGCTCTAAGGACTTGCAAGCTCCTAGTTGCCAACAGCTTTAGTAGTGGAGGAATCCAGCACAGATTGCAAATTTCTCACTGGGCACTTCCCTGTTGGATATGGCAAATGGCTGCAAAGAGAGGCCATTTTCCATGGGAAAAAGAAGTCCTTTCCCCAGGGTCTGGGAATCAGATGAAAGGTGGCCTTAGCGGCTCCAAGGACTTCCAGTTTCCTCGTTGCCAGCAGCTTTACTTTTGGAGAAAATCAGCCAAGTTGCAAATTTCACACCGGGAACGATGCAGATGGCCAGGGCGAGTGGCCTCAAACTGACCCCATTTTCCACGGGGAAAATGAAGTCATGTCCCCAGGGTCTGGATGTCAGATGAAAGGTGGCCTTTGGGGCTCTAAGGACTTCAAAGTCCTAGTTGCCAACAGCTTTAGTAGTGGAGGAATCCAGCACAGATTGCAAATTTCCCACTGGGCACTGCCCTGTTGCCTAGGGCAAATGGCTGCAAAGAGAGGCCATTTTCATGGGAAAAAGAAGTCCTTTCCCCAGGGTCTGGGAATCAGATGAAAGGTGGCCTTAGCGGCTCCAAGGACTTCCAGGGTGCTCGTTCGCAGCAGCTTTAGTTTTGGAGAAAATCAGCCATGATTGCAAATTTCACACCGGGAACGATGCAGATGGCCAGGGCGAGTGGCCTCAAACTGACCCCAATTTCCATGGGGAAAATGAAGTCATGTCCCCAGGGTCTGGGTGTCAGATGAAAGCTGGCCTTTAAGGCTCCAAGGACTTGCAAGCTCCTAGTTGCCAACAGCTTTAGTAGTGGAGGAATCCAGCAAAGTCTGCAAATTTCTCACTGGGCACTGCCCTGTTGGCTATGGCAAATGGCTGCAAAGAGAGAGGCCATTTTGCATGGGAAAAAGAAGTCCTTTCCCCAGGGTCTGGGTGTCAGATGAAAGGTGGCCTTTTGGGCTCTTAGGACTTGCAGGGTACTTCTTACTGGCAGCTTTAGATTTGGAGAAATCCAGCAAAGATTGCAAATTTCTTGCTGGGCACCACCCTATTGGTCAGGGCGAGAGGCCAGAAATGGGGGCCATTTTCCCTGGGGAAAATGAAGTCATTGGCCCAGAGTCTGCGTATCAGATGAATGGTCGCATCTGGGGCCCTGAGAAGTTGCAGGGTCCTTGTCGCTAGCAGCTTTAGTTTTGGAGAAAATCAGCCAGGTTGGCAAATTTCACACCAGGAACGATGCAGATGGCCAGGGCAAGTGGCCTCAAACTGACCCGATTTTCCCTGGGGAAAATGAAGTCCAGTCCCCCGGGTCTGAGTGTTAGATGAAAGCTGGACTTTGGGGCTCTAAGGACTTGCAAGCTCCTAGTTGCCAACAGCTTTAGTAGTGGAAGAATCCAGCAAAGTTTTCAAATTTCTCACTGGGAACTGCCCGGTTGCCTAGGGCAAATGGCTGCAAAGGAGGCCATTTTACATGGGAAAAAGAAGTCCTTTCCCCAGGGTCTGGGTGTCAGATGAAAGGTGGCCTTTGGGGCTCTAAGGACTTGCAAGCTCCTAGTTGCCAACAGCTTTAGTAGTGGAGGAATCCAGCACAGATTGCAAATTTCTCACTGGGTACTGCCCTGTTGGAAGGGCAAATGGCTGAAAAGAGAGAGGCCATTTTGCATGGGAAAAAGAAGTCCTTTCCCCAGGGTCTGGGTGTCAGATGAAAGGTGGCCTTTTGAGCTCTTAGGACTTGCAGGGTACTTCTTACTGGCAGCTTTAGATTTGGAGAAATCCAGCAAAGATTGCAAATTTCTTGCTGGGCACCACCCTATTGGTTAGGGCGAGAGGCCAGAAATGGGGGCCATTTTCCATGGGGAAAATGAAGTCATTGGCGCAGGGTCTGCGTATCAGATGAAAGGTGGCTTTGGGGCCCTGAGGAGTTGCAGGGTCCTTGTCGCTAGCAGCTTTAGTTTTGGAGAAAATCAGCCATGATTGCAAATTTCACACCGGGAACGATGCAGATGGCCAGGGCGAGTGGCCTCAAACTGACCCCATATTCCACGGGGAAAATTAAGTCATGTCCCCCGGGTCTGCGTGTCAGATGAAAGCTGGACTTTGGGGCTCAAAGGACTTGCAAGCTCCTAGTTGCCAACAGCGTTAGTTCTTTAGGAATCCAGCAATGTTTAAAAATTTCTCACTGCGCACTGCCCTGTTGTCTATGGCAAATGGCTGCAAAGAGAGGCCATTTTGCATGGGAAAAAGAAGTCCTTTCCCCAGGGTTTGGGAATCAGATGAAAGGTGGCCTTAGTGGCTCCAAGGACTTCCAGTGTCCTCGTTGCCAGCAGCTTTACTTTTGGAGAAAATCAGCCAAGTTGCAAATTTCACACCGGGAACGATGCAGATGGCCAGGGCGAGTGGCCTCAAACTGACCCCATTTTCCCTGGGGAAAATGAAGTCATGTCCCCAGGGTCTGGGTGTCAGATGAAAGGTGGCCTTTGGGGCTCTAAGGACTTCAAAGTCCTTGTTGCCAACAGCTTTAGTTGTGGAAGAATCCAGAAAAGTTTTCAAATTTCTTACATGGAACTGCCCTGTTGCCTAGGGCAAATGGCTGCAAAGAGAGGCCATTTTGCATGGGAAAAAGAAGTCCTTTCCCCTGGGTCTGGGTTTCAGATGAAAGGTGGCCTTTGGGGCTCCAAGGACTTCCAGGGTGCTCGTTTGCAGCAGCTTTAGTTTTGGAGAAAATCAGCCATGATTGCAAATTTCACACCGGGAACGAGGCAGATGGCCAGGGCGAGTGGCCTCAAACTGACCCCATTTTCCACGGGGAAAATGAAGTCATGTCCCCAGGGTCTGGGTGTCAGATGAAAGGTGGCCTTTAAGGCTCTAAGGACTTGCAAGCCCTAGTTGCCAACAGCTTTAGTTGTGAAGGAATCCAGCACAGATTGCAAATTTCTCACTGGGCACTGCCCTGTTGCCTAGGGCAAATGGCTGCAAAGAGAGAGGCCATTTTGCATGGGAAAAAGAAGTCCTTTCCCCAGGGTCTGGGTGTCAGATGAAAGGTGGCCTTTGGGGCTCCAAGGATTTCCAGTGTCCTCGTTGCCAGCAGTTTTACTTTTGGAAAAATAAGCCAAGTTGGAAAATTTCACACCGGGAACGATGCAGATGGCCAGGGCAAGTGGCCTCAAACTGACCCCATTTTCCACGGGGAAAATGAAGTCATGTCCCCAGGGTCTGGGTGTCAGATGAAAGGTGGCCTTTTGGGCTCTTAGGACTTGCAGGGTACTTCTTACTGGCAGCTTTAGATTTGGAGAAATCCAGCAAAGATTACAAATTTCTTGCTGGGCACCACCCTATTGGTCAGGGCGAGAGGCCAGAAATGGGGGCCATTTTCCATGGGGAAAATGTAGTCATTGGCGAAGGGTCTGCGTATCAGATGAAAGGTGGCTTTGGGGCCCTAAGGAGTTGCAGGGTCCTCGTTGCCTGCAGCTTTAGTTTTGGAGAAAATCAGCCATGATTGCAAATTTCACACCGGGAACGATGCAGATGGCCAGGGCGAGTGGCCTCAAACTGACCCCATTTTCCCTGGGGAAAATTAAGTCATGTGCCCCGGGTCTGCGTGTCAGATGAAAGGTGGCCTTTGGGGCTCTAAGGACTTGCAAGCTCCTAGTTGCCAACAGCTTTAGTAGTGGAGGAATCCAGCACAGATTGCAAATTTCTCACTGGGCACTTCCCTGTTGGATATGGCAAATTGCTGCAAAGAGAGGCCATTTTCCATGGGAAAAAGAAGTCCTTTCCCCAGGGTCTGGGAATCAGATGAAAGGTGGCCTTAGCGGCTCCAAGGACTTCCAGTTTCCTCGTTGCCAGCAGCTTTACTTTTGGAGAAAATCAGCCAAGTTGCAAATTTCACACCGGGAACGATGCAGATGGCCAGGGCGAGTGGCCTCAAACTGACCCCATTTTCCACGGGGAAAATGAAGTCATGTCCCCAGGGTCTGGGTGTCAGATGAAAGGTGGCCTTTGGGGCTCTAAGGACTTCAAAGTCCTAGTTGCCAACAGCTTTAGTAGTGGAGGAATCCAGCACAGATTGCAAATTTCTCACTGGGCACTGCCCTGTTGCCTAGGGCAAATGGCTGCAAAGAGAGGCCATTTTCATGGGAAAAAGAAGTCCTTTCCCCAGGGTCTGGGAATCAGATGAAAGGTGGCCTTTGGGTCTCCAAGGACTTCCAGGGTGCTCGTTTGCAGCAGCTTTAGTTTTGGAGAAAATCAGCCATGATTGCAAATTTCACACCGGGAACGATGCAGATGGCCAGGGCGAGTGGCCTCAAACTGACCCCAATTTCCATGGGGAAAATGAAGTCATGTCCCCAGGGTCTGGGTGTCAGATGAAAGCTGGCCTTTAAGGCTCTAAGGACTTGCAAGCTCCTAGTTGCCAACAGCTTTAGTAGTGGAGGAATCCAGCAAAGTCTGCAAATTTCTCACTGGGCACTGCCCTGTTGGCTATGGCAAATGGCTGCAAAGAGAGAGGCCATTTTGCATGGGAAAAAGAAGTCCTTTCCCCAGGGTCTGGGTGTCAGATGAAAGGTGGCCTTTTGGGCTCTTAGGACTTGCAGGGTACTTCTTACTGGCAGCTTTAGATTTGGAGAAATCCAGCAAAGATTGCAAATTTCTTGCTGGGCACCACCCTATTGGTCAGGGCGAGAGGCCAGAAATGGGGGCCATTTTCCCTGGGGAAAATGAAGTCATTGGCCCAGAGTCTGCGTATCAGATGAATGGTCGCATCTGGGGCCCTGAGAAGTTGCAGGGTCCTTGTCGCTAGCAGCTTTAGTTTTGGAGAAAATCAGCCAGGTTGGCAAATTTCACACCAGGAACGATGCAGATGGCCAGGGCAAGTGGCCTCAAACTGACCCGATTTTCCCTGGGGAAAATGAAGTCCAGTCCCCCGGGTCTGGGTGTTAGATGAAAGCTGGACTTTGGGGCTCTAAGGACTTGCAAGCTCCTAGTTGCCAACAGCTTTAGTAGTGGAAGAATCCAGCAAAGTTTTCAAATTTCTCACTGGGAACTGCCCGGTTGCCTAGGGCAAATGGCTGCAAAGGAGGCCATTTTACATGGGAAAAAGAAGTCCTTTCCCCAGGGTCTGGGTGTCAGATGAAAGGTGGCCTTTGGGGCTCTAAGGACTTGCAAGCTCCTAGTTGCCAACAGCTTTAGTAGTGGAGGAATCCAGCACAGATTGCAAATTTCTCACTGGGTACTGCCCTGTTGGAAGGGCAAATGGCTGAAAAGAGAGAGGCCATTTTGCATGGGAAAAAGAAGTCCTTTCCCCAGGGTCTGGGTGTCAGATGAAAGGTGGCCTTTTGAGCTCTTAGGACTTGCAGGGTACTTCTTACTGGCAGCTTTAGATTTGGAGAAATCCAGCAAAGATTACAAATTTCTTGCTGGGCACCACCCTATTGGTTAGGGCGAGAGGCCAGAAATGGGGGCCATTTTCCATGGGGAAAATGAAGTCATTGGCGCAGGGTCTGCGTATCAGATGAAAGGTGGCTTTGGGGCCCTGAGGAGTTGCAGGGTCCTTGTCGCTAGCAGCTTTAGTTTTGGAGAAAATCAGCCATGATTGCAAATTTCACACCGGGAACGATGCAGATGGCCAGGGCGAGTGGCCTCAAACTGACCCCATATTCCACGGGGAAAATTAAGTCATGTCCCCCGGGTCTGCGTGTCAGATGAAAGCTGGACTTTGGGGCTCAAAGGACTTGCAAGCTCCTAGTTGCCAACAGCGTTAGTTCTTTAGGAATCCAGCAATGTTTAAAAATTTCTCACTGCGCACTGCCCTGTTGTCTATGGCAAATGGCTGCAAAGAGAGGCCATTTTGCATGGGAAAAAGAAGTCCTTTCCCCAGGGTTTGGGAATCAGATGAAAGGTGGCCTTAGTGGCTCCAAGGACTTCCAGTGTCCTCGTTGCCAGCAGCTTTACTTTTGGAGAAAATCAGCCAAGTTGCAAATTTCACACCGGGAACGATGCAGATGGCCAGGGCGAGTGGCCTCAAACTGACCCCATTTTCCCTGGGGAAAATGAAGTCATGTCCCCAGGGTCTGGGTGTCAGATGAAAGGTGGCCTTTGGGGCTCTAAGGACTTCAAAGTCCTTGTTGCCAACAGCTTTAGTAGTGGAGGAATCCAGCACAGATTGCAAATTTCTTACATGGAACTGCCCTGTTGCCTAGGGCAAATGGCTGCAAAGAGAGGCCATTTTGCATGGGAAAAAGAAGTCCTTTCCCCTGGGTCTGGGTTTCAGATGAAAGGTGGCCTTTGGGGCTCCAAGGACTTCCAGGGTGCTCGTTTGCAGCAGCTTTAGTTTTGGAGAAAATCAGCCATGATTGCAAATTTCACACCGGGAACAAGGCAGATGGCCAGGGCGAGTGGCCTCAAACTGACCCCATTTTCCACGGGGAAAATGAAGTCATGTCCCCAGGGTCTGGGTGTCAGATGAAAGGTGGCCTTTGGGGCTCTAAGGACTTCAAAGTCCTTGTTGCCAACAGCTTTAGTTGTGGAGGAATCCAGAAAAGTTTTCAAATTTCTTACATGGAACTGCCCTGTTGCCTAGGGCAAATGGCTGCAAAGAGAGGCCATTTTGCATGGGAAAAAGAAGTCCTTTCCCCTGGGTCTGGGTTTCAGATGAAAGGTGGCCTTTGGGGCTCCAAGGACTTCCAGGGTGCTCGTTTGCAGCAGCTTTAGTTTTGGAGAAAATCAGCCATGATTGCAAATTTCACACCGGGAACGAGGCAGATGGCCAGGGCGAGTGGCCTCAAACTGACCCCATTTTCCACGGGGAAAATGAAGTCATGTCCCCAGGGTCTGGGTGTCAGATGAAAGGTGGCCTTTAAGGCTCTAAGGACTTGCAAGCCCTAGTTGCCAACAGCTTTAGTTGTGAAGGAATCCAGCACAGATTGCAAATTTCTCACTGGGCACTGCCCTGTTGCCTAGGGCAAATGGCTGCAAAGAGAGAGGCCATTTTGCATGGGAAAAAGAAGTCCTTTCCCCAGGGTCTGGGTGTCAGATGAAAGGTGGCCTTTGGGGCTCCAAGGATTTCCAGTGTCCTCGTTGCCAGCAGTTTTACTTTTGGAAAAATAAGCCAAGTTGGAAAATTTCACACCGGGAACGATGCAGATGGCCAGGGCAAGTGGCCTCAAACTGACCCCATTTTCCACGGGGAAAATTAAGTCATGTCCCCAGGGTCTGGGTGTCAGATGAAAGGTGGCCTTTTGGGCTCTTAGGACTTGCAGGGTACTTCTTACTGGCAGCTTTAGATTTGGAGAAATCCAGCAAAGATTACAAATTTCTTGCTGGGCACCACCCTATTGGTCAGGGCGAGAGGCCAGAAATGGGGGCCATTTTCCATGGGGAAAATGTAGTCATTGGCGAAGGGTCTGCGTATCAGATGAAAGGTGGCTTTGGGGCCCTAAGGAGTTGCAGGGTCCTCGTTGCCAGCAGCTTTAGTTTTGGAGAAAATCAGCCATGATTGCAAATTTCACACCGGGAACGATGCAGATGGCCAGGGCGAGTGGCCTCAAACTGACCCCATTTTCCCGGGGGAAAATTAAGTCATGTGCCCCGGGTCTGCGTGTCAGATGAAAGGTGGCCTTTGGGGCTCTAAGGACTTGCAAGCTCCTAGTTGCCAACAGCTTTAGTAGTGGAGGAATCCAGCACAGATTGCAAATTTCTCACTGGGCACTTCCCTGTTGGATATGGCAAATTGCTGCAAAGAGAGGCCATTTTCCATGGGAAAAAGAAGTCCTTTCCCCAGGGTCTGGGAATCAGATGAAAGGTGGCCTTAGCGGCTCCAAGGACTTCCAGTTTCCTCGTTGCCAGCAGCTTTACTTTTGGAGAAAATCAGCCAAGTTGCAAATTTCACACCGGGAACGATGCAGATGGCCAGGGCGAGTGGCCTCAAACTGACCCCATTTTCCACGGGGAAAATGAAGTCATGTCCCCAGGGTCTGGGTGTCAGATGAAAGGTGGCCTTTGGGGCTCTAAGGACTTCAAAGTCCTAGTTGCCAACAGCTTTAGTAGTGGAGGAATCCAGCACAGATTGCAAATTTCTCACTGGGCACTGCCCTGTTGCCTAGGGCAAATGGCTGCAAAGAGAGGCCATTTTCATGGGAAAAAGAAGTCCTTTCCCCAGGGTCTGGGAATCAGATGAAAGGTGGCCTTAGCGGCTCCAAGGACTTCCAGGGTGCTCGTTTGCAGCAGCTTTAGTTTTGGAGAAAATCAGCCATGATTGCAAATTTCACACCGGGAACGATGCAGATGGCCAGGGCGAGTGGCCTCAAACTGACCCCAATTTCCATGGGGAAAATGAAGTCATGTCCCCAGGGTCTGGGTGTCAGATGAAAGCTGGCCTTTAAGGCTCTAAGGACTTGCAAGCTCCTAGTTGCCAACAGCTTTAGTAGTGGAGGAATCCAGCAAAGTCTGCAAATTTCTCACTGGGCACTGCCCTGTTGGCTATGGCAAATGGCTGCAAAGAGAGAGGCCATTTTGCATGGGAAAAAGAAGTCCTTTCCCCAGGGTCTGGGTGTCAGATGAAAGGTGGCCTTTTGGGCTCTTAGGACTTGCAGGGTACTTCTTACTGGCAGCTTTAGATTTGGAGAAATCCAGCAAAGATTGCAAATTTCTTGCTGGGCAACACCCTATTGGTCAGGGCGAGAGGCCAGAAATGGGGGCCATTTTCCCTGGGGAAAATGAAGTCATTGGCCCAGAGTCTGCGTATCAGATGAATGGTCGCATCTGGGGCCCTGAGAAGTTGCAGGGTCCTTGTCGCTAGCAGCTTTAGTTTTGGAGAAAATCAGCCAGGTTGGCAAATTTCACACCAGGAACGATGCAGATGGCCAGGGCAAGTGGCCTCAAACTGACCCGATTTTCCCTGGGGAAAATGAAGTCCAGTCCCCCGGGTCTGGGTGTTAGATGAAAGCTGGACTTTGGGGCTCTAAGGACTTGCAAGCTCCTAGTTGCCAACAGCTTTAGTAGTGGAAGAATCCAGCAAAGTTTTCAAATTTCTCACTGGGAACTGCCCGGTTGCCTAGGGCAAATGGCTGCAAAGGAGGCCATTTTCCATGGGAAAAAGAAGTCCTTTCCCCAGGGTCTGGGTGTCAGATGAAAGGTGGCCTTTGGGGCTCTAAGGACTTGCAAGCTCCTAGTTGCCAACAGCTTTAGTAGTGGAGGAATCCAGCACAGATTGCAAATTTCTCACTGGGTACTGCCCTGTTGGAAGGGCAAATGGCTGAAAAGAGAGAGGCCATTTTGCATGGGAAAAAGAAGTCCTTTCCCCAGGGTCTGGGTGTCAGATGAAAGGTGGCCTTTTGAGCTCTTAGGACTTGCAGGGTACTTCTTACTGGCAGCTTTAGATTTGGAGAAATCCAGCAAAGATTACAAATTTCTTGCTGGGCACCACCCTATTGGTTAGGGCGAGAGGCCAGAAATGGGGGCCATTTTCCATGGGGAAAATGAAGTCATTGGCGCAGGGTCTGCGTATCAGATGAAAGGTGGCTTTGGGGCCCTGAGGAGTTGCAGGGTCCTTGTCGCTAGCAGCTTTAGTTTTGGAGAAAATCAGCCATGATTGCAAATTTCACACCGGGAACGATGCAGATGGCCAGGGCGAGTGGCCTCAAACTGACCCCATATTCCACGGGGAAAATTAAGTCATGTCCCCCGGGTCTGCGTGTCAGATGAAAGCTGGACTTTGGGGCTCAAAGGACTTGCAAGCTCCTAGTTGCCAACAGCGTTAGTTCTTTAGGAATCCAGCAATGTTTAAAAATTTCTCACTGCGCACTGCCCTGTTGTCTATGGCAAATTGCTGCAAAGAGAGGCCATTTTGCATGGGAAAAAGAAGTCCTTTCCCCAGGGTTTGGGAATCAGATGAAAGGTGGCCTTAGTGGCTCCAAGGACTTCCAGTGTCCTCGTTGCCAGCAGCTTTATTTTGGAGAAAATCAGCCAAGTTGCAAATTTCACACCGGGAACGATGCAGATGGCCAGGGCGAGTGGCCTCAAACTGACCCCATTTTCCCTGGGGAAAATGAAGTCATGTCCCCAGGGTCTGGGTGTCAGATGAAAGGTGGCCTTTGGGGCTCTAAGGACTTCAAAGTCCTTGTTGCCAACAGCTTTAGTAGTGGAGGAATCCAGAAAAGTTTTCAAATTTCTTACATGGAACTGCCCTGTTGCCTAGGGCAAATGGCTGCAAAGAGAGGCCATTTTGCATGGGAAAAAGAAGTCCTTTCCCCTGGGTCTGGGTTTCAGATGAAAGGTGGCCTTTGGGGCTCCAAGGACTTCCAGGGTGCTCGTTTGCAGCAGCTTTAGTTTTGGAGAAAATCAGCCATGATTGCAAATTTCACACCGGGAACGATGCAGATGGCCAGGGCGAGTGGCCTCAAACTGACCCCATATTCCACGGGGAAAATTAAGTCATGTCCCCCGGGTCTGCGTGTCAGATGAAAGCTGGACTTTGGGGCTCAAAGGACTTGCAAGCTCCTAGTTGCCAACAGCTTTAGTTGTGGAGGAATCCAGAAAAGTTTTCAAATTTCTTACATGGAACTGCCCTGTTGCCTAGGGCAAATGGCTGCAAAGAGAGGCCATTTTGCATGGGAAAAAGAAGTCCTTTCCCCTGGGTCTGGGTTTCAGATGAAAGGTGGCCTTTGGGGCTCCAAGGACTTCCAGGGTGCTCGTTTGCAGCAGCTTTAGTTTTGGAGAAAATCAGCCATGATTGCAAATTTCACACCGGGAACGAGGCAGATGGCCAGGGCGAGTGGCCTCAAACTGACCCCATTTTCCACGGGGAAAATGAAGTCATGTCCCCAGGGTCTGGGTGTCAGATGAAAGGTGGCCTTTAAGGCTCTAAGGACTTGCAAGCCCTAGTTGCCAACAGCTTTAGTTGTGAAGGAATCCAGCACAGATTGCAAATTTCTCACTGGGCACTGCCCTGTTGCCTAGGGCAAATGGCTGAAAAGAGAGAGGCCATTTTGCATGGGAAAAAGAAGTCCTTTCCCCAGGGTCTGGGTGTCAGATGAAAGGTGGCCTTTGGGGCTCCAAGGATTTCCAGTGTCCTCGTTGCCAGCAGTTTTACTTTTGGAAAAATAAGCCAAGTTGGAAAATTTCACACCGGGAACGATGCAGATGGCCAGGGCAAGTGGCCTCAAACTGACCCCATTTTCCACGGGGAAAATGAAGTCATGTCCCCAGGGTCTGGGTGTCAGATGAAAGGTGGCCTTTTGGGCTCTTAGGACTTGCAGGGTACTTCTTACTGGCAGCTTTAGATTTGGAGAAATCCAGCAAAGATTACAAATTTCTTGCTGGGCACCACCCTATTGGTCAGGGCGAGAGGCCAGAAATGGGGGCCATTTTCCATGGGGAAAATGTAGTCATTGGCGAAGGGTCTGCGTATCAGATGAAAGGTGGCTTTGGGGCCCTAAGGAGTTGCAGGGTCCTCGTTGCCAGCAGCTTTAGTTTTGGAGAAAATCAGCCATGATTGCAAATTTCACACCGGGAACGATGCAGATGGCCAGGGCGAGTGGCCTCAAACTGACCCCATTTTCCCTGGGGAAAATTAAGTCATGTGCCCCGGGTCTGCGTGTCAGATGAAAGGTGGCCTTTGGGGCTCTAAGGACTTGCAAGCTCCTAGTTGCCAACAGCTTTAGTAGTGGAGGAATCCAGCACAGATTGCAAATTTCTCACTGGGCACTTCCCTGTTGGATATGGCAAATTGCTGCAAAGAGAGGCCATTTTCCATGGGAAAAAGAAGTCCTTTCCCCAGGGTCTGGGAATCAGATGAAAGGTGGCCTTTGGGGCTCCAAGGACTTCCAGTTTCCTCGTTGCCAGCAGCTTTACTTTTGGAGAAAATCAGCCAAGTTGCAAATTTCACACCGGGAACGATGCAGATGGCCAGGGCGAGTGGCCTCAAACTGACCCCATTTTCCACGGGGAAAATGAAGTCATGTCCCCAGGGTCTGGGTGTCAGATGAAAGGTGGCCTTTGGGGCTCTAAGGACTTCAAAGTCCTAGTTGCCAACAGCTTTAGTAGTGGAGGAATCCAGCACAGATTGCAAATTTCTCACTGGGCACTGCCCTGTTGCCTAGGGCAAATGGCTGCAAAGAGAGGCCATTTTCATGGGAAAAAGAAGTCCTTTCCCCAGGGTCTGGGAATCAGATGAAAGGTGGCCTTAGCGGCTCCAAGGACTTCCAGGGTGCTCGTTTGCAGCAGCTTTAGTTTTGGAGAAAATCAGCCATGATTGCAAATTTCACACCGGGAACGATGCAGATGGCCAGGGCGAGTGGCCTCAAACTGACCCCAATTTCCATGGGGAAAATGAAGTCATGTCCCCAGGGTCTGGGTGTCAGATGAAAGCTGGCCTTTTGGGCTCTTAGGACTTGCAGGGTACTTCTTACTGGCAGCTTTAGATTTGGAGAAATCCAGCAAAGATTGCAAATTTCTTGCTGGGCACCACCCTATTGGTCAGGGCGAGAGGCCAGAAATGGGGGCCATTTTCCCTGGGGAAAATGAAGTCATTGGCCCAGAGTCTGCGTATCAGATGAATGGTCGCATCTGGGGCCCTGAGAAGTTGCAGGGTCCTTGTCGCTAGCAGCTTTAGTTTTGGAGAAAATCAGCCAGGTTGGCAAATTTCACACCAGGAACGATGCAGATGGCCAGGGCAAGTGGCCTCAAACTGACCCGATTTTCCCTGGGGAAAATGAAGTCCAGTCCCCCGGGTCTGGGTGTCAGATGAAAGGTGGCCTTTGGGGCTCTAAGGACTTGCAAGCTCCTAGTTGCCAACAGCTTTAGTAGTGGAAGAATCCAGCAAAGTTTTCAAATTTCTCACTGGGAACTGCCCGGTTGCCTAGGGCAAATGGCTGCAAAGGAGGCCATTTTACATGGGAAAAAGAAGTCCTTTCCCCAGGGTCTGGGTGTCAGATGAAAGGTGGCCTTTGGGGCTCTAAGGACTTGCAAGCTCCTAGTTGCCAACAGCTTTAGTAGTGGAGGAATCCAGCACAGATTGCAAATTTCTCACTGGGCACTGCCCTGTTGCCTAGGGCAAATGGCTGCAAAGAGAGGCCATTTTCATGGGAAAAAGAAGTCCTTTCCCCAGGGTCTGGGAATCAGATGAAAGGTGGCCTTAGCGGCTCCAAGGACTTCCAGGGTGCTCGTTTGCAGCAGCTTTAGTTTTGGAGAAAATCAGCCATGATTGCAAATTTCACACCGGGAACGATGCAGATGGCCAGGGCGAGTGGCCTCAAACTGACCCCAATTTCCATGGGGAAAATGAAGTCATGTCCCCAGGGTCTGGGTGTCAGATGAAAGCTGGCCTTTAAGGCTCTAAGGACTTGCAAGCTCCTAGTTGCCAACAGCTTTAGTAGTGGAGGAATCCAGCAAAGTCTGCAAATTTCTCACTGGGCACTGCCCTGTTGGCTATGGCAAATGGCTGCAAAGAGAGAGGCCATTTTGCATGGGAAAAAGAAGTCCTTTCCCCAGGGTCTGGGTGTCAGATGAAAGGTGGCCTTTTGGGCTCTTAGGACTTGCAGGGTACTTCTTACTGGCAGCTTTAGATTTGGAGAAATCCAGCAAAGATTGCAAATTTCTTGCTGGGCACCACCCTATTGGTCAGGGCGAGAGGCCAGAAATGGGGGCCATTTTCCCTGGGGAAAATGAAGTCATTGGCCCAGAGTCTGCGTATCAGATGAATGGTCGCATCTGGGGCCCTGAGAAGTTGCAGGGTCCTTGTCGCTAGCAGCTTTAGTTTTGGAGAAAATCAGCCAGGTTGGCAAATTTCACACCAGGAACGATGCAGATGGCCAGGGCAAGTGGCCTCAAACTGACCCGATTTTCCCTGGGGAAAATGAAGTCCAGTCCCCCGGGTCTGGGTGTCAGATGAAAGGTGGCCTTTGGGGCTCTAAGGACTTGCAAGCTCCTAGTTGCCAACAGCTTTAGTAGTGGAAGAATCCAGCAAAGTTTTCAAATTTCTCACTGGGAACTGCCCGGTTGCCTAGGGCAAATGGCTGCAAAGGAGGCCATTTTCCATGGGAAAAAGAAGTCCTTTCCCCAGGGTCTGGGTGTCAGATGAAAGGTGGCCTTTGGGGCTCTAAGGACTTGCAAGCTCCTAGTTGCCAACAGCTTTAGTAGTGGAGGAATCCAGCACAGATTGCAAATTTCTCACTGGGTACTGCCCTGTTGGAAGGGCAAATGGCTGAAAAGAGAGAGGCCATTTTGCATGGGAAAAAGAAGTCCTTTCCCCAGGGTCTGGGTGTCAGATGAAAGGTGGCCTTTTGAGCTCTTAGGACTTGCAGGGTACTTCTTACTGGCAGCTTTAGATTTGGAGAAATCCAGCAAAGATTACAAATTTCTTGCTGGGCACCACCCTATTGGTTAGGGCGAGAGGCCAGAAATGGGGGCCATTTTCCATGGGGAAAATGAAGTCATTGGCGCAGGGTCTGCGTATCAGATGAAAGGTGGCTTTGGGGCCCTGAGGAGTTGCAGGGTCCTTGTCGCTAGCAGCTTTAGTTTTGGAGAAAATCAGCCATGATTGCAAATTTCACACCGGGAACGATGCAGATGGCCAGGGCGAGTGGCCTCAAACTGACCCCATATTCCACGGGGAAAATTAAGTCATGTCCCCCGGGTCTGCGTGTCAGATGAAAGCTGGACTTTGGGGCTCAAAGGACTTGCAAGCTCCTAGTTGCCAACAGCGTTAGTTCTTTAGGAATCCAGCAATGTTTAAAAATTTCTCACTGCGCACTGCCCTGTTGTCTATGGCAAATTGCTGCAAAGAGAGGCCATTTTGCATGGGAAAAAGAAGTCCTTTCCCCAGGGTTTGGGAATCAGATGAAAGGTGGCCTTAGTGGCTCCAAGGACTTCCAGTGTCCTCGTTGCCAGCAGCTTTATTTTGGAGAAAATCAGCCAAGTTGCAAATTTCACACCGGGAACGATGCAGATGGCCAGGGCGAGTGGCCTCAAACTGACCCCATTTTCCCTGGGGAAAATGAAGTCATGTCCCCAGGGTCTGGGTGTCAGATGAAAGGTGGCCTTTGGGGCTCTAAGGACTTCAAAGTCCTTGTTGCCAACAGCTTTAGTAGTGGAGGAATCCAGCACAGATTGCAAATTTCTTACATGGAACTGCCCTGTTGCCTAGGGCAAATGGCTGCAAAGAGAGGCCATTTTGCATGGGAAAAAGAAGTCCTTTCCCCTGGGTCTGGGTTTCAGATGAAAGGTGGCCTTTGGGGCTCCAAGGACTTCCAGGGTGCTCGTTTGCAGCAGCTTTAGTTTTGGAGAAAATCAGCCATGATTGCAAATTTCACACCGGGAACGATGCAGATGGCCAGGGCGAGTGGCCTCAAACTGACCCCATATTCCACGGGGAAAATTAAGTCATGTCCCCCGGGTCTGCGTGTCAGATGAAAGCTGGACTTTGGGGCTCAAAGGACTTGCAAGCTCCTAGTTGCCAACAGCTTTAGTTGTGGAGGAATCCAGAAAAGTTTTCAAATTTCTTACATGGAACTGCCCTGTTGCCTAGGGCAAATGGCTGCAAAGAGAGGCCATTTTGCATGGGAAAAAGAAGTCCTTTCCCCTGGGTCTGGGTTTCAGATGAAAGGTGGCCTTTGGGGCTCCAAGGACTTCAGGGTGCTCGTTTGCAGCAGCTTTAGTTTGGAGAAAATCAGCCATGATTGCAAATTTCACACCGGGAACGAGGCAGATGGCCAGGGCGAGTGGCCTCAAACTGACCCCATTTTCCACGGGGAAAATGAAGTCATGTCCCCAGGGTCTGGGTGTCAGATGAAAGGTGGCCTTTAAGGCTCTAAGGACTTGCAAGCCCTAGTTGCCAACAGCTTTAGTTGTGAAGAATCCAGCACAGATTGCAAATTTCTCACTGGGCACTGCCTGTTGCCTAGGGCCAAATGGCTGAAAAGAGAGAGGCCATGTTTGCATGGGAAAAAGAAGTCCTTTCCCCAGGGTCTGGGTGTCAGATGAAAGGTGGCCTTTGGGGCTCCAAGGATTTCCAGTGTCCTCGTTGCCAGCAGTTTTACTTTTGGAAAAATAAGCCAAGTTGGAAAATTTCACACCGGGAACGATGCAGATGGCCAGGGCAAGTGGCCTCAAACTGACCCCATTTTCCACGGGGAAAATGAAGTCATGTCCCAGGGTCTGGGTGTCAGATGAAAGGTGGCCTTTTGGGCTCTTAGGACTTGCAGGGTACTTCTTACTGCAGCTTTAGATTTGGAGAAATCCAGCAAAGATTACAAATTTCTTGCTGGGCACCACCCTATTGGTCAGGGCGAGAGGCCAGAAATGGGGCCATTTTCCATGGGGAAAATGTAGTCATTGGCGAAGGGTCTGCGTATCAGATGAAGGTGGCTTTGGGGCCCTAAGGAGTTGCAGGGTCCTCGTTGCCAGCAGCTTTAGTTTTGGAGAAAATCAGCCATGATTGCCAATTTCACACCGGAACGATGCAGATGGCCAGGGCGAGTGGCCTCAAACTGACCCCATTTTCCCTGGGGAAAATTAAGTCATGTGCCCCGGGTCTGCGTGTCAGATGAAAGGTGGCCTTTGGGGCTCTAAGGACTTGCAAGCTCCTAGTTGCCAACAGCTTTAGTAGTGGAGGAATCCAGCACAGATTGCAAATTTCTCACTGGGCACTTCCCTGTTGGATATGGCAAATTGCTGCAAAGAGAGGCCATTTTCCATGGGAAAAAGAAGTCCTTTCCCCAGGGTCTGGGAATCAGATGAAAGGTGGCCTTTGGGGCTCCAAGGACTTCCAGTTTCCTCGTTGCCAGCAGCTTTACTTTTGGAGAAAATCAGCCAAGTTGCAAATTTCACACCGGGAACGATGCAGATGGCCAGGGCGAGTGGCCTCAAACTGACCCCATTTTCCACGGGAAAATGAAGTCATGTCCCAGGGTCTGGGTGTCAGATGAAAGGTGGCCTTTGGGGCTCTAAGGACTTCAAAGTCCTAGTTGCCAACAGCTTTAGTAGTGGAGGAATCCAGCACAGATTGCAAATTTCTCACTGGGCACTGCCCTGTTGCCTAGGGCAAATGGCTGCAAAGAGAGGCCATTTTCATGGGAAAAAGAAGTCCTTTCCCCAGGGTCTGGGAATCAGATGAAAGGTGGCCTTAGCGGCTCCAAGACTTCCAGGGTGCTCGTTTGCAGCAGCTTTAGTTTTGGAGAAAATCAGCCATGATTGCAAATTTCACACCGGGAACGATGCAGATGGCCAGGGCGAGTGGCCTCAACACTGACCCCAATTTCCATGGGGAAAATGAAGTCATGTCCCCAGGGTCTGGGTGTCAGATGAAAGCTGGCCTTTTGGGCTCTTAGGACTTGCAGGGTACTTCTTACTGGCAGCTTTAGATTTGGAGAAATCAGCAAGATTGCAAATTTCTTGCTGGGCTCCACCCTATTGGTCAGGGCGAGAGGCCAGAAATGGGGGCCATTTTTCCCTGGGGAAAATGAAGTCATTGGCCCAGAGTCTGCGTATCAGATGAATGGTCGCATCTGGGGCCCTGAGAAGTTGCAGGGTCCTTGTCGCTAGCAGCTTTAGTTTTGGAGAAAATCAGCCAGGTTGGCAAATTTCACACCAGGAACGATGCAGATGGCCAGGGCAAGTGGCCTCAAACTGACCCGATTTTCCCTGGGGAAAATGAAGTCCAGTCCCCCGGGTCTGGGTGTCAGATGAAAGGTGGCCTTTGGGGCTCTAAGGACTTGCAAGCTCCTAGTTGCCAACAGCTTTAGTAGTGGAAGAATCCAGCAAAGTTTTCAAATTTCTCACTGGGAACTGCCCGGTTGCCTAGGGCAAATGGCTGCAAAGGAGGCCATTTTACATGGGAAAAAGAAGTCCTTTCCCCAGGGTCTGGGTGTCAGATGAAAGGTGGCCTTTGGGGCTCTAAGGACTTGCAAGCTCCTAGTTGCCAACAGCTTTAGTAGTGGAGGAATCCAGCACAGATTGCAAATTTCTCACTGGGTACTGCCCTGTTGGAAGGGCAATGGCTGAAAAGAGAGAGGCCATTTGCATGGGAAAAAGAAGTCCTTTCCCCAGGGTCTGGGAATCAGATGAAAGGTGGCCTTAGCGGCTCCAAGGACTTCCAGGGTGCTCGTTTGCAGCAGCTTTAGTTTTGGAGAAAATCAGCCATGATTGCAAATTTCACACCGGGAACGATGCAGATGGCCAGGGCGAGTGGCCTCAAACTGACCCCAATTTCCATGGGGAAAATGAAGTCATGTCCCCAGGGTCTGGGTGTCAGATGAAAGCTGGCCTTTAAGGCTCTAAGGACTTGCAAGCTCCTAGTTGCCAACAGCTTTAGTAGTGGAGGAATCCAGCAAAGTCTGCAAATTTCTCACTGGGCACTGCCCTGTTGGTCTATGGCAAATGGCTGCAAAGAGAGAGGCCATTTTGCATGGGAAAAAGAAGTCCTTCCCCAGGGTCTGGGTGTCAGATGAAAGGTGGCCTTTTGGGCTCTTAGGCCTTGCAGGGTACTTCTTACTGGCAGCTTTAGATTTGGAGAAATCCAGCAAAGATTGCAAATTTCTTGCTGGGCACCACCCTATTGGTCAGGGCGAGAGGCCAGAAATGGGGGGCCATTTTCCCTGGGGGAAAATGAAGTCATTGGCCCAGAGTCTGCGTATCAGATGAATGGTCGCATCTGGGGGCCCTGAGAAGTTGCAGGGTCCTTGTCGCTAGCAGCTTTAGTTTGGAGAAAATCAGCCAGGTTGGCAAATTTCACACCAGGAACGATGCAGATGGCCAGGGCAAGTGGCCTCAAACTGACCCGATTTTCCCTGGGGAAAATGAAGTCCAGTCCCCCGGGTCTGGGTGTCAGATGAAAGGGTGGCCTTTGGGGCTCTAAGGACTTGCAAGCTCCTAGTTGCCAACAGCTTTAGTAGTGGAAGAATCCAGCAAAGTTTTCAAATTTCTCACTGGGAACTGCCCGGTTGCCTAGGGCAAATGGCTGCAAAGGAGGCCATTTTCCATGGGAAAAAGAAGTCCTTTCCCCAGGGGTCTGGGTGTCAGATGAAAGGTGGCCTTTGGGGCTCTAAGGACTTGCAAGCTCCTAGTTGCCAACAGCTTTAGTAGTGGAGGAATCCAGCACAGATTGCAAATTTCTCACTGGGTACTGCCCTGTTGGAAGGGCAAATGGCTGAAAAGAGAGAGGCCATTTTGCATGGGAAAAAGAAGTCCTTTCCCCAGGGTCTGGGTGTCAGATGAAAGGTGGCCTTTTGAGCTCTTAGGACTTGCAGGGTACTTCTTACTGGCAGCTTTAGATTTGGAGAAATCCAGCAAAGATTACAAATTTCTTGCTGGGCACCACCCTATTGGTTAGGGCGAGAGGCCAGAAATGGGGGCCATTTTCCATGGGGAAAATGAAGTCATTGGCGCAGGGTCTGCGTATCAGATGAAAAGGTGGCTTTGGGGCCCTGAGGAGTTGCAGGGTCCTTGTCGCTAGCAGCTTTAGTTTTGGAGAAAATCAGCCATGATTGCAAATTTCACACCTCCGGGAACGATGCAGATGGCCAGGGCGAGTGGCCTCAAACTGACCCAATATTCCACGGGAAAATTAAGTCATGTCCCCGGGTCTGCGTGTCAGATGAAAGCTGGACTTTGGGGCTCAAAGGACTTGCAAGCTCCTAGTTGCCAACAGCTTTAGTTGTGGAGAATCCAGAAAAGTTTTCAAATTTCTTACATGGAACTGCCCTGTTGCCTAGGGCAAATGGCTGCAAAGAGAGGCCATTTTGCATGGGAAAAAGAAGTCCTTTCCCCTGGGTCTGGGTTCAGATGAAAGGTGGCCTTTGGGCTCCAAGGACTTCCAGGGTGCTCGTTTGCAGCAGCTTTAGTTTTGGAGAAAATCAGCCATGATTGCAAATTTCACACCGGGAACGAGGCAGATGGCCAGGGCGAGTGGCCTCAAACTGACCCATTTTCCACGGGAAAATGAAGTCATGTCCACAGGGTCTGGGTGTCAGATGAAAGGTGGCCTTTAAGGCTCTAAGGACTTGCAAGCCCTAGTTGCCAACAGCTTTAGTTGTGAAGGAATCCAGCACAGATTGCAAATTTCTCACTGGGCACTGCCCTGTTGCCTAGGGCAAATGGCTGAAAAGAGAGTGGCCATTTTGCATGGGAAAAAGCAAGTCCTTTCCCCAGGGTCTGGGTGTCAGATGAAAGGTGGCCTTTGGGGCTCCAAGGATTTCCAGTGTCCTCGTTGCCAGCAGTTTTACTTTGGAAAAATAAGCCAAGTTGGAAAATTTCACACCGGGAACGATGCAGATGGCCAGGGCAAGTGGCCTCAAACTGACCCCATTTTCCCACGGGGAAAATTAAGTCATGTCCCCAGGGTCTGGGTGTCAGATGAAAGGTGGCCTTTTGGGCTCTTAGGACTTGCAGGGTACTTCTTACTGGCAGCTTTAGATTTGGAGAAATCCAGCAAAGATTACAATTTCTTGCTGGGCACCACCCTATTGGTCAGGGCGAGAGGCCAGAAATGGGGGCCATTTTCCATGGGGAAAATGTAGTCATTGGCGAAGGGTCTGCGTATCAGATGAAAGGTGGCTTTGGGGCCCTAAGGAGTTGCAGGGTCCTCGTTGCCAGCAGCTTTAGTTTTGGAGAAAATCAGCCATGATTGCAAATTTCACACCGGGAACGATGCAGATGGCCAGGGCGAGTGGCCTCAAACTGACCCCATTTTCCCTGGGGAAAATTAAGTCATGTGCCCCGGGTCTGCGTGTCAGATGAAGGTGGCCTTTGGGGCTCTAAGGACTTGCAAGCTCCTAGTTGCCAACAGCTTTAGTAGTGGAGGAATCCAGCACAGATTGCAAATTTCTCACTGGGCACTTCCCTGTTGGATATGGCAAATTGCTGCAAAGAGAGGCCATTTTCCATGGGAAAAAGAAGTCCTTTCCCCAGGGTCTGGAATCAGATGAAAGGTGGCCTTAGCGGCTCCAAGGACTTCCAGTTCCTCGTTGCCAGCAGCTTTACTTTTGGAGAAAATCAGCCAAGTTGCAAATTTCACACCGGGAACGATGCAGATGGCCAGGGCGAGTGGCCTCAACTGACCCCCCCATTTCCCTGGGGAAAATGAAGTCATGTCCCCAGGGTCTGGGTGTCAGATGAAAGGTGGCCTTTGGGGCTCTAAGGACTTCAAAGTCCTAGTTGCCAACAGCTTTAGTAGTGGAGGAATCCAGCACAGATGCAATTTCTCACTGGGCACTGCCCTGTTGCCTAGGGCAATGGCTGCAAAGAGAGGCCATTTTCATGGGAAAAAGAAGTCCTTTCCCCAGGGTCTGGGAATCAGATGAAAGGTGGCCTTAGCGGCTCCAAGGACTTCCAGGGTGCTCGTTTGCAGCAGCTTTAGTTTTGGAGAAAATCAGCCATGATTGCAAATTTCACACCGGGAACGATGCAGATGGCCAGGGCGAGTGGCCTCAAACTGACCCCAATTTCCATGGGGGAAAATGAAGTCATGTCCCAGGGTCTGGGTGTCAGATGAAAGCTGGCCTTTTGGGCTCTTAGGACTTGCAGGGTACTTCTTACTGGCAGCTTTAGATTTGGAGAAATCCAGCAAAGATTGCAAATTTCTTGCTGGGCACCACCCTATTGGTCAGGGCGAGAGGCCAGAAATGGGGGCCATTTTCCCTGGGGAAAATGAAGTCATTGGCCCAGAGTCTGCGTATCAGATGAATGGTCGCATCTGGGGCCCTGAGAAGTTGCAGGGTCCTTGTCGCTAGCAGCTTTAGTTTTGGAGAAAATCAGCCAGGTTGGCAAATTTTCACACCAGGAACGATGCAGATGGCCAGGGCAAGTGGCCTCAAACTGACCCGATTTTCCCTGGGGAAAATGAAGTCCAGTCCCCCGGGTCTGGGTGTTAGATGAAAGCTGGACTTTGGGGCTCTAAGGACTTGCAAGCTCCTAGTTGCCAACAGCTTTAGTAGTGAAGAATCCAGCAAAGTTTTCAAATTTCTCACTGGGAACTGCCCGGTTGCCTAGGGCAAATGGCTGCAAAGGAGGCCATTTTACATGGGAAAAAGAAGTCCTTTCCCCAGGGTCTGGGTGTCAGATGAAAGGTGGCCTTTGGGCTCTAAGGACTTGCAAGCTCCTAGTTGCCAACAGCTTTAGTAGTGGAGGAATCCAGCACAGATTGCAAATTTCTCACTGGGTACTGCCCTGTTGGAAGGGCAAATGGCTGAAAAGAGAGAGGCCATTTTGCATGGGAAAAAGAAGTCCTTTCCCCAGGGTCTGGGTGTCAGATGAAAGGTGGCCTTTTGAGCTCTTAGGACTTGCAGGGTACTTCTTACTGGCAGCTTTAGATTTGGAGAAATCCAGCAAAGATTACAAATTTCTTGCTGGGCACCACCCTATTGGTTAGGGCGAGAGGCCAGAAATGGGGCCATTTTCCATGGGGAAAATGAAGTCATTGGCGCAGGGTCTGCGTATCAGATGAAAGGTGGCTTTGGGGCCCTGAGGAGTTGCAGGGTCCTTGTCGCTAGCAGCTTTAGTTTTGGAGAAAATCAGCCATGATTGCAAATTTCACACCGGGAACGATGCAGATGGCCAGGGCGAGTGGCCTCAAACTGGACCCCATATTCCACGGGGAAAATTAAGTCATGTCCCCGGGTCTGCGTGTCAGATGAAAGCTGGACTTTGGGGCTCAAAGGACTTGCAAGCTCCTAGTTGCCAACAGCTTTAGTTGTGGAGGAATCCAGAAAAGTTTTCAAATTTCTTACATGGAACTGCCCTGTTGCCTAGGGCAAATGGCTGCAAAGAGAGGCCATTTTGCATGGGAAAAAGAAGTCCTTTCCCCTGGGTCTGGGTTTCAGATGAAAGGTGGCCTTTGGGGGCTCCAAGGACTTCCAGGGTGCTCGTTTGCAGCAGCTTTAGTTTTGGAGAAAATCAGCCATGATTGCAAATTTCACACCGGGAACGAGGCAGATGGCCAGGGCGAGTGGCCTCAAACTGACCCCATTTTCCACGGGGAAAATGAAGTCATGTCCCCAGGGTCTGGGTGTCAGATGAAAGGTGGCCTTTAAGGCTCTAAGGACTTGCAAGCCCTAGTTGCCAACAGCTTTAGTGTGAAGGAATCCAGCACAGATTGCAAATTTCTCACTGGGCACTGCCCTGTTGCCTAGGGCAAATGGCTGCAAAGAGAGAGGCCATTTTGCATGGGAAAAAGAAGTCCTTTCCCCAGGGTCTGGGTGTCAGATGAAAGGTGGCCTTTGGGGCTCCAAGGATTTCCAGTGTCCTCGTTGCCAGCAGTTTTACTTTTGGAAAAATAAGCCAAGTTGGAAAATTTCACACCGGGAACGATGCAGATGGCCAGGGCAAGTGGCCTCAAACTGACCCCATTTTCCACGGGGAAAATTAAGTCATGTCCCCAGGGTCTGGGTGTCAGATGAAAGGTGGCCTTTTGGCTCTTAGGACTTGCAGGGGTACTTCTTACTGGCAGCTTTAGATTTGGAGAAATCCAGCAAAGATTACAAATTTCTTGCTGGGCACCACCCTATTGGTCAGGGCGAGAGGCCAGAAATGGGGGCCATTTTCCATGGGGAAAATGTAGTCATTGGCGAAGGGTCTGCGTATCAGATGAAAGGTGGCTTTGGGGCCCTAAGGAGTTGCAGGGTCCTCGTTGCCAGCAGCTTTAGTTTTGGAGAAAATCAGCCATGATTGCAAATTTCACACCGGGAACGATGCAGATGGCCAGGGCGAGTGGCCTCAAACTGACCCCATTTTCCCTGGGGAAAATTAAGTCATGTGCCCCGGGTCTGCGTGTCAGATGAAGGTAGGTGGCCTTTGGGGCTCTAAGGACTTGCAAGCTCCTAGTTGCCAACAGCTTTAGTAGTGGAGGAATCCAGCACAGATTGCAAATTTCTCACTGGGCACTTCCCTGTTGGATATGGCAAATTGCTGCAAAGAGAGGCCATTTTCCATGGGGAAAAAGAAGTCCTTTCCCAGGGTCTGGGAATCAGATGAAAGGTGGCCTTAGCGGCTCCAAGGACTTCCAGTTTCCTCGTTGCCAGCAGCTTTACTTTGGAGAAAATCAGCCAAGTTGCAAATTTCACACCGGGAACGATGCAGATGGCCAGGGCGAGTGGCCTCAAACTGACCCCATTTTCCACGGGGAAAATGAAGTCATGTCCCCAGGGTCTGGGTGTCAGATGAAAGGTGGCCTTTGGGGCTCTAAGGACTTCAAAGTCCTAGTTGCCAACAGCTTTAGTAGTGGAGGAATCCAGCACAGATTGCAAATTCTCACTGGGCACTGCCCTGTTGCCTAGGGCAAATGGCTGCAAAGAGAGGCCATTTTCATGGGGAAAAAAGAAGTCCTTTCCCCAGGGTCTGGGAATCAGATGAAAGGTGGCCTAGCGGCTCCAAGGACTTCCAGGGTGCTCGTTTGCAGCAGCTTTAGTTTTGGAGAAAATCAGCATGATTGCAAATTTCACACCGGGAACGATGCAGATGGCCAGGGCGAGTGGCCTCAAACTGACCCCAATTTCCATGGGGAAATGAAGTCATGTCCCCAGGGTCTGGGTGTCAGATGAAAGCTGGCCTTTAAGGCTCTAAGGACTTGCAAGCTCCTAGTTGCCAACAGCTTTAGTAGTGGAGGAATCCAGCAAAGTCTGCAAATTTCTCACTGGGCACTGCCCTGTTGGCTATGGCAAATGGCTGCAAAGAGAGAGGCCATTTTTGCATGGGAAAAAGAAGTCCTTTCCCCAGGGTCTGGGTGTCAGATGAAAGGTGGCCTTTTGGGCTCTTAGGACTTGCAGGGTACTTCTTACTGGCAGCTTTAGATTTGGAGAAATCCAGCAAAGATTGCAAATTTCTTGCTGGGCACCACCCTATTGGTCAGGGCGAGGAGGCCAGAATTGGGGGCCATTTTCCCTGGGGAAAATGAAGTCATTGGCCCAGAGTCTGCGTATCAGATGAATGGTCGCATCTGGGGGCCCTGAGAAGTTGCAGGGTCCTTGTCGCTAGCAGCTTTAGTTTTGGAGAAAATCAGCCAGGTTGGCAAATTTCACACCAGGAACGATGCAGATGGCCAGGGCAAGTGGCCTCAAACTGACCCGATTTTCCCTGGGGAAAATGAAGTCCAGTCCCCCGGGTCTGGGTGTTAGATGAAAGCTGGACTTTGGGGCTCTAAGGACTTGCAAGCTCCTAGTTGCCAACAGCTTTAGTAGTGGAAGAATCCAGCAAAGTTTTCAAATTTCTCACTGGGAACTGCCCGGTTGCCTAGGGCAAATGGCTGCAAAGGAGGCCATTTTACATGGGAAAAAGAAGCCCTTTCCCCAGGGTCTGGGTGTCAGATGAAAGGTGGCCTTTGGGGCTCTAAGGACTTGCAAGCTCCTAGTTGCCAACAGCTTTAGTAGTGGAGGAATCCAGCACAGATTGCAAATTTCTCACTGGGTACTGCCCTGTTGGAAGGGCAAATGGCTGAAAAGAGAGAGGCCATTTTGCATGGGAAAAAGAAGTCCTTTCCCCAGGGTCTGGGTGTCAGATGAAAGGTGGCCTTTTGAGCTCTTAGGACTTGCAGGGTACTTCTTACTGGCAGCTTTAGATTTGGAGAAATCCAGCAAAGATTACAAATTTCTTGCTGGGCACCACCCTATTGGTTAGGGCGAGAGGCCAGAAATGGGGGCCATTTTCCATGGGGAAAATGAAGTCATTGGCGCAGGGTCTGCGTATCAGATGAAAGGTGGCTTTGGGGCCCTGAGGAGTTGCAGGGTCCTTGTCGCTAGCAGCTTTAGTTTTGGAGAAAATCAGCCATGATTGCAAATTTCACACCGGGAACGATGCAGATGGCCAGGGCGAGTGGCCTCAAACTGACCCCATATTCCACGGGGAAAATTAAGTCATGTCCCCCGGGTCTGCGTGTCAGATGAAAGCTGGACTTTGGGGCTCAAAGGACTTGCAAGCTCCTAGTTGCCAACAGCTTTAGTTGTGGAGGAATCCAGAAAAGTTTTCAAATTTCTTACATGGAACTGCCCTGTTGCCTAGGGCAAATGGCTGCAAAGAGAGGCCATTTTGCATGGGAAAAAGAAGTCCTTTCCCCTGGGTCTGGGTTTCAGATGAAAGGTGGCCTTTGGGGCTCCAAGGACTTCCAGGGTGCTCGTTTGCAGCAGCTTTAGTTTTGGAGAAAATCAGCCATGATTGCAAATTTCACACCGGGAACGAGGCAGATGGCCAGGGCGAGTGGCCTCAAACTGACCCCATTTTCCACGGGGAAAATGAAGTCATGTCCCCAGGGTCTGGGTGTCAGATGAAAGGTGGCCTTTAAGGCTCTAAGGACTTGCAAGCCCTAGTTGCCAACAGCTTTAGTTGTGAAGGAATCCAGCACAGATTGCAAATTTCTCACTGGGCACTGCCCTGTTGCCTAGGGCAAATGGCTGAAAAGAGAGAGGCCATTTTGCATGGGAAAAAGAAGTCCTTTCCCCAGGGTCTGGGTGTCAGATGAAAGGTGGCCTTTGGGGCTCCAAGGATTTCCAGTGTCCTCGTTGCCAGCAGTTTTACTTTTGGAAAAATAAGCCAAGTTGGAAAATTTCACACCGGGAACGATGCAGATGGCCAGGGCAAGTGGCCTCAAACTGACCCCATTTTCCACGGGGAAAATTAAGTCATGTCCCCAGGGTCTGGGTGTCAGATGAAAGGTGGCCTTTTGGGCTCTTAGGACTTGCAGGGTACTTCTTACTGGCAGCTTTAGATTTGGAGAAATCCAGCAAAGATTACAAATTTCTTGCTGGGCACCACCCTATTGGTCAGGGCGAGAGGCCAGAAATGGGGGCCATTTTTCCATGGGGAAAATGTAGTCATTGGCGAAGGGTCTGCGTATCAGATGAAAGGTGGCTTTGGGGCCCTAAGGAGTTGCAGGGTCCTCGTTGCCAGCAGCTTTAGTTTTGGAGAAATCAGCCATGATTGCAAATTTCACACCGGGAACGATGCAGATGGCCAGGGCGAGTGGCCTCAAACTGACCCCATTTTCCCTGGGGAAAATTAAGTCATGTGCCCCGGGTCTGCGTGTCAGATGAAAGGTGGCCTTTGGGGCTCTAAGGACTTGCAAGCTCCTAGTTGCCAACAGCTTTAGTAGTGGAGGAATCCAGCACAGATTGCAAATTTTCTCACTGGGCACTTCCCTGTTGGATATGGCAAATTGCTGCAAAGAGAGGCCATTTCCATGGGAAAAAGAAGTCCTTTCCCCAGGGTCTGGGAATCAGATGAAAGGTGGCCTTAGCGGCTCCAAGACTTCCAGTTTCCTCGTTGCCAGCAGCTTTACTTTTGGAGAAATCAGCCAAGTTTGCAAATTTCACACCGGGCACGATGCAGATGGCCAGGGCGAGTGGCCTCAAACTGACCCCCATTTTCCACGGGGAAAATGAAGTCATGTCCCCAGGGTCTGGTGTCAGATGAAAGGTGGCCTTTGGGGCTCTAAGGACTTCAAGTCCTAGTTGCCAACAGCTTTAGTAGTGG